>CM070483.1:6807415-7407415 GCA_036324585.1 Champsocephalus esox | reverse complement strand
AATACCTGTACTTTCTACTTCTTACATGTTGAACACAAATACCTGTACTTTCTACTTCTTACATGTTGAACACAAATACCTGTACTTTCGACTTCTCACATGTTGAACCCAAATACCTGTACTTTCTACTTCTTACATGTTGAACCCAAATACCTGTACTTTCTACTTCTCACATGTTGAACACAAATACCTGTACTTTCTACTTCTTACATGTTGAACACAAATACCTGTACTTTCTACTTCTTACATATTGAACTCAAATACCTGTACTTTCTACTTCTTACATGTTGAACTCAAATACCTGTACTTTCTACTTCTAACATGTTGAACTCAAATACCTGTACTTTCTACTTCTTACATGTTGAACTCAAATACCTGAACTTTCTACTTCTCTCATGTTGAACTCAAATACCTGTACTTTCTACTTCTCTCATGTTGAACTCAAATACCTGTACTTTCTACTTCTCTCATGTTGAGCACAAATACCTGTACTTTCTACTTCTTACATGTTGAACACAAATACCTGTACTTTCTACTTCTTACATGTTGAACACAAATACCTGTACTTTCTACTTCTTACCTGTTGAACTCAAATACCTGTACTTTCTACTTCTTACATGTTGAACTCAAATACCTGTACTTTCTACTTCTCATATTCTCCAAACAGCTGGTTCCTTTCGTCTGAGTGTGTTGGTGCGTGATCATTATTCTTTATAGTCATTGCGTGCCTATTGATTGGAACACGATCCGTGTATCCATCACTTCCTGGTCTTCCCTAAAGAAGAGGGACCAATGGAAACGTTGTCATGTTGCCGTTGTTCAGCATGGAAACATTCATTAGCTAACAATGACATTATTGTTCTATTGATATAAAGGGAGGTCAGGTACTCTTTAAAGCAGCTGCTAGCTATGGGTACTTTTTACTGAAGTACATTTCAAAGCCCTCTTTACTTTGACTTACTTCTACTTCTACCAGAGTATTTTTAAACACGAGTATCTGTACTTCTACTTGAGTAAAGGATGTGTTTACTTTTGCTGTTCGCCGTAATGCTGCATGCAGGAAAGTATATATACTTTATCGCTGGGCGATCCAAGGAGAACAAACATGTACGAGTGTTACAATTCAATTGTTAGCCGGATGTGACATTGAAGAGGTTTCAGGTCCTCATGAAACCTCCGGTAGTTGTCACACGTGTTTGACATGACTTACATAAAATACGTGTTTTCATCCCCATTATTTTCCTTGGTGGTCCCTCCCTTCAGTCATAACCAACACTCAGTTGAAGTCCATCAGCTTTACCCTTCAGCTATGAGCGTGACTTATACATCGGGGCGGGACATCTACAGCAGTAGGGCTCCATCTGATTGGCCAGATATATAAGATAAGATAAGATGGGACTTTATTTATCCCGAAGGAAATGGTTGTGCCAGAGTTACAAATATACAATAAACACAGCAGCATAATACTAAAACGGTACACCAACAGTTCAGTAAAAAGAAGAATTAGATAGTAACATAGACGGTCAAATAATGAATGTAAAAAACGGTAGTGACGAGGTTTATATGAGTGAATGCATGGCACATTACATATACTATGATTTATCGCACTTCGAGCAACCCTTCCTATACGTATCGTAAATGTTGATATTGCGATAATGAAAGAGTTATTTCTGAATAACAATCTTTTAAAATATTATCTTTTACCACTAAGAAAATGAACACACTTTAGTTTCTATCTTCTCCCATTCTGCTCGGTTTTGTTGCGTTTCTCTGTTGTGTAGTTGGTTGCCTGGGTGACCGTGAGTCCTCCTGCTCTCTGGCGTCAGCTGACCGAGCTGCTGTAAACAGTTGAACCCTCGGGGGATCATGACTGACCACACCACTCATCACACCACTGGTTGTAGTGTTCCCAGTGTTCTACAAATGAGCACAGATCAATAACGTTGAAGCGTCTACCTCGTCTCACCCCCGTCCTTTCAACGTCGGGAGGCTTCATAAAAGACATGAGTGATTTATGCTAAATGTGTAAGAGCAACCAAAGAAAGGAAAAATCTATCGGAGCACTGTCATGTGCCAAAACGTCCACACCAATGAAGGAAAGCTCATTGCATTAGGTCGAGCAAACGGTCCTTTTACCTTGATTAACTTTTGTCGGGAAAGTCATCATTGTGACGTATTGAATTTATTGATTTGTATTGAAGTTAATGTTCATTAGACATTTAAACCAGATGCATTTTAATGAAATCAAACCATTTATTTAGCAAACAAAACAATACAGCTCCCATTAAAGTTTAGCAGCGCAACAGCATCTTGTACCATTCGACCATATTCATGATATCACCACTGCTTCACTAGTTCTACCGTGTTTAGGCATCCCTCACACCACGGATGGTAGAGCTTATGGGAAATGGAGTCTGTTATTCCTTGGTTTGACTTCAGCTGTCTTTTTGGACTGGCTTTGCGTACTTATGTAGCTCGGTGAGAGTTGGTTCAAAATCGAACTCAAATATGCCTGAAAAATCTGATTTATTATTATACATTTATGCTATTTATACTAGGAATACTATCTAGCCTTAAAGCCAGTTTGACATAATGGACAAACTGATATTCATTTCCGGGTTTGTCATGTTATGTTATTGGGCCTCCTTAGACTTCCATTGGAAATGATCAGAATATCAGCGACTACTTGTTTTTGAAGTAATCGACTTGCCAATACTGAATATCCCTTTTTATATAAAAGCTCCTTAAAGTTGCATAATGCACTTAAAGTCTAATCCAGAGCTAGTTTAAAGATAACTGGGAGGCAGGGTTAATGAAAAATGTGCTTTTTAAGGGCCCATGGATGCGGAAGGTAATCTCATAATTCTGCTAATTTTAAGATTAATGCGCCACCAAGCAACCTTCGTAGAAAAGCGCACGGCCCTGCCTCCAACACTATCTAGTAATCTGTATGCGTGATAACTTGCCTGACTGGTTCTCATCGTACTGACGTACAGTGAGGTTATTGTGAGCAGATCAGAGCTCCTGGTTAATCACTGTAATAAAGCTCAGTGTTATATCTGCTTCCTCTCAGCTGAGTGAATTAGAGTCTTGTGATCCTCTTTCTAAAAATACCTCGTCTAGCTTTGAGGCAAACAGAGCCCAGACTACAACTCGATAGAAACATGTGAAAAGAAATCATGGAAATCAAACGTTTTGAAATGCATTTCTTGATCATGGTCCTGCTCCCCAGATGATGAACCCTTTTGACATGTGCTACTGGTAAGGCTCGAAGAATATCATGGGGCAGTATTTGTTTTTCAAGCGTTTATTTTTGGGGTGAAGTATTCCTTTAATAAACGGAGTACATTTTCTACTGCTTTCCCATACTCTGATATATACACACACACACACACACACATACACATACACACATACACATACACATACACATACACATATACACACACACACACACCTTTTTCCCAGAATGTCATGTTCTGGGCAGGATGACCCTATGACCACACTTCCATAATTCAACAGTGGCTAGTCACACACACACGCACACGCACACCCCGTCTCCTCCCTATCGCTGTGTATGTGTTCTTTCTATTCATTGGCCAGTTTAACCAATCAAACCTCACATTGTTCCCATTAGTATGAATATATGCACGCACTCACACAGCGTGCCGACACTATGCAGTATGTATTCTAACTTCAGCTAAGCCCGCCTGAGTGTGTCTGTCCGTTAACGTCTCCTCCGTCTGTTTCCCACAGGTTTATTGCGGGCATCAATATGACTGATGGGGATTATGACTACCTTATAAAGCTCCTTGCCCTGGGGGACTCCGGCGTGGGGAAGACCACCTTCCTGTACCGATACACAGACAACAAGTTCAACCCAAAGTTCATCACCACAGTCGGCATCGACTTCAGGGAAAAGAGAGTGGTGAGTTCTATCATCGTATATTACTGGGATAGTCTGGGCAGGGAAATGTGTATATCTTTCCGGGAGGTTTGAGACGTTTCTGTTTCTAGTTTTTAATCAACTTAAAACAGATGTTCATGCTGGGTTACCATAGTTACTTGTCATTTTCCCAAGCATATTTTTGGGCTGTATTTGAAAGAACAAGCACTGGGTCAGGTCTGCTGTTTTTCTCCTGAGCGTCTGCTGAGCCGAGTCACGATCATTATATTAACTTACAGCGACAGACAGTCGGATCTACCTCCAGCCCAGGGACATTAACGGGGGAAGATGGAGTGAGTTTCCAGCGTCATGATTGCTGTCAAACACATGGGAAATAAAGTAAATCATCATCAGGGTTGGGAGGGTTACTTACAAGATGTATTCCCTTACAATCACTAGTTACCTGTAAAACAACTTCATCTATCACTTCATCTAAGTATCAACATATAATAGTAACCTGATTACTTTCCGTTGCTTTTAGATTACCTCAAAATCAAGACAAGAGAAAATATGTTTTTTATTAATGTAAGACGGACCAATGTGACCTTAACGAAGCAGAAACCAAGATATGAAACACTTGTCATCATAAATTAAAGGCTGGACTTAAAGAATAGTATAGTTTACAAATTCCGTTTTACTCTAATACATCCAATAAAAGCAACACAGTATTTTGGTTTAATAATTAGGTGTACACATCATAACGTTTAAAATATATATATTTTAAATAAAGAAGAATGAGAGTAGCTAAATGAAAACAAAAAAGAAAAATTCCGGCAGTATGTATACCTACATTTAAAGGTGGGGTAGGTAAGTTTCAGAAACCGGCTCGAGATACACTTTGTGTTATATTCCATGGAATGCTCTTAACATCCCGATAGCAATGAATATCTGAAGTGCTTTGACAACAAATCCATAACAAAATGTCATCTGTAGAAGCCGTAATACTGTAAACAAAGTACAAGATGGCCTACCTGCCTGTCAGCCTTCCATCGGGGCACACACTTATCTCGTGCCCTCATTGGTCATGTTCATGTGTGTTGGAGGAGGGGCTCTGTGAGGAAGTGGCAGATTTTCTCCGGTTGTGTATTTTCAAATTCTAGCGATCTCGAGCCGGTTTCTCAAACGTACCTACCCCACCTTTAATATATAGATTCTTATTTTTAAATGTATTTTGACATCCTGTCTAGCCCTTTTCATAATCTTAGTTAAAGTGATATACATGACCGTATTGTTAACAAGGAGCATCAGACACACAGAACTTTAAAGATATAGTCGGGACATACTGTACTGACCCTGTTCATATAATACAATTGAAGCTTATGCACATTGAGTCCTTTTTGTGATTCCAAAAAGTAGGAGACGAAATATTGTAGTGTTTTCTTTTCAATGCAGCAGTTTTCTTCCCCATGCTGCACATTACACCGGGAGGAATAGCAAACACACTGACATTACAAAGAATAATAAAATAATATGAACAGTGTTTTTGACAGATGTAGGCCACATGTTTCGAGGCTTTATCCCAAGCGACGATAGCTCTTTCCTGTCATTTCCCCAGCGTAACAACTCGTCAATGTTCGATCAATCTGCTCTAATGGAGATGAATCCAGTCTTTCCACAGCTGCTGTATCTGTGAAGAAACAAACCGCCACCAGAGGCTTTAACACTCAAAAGATTGACTGTGAATACCACTTTAAACTGTCCCCGCGTGAAAACATGTACTTCTGTAGCTGGGATCTCATCAGGGTGAACACATGGAGATGTCTAAGTGTGAGTTATTTGAGAGTGGGCGAGGCTCGCTTCGGAAAAGATGTGTTTTCCTTCGGTCCTCTGAAATACAGACGACGCCGTTTGACCCCAGCGCTCCGGATGACTCACAGGATTGATTAGAGCTCCTCACTTGGTCTGTGTGCGTGTTAAGATCACACCTCGTGTCCAGGAGTCAAACAGACGCGTTGGATCACAGCTGTAGCGCCGTGATGTCAGGGGCTCCTCCTCGGGGTCTCCATGGAAGCTGAAGGCTAAATGTGGAACAATTATTTTTTGTATTAAATGGAAAGGAATTAAGAAGGTTTGACATTCAGGCTCTGCATTTAACTATACTTTTTTGTGTGTGTGTGTGTGTGTGGTGTGTGTGTGTGTGTGTGTGTGTGTGTGTGTGTGTGTGTGTGTGTGTGTGTGTGTGTGTGTGTGTGTGTGTGTGTGTGTGTGTGTGTGTGTGGTGTGTGTGTGTGTGTGTGTGTGTGTGTGTGTGGTGTGTGTGTGTGTGTGTGTGTGTGTGTGTGTGTGTGTGTGTGTGTGTGTGTGTGTGTGTGTGTGTGTGTGGTGTGTGTGTGTGTGTGTGTGGTGTGTGTGTGTGTGTGTGTGTGTGTGTGTGTGTGTGTGTGTGTGTGTGTGTGTGTGTGTGTGTGTGTGTGTGTGTGTGTGTGTGCGCATCAGCTTGTAGATAGTATTTTAAACTCGATGCTCTCTGAAACTACGGGGCGGCCGAAGACAAAAAATACACATGCGTTAAAATAATTAGTGGCGTTAATTATTTTTTGGACAGCCCTAATAGAAATACATTAATCTCAGAAAAGAGAAGATATTAATTATGCCAGATTTGAGCTAATAGTTCATTTCCATCTGCAGACCGTGATTGTGGTCAATTTGGATATTATTTTGCTGCTAATGAGAACGTACCATTGCTAAGGAGGATCAAGGGACTACGTGTAGTCATATCAATCCACAGAGAAAAGTCTGGTTTATTGAATGTCAGCTGTGAACAACATATAGTTAGTTTTCTCCATCAGTAAGCACGTGGAATACGTTTTGAATATGCGTTTATATAAGCGCTTTGAGCACCAGGAAAAGCGTTTTATAAATGTAATGTATTATTATATTTGTGGCGAGCACACAACTTTGGATTCATGATGGCTAAACTGTACCATGTTAAGAAAGAAAAATGGCAAGAGAAGGAAAGAAGTTAGAACGATGGAGAAATCCACAGCAGGAAACACACAGGACGTAAACGGTAAAGGGAACAGCAGAAGGCAGACAGGAAATACCTCTAACGAGAACACTGTATGGGCTCTGGCTGTGTTAAAAAAAAATGGTTATTAGGAAAATTAATTTGGACAGTTACAGTAAACCTCGATCAGTGCTGCCGCCATTTTAATTTGCGTTGCTGTTGCCGCAGTTCCAGCGGATGCAATACGATCAATATTTATTATTAACAACTGCCTCACTGTACAGTATCCCTCACATCGTGTGTACATTACCTGGAACCAGTCGGCAACCTACTTCAGTCCGATTGGGGACTTTTTTCCTTAGACGTGAATGTGCAGATGTGGCATTTTAGTGCCCGAACCTGGCATCGTAATCCAGCAATCCTTAGATTCCATAACAAACATGTCTCCCTTTTGAGGAATCGCTTTTGTCAGATGTACGTCTCAACAATTTCAAGTTGAAACTAAGTCAGTTGTTACCTGGAAAACTGAACTCAAAGAACTTTACTTTAAGAGAGGGTCTCATCTGTGAGAATGAGAGGTGTGAATGACGCCCGAGGCTTCATGCTGCGACACCGAAACAACAACCAGCTGCGGCACACGAGAGTTCATCATTACAGTCAGAATAAATCACCGTTAGTCAGACATGCTGAGAAATCAAATAATGAAGCAGTGGAGTTTGTTAAAGCCCCTCGAGCTATGAGATGCACCATTTATTTAGTTTTCTTTGCCACCATCTTGAATGTAAGAGGGCTAGGGCGGAGAGTTCTGTTTTCCGTTTGGGATTACCAGGAGAGGTAATAGTGATATCTGTTGTTGGTGTTGCCTGCAACCCAAAGGCATTGAAAGTAGTAGCTGCCATTTAAATGTTTAACACGGTTCCTATCACTTTATTTCGTCAACAATACGCCGGTATATCTGGTCCTACTGGTTAAAACTAATGCCTGCAATAGATCCTTCCTTCACAAGTGTTCAAACATTTTCTCTTATATAAATGTTTTTGTTAATTGTATCTGATCAAGTAACTGAACTAGTTTTGTTTATGACCCCCTCAGGTGTACACAGCGGCCAATCCCAATGCGACGACAACGGGGAAAACCTTCAAGGTTCACCTTCAGCTATGGGACACAGCTGGGCAGGAGAGGTGGGTTGATTGTCTTTCCTTACATCATAGCAATTACAGTTTACGTTTGCACACAATTATCTATATTCATACTTTTCAATGACTTTTTCAATTCAACGTGGCTACAGATATAGATGTATACAGCATTGATAGTCAACCATGTCTATGCTGTCCTTTCTTGAAATACACATGGTAAATAATGTACTGCAAATATGTCCAGAGTCCACTGTGCCCAAGAGGGGCGTCTAATCATGTGCCCAATGGCTTAATGAAGGATATCATAACCCATTGGGTTACGATTCCTTTTTTCTCAGTTTCGTAGCAGTAATGTTGGCCACTAGCGCAACTCCACAGACCCCAATGATAACCCAAATGACCTTACAGCAGAAATAAACATGTTTACAGCCGTATACAAAAACACGGTTTGGTCTGTGAGGGTAATTCCCCCAATATTTACTAGGAGAGAAACACTAGCTCTGGTTCTATCTACAACAATGCATGATTTGTACACCTATTGACGAGCAAATCGTATCATCAAATCAGAGATGGTAGCTGTAATGCTTAACTTTGATTGACTTAAAGAAGCCCTATAATTATTAGGTTTTTTTTTATTTCCTGTAGTGTTTATATAGTTCTTTGAGCATGTAAATGGCCTGCTGTAGAGGGAGCTTTGGGAGACATGAAAGCATGTAAATATTACATGCGACAGTGCAGCCCCTAAATATGAACCTGAAAATTAGCGTCTTTTAATAAAGCAAATGTCCAAAGGGTAGATATTGGGTTCTTCTGGGTGTGACCCCACCAGCGATAATAACTAATATGTAAATATGGCTTACTCCTGAGCAAATATCTGATACGCAAGCAATCGGGATCAAGCCGCCGACATCAGGGCGGTTCCCGTCTGACACACTGGTCACAACGGGTGAATAATGAGTGGGTGCTCCGTCAGAAGATCCATTTATGAAAATAAGAATTTGTTTTCTGAAGACATAAAGTTAGGATTATGTAACTGACAGTGAGTCAATGATGAGTCATCAGGCCTTTATAAACAGATTAAACCAATCGAGGCCAGCGGCAATTAAACACCACACACACTCCCGCACACATGATTGACATATGGTGTGTGTGTGTGTGTGTGTGTGTGTACGTACAAGGAGGCACACAAACAATGATAGTGATCTGTTGAACCATTCAGTGTGATGAAACGGGCTCGAATTTCAGCGATGAGATTTATTATCTCACTGAGATGTTGCATTGACGTGAAGGGCATATTCACCTATCCCAAAATAACATACATGCAACAAAACTCTGTTCTGAAATGTTGTAGTCTCTTCACACACACATTTGTCGGAGTTTGCCGATAGCATTGTTGGAGAAACTGCACCTTTTAGCTGGTCTCTTAGCTGCCATGTCCTTTGTTTGATTTGCTCTACGTCTCTTACAGATTCCGCAGCCTGACGACGGCGTTCTTCAGGGACGCCATGGGCTTCCTGCTGATGTTTGATCTCACCAGCCAGCAGAGTTTCCTCAATGTCAGAAACTGGATGAGTATGTGTCTTATATTTAGTTTAGTCAATGTATTGAACATGTCAGAAACAAAAAAATATAACAATAATATATATATATATATTTTCTCATTTTTTCACTCAGATTAATAATTATAACAAAGTACCAAAAAAACAAATAATAACAAACCAAAAAAAAATAATTTTCAGATAGTCTCCGTCATGTTCAACAGGGGCAAGAATAAGCTTAAAAAAACTTTTCTGGTCCTACCCCCTCTAACATATATTTTTCTTATAAAACATTAGGTCATCGTCATAGCAACATGTTTGTCTTGTTAATCTTTTTTTTTACAAAACAATCAGAAAGAAATTACTTTTTACAATTACAAGAAATAACAACAAATGGGATTGTACAGGTCCTGTTCATAACCATTAATGATTTGACTCCTAAATAATACTTTCATTTTAGATAGACTTGTACAATATTTCAGTGCATCGTTAGTTATATTGTCTTTACTTGTAACACAATCAATTTCCGTTCTAGCTTTAACATTACTCTTTCGTGCCACTAGAGGTCCAAATTCCACAGGGGTCAGAAAAGTTATATTTGGTCATGGATGAAAGGAAGCCTGATGAAGGACATGTGAAGAAAGCATAACATAAACCAGCACTAAGTGGAACTATCCGTTTTCCCTTTTATACAAGTGTTGTTTAATGTTGTTGTTTGTTTGTGTTGTTTCCAGGCCAGCTACAGGCCAATGCCTACTGTGAGAATCCAGATATCGTGTTGATAGGAAACAAGGCGGACCTGACGGACCAGCGGGAGGTTCAGGAGAAACAGGCCAAGGAGCTGGCTGATAAATACGGGTACGTTTGTTCGTTCGTCACATTCAGTATTTGGTGCAGGAGTTTTATTTGGAGCTATGATGACTGGAGTATTAAAGGTCACATGTCTCTTCTACATCAACATGTGTCCCCTCCTTTCCATGTCTCTTCTACATCAACATGTGTCCCCTCTTCTTCATGTCTCTTCCACATCAACATGTGTCCCCTCTTCTTCATGTCTCTTCTACATCAACATGTGTCCCCTCTTCTTCACGTCACTTCTACATCAACATGTGTCCCCTCTTCTTCATGTCTCTTCCACATCAACATGTGTCCCCTCTTCTTCACGTCTCTTCTACATCAACATGTGTCCCCTCTTCTTCACGTCTCTTCTACATCAACATGTGTCCCCTCTTCTTCATGTCTCTCTACATCAACATGTGTCCCCTCTTCTTCACGTCACTTCTACATCAACATGTGTCCCCTCTTCTTCACGTCTCTTCTACATCAACATGTGTCCCCTCTTCTCAGTCTCTTCTACATCAACATGTGTCCCCTCTTCTTCACGTCTCTTCCACATCAACATGTGTCCCCTCTTCTTCACGTCTCTTCTACATCAACATGTGTCCCCTCTTCTTCACGTCTCTTCTACATCAACATGTGTCCCCTCTTCTTCACGTCTCTTCTACATCAACATGTGTCCCCTCTTCTTCACGTCTCTTCTACATCAACATGTGTCCCCTCTTCTTCACGTCTCTTCTACATCAACATGTGTCCCCTCTTCTTCACGTCACTTCTACATCAACATGTGTCCCCTCTTCTTCACGTCTCTTCTACATCAACATGTGTCCCCTCTTCTTCACGTCTCTTCTACATCAACATGTGTCCCCTCTTCTTCACGTCTCTTCTACATCAACATGTGTCCCCTCTTCTTCACGTCTCTTCTACATCAACATGTGTCCCCTCTTCTTCACGTCTCTTCCACATCAACATGTGTCCCCTCTTCTTCACGTCTCTTCTACATCAACATGTGTCCCCTCTTCTTCACGTCTCTTCTACATCAACATGTGTCCCCTCTTCTTCATGTCTCTTCTACATCAACATGCATGTGTCCCCTCTTCTTCACGTCTCTTCTACATCAACATGTGTCCCCTCTTCTTCACGTCTCTTCTACATCAACATGTGTCCCCTCTTCTTCACGTCACTTCTACATCAACATGTGTCCCCTCTTCTTCACGTCTCTTCTACATCAACATGTGTCCCCTCTTCTTCACGTCTCTTCTACATCAACATGTGTCCCCTCTTCTTCACGTCTCTTCTACATCAACATGTGTCCCCTCTTCTTCACGTCACTTCTACATCAACATGTGTCCCCTCTTCTTCACGTCTCTTCTACATCAACATGTGTCCCCTCTTCTTCACGTCTCTTCTACATCAACATGTGTCCCCTCTTCTTCATGTCACTTCTACATCAACATGTGTCCCCTCTTCTTCATGTCTCTTCTACATCAACATGTGTCCCCTCTTCCTCATGTCTCTTCTACATCAACATGTGTCCCCTCTTCTTCATGTCTCTTCTTCATCAACATGTGTCCCCTCTTCTTCATGTCTCTTCTTCATCAACATGTGTCCCCTCTTCTTCATGTCTCTTCTACATCAACATGTGCCCCCTCTTCTTCATGTCTCTCCTACATCAACATGTGTCCCCTCTTCTTCATGTCTCTCCTACATCAACATGTGTCCCCTCTTCTTCATGTCTCTTCTACATCAACATGCGTCCCCTCTTCTTCATGTCTCTTCTACATCAACATGCGTCCCCTCTTCTTCATGTCTCTTCTACATCAACATGTGTCCCCTCTTCTTCACGTCTCTTCTACATCAACATGTGTCCCCTCTTCTTCATGTCTCTTCTACATCAACATGTGTCCCCTCTTCTTCATGTCTCTTCTACATCAACATGTGTCCCCTCTTCTTCACGTCTCTTCTACATCAACATGTGTCCCCTCTTCTTCATGTCACTTCTACATCAACATGTGTCCCCTCTTCTTCATGTCTCTTCTACATCAACATGTGTCCCCTCTTCTTCATGTCTCTTCTACATCAACATGTGTCCCCTCTTCTTCATGTCTCTTCTACATCAACATGTGTCCCCTCTTCTTCATGTCTCTTCTACATCAACACGTGTCCCCTTCTTCATGTCCCCTCTGTGGAAAGAGACTCTGAAAGTTTCAGGAACAAAGATTCTCTCACTTTTTGTCATTTCTATAGAAACGTCTGAAAATGACTGATCAGATTTTGGCCACTTTATGATGTCATAATGTTTTTTGTCTTGTGTAACCATTAGCCAATCAGCAACCAAGGTAACCCTTATCACCTGAATCTCCTCTAGAGCACCATTGTGTCTTTGTAACCAAAGCTCTCAGAGGGGCGTGGGGAGGGGCTCCTTGTTTTCATCTGAAGTAACAGACAGAGAATGAACGGCACATGATATTTGTTCGTGAGCAGCCTACAGGTTGGATGGAGCCGCTGCCCCTTCCATGTTCCCTCGACTCTCCATCACCTCTTTATCGTCCGCCTGTGGTTAGAATCACATGCGGTCATTACCTGTCAGCCACCCTGTGATGTAGCTCCTGAGCTAAGTGCTGAATAATTGTATCTATATATTATTTCAAAGTCTCAGGTCTCCAGCGTCTGCCAGTGCTTTTCCCCAAACTTGGCCTCAAATCATGACGGAGTCTTTGCGTTGGCTGTTTTTGCCTTTTTTTAAATTGAATCATTTATGAAAAACGAACTTAGATTTGATATAGAGATAATATTATTTTTTGTTTTATGTATATGTTATGCTTGTCTGCATCAACAAATAAGTAGTTAAGCCACTACAAAATATACACAATCCTCATGTGATGCATCTCTTTCTACAAAGGAATTGCCCCTTCATTTATTTCTTATTTAAGAATGAAATAATAATGAGATTTTTTGTTGTATTGTTACATGTAGCTAAGAGTGTAAACATGTCTGGTTTTGGCTCTAATACATTACAGCAACTCCAACTCCCTGAACATATGTTGCATTTTATTATATTATTTTATAATATTTTACTGTGATGCAGATTAACAGTGTCACACTTAAACAGATGAGTCAGATTTCTTTCTTTTTGGTCATTTCATCAAACAATTACTTTGTTGCAAACATACAGGCATGAAGAAATGGTTAATCCGGGTTAATATTATGATGTTTACGGGTTTGTATAAAGGTGAACTGTGAGCAATATCTCAACAAATGATTTCCCGCTAGTTAAACATATTTTCCTGTGTAATTCCAACCAGCCAAGACCTTGGTCTTATGTTGCCTGGCAACAAAACTATCTTCAAGGAAGTCATATGTGTTAAACTCTGGGGCGCAGTGGGAAAGTGTTCAGGGGCTAAATCAGTCAAATCAAACGGTCTAACTCAGGGGTGTCAAACTCAAGGCCCGGGGGCCAAATCCGGCCTGTGACTTCATTGTATGTGGCCCCACAAGAGCTTGCAAAGAATAATACGTTTATAATACGGTTACATGCCGATTTACAGAAGCACGTTGCCCATGAACTACATGTCCCACAATGCATCTCAAATTTGACTTTTTTCTCAGAATTTGACTTTTTTTGTTCTAAATATTCTTTTTTTCTTAGAATTGTTTTTGTAAATTTTATTTTTTCCCCAATATGTCACTTATTTTTTGAAATTTTTTTTCCAGAATTTGACTTTTCTTTTTAAATCATTTTGTGACATTCTCACTGAAGAGACTTGCAATTATTTTGCCTAGACTTCTGCTTTCAGACGTAGTTAATGATGAAGTTATTACTCTATCCGATAATAAACCAATGCAGAGGAAAATAATGTAATATAATACATTATTTTATATATATAGGATATATTTATATTGTCTTAAAGTTACAACCGGCCCTTTGAGTGCAGCCATAATGCTGATGTGGCCCACGATGAAAATTGAGTTTGACAGTCCCCTAACACATTTTCTGAGCAGATCCGAATATCAGGATACGCACATTTCTTCTCACTTGTACTTAGCAAAACTTATATAGCTTTTACATCACAATAACTTTCCCTTATCCCTATAACTGTTTCTGATATCTGTTTTTTGTGGTACATAGTATATTGTAATAGGGAAAGGCCTAAGGGCAGAAGATAAGAGTACGTTTTTAAATAACATTTTGGGAATAATGTGAAACTTTCAGTATATGCCCACTTTTTTTCCAAATTGGTATTAAACTTTTATTTCCAGAAAAAATGTAATATCTTCCTCTCTCCATTCCCCCCTCCCCCCCTCTGGGACTAATACTAAAGGTTTCCACTTCATTTTCACTTTATTCTCATGGACAATTCATCAGCATGACATTTCAAGTCTCTACAAGATGATTTTTAATAGAAATTACATATAATAAATCTGATGAAAGTCATTGGAAAATGTTTCCTAAGTGCTTTTTGTCGCCCACAGGATCCCGTACTTTGAGACAAGTGCAGCCACAGGGGCGGAGGTGGACAAGGCGGTCATAACGCTGTTGGACCTAGTCATGAAGAGGATGGAGCAGTGTGTCGACAAACCGCCCGCCGATCCAGCCAATGGGAACGGAGCCACGAAGCTCAGCGATGAGCAGCCCAACGAGAAGAAATGTGCATGCTAGATGAAGAAGGAAACGACCATTCAGCGCTCTTCTGTCGTCCGTCCTTTCTACTCACCACATCTGTCCTTCTTTTACCTTCTCCTTCCGTCATCTTTGCATGTTTCCACCTCTTTTACACTTTCTAAAACTAATCTTTAACCATATTATGCTTCTTTTTTCTTTATCTTCCTTCTTTCTCCTCCCATACGGTTTGGCACTGTGGCAATGACACGACCCTGTCCCCCTAGTGGCTATTCAAGGACACACAGTCTTAGTCTGAGGAAATGAAAACAGGAGGGGATCGTTTCATCACTGTCAGACACATAATGTGCCTCATTTACAGTAAAACATGCAGCCTGCCCGCTCCAAAGTGCTCTGCTCCCAAGTAGTTTGAATAATTTAAATTGATCTCTAAAGGCAAAAAGGAGACTTTTTATGCAACAACAGTACATCACTTCGTAACAGAGGTAAGATGTTACCTCTTTAGGATATCACTTGATGACAGCAGGCATGAAGAGCTTGACATCAGGCTGTGTGTCTGTGTACATTAACTAATGATCCTCTCCTGAAACCTTTCCTCCTGGACCAGGGAGAACAAATGTATGTCCCCCTCCTCCCCCGTTTCAAACATTGTTCATGCGATGCTCTACCTGTATGAGAGCCATGAAAGGACATTTTTCAGTGTTTCAGGTCTGGTTCACAAATGCAAAACGTTGTTCCTAAAAATGTAGCCACACAGTTTTTAACCCAGTTGGCTACAGCGTCCTGGTGGAGCTCTTTGACCCTGTGTTAGAGAGGCTGTTTCTTCTGTTAGCTCAAGTGACATGTCATGACAGCTGAATCTACAATGACCCTGCAGATACATATTGGGAGTATATTGAACTTTATTAGCATTTTTCACAACTAAACTGTCATATTTTTATCACATAAAATAAATACTTGTGTTGCCACTAAATAAAAATAGTTACCTTGGAACAGGTGTTGCTATGAGCTAACCGCTACATTTCCTCCTGTTTGCACGTCTGATTAGCAGCTTGTGTAGCTAGATAGCCGCAAACTAGCTAATGTAGGGTATCAGTGCTCAGTAGTGATAGCAGTGGCTACAAATGGTATGCTAATATTAACAAAAGCAGGCTAGGTGTGGAGTGAAGAGTATTTTTAGTAACTCATTTGGAAACATTTTCAGAAATGCATAGCTCACTTCTCGCTGTACCATTAAAATCATGCTATTAAGACTAGCTTGCTAGCTAGGTTGTTGTGGCCGTTGAGTTGCTGCTTTTAGCTATTCTTGCTTTTCTTTGTCACTTTCTTACATGACTGCCATATGATAAATTAGAGAAAGAATTGTCTAAATACGTTTACATTGCATTGATAACCTTTATTTCTTTGTCGCCATGATTATTTCCTAACTTTACTTAAAACTACGGAACAACAGCGGCTAAAGCTAGCTTGTTGTTAGCATTTTGATCGCGCCTTTCTTTTGTGGTTTACTCTTTATTTTGTCTTCACGTTAGTGTCAGACATGGCTGATTATGATTTGTATAGTATGCCATCCGTACTGTACAATACATATGGGTACAGCAAAGCAATGGGAAGTGGACAAAAAAACATATATGTATATTATTAATAGGGTATCCTGTAGAGTACCTGGATAGGCATATTGTTCCAAACTGATCTACTGCCTTGGCTTTTAAAGCTTTATTTCACTGCAGTGGAGCAGACTTTAATCTTTGTAGGAGTTTGAGATAATTCGGCACCTAACATCAGTTGCTCTGGGGATGCTATAGGTCATCCTATTGCTATCACTAAAATGTAATAAACATTTGATGTCAATTAGTATGAATTCATCTTAAACAAATGGATGTATGAGTGCAGAGCATGATTATCTATTTTAGATTATTATGGCAGTCACGTGACTTCTGATTTTCAGGGCAGCTGATTTTCCATCTCTTTATAATGACAAAGTGAAATATTGCTTTAAGGCTCCATACACGACCAGTATTGTTGGAATATAAAGTGACCAATTATTTATATTAAAATAAATGTAAAACATAGATTATTATTTCAGTTGTCATATTTATGTGATGTCCTTCACATCTCACACATATCCTTTTTTATTTTTTATTCCATTCATATTTGTTTTTCTTTTCATTCCTATATTGCTCTGAATCTCTGTTTTCTATGACCCCACACATTACTTAACAAAATGCTTTTCTCTTATATGAAGAAAATACACTTTTAAACTCTTGAGATGTACACTTGAAGTTACTGTGGACCAACTTTCTGTTGTGTATTGTGCATGGTTAACACTAAACAGTTTCTTTTTTTCATTGCATACCTGACCATAGAGCAGTTGCTTTGAAGACAAACGTAAGAACTCGCATTCATATAGAAACTCAACTAAAAACACTGCATTCAAGCCCTTTAAATTTAAAAGTCCAACTCAATGGTTTTCCTCATCACGTTACACCTCGATCTGCCTTACAGTACTTCATGCAAAATCTTGACCCAAGTTGAGGTGCACCAGAAACATGGGAAATACTATTTTTGCGGTTAAATCCTTGTTCTTCAATGAGCCAAGTTTTATATAGCAGTCCCAACTAAGAAAAGTATTACAGCATGTCGGATCTTTTAATGTGGGATTGTTTTTGTATTATTTGACTTAAACTTTAACTATATATTTATGTGTTGTTCCTTCCTTTTCTTTTCCCTTCACTATATCTGCAAAGCGTCTTTGAGCACCTGTAAAAGCGCTAACAAATTAAATATATT
Source organism: Champsocephalus esox (assembly GCA_036324585.1). Lineage (NCBI taxonomy): Eukaryota > Metazoa > Chordata > Actinopteri > Perciformes > Channichthyidae > Champsocephalus > Champsocephalus esox. The sequence goes on along the minus strand of CM070483.1, from coordinate 7,389,600 downwards.
ATTATTATAAAAAGGTTGGTTTAAAGTCAATTGAAACCAGGGGCTGCCAATCGGGTTAGCAGTATAGTAAAATGTAAATGTGACTTATTAATGGCAACACACTTCCATGGTCAATTTAAACAATATAAACGTTTAGTTTCAACAACTTTTGTATCAGTATTGTCTTTAGTATCGTGCCTAATGGATACATAACTAATGGAATTAAAAGGTAAAGCGTCAAAGCCCTTTGGCTTCACTTAATTGTCACCTATATTTAATCTACCAGTGTGCCAAATTAAAAAGAAACGCCACAAACAAGTGTTTTTTACCAAACAACATTCTGCTGTGCACTTAGAGAAAAACTGCCTTCAGTAGTAGAACATGTTTTTTGATTTGGTGTGTTAATCTCTTTTCAGTTTAAAACCCTCACAAAGTTACCCGATAACAGCTGATCTCAGTGCCATATCAAAAACCTAATAGTCTTGCATTTTAGTTGATCAAAATATGAATTTGCTGGCTTGCATTGTATTCACTCTAAGTTACACACGGCATAATTGATTTCCCTGGAAAATACATCTATAGAAAAGGGTATTCTTGTGTTTGCTGATCAGCTGCTTAATTTATTTGTGGTAAAATATGTAGATTCCACCTTTAATATTTAGTCATGTAATCATAGTGTACAGGTAACATGTTTCTTAACACTTGCAAAAGCAGCTATGTGAAGTCCTCAATACAAGTACATCTTTATGAAGTTAGTTCAACAGTCATTTAGCAGGTGGTATCACAGGAGAATTGTATTTTCTCGATCTTAAAGATAGTTAAGGCTGCAGCAATTGAAATGAATAGTGAATTGTTTGAACACTGACCTTATATCACTGTAAACCAGTTTTTAAAGTTGTATTTCATTGCAGCGTTGAGTTCTTCTGAGGAATACAGTTCCGGTGTCGCTGTCCTTTTAGCTCTGTTTGGTCTCCACCAACTCTCCACTGCCGTTAAAACAAGAGGCTAGAAGCTCATGCTGCATAATTCTCACTGGGGTCGTGTTTCTATCAGACGGTCCATTGTTACATGAAACATATTGAATAGTGCAACGTTGAAAAGTATTATACATATATTTTAAAGGTGTGTCCAGACGGAATGCGGTTGGCTATTTGACGAGGCACAATTACACAAGTGAATGCTAAGGGGCGAATAGATGGAAAATGCGCAGTACAACATGTATTCTCGCCTGCAGAGGTAGAAATGATTAATTTACGAGAAGTATATGCGTGAGGATGTTTATAGAAATCCTATGAGTAGAGATGTTCCTGATTGCTGAATCGGAAGTGCAGGACAAACTTATCGTCACCTGTTTTCCTGAGCTAAACCCAGACATATCAATTATTATCGGTGTACCTACTGCAGAACTTCCTATGTTGTAACTGTGGAGGAAAGGAGTAGGACATGTTTAGGGATTATAGGGGGAATATTTGTGAATTGTGGCCATATTCATGCCATTAACACAAGGGGAGAAAGTCGGTCCAAACTCACTTTAAAGGTCCCATGTCATGGCCATTTCTACGGGTCATAATTCCATTGTTGAGGTCGACTAGAATAGATTTAAATTGTGCAATTTTCCAAACTCACATTGGTTTCTCAAACAGCTTCTCTGTATAGTATGTGTATTCACTCTCTGTCCTACACGGCTTGTTGGAGCTCATGCCCTCCCCTCCCTATGAGCCCAGTGGCCGTCTGCGAGATAACGAAACCCAGCCCGAACACACACCCGCAGCCTGGCTGGGAGTTTGTGTGTGTGCTCACACACCGACTCACAGCCTCGCCGCGTCCCGCCGTCTCAGGGAGGAGAAATCGGCGGAGCTGCAGCTGAGAAAAGATTGAGTGTGTGTGTGGGGCTACGTAACGGCTCCGCGGATTGGTCCATTTGGGTATGGGCACGTCACCTAACCCAGGAAGAAAACAATGGGAAGAGAGAAATGTCCAACGAGGCGTTCTGGGGCAGCACAGACAGGTCTTTTCTGTGTTAGAGTTTTACTCGCTACAAGGTGTACTTTGAGGGTTTGTGACTGCAGACCGGTTACATGCAGAAAAAGCTTCATAACTCACAAGGGGACGGGTGATAACCGGAAAAGCATGACATGGGACCTTTAAGATTGCCAAGTGTTGATTTAATTTAAGCAACTAATCTGGTGTGTAACTTTAAGAAATGTTAAAAATAATGAATTTATGATAGAAAAATAAATGATTTCAGGAATAAAGCAGCCTCTTTGATTCATTAACTTTAATCTATTTAGGAATATGACATTTAGATGAACTAAATGCCTCCAATCAAACGATACAAAGCCAGGTTAACGGTAGCTTTTAAATCTATCGAGTCAAGATTTCTAATGTGTCAAAACCTCTCGATTGTTTTTCCTAACTTTTTTGAGCCGATGCCTTTTATCGGGACAATCTTCTGAACCAAATTGTCAGCTTTTATCCGAGCCTTTCTTCTTACGTTGCTCATTTTCTGTATATTTTCTGTATTTATATTACAATGTTAACTTCCATTTACACTACATTAATTGTTCACTGCCTTGAATCACGCGTTTCTCGCAGCATCTCTTCCATACGTCTTTAATGGTTTTGGAGTTCACTTTGAAAGTCTACACTGTTTGAAGAGTCATGTTGTGCCTGCTATTAACTCTTCTGTCTGTAAAGTGTGTGAGATGGATTATAGATGACAAAGCAGAGGCAAAAGGAGACTAGAAGTTGTGATGATTTTGTGCCCGATTTATCAAAACAATGAATCAATCCAAGTACCTCGAAGAGCTTTTATTTTTGGAAACTCCTCTGAACTCTCTGATGCCTGCGGGTTGTCGACGTTTCTTCAGTTCTCACTGCGTGTATCGATGCCTGTGTGTTTGTTGGGTTTGTTGCACCGTCAGCATGTTTGACATTATGAGAATGGAATGACCCGTGATGCGTTTAATGTTTCTGATGTCAGAGCTGCAAATAAATCTGTTTGTTTTATCCCGTGGTTGTTTTTTTCCCGGATGGAACTGCGTTGGTTTCCATTCGAGAACATAATACACACACGACACCAAATGTCACAGTGCATAGGAGTTTATTTGCATTTTGTTAGAAGAAACTTCTCACCAAAAGAGAGAATGTGAAAAATAAATACCCGAGAACAGCAGAACCAGTAGTGTGAAGTGAAGTTACAAAAATAAGTCAATGAAATCTATTTCTTTTTACATATCCGACGCTTTTTGTTTGGAGAATGTTGAACGCAAATACATTTGAAACACACATTCAAACAGCTGGGAAACTCTTTCATGTGATTAGTGTTCCCGTTTCAACAACACATCAAAATACACCAACACATGTAAACATTACGGAGAATCCAAACATTTGCCTCGTGTGTTCATCACGCACACATCGTTCGAACAGGGCTGGGTTCAATTTAATAACTCGATCAGTGAGTTATTTTCAAACTCAAGTCCCTATTGGTGCTTGTCGTTTTGTTTGGATTGAAACCAGTTCATTTCCTACCGATTTGAATTTCGCCACCCAGCCATGTTTGTCTCCGTCCGTACACGTGATTTTATTTTGAAAAGTGATTTCCTTTCAAAATAAGAGCATGCCAAACAATGAACAGACAGCGATCTATTCTTCTTCCACACTTTGCATTGACACACATTGGATCCAAACCCTCTGTAGACATTACTTCTGAGAGCTAAAACGTCTCTGTTCCTTTCCTTTCTTTATTTGAGTCTGCTTTGAGTGACTTGAATAAAACACATTTAACAAAGACGTCAAAGTATCATCTTCTTTGCCGACACAACATATCTTATCCCTTAATCTTATCACCTGGACAGAAGCGTATGTAGGAGGAACATTAAGATACATCAATACAGCAGCAAACCCCCTAAAATACCATAAACTGCACTAAAATCATACATTAAATTCTCTAAAAATTATGTTTGCCCCAGAAGAAATTGCAAATACAGAATATTCAATAATCTTGGTATCATAAAAACATTAGAAACATACAAAATACGGTCAATATAAATAATTGTTGGTGAATCAAACGGCGATAATCACATGCAAAGATGACTTGTTTGGAATATTTTCTAATTTATCAGATAAACACATGTTAAACAAAATGATAGAACATCCCTCCATATGAAAGAACTTCGCTCTAAATTGTCAAATGGACGTGGTAACCAGTGATTCTTTTCAAAGTGAAACTCGCTTTTTCTATAAAAAATGAAATTAAAGAGGTTTTAAAGGAGTCCCCTTCCGAAGTGTCCGTTCAGGCCAAAACGCCTATTGGATGATATCGAGAAATTCACACTTCAATGTACTTCATGCTGTTTGAAGCACATTTATCAAATCTTCATCACGCCACTAGTAATATGTCCCTAATGCATCTCTTCGCACCACGCATCTGTACATGTATGCAAACAAGCAGATCATGAATGTATTTAATATTCTATGTAAATAGACATTTTATGTTCAACGTGTCGAAATAGGCATTCGACTTCAATGTTGACAGCCATTTGTTTTTAGGGTTTTTAATTGATAGCTGTAATTCATAATAGTAACCACTAGAGGGCGACCGAAGAAATTAATTTGTAACTAATTCTAGAGAGAATACTGTTCACAGTTAATTCGGTACAATTGCACTTAATAAAGTACATGCAATGTGTCAATTGAATTGTTTAACTTTGTCTCCAATTCTTTTCTATAATTTGTTACCATGTTAGATCATTTTTTCCCGGCACTTTCTAGAATATACATCAGAGATCAGTGATTATTTCAAAGTGTCAGACCGTGGAGGACGTTTAGCTTTGATCACATGAAGCATTTATCCATCGGCAGCTTTAGAAAATGTCCCCGCACCCTGAGTGCCAGTGGAGATGTGCTGTGATTGGCTAATGTGTGAAGTGGGAGGGTTCAAACTTTGGTGACAGTGTTTGTTGTTTGTTCCCCCGGTGGCTGATCCTCCTCCTCCTCATCGTCCACGCTCAGGTCCAGCCTCAGGTTATCCAGAGTCTGACGGATGGACAGCGTGTCCTTACGTCTGCGAGAGAGACACCACGTTTTAATGTACTGACTTTGTGACGGACTGTAAATGATGTGTGCTTTTGATACAGAGGAAATCTGACCTGAGAGGCAAGTCGGAAAGGAACATTTGACTTTTTAATCAAAATGGTTTTCTAAAAACCAAATGTACCTCTAACCCGTATTCGAATTAGACTAAAAGTGACAGCACAGCACAGATTTAAATCAATTTACTCATCAGCAATTGACAGTAATGTTACATACCTTGCTGACACACAATATTATACCTTGTGTTTGGAGTGCAGTGAAAATTAAACTCCTAGAAGATAATAGGTTTTGAGTCATATTGAACATGTGGGACAGTGGTGCAGCATTACAACAAGAAGGTCTCGTATTTTAAAGATAACTTTTTTAAGACCCTTTAAAGGATTGTCCTGGCGTAAAAAATCTTAAATCAGTTCTCATATCCCAAAAAGAGGAGAGTAAACAATGTAGATCCGACTTATTGTTTAATATTCATTTCTATTTTTACATATTTAAATTGATGCTTCATGTTAACAAAGGATAACATTCACGTCTGTTTGTGTGTGTGTGTGTGTGTGTGTCAGAGTGCGTACTTGTTCTGCAGGCTGTGGTCCAGCACCTGCCTCTGCAGCCGGCTGCTGGTCTCCCTCTCCTCCAGCAGCTCTCTCTGGGTGTGGCGGTACTGCCCCTCCCTCCGGCTCGCCTCCTCCTCCGTCTCGTTCAGCTGCCGCTTCAGAGAGCGCATCCTCTGGGTCATCTGGGGACCAATCACAGAGCTCGCTCAGTTTGGGCACATGGGGCGGGACCAACATGTTATTACAGCTGGGACATGAAACCCCTCTCGGTTGTTTCAATGTGTTTAAAGAACATTTCAAACGCTATCGATTGCTGCTGTTCATCGTCACATGCTGCATGTATTCAACGGCACCTGTGAGGCAATGACCGTCAGCCACATTTCTCCAGGGATAATAAGACATTTGAATATTTTTCAACAGACAAGACTGAACAAATCCAACAGAACTGTCTAACAGAGTATTACATGATAGAATGTAATATCTTTTAATATCACAAAGCACAGCCTCAAGAGCCTGGTCCCAAGTTCAAGTCAAGTGTTCCTCGTGAATACAATAGGTTCAGACATGTACCGTACTTAAGATTATTAAGTAACTGTGTGTGTGTGTGTGTGTGTGTGTTACCAGGTCTTTCTGCTCATTAGCTATCCTGTGCTCCTCCTCCATCTGGTCGCTGAGCTCGTTGACCCTCCTCTCCAGTTTGCTGACTGTGTTGGTCAGAACAGATCTGTTCCTGCACGCGTGAACACAATGTATTGATGTATTTAGTTACACCATTTGTACAGGTAACGCACAACAGGGAAGCTAAGGCTGCAAGAAGCTGCATGTTTCGTGTGAAGCACTTCTACTTGAATCAAATGACCCTGCTTAAACGTCTTTTTAATTCTCTGTTAAACGAAAGATAACATCAGGTTGTTTTTACAAAATCCTCGGCAAACAATGGGTGAACTTGTGCTCGCCTTCTTTCATATGCTCGTCCACTTGTTTTGTTACTTTGATGCTCTGAGCTATCATAATGTAGAATTGTTGTAAAGGTGATTTCCAGATCATTCCGAAGCTCCAAACCTCAGGTGTGAAAGTGACCTATCATAAACAGAATGCCTAAGGAACAGCTTTTGAATAAACGCCTGTTCAAACATTGACACAGAATAAAGTGCTAATGGAGTAAGCAGTAAGCGTTGTGACGGACCTCTCCTCGTTCCTCAGCGTGTTCTCCATCTCCTTGACTCGGCTCTCGGCTCTGGAGACCACATCCTCCTGAACCCTGGAGCTCTGGAGCTCCTGCACCTCCAGGCGCAGCTCCCGCAGCTACACAGAGAGAAGCTTCCATTAGATGTGACGCAGGAATAGTGCAATACGAGTCTATATACAAGTTATTGGAATGATATATTAGACAATAGATAAATAATTACTAAGTAGCAGATGAATGTTATGAAATTGTTTCAGCAGTTGTTCAACAGTCTTATTGCCTGCGGGATGAAGCCGTCTCTGAATCTGGTTGTTTGTATCCAGACGGCAGCAGACTGAACAGTTGGTGGCTGGGGTGATGGGGTCTTTTGTAATCCTGAGGGGTTTCTTACTTTCTTTCATTCCCCTTCATTTACATTATTTACGTAGCCTACTTAAATGAACAGGCTTTTTCAAACCATGTTCTTGTCGGTCCATTAGCAGCTTGGCACAGATATACCTGAGTGCACTGTATATCAGCCAATAACAAGAAGTATCAGTATAGAGATGTCCAAGAATTCCTTCTAATCAGTCTTGCCATTACAGCGTCTCTCCACCAGAGGGCGCTGACGAATCCTTTATTTATTTGTTGAGCTTAAAAAATCGATACTGTTTAATAAATCTTTAACAGTTTTTTCCCCTAATTTTAAATATCAGTATATCCAAATGTGATAGAGAGATAAATACTTAATTGTGTTGTAAAGCTGTGAGGAATGCTATTACCTTTTTAATTTCTAAGTTTATATTTAGCTTTCGGATATATTTTCAACACAACAAAAAACGTGCAAAAAATATATAAAATAAAATCCCTGTGAGTATTTCAACGTATACGTGGTGCTTTATCTATTCGTTACAGCCCTACTGTTTTCACACACACACACACACACACACACACACACACACACACACACACACACACACACACACACACACACACACACACACACACACACACACACACACACACACACACACACACACACACACACACACACACACACACACACACACACACACACACACACACACACACACACACACACACACACACACACACACACACACACACACACACACACACACACACACACACACACACACTCTACCTGTCTCTCGGCGGAACCCTTCTCCATCTCCAACAGGTCGTTGAGGTCTTTCTCCTGGATCAGCTTCAGCTGCAGCTGCTCAGTCTGACAGCACACACACACACACACACACACACACTTCTTAAACACCAGCCATAAGACTTTTGAGGTCCAGTTCATGACAGAATATGTTCCGTTAGCTCACTTCCTGTTCGCGTGTGTTTACCTGTTCGATGGCTCTCTTGTGTTTGGACGCCCACCTCTGCTCGCTGTCGTGCAGCTCCTCCAGGTCGGTCTCCAGGTCGATCATCTTCTCCTGGAAACACAATCATCATGAATAAAAAGTCACGGTCCAAACTAAACTTCTGATCGGTCTTCTCATCAGCAGAAAGCATGCAGGTTATTTAGAAAGCGGCACGGATTAAGGATCCTCAGAAATAGCCACATTATGAATATCTAGGATTATGGCATTAGCACGCTGATTGCTGAACAGGATTTGCATGAATAATTCCTCATTAACCCTAAAACTCTGATGGTTTGCATGACTGATTAATTCAAGTGGACATGTCTCTTTGAGTCATGAGGTCGCGTAACGCAGACACATGGATACTGTCTGATAGCTGGAAACAGAGTGTACTTCAAGGAGGTCAGGAAATATGAGCTTCTTTTTTGTATTCATCCCACAAGAAATTGTTTTTCTCCTATAAATACTTTTTCCCCTTGCTATGAATCTAAAATAATATTCATATTTGATTGTGTTGATGCTTCTCACATATTGATTTATTGTAATGTTAAACGGATTATATTCTACATGCAGTCTTTAGAAGGAACCAATGGGCTGTCTCAGAAATATTTATTTTAGTATTGTTTGTATTTTTAGTGATATTAATTTGTATCGTAAACTTGAAGTATCCCACAATGCATTGTGAAAAGAAATTGACCATACAGCCAACGGTCACCAACCAAACATATATACCAGCATGCATTGTGCTGAGGGAAAGATGGCGGAGACACAATTCATTTTAGAAAACACTGCACTACACTTAGCATGATATTGTGTATCACAGAAAATGCAGGATTTTTTAAATGAATGGTCCACCAACACATGTTACCAGCCTTATCTTTTATATCAGTCATTCATTTGATATACAGAGATCTAGGGCCAAATACCTGAAACTTGATCCTGTTTCTGGTGAAATGGTTTCATAATCTTAAATTGTCATTGGAGGTGAGTGAATCTGAAGAGGTGGAGCCGTACCTGGGACTGTTTGACATGTTTGGCCAGATCGTCTTTGGCCTGGTTGGTGGTCTGCAGCTCCATCTTCAGGTCCTCCACCGCCCTCTCCGCCTGCTTACACTGCAGCTGGATCTTCTCTCTCAGCTGGATCTCCTCCTCCAGAGTCTGCTCCCTGTCAATCAGCTTTCCAGAGACCTACACACACACACAGACACACACACACACACACACACACGTTAAAACACAAACGGGTCCTGAGGCTCCATCCCAGCTATTATTAAACGAGACACACGCAGGTGAACAGGGGACATTTATATTAAGCAGATAGAACCAGGAAACTATTAGGGGAATTGTTTGTTTTCCCTTTTATTATTATCTTATAAAATGTGCTGATTTTCATGCGTTATTTTGTTGATGATTCAACGGGTGTTAAAAAGGTTATATTATATGGATATTTTGTTGTAACTCTCTGTTGGGAAAATACTGAATGTACTCTTCCAATATCAGAGTCCACATGATAACAAAGGTATCAACTGTAGCTGTGAACGTGACAGGATGTGAGATGACCTAGAAGAGCATCAGGACAGTTTGAGGCAGATGATAGCTATGTGATTAACATGATGACTCAGCCTCTATGGAGAGAGACATCAAGCATGCTCATTTCTGACGTGGCGCTAATCTGAAGTACACATTGAAGACTGCTTTCTATTCCTCCATCTTGTGACTGTGTGACTCCCTCTTTGGATATCAGCCTGTGAAGGACACTGCTCAGGAACTAGCTGATGCTCTGTATGTGATGACTACTATCTGGTGAGGATCACAGATACGTGGATCCTGAGGTTGAAGCTCAAGCCGGTGACGAGTGATACACCTCACTCCATGAATCAGAAATGACTGTTAAGTTAGTGTAAAAGAATGGTTGTCCTGATCGGTTTGCTCACCTCTCCCTGCAGGCGGCCCACGAGGCTGTGCAGTCGCTGCTGCTCCTGCTCCTTCTCCAGCAGCTCCTCCTCCAGCTCCTCCACCCTCTGCTGCTCGTCCACACGCAGCTTCTGATGGAGGCTCAGCTCGACTGAAGCCTGCGTGGACACCAGCAGGGCCTCCGCCAGCTGGAAACACACACACACACGTTAAGGTACGTACACACACCAGTGCTTATGGCTTCACCAGATCAACTATAAATAAACACTTGAGGAACATCACCTCTATAGGAGAGGAGTGATGTGATATTTAGGAATGATATTGTGTCTTTCTCTCAGACAGAGGTAGTATTCACCTAACCAAGTCTCTTTTTAACATCTCCTATTAGTTCATTGAAATTAATTGAAATGTCTCTCCGTTTGTATTCGGAGCAGAGCAAGTCTTCTGTTCTAATATTCAGCTTGTAGTCGAGTTTCCTCTAATGGTGGGAGGAAAGTGTCTCCGTACCTCCGTCTCCATCCTGAAGAGGTTGCTGTTGAGTTCGGTTGTCCTCTTGTCTCTGGTCTCTTTGTCCACCTCCAGCTCCTCCAGCCGTCTCTCTGTCACCCACAACTTCTCAGACAGAGACTTGGCGTGCTGCGTCTGCTTCTCCAGGTTTTCCTGAACACAACACACACAGCATTGTCGTTTGGTACTCTCACAATGTACTTGGATCATCATTTGTCTGTGAAATGTTGCTATCGTGAGTTAGCTAGCTAGCTAGCTGTTGTCGGTAACGTGTATTCTGCTAGACGAGAGATGTTGTTCACTGAGCGTTTTCACATAAAACTAAATGCTACTAAGCAAATAAATGACAATACAATACAATTCATTTAGCTGATACTTTTATCTCGAGCGACTTGTGGCACGCCATTGCTACTGGCGTCAAAAAAGCCAAACGCTTTTTTACCGCTACATAGCTAGCTAGCTACCTAGTTAGCTACATCGAAAGTAATCTATTAAAGTGAAAACATGTGTAATTTAAAGCTAATTTAAAAAGGTGTCAAAGCAGTATTTGTCTCCCGATATTCACTACTCTACGTTGTCTTTCAAATGGCACTAAATGTGAATTATCTGTCCTAATGACAAGTGCCACACACTGCAGTTGCTGTAGACATTTGGAAGTGTTAGTTGCTGCTGTGTACCTCAGCGTCCTGGATCTTGTTTTTGAGGGTCTGCTGGAGGAAATTGAAGGCGTACTCCTGAGTGTTGGCCTCCACCATCACGTCCCGGGCCTGCTTCACCTCAATCTGCACAGGGCGAGGGAAAAAGAGTCAGACGCGCAAACCTTTGGATGATACAGCACCATTCCCTTGCTTTTCTTTATCCTCACACCTCCATCTCCCCGAATCTCCCGCCCAGGGATTGGTGCTCTCTTTCCATCTCGATCATCTGCTCTCTCATCCTCTTCATCTCATTGGTCAGCTGGGTGTTGGTCCTCAGCAGGTCCTCGTTGTTCACCAGCAGGCCGCGCATCTCATACCTTCACAGGGGTTTGAAATGTGTCAAACTTTAGGTTAACGCTCAATATCATAGAGGGAGGAAGCCAAAGAACGACAAGAGTAGTAACAGGAAATAGCTTTGAGGTTACAAGAGCGTCTATGACAACATTGAGAATGAACATCGGTCCATAATTTGTAAGAAGAAGTGTGTTCGGTACACTGTGACATCATGTGTTGTTGTTACACATCCAAATAAGAGAAAGTCAATAAATAGTTCCAGCTTAAATTTAGCCTAATCTCACACCCGCCATAACATGTTATATTGTACTCACGCCCCGTCTACACTCCAGGCATCGAAAAATACAATGCTTTCAACGCTTCGCCCATGCACTTGAATGGGGTGACGTAGAAGATTTTGAATCTTCGCCGAACTGCATTGTGGGGAGCATGGCATGGCTTTGCAAGCATCGTGAGCATCAAAAGTTGAGCAATGTTCAACTTTTGATGCTCCCGATGCTTTCGAAGCTGGCATCAGCCAATCAAATCCCGTTTATGCAAATCCCGCCAGTAGAAGCGCTAGCCAATCAAACTGTGTGCAAGCTGGGAGAGCCAGACCGCAGTTCATTTCCTCATATTCAACCGTAGGAACCAGGCATGGAGGGAGGAGGCAGAGACAGTGGGTGAAACTGGTAGGTTTTCGCCTGTTTGGGGAGTTTATATCCAGTTTACTTCGTTTTAACATTGCTATTGCTTTGTATGCCGGGGGCGTGCGGGAGATTCCTGATTGGTTGTTGGTCGCGAGAAATCGCCAAGCCTCAGACACGCCCAGCTTCAAGATATTTTGATGCCTGTAGTGTAGACGGGCCGTCGTCATCATACCCACTTTACATCATTTCAGCAAGGGTAACCTTAGAGTTAAGTTACTCTTTAAAGAGTTTCATCAGAATGAGAATCAGACCGAAATAGAGCAAAATTAGGAAAGGAAGCATAGGAAAATCTACTCTAGTGAAGAGTGCGACAATTTAAAAAAGTAAAATAGGCTCTACCTGTCATATGTATAATTTAGTTGTATCTTTAATTGTACTTTAAAAGTATTTTAATATGCACTTTCAAGCCGATATTCTCTTTTGGTGATATTATTTGGTGAAGAAAAAAGAAGAAAAAACCCTCATGTCTGACCTTATCTGGTTCCTCTCCTTCTCCATCGCCACGCTCTCCGCCTCCAGGAACTGGTTTCGCTGGAGAGGACAAAAAGAAGCGTTCTTATACTTGCTGTAACAAACCTCATTATTAGTGTGATTGTAACCCATAATAACTAGTATAAGTTCTACCTTCTGGCAGACGTCCATCTGTTTGGTCAACTCCTCGATGTAGTCCTTTTTATTGGGCCCTCCTAAAGTGTTAGAGCGCATGCTGTAGTGGACGGGAGCCACCTGGTTCATGTGGTTCATCTGGTTCATCTGTGGCATCTGTGGCATCTGCAACAAAGACCGACATTTAAAGGTCCCCTATTATACTGTTTTTCATCAATATATGATAGGTTCTAGATATAACTGCGACCTGTCTCTGATTGGCTGAAACACCAAACAGTTCATTGCAGCATTACCCATAATCCCCTCTGTTTCAGCCCTGTTTCCAAAGTGCTGATTCACTGTCTGTTACTTCAGATGAAAATAAGGAGCCCCTCCCCACGTCCCTCTGAGAGACATTTGGTTACAAAGAGCTCAATGGTGCTCTAGAGGAGATTCAGGTGATAAGTACCTTGGTTGCTGATTGGCTAATGGTTACACAAGACAACACATCGTTATGACATCATAAAGTGTCCAAAATCTGATCAGCTCATTTTCAGACAGGGTTTTATAGAAATGGATCAAAAAGAGAGAGAATCTTTGTTCCTGAAACTTTCAGAGTCTCTTTCCACAGAGGGGACACATGTTGATGTAGAAGAGACATGAAGAAGAGGGGACACATGTTGATGTAGAAGAGACATGGAGAAGAGGGGACACATGTTGATGTAGAAGAGACATGAAGAAGAGGGGACACATGTTGATGTAGAAGAGACATGAAGAAGAGGGGACACATGTTGATGTAGAAGAGACATGAGAAGAGGGGACACATGTTGATGTAGAAGAGACGTGAAGAAGAGGGGACACATGTTGATGTGGAAGAGACGTGAAGAAGAGGGGACACATGGTGATGTGGAAGAGACGTGAAGAATAGGGGACACATGTTGTGGTAGAAGAGACATGAAGAAGAGGGGACACATGTTGATGTAGAAGAGACATGAAGAAGAGGGGACACATGTTGATGTAGAAGAGACATGAAGAAGAGGGGACACATGTTGTGTGTTTCTGTGTGTGTGTGAGAGAAATCGTACCACATGGTTGTTGACCTCGGCCCTTCTCTTCACCAGGGTTTCGTAAGCGGAGTATCGGGGGCGGGTGAGGGTGGGCGTGCCAACAGGACTGGTGCTGCGACTGTTGAAGCCGTATAGGTTCATCTCTGAGGTGGCAGGAGAAATGCCCCCTGGAACCTGGAGAGGAGGAGGTGGGCACAGAGGAGTGTCAGTACCGAGTGAGGGTCCGCCTCAGGACACCTTACATCACGATGCAGGATAATGCGATGAGGCTTTTCAATTTCCTCCTAGATTTTTCACTAATTTGAAACACTTGCTAGTGCTGAAGCTACATCTAAAACAACGGTCTGACAGTTGCAAACGCATATTATCGTTTTGTTTATGGAACTACTTTTTAAGTTAATATCACACAACTTGACATTAGTTATACGGAAGCCCTGAAAGGCCAATAAGACAGAAACAAAATTATCTGATCCAAATTGTTCTCTCTGGCTTTGAAGCTCTGTGACAACAAGTTTATAATCCGTCTTATCTGTAAGAAGAGTGTTACTTGTAGTGCACATTTAGGCCACAAGAGGCAGAAGTACACCAATCTTTAAAATAGGACGAAAGAAGTCCTCCAAGTTTCCGAGTATTATATTCTTAACTCACTCTCAACACACGGACAATTAACTGTGTGGTAGCAAGAACAACCTAATTGTCGTAAAAAGAACATGGGGTAAAGGTGCACAGCAGCCTCTTGTGGACAAAATGAATATGACAACAACAAACATGACAAAATATCATGAGCAAAATATTATTTATACTAATTAAAAAGCTTTATGTAACACCTTTAAATCATAGATGATACAACTAAATTAAGTTAATAAGAAAGATAAGATGGGCAACGTTTTATCTGGGTTTAAGTCATAAATAGTTGCTAAGACAACCAAGATCCAACTTAGAAAATAGATTACCAGAAATATTTAGTTTCCACTTGCCTCTCACGGCTTCTGTAAATATCAACACAGTATGTGGAAGCTTTCGTTTATAGCCTGACATTTTTGTTACCGTTATAACATAATCGTATCATGTTTTTGTGACAATTCTAGTCATTCTAACCCCACCTTATCGATTAAAGGTAAACATAGGAAAATAGCTTCTCACTACTAACCTTGAACTCAGACATCCGGTGCATGGGGTTGTAATCCATGGAGGCGGTCGTGGAGTACGGACTGTTGAACACCCGGGGAGGGCTGTCAACAACGCCATACTGTAAACAAAAACACAAATGTGATGAGAGACAACAAAATAAAAATAGATCAACATTACAAAAGCAAACAATACGGACTGAAGGCAGATTCAGAAGGGCTGATTTTATCGTTGGTTTGCGTGTTTTGCTGTTGATTAAATATTAAATAAATAAAAGCAAATACAATGTGGTAAACAGATATATTCATTGGGCAGCAATCCTGTTATTGTTGTATATTAAACACTGATGATTAACAATTCCTTACTGATATTCCAATAGGAATTTGAATATACCTTCAAGCAAATACTTATATTTCTATCATCAATTGACACTTTTTAATAATGCCATTGTGCAATACTTTGTGTACACAGTAACATTTAAAAATATGGATTTATAATATTTAATTAGATTCAGGATCAAACACTTTTTGGAATTTTAAAATACTATAGATTGATGGAGATTTGCATGCGACATAACATAAAAAAGCTGTGTTTAGTCCAGGAGATGGCACTGTTTAATAACTGGTTCTGGAATCACAGATATGACAAATATGTGATTATCAAAAACCTGATCTAAATCCCTCCCCCCACACACACACACTCCTCGGTCCGCCTCACCCACCCTGTCAGACGTGTTGTCCCAGTCCCGCGAGGTCAGGGACTCCAGGGACCCTTGGTTTTGGTTCTGCTCCAGCCGGTTGCTCTCAAATCGGGACAGAGGGCCGTTCTCCCGTCCCGTCCCGCCGCCTCCAACTGGCGCATCTGCATCCTTGCCACTCAACCCGTTGACCTTGTAGTCGTTGTTGAGGAACAGCTGATATTTGGGGTTCTGGGTGGCCGGCACCGCTCGGGGTGTGGTGGGCTCATCCTCTGACAACAGGCTGTCCGGCTGCTTGTTCAAATCCAATTCTGACTCCTGAAGGAAGATTGGAAGGAACAATGAGATGAACTTGAATGATATGTGAAAATGAACTGTTGCAGGGTCGAAGGAAGTCTACAAATACCAAACGAATCAAAAGGAACTATGAGGTAAATTCACTGAGGATATGCTGGTGTTGTCAGCAGGGAGAAGATGTATATATGATTCACAAAAAACAACAACAACAACATATAACACAAAATTAAGGTGGAGGGGCAAAAAACTGAAAAGTTCCAGGGGAAAGAAATCACACTTGAAACTACCAATTGACAAGTCTGTCAACTTTGTCAGAAAATATATTTTCTGGAAGCAATACAAAACAACTTGCCAGACTTTGATATGTTTCTGCAATTTCTTCCCAAACATGTTCAGCTATAGTGCTTTTTTAAGTCGCCAACTGGGGTTTCTTTAAAGCAGACTTCAAGTTTTCTGACCACTAGGGGGCAGAAGAACTCTAACAGTAAACAGTCATTCTGGTTAATATGTTAGCAAGCAGCTACCTACTCCAACATCCAGACACATGGTCATCCCACTGGTGTTGGACGATGTTGGAAGAATAATTTGCAAGCAGCCAATCACAATGTGTGAAAACGAAGGACAGTTGTGTGTGGCATACAGACAAGATAATACACTGATTAAAGGTCTGGGGCTGAGGACTTGGGCTTTGCTTGAAACTGGTAACTCTTGACATGGGACTTCATAACCAAGATTTGGCTTTATTGCAAAACAACGACCTTAACCCACCATAGGCATGCCACTATACAGTAGGCCCCTTATGTTTCACACCGAGCAAATTACCAGGTAGAAACTCAAGCCGAATTCTGAAATGCACACAAGTGTCATTAGTCCCAATCAAATTCATTTGTCCAAATTACTGCAATCATGCAGGAAAAAAATCAACACAGGCAGTTAAAATCAACAGCGTTAAATTGTTGTTATTTTTTTAGATAAAAACAAACCTGGCAACATGTAAAGCTCATTTACAGGTAAATAATGAAAGAAAAGCAAGAGTTACATTTTGGATGTGAGGCCATTTTGATTAGTACGATTGAAGAATGAATCTTGCCGTAGTTTCATGCTTTTGATCTGCATCAGATTGTGAACGACGCCTTAATCATGCAAGGACATGCATTTTTGAAAAACTGCAATGTCATGCCTCGATTCTGTCTCCATACGGGGAAGATCCAGTGATTTTCGTTTCATGCAAAGACATGGAAACGGTCGGTCGGCCAGGACATTTAGTGTTTTGCTTACCGATCCCATGCCGGAGTCAGCTACCGAGTCTCTAGCAGAGTCTTTGGTTTGTGTTTTGTTCAGTGGAACCGAAGCAGTCTTCTCAGCCCTGACATCGACTGGACAATCGATCCTGGCAGCGATCTGACTGTTAAAGCTTCCTTTCATCGCCACTTTCTGACCGGTTTCCCTGAACGGAGGGGTCACGGTGATGCTGGGAACAGAAGCGTCGTCTTTTTCGACTTTGCTCAGTGTTGAAGGGCTTGACTTTGCCCTGGGAAGGTAGAGAGCCTCTGTCGAAGTAGCTCTTGGGAGTGTTCCAGGTGAAAATCTCTGTTGGGTCCCAGAAGAAGGACCGGAGAATATACTGATCAGGTTTTTGACGCTGCCGGATCGGCTCAGGTTCGAACCACGGGACAGGCCCGCGGCGGGTTTCTTATGATTGGGTCTCCAGGTCTGTTCTGCCTCTTCTGTATTGGTGGTCTGGTGAGGACTAGTTGGTGATTGGGAGGAAGGTGCATGCTGAAAGAGGTGAACACAATAACAGACCCCCGAAACACTGTTAGCCAAGAGTCTGAACCTCATGCAGCAGCCCTGATACATCACCCAACACTGGGTGATGTATCAGAATACACATGTATTTATTAAGCATACAAAGGTGCATAAGATCATTGTGGGGAAATGTTGTAAATTAAAAGCAGGGTTACTTTATGGCAAATATTGATCTTAGTATGACTCGCAATATATACATATCTCGATACCACATGCTTGCTTCTTTACCAGATGATAGACGCTAGCACAAAATATATAAAGAAACTCAAGACAAGTGTACTCAAAACAGCAACAGAGGACCCAAGTGGCAATGCAAGTACAGCAGATTGAACTTCCTGTGATTTGCCAAGATTCCCATATCGAGTTGATTTAAATGGAAATACATCAACGTCTCCTTAAAGGCCTTCGTTAAACTGCTGCAAATGTGGAATATGTTTAAAGCTTTTGTGGCTTTACAGGGAGCTGCGTAAAATGTGATAGCTTGTCATTTGAGTCAGCATCCGTTGGTGCTGAAGACTACATGGTTAATACTGAAATAAACCTGGATTGGAGTAGTTAAGAACTTATGGCGCATTTCCACTACAGCGCGGAGCTCGCTTTAAGCGTGCCGTGCCCGGTCCGTTTTTGGTTGCGTTTCCACTTGGCGTAGTTCCGGGTAACGGGTACTATTTCACAGTTTTCCTGGCCCCATAAAATCGAGGTTCTTTCCGGGCCAACAACCAGGCTGAGTCGGGCTGAGTATGCTAAACTAGAGAGAGAATCGCTGGCAAGGGGGCTACAACTACAACAAGATGAACATATTTGACCGTGATTAATTGTAATACACGTTTAAAAATGATGCCGAAGTAACAACATACTGATACTGGTCTGCAAACAGACGGCAGGCAAAAAAACTGTTAAAATGCGTGTTTTCTAAATGGAGATCGGCTAAGCTAACGCAGTATATGCGCCGACCGTCCACACTCACAACAACGGCCTACAGACGTAAATAAACCAGCGACTGTATTCACCATGACACAGGCAGTCTGTGGTTTGTACTTGTTTAACTTTTGTCTAGTTTCTGAGCAGATATGAGGAGCTGTGAGCTTGAGTGCTAACAGCTAATGGCTGATGTTATTTTGTAGTTCGCATTGAAGATGACGTCACGGCTCCGCCTACACTGCGTTACTATAGCTACTGCCCCAGCTACTAAACTGTAATGGAAACGCAGCATAAAGTGAGCCAGTCCTAACAAGGCCTAGCCATACCGAGCGAGGCAGAGTGAGGCCCTGTAGTGGAAATGCTCCATTAGTAGGCCTCAGTAGGCCTCAGTAGCCCTCAGTAGCCCTCAGTAGCCCGCAGTAGCCCGCTCCTTATCTCTGCTGGAGGCTAAATTAGCTGCCACTAGCGTAACAAACCAGATTTTCCGACTTAACTACTTGCAGGGCAATATTTTTACAAGGAAGAAGAAAACATTGAAAAAAAGAGGAGTAATCTTTGATTTTGCTGGATAAGTATTTATGTTTTTCTGCTAATTCTCTATTCCATTGTGACTGCAATATCGTTCTCAGGTGCAATGCTAAATCTAGTATTCCTTAAGGTGTCTTAATTGAGACCATTATAATGGGACCCTTATGGATTGAGGTGTATACTGTTTGAACAACCGTTTAGGACACTAGTCACCAGTCAAAAAACTGACTCCGCAATGTCAACAACTTGGCCATATCTAAATGTCTAAATAACATAACGCTAACATTAGCTACTATTTGCTTCTGCAATACAAGAAGTATAGGCAAAACAAATTGGGTTAGTTCCTCTTTCTTTTAAACATAAGAAGCAGTTAGTATACACAAACACTAAGTAAATCTCCAACAAGCAATTAAATTGAAACACATCACTCCATCACTTGGATTTGAACTTTAAATGAAGGCAGCATGTTAATAATGTGTTTTTTCTCCGTCTCTGTCGCCTGTCTTTACAGTCTGTGGATGTTGTTGACTGTTGAAATGCATACATAATGACATGAAGCCCAGTGTGTGTGTGTGTGTGTGTGTGTGTGTGTGTGAATGTGTGTCCCTATCCTGACATAAATCCCTCTTGAGGAAGTGCAACATCTGCTCGCTCATCTGAAAAATCCCCACCCTCCCCCCGAACACACAACATCCCACTTTCTCACAGAAATTAAAAGCGCAGATAAATATATAAACAGACTCCAGCAAAAGGAATAATTCGAGTCAACTCAAAGACTACAAAAAACAGAAAAAACAACAGAAAATGAATATTTTATATGATTATTATATATTTGAGCTTAAAAGCCAATTGATTAAATCCAATTTTAATTAACGTTATGACGTTGGCGGATGCCACTTGAAATGAAGTGGCGAGAGTCCAGGGGTTTAACTTTCGGGGTTTGAGGGTCCAAAGCGTTGAGTGGCCCTCTTCCAGAGTCTCGCCTGGTCGCCTCCCCCAGGAATGGTGATCGTATGCTGGGTTAGGAGAGGAAGCTGGGGTAGGGTAGACTGGGGGTTTGAGATCCTTGCTAATCACCACGGTATTAAAATGTTTACAGACCGGGGATTAGCTTTGCGCTGATGATTTTTTAATGTTATTATTTTAACCCTGTGAGTCTCGTGCAATGAGGGAACAGGACAGGGATACACTGATGACATGTGTGTGTTCTAAAACGTGCAACCTTATGTGTGGTACAATTATTGTGATGAGTTTCATAACATTCAGGTCAAGATCCCACGGAGGGCCAGTAGATAAGCAGCAAAGGTTAAACACTGATTAGTCAATATTTTCAAAATAAATGATTAAATATGTTTGAAAAACAGCTTATGTTCTGATATGAACGCCTGAATGTGTGTGGTACTCTCAAAGCTACGATAATGAAAGGCCTTCCAAAAATAAAACACTCCCCAGACCAAGGTCCAAGGTGTTACTATTCATCTGGTTAAATACAGCTAACTAAAATTCACATTTCCGCATTATTTTAAACAGCATTTTCTCAGTAATTTAGCAAATGTGGACATATTGCACAAGCTTTCTATTGGTTGAACAAAGGAACAACAATGTGTGCTGTTTTGTTGCTAACATATTATTTGTATTTGACTAAGCTTTAGAAAGCCGTAAGAGACGTGCAAATTATGAAACATTTACATTTCTCATGTTTTAGGAGTCTAATCACAAAAAAAAGACACACACACACACACACACACACACACACACACACACACACACACACACACACACACACACACACACACACACACACACACACACACACACACACACACACACACACACACACACACACACACACACACACACACACACACACACACACACACACACACACACACACACACACACACACACACACACACACACACACACACACACACACACACACACACACACACACACAAAATTCCCTGTGGCCTCACTACAGTACAGCCATATGGCATGGAGCTGTACAACATCTGACCCAGATATAACAGCAGTGCATCCTGGGAACTACAGTGAATGCCTCACTGATGTTTGGTGAAGAAGTACTCAATGACCCATCAGAATAAATGTTCAGGAAAGGCAGGTCAGGATGACGTGGGGAAGAGATTCAGTTTCCAATGAAGAAGATTCTGAATATAGGCGAAAGTCGTTTAGGGTTTGAGGAACACATCTGCTCCACTCGCGTGAGAAATACCCAACACGCATCGTGCAGAAGGCTGTCATTCAAGATTTGACACATGTTCTGGCAAGATGAATCGGAAAGTTAAGAAGCGTGCTAATACACAGCATAATAATAGAATTGTGAAAGTAGAAGCGTCAAGATAACCAGGTTTACAATTCCAGTTTCAAAAGCATCCCTTCCAATGCATTTTGTATTTTTGTATTTTGTAGATCCCCCAGATCCAGACATCCAAACAGTTTTTGATGCGATGCGAAGCGATGTGTTTCCATCAACAGCATTTCAAACGCTTCCTTTCATGGTTTCCGGACTGATGAAGATTGCATCGAGAGCTTCACCATGAGCCTGATAGATATGCATCTTATTCCAATAAAATGCAACCTTCACGAAACCTAATTTTCCCCAGGGATTAATAAAGTATTTTCATTGATCAATTAATTTAAAATAGTTAGGGTTAGGGTCAGTGAAATGCCCCTTTAACTGCACTGCCTTGGCTCCATCCCCGATGACACTATGAACATGTATTTTGCCGTGGTACATGATGAGAGTTTAAATGGATATGTCTGATGGACAGGCTGGCTTAGCCAAAACACAATTCCAGCTCATGGCCATCTGTAGACAGAACAATAACAACTCTTCAAGTTGGTAACAATACATTTGATCGTCTGTCTTCAAACATCATTTCTTTTTATTTGCTTGTTGTTTCTACAGTAGATTCTCCTGGCCGTTTCCTTCAGTAGTCCCTGTGGATTTCTGGCGTTGTTCCTTGTGTTGAATTTAATCTTCTTTATTTCACTGATGCTGGTTGACGTCTAGCTTCTTGTGGCCGTTCTTTAGCTTCTTCAAATATTCTTTCAAGTTTCTGTAGGTTTACTTCTTCTGGTTATTTCGTAGTATCGTATTGTTTTCTGTTGTTACATTGGGTTGCGTTACAGATTTTTTTGTTCTTTAACTTTTTCGAGTTGTTTTCTTTCTCTGGAGTATCTTTTGATAGCTTATTAAATTGGCGCGCAGGGCGAATGCTAATGCTAATAATGCTAATGCCAGCAAATACAATGGCGGCTTCAAAAAACTTTTCAGAGTGTTATGGTTGGTGTCCTCTCTTCTTTAGGTAGTGACCTGCTCTTTCAGGGCTGCTTTAGATGTTCTCCTGTTTGTATCCACAATCCTTTCAGTTGTGTCCATGGAAAAATATTGTATAAGACTTTACGCAGCTGACTATGTTAACATTCCTGGTGTGTTTGTCTTCAATCCAAATCGATTCTAACAATACTTTTACTCTCAAACATGATCTCACACACCTCTCTCTTTGAACCCACAGTCAGAGTTATTGCTGTAAGACACTCGTATCGCCTCAACATCAAACCCTAAAATATTCACACACACACACACACACACACACACACACACACACAAGCGTAATAAAAAATGAAATAAATAACCAATTAGTGGCAGCAGTCTCGTGTTGGACACGTACGTCTCTCACAGAAAGCGAAACGTCGAGCTCCGTTTGGCCCGAGGCAATCTGCTTGGCAATATGTTCTTGTGTTATTGTTGTTGCCCCCCACCCCCCAGGCCCCACCCCCAATCTACATGGCTGAGATTATTAACCAACCGGCGCTCTGTCCTCGGCCCTATTTCACTAAACCGACAACGATCCCTCCAACAGGAATATGTGTTACAGAGCAGGCTGAAATCTGGTCAAACTAATCCGGGATGTCTCTTTGTTTCACGTGGGAATAAAAAACATGAGCTCAGATGTATGATCACTGTAAGCCTGTCAAATATGTTGATTAGGGATATGTTAAATATGGGGAAATAAAAGCAGCTTAGTGAGGTCCTCATGGACAGTCTGTTGTCCGTGAATAGAGCAGATTTGTTCGGAAGTAAAAGAAAAGGTTTGATTTATCAATTACATAAAAACGAAACCGGTCTGGATCTTACAAAGCGGACAAATCAAATCAAAACAAAACAAATATCAGAATATATCGTGAAAATTTGTAAATAATTTAAGTTATTAATGCAAATAATTATAAAAAATGTGAGCTTCTCTCAGCTTCTTTCTGTAATTGCAGACAGAATATTTTTAAGTTTAGGCCTTTTGTTCAAACCAAACAACATAAGTCACCTTGGACTTTTGAGGACTTTTGGACATTAAAGCCACATTTTCAAATAAAGGTTGTTGCTGTAATCTGTCTTTTTTAATTGTGGTTTATCTATTTTTTCTTTCTATCCGCTTCACATTTCTTTTTAGTTTCTTCAGGTATACACAGTAATATATGTTGTCTTATATACACAAAACCATAACTGTAGATTACTTTGTGAAACTAATCTTTTTATATCATGAAAACTACTACGTACTACAACATGGTTTGTTTTCTGCATACTTAAGAACCCATTTCGGCATCTGTCCTACACTAAAACTCTTTAAACTAAATGCCAAAATTACAATAATGTAAACTGAAATCAGCAGCACCTCCCGTCCCAGACTCATCTTTATAAAACATATTACCCAAACATCTCCCCATGAGCATAAAGCTGTCCTCACCAGATCACGTATTGCACCTGTGTCCAACCTTTATGCATGTTTTGTTGTTTTGTATTCTTCTTATATTTTTGGTTCATGTTTTTATGACAACTAACAATGTTTTTCTGTTTCTGAGTGCAGTTTAAATTCATTGTAACATGTTCACTCATGCAGCTGCTCTGCCTTTAAAAACACAAACAGATGATGCTTGGCTTTACACTGTAATTCACTGATTAAAGTTATTACTCCTAATTATAAATAAATATAACATTTGGTCTATATGAACTTCTAATGCTAGAACCTCAAGTGTTTTGGCTTCTGTCTGATTTTTGTATTTCTTTTCAACCACTTCAAATGTATTTGTAACCTTTAGGGTTATGGAATGTATGCATTTCTGGTCGTTGGTTCATTATTTTTACCCACAATGCACTTCTACAATATGCTGCGCAGCTGAGACCTCAATCTGTTTTTATGTTGTTGTTCTTTTGAGTATATTACAGTTCATTAAAGCTTAATAATCAGTGTATTCTTAAAGAAATACGTTGATTGAGCCTGAATGTGTGTGCGTTAGAGAATCGGCCAATCCAATCAGTGATTCTCCAAAAACCTCTTTATTAAATCTGATCTCAATCTATTACATTTACATCTAATCAGAATGATGTGTGATTATACAAATCCTGGCTCATTTCCTGATTTAACCTCCGATAATCTGATAAAAAGGTTACCGAGCCCCCTCACCCCCCCCCCGTTGGTTACAGCACTGAACAGAAACAACATGAGGTCGTTTGCCTCTTGCTCTATGATTTTATTTTTCAGCATCGAGGTTATAAAGTGCCACAAAGCAAATTCTGTCAGCTGTTGAACCCACTCTGCACTGAGTTGACCCATTTCCATTTAACTCCAGCTTCAAAGTGACTTCAGCTATCAGATGAATAATCTATTTCCAATGTTGATTTTTGACTATTTTCTCAATGTATTTTGAATTGTCCTGTTTTCCATTTCATTAATTTGTGTGTCAATGCTTGTGAGAATCACTTTTGAACTGACTTTAACCTTAACGTGAATGAGTTCTTCTTGGATATAATCAAAACAAATCTAACAAGATGACGTCTGCTAGCTGCAACAATGTCAGAATAAAGTCAGTATGGGATTTCTTGTTGGGTCGAAATGATGAAACAAACCCTATCCAAGATAAATGATTGATTTTTTGGTAGAGTTTCAGTTGTAATCCCTGCTGAAGTGAAAAGAAGGGTGAGGCTGAATCATGTCGTCTGTGTGAGCAGAGATACAAGCTGGCAGCGGGCCGTCTGCTGTTTTGTGTTTAAGCTTCACGAGTTAAACTGTGCCGACACTTTGACAGGTTTCCTGTTATAATAAGACTCCAAACCTCTTCTTCCCTCAGCGTTCCCTGTCACCACTGTGTCAGTCTATTATGGGAGTTTTTGTTGTTGTTCTTTCAGGGAAATTATGCTGTGTGTATGTGTATGTGTATGTGTATGTGTATGTGTGTGTGTGTGTGTGTGTGTGTGTGACAGACAGAGCCAGATGAGCGGGCAGATGTTTCCTCTGTCTCCTCGCCGACTGTCTGAGAAAGACTGACAACAGCTGGACCACTGACACACACACACACACACACACACGGTTCTATCTGATTTTAGGCATTACATTTTGTCTTCTATATATTGAACTTCACCCTGTAGAACTGACATATTATATATTATACATGATAGGTAGGTATCGGGTTAGGTGTGGATTTCGTGGGTTCAGGTACACCTAAAGTGTGAGATATTATTGAAAAAAGGTCTTGCAAATAGGGCGTGAGACCATGTGATACAGAGTGGGGCTGGGATTTAACCAAGGTGCATTCTGATTGGGCAGGAAGTTGAGTCTAAATGCACAGATGCACTTAGTTTGGAGCTGTGGGTGAACCCTCACCGTACAGGATGGCAGCTAGGGTTAGTCGTGTTTGTCAGCAGTCAGAGAAAGATGTCGTTCAGAACAACACGCTCTGAGATCAGAGTGTGTGTGTGTGTGTGTGGGTGTGTGTGTGTGTGTGTGTGTGTGTGTGTGTGTGAGTGGGTGTGTGTGTGTGTGTGTGTTCAGAGGCTGAGTTGTACCATGTTGTTTCCCTGCATGCTGCGGTCGCTCTCTCTGCTGGCGAACGTTTCCTCTCTGTACGATCTGAAAGACATATCATATATAAAGAGACATTTTGCAGAAAAAACAAGATAAATGCTAAAGGCAACCCTATCCCAATTGATCCCACAAAAGCATCCATATGCCAGGATTTGAATATAAGCTGACCAGACTTTTAGTTTTTACAGTAGTAGAAATGATAAATGATTTTCACATGATGACCCTAGTGTACCCTAACCCTAACTTTCTGGACAATGCTTTCTTTAAACAGGATGTGGAGTTGTGTACCTGTGGGACAGTCCGAGTACTCTCTGTGTGAAGCAGGTGAGTCTGTGCGTCTCTTCCTGGTATCTCAGCTGGTCTCGGGTCAGCAGCTGACGCAGCGCGCTCAGGGCCTCCTGCTGGAACACCAACCGCTCTGATTGGAGCAGACGCTCAGTGATGGAGACCTGAAGCTCCCGACAAGCACACAGCTGAAACTGGAGAGGGAGAACATAGATTAATACACCGCTGGTTTGTTTCTGATCAGTGCGTTTGGAGGAAGGAATTAACACAATGTTTGATGGTGCTGTAACGGCCATGTGAAGCAAAAATCTCATGGAAGAATTAAGTCAACTGAGATAATAGAACTAGCGGATGGCATTTTTCCGATTTTAAAACCTGTTCAATTTCTCCGACGGGTATTTAGATGAAAATGTAAATGCAACTTTTTTATTTATTTATTTTTTTTTAAATTGTAATTATATTGTATTAAAAACTCAAGTTCAATGTATCTTTATTAGATGTTTCACTCTATAAAGTTGAGCATTGAGAAGCATGTTTGTTTGACAATGAGATACCTCTAATATTGATCATATTGTATATTATATATGTAGTCATCTTTCATTGCATCTCTTAAAATGTGAAATTTATAATCACTAAAAAGCACATTTTGGCAAAGCCTGAGGTTCTCACATCGTCCATCAATAATATTTCTGACATTACGACTTTTTCGTTTTTGTAACCCATGTGACCTGTGTGTGTCCCGTGTGTGACCTGTGTGTGTCCCGTGTGTGACCTGTGTGTGTCCCGTGTGTGACCTGTGTGTGACCTGTGCGTGTCCTGCTGTGTGTCCTGCTGTGTGACCTGTGCGTGTCCTGCTGTGATCTTACAGTGGCGCTCTGAAGGCTGGAGCTTCTCCTCAGATCCCGTTCGCTCCGTTTCTTCTTCTGCTGAAGAATAAAAAGCTCAGCGATCAGCAGCTGCTGGCGGCCTTCGATCTGCAAGAGTCTGAAAACACAAAGACAAAAACATTTAGGTTGTAAAATACGCTTCTGGAATTCACTCTGTGTGATAGCGAAATGTATACTATCATTGTGTTTGTGTTTTGACATATTTCGGGAATTGATGACTGTTTTTTGATTGGCTGGTTGACATTTTGGTGAATAATTCGCCTTTGGAGTTCTTATCAGCTCAGTATGTGGAAATGTATTCTTTGAAAACTGCAATATGGTCAGAGCTTCATAATAATAATTCATTTTAATTTGTATAGCGCCTTTCAAGAGACCCAAGGATGCTTTACAATGGGAAACAAAACAACAAAAATAATAATAGTTACAATAATAACTATTGGTAGTATAATGTTGGCAATGTGAACAATAATAATTATAATTTAAAAAAGTACTATCCAACATGCATTGTCATTACGCAATACTGCAAATATTGTTAATTTTCCTATAATCATTTCCTTGATTTTCAGAAGATAAATACTAGGTAAATGTCTTAAAATGGCCGTTCATGCTTTCAAAAATATTCTTTGATGCATAAAACACAGTTATATTAAAGACACATTTTAACAAGCTAACATGAAGTACATACTTGAAAATAAATGTACTTTTAATGAACACCAATTAATTAAAAAAATATGCAAATGTGCAGGATAGTGTTCCATATTTGAGATCATTACTACAAATTGAATTAATTATTTGTTTATGAATGCACACAATGGGAGCTTTTATCCCTCGGGTGTTGCTGTATGACGGTAAATATATGTTCACTAAACACACAGAGCCCAGCAGCTGAGCCACTCGCCTGAGAAAACACCAACGAAAGATACATCACGATATTTGATACTCTAGTTTTTGTCAGAGGTTGTTCAGGGGTAACCAATAAAGGTTAGTTGTGGTGTTGGGATTTGAACCATCAACCCTCGGGTCTCCCATCCTGATCCCGGCCACATTCCTGACTCTCATCACCCTCCCTGTTCGACATGAAACGGTTCCTTCCTTGCACAAACAGTGGCGTCTTCAAAGATCCACACAGAGCAGAACAGCTGACTTAGTGTTGGACTAAGTGACTAATCTTCCGGTTTAAAGTCAACAGCGGCCGAATATTCCAAACCACAAAGCAACCACACATCAGCAGGAGTCACACCATCATGTGTCAGGATCACATCAGGCCATTCACTGCTGTTATCTACTGTGCAGTGATGGCACTTAACAACATTTAGTATGAAAGTATGCAGAGGTAGAAAGTAGGGCTGCAGGATTCGAAAAAACTAATTGCAATTCTAGTTGTCAGTATCACTAGCATTCGTGATGTTCGAAAAAAATTAAGAAACAATACTAACATGATCATAGTATGATTTCTTAAGAGGATATGGGCAGGATCCTTCAATAAGTCTGTACACATATAATGTTTCACTGGATATTGCATCGATCAATATTGTGTTCTTAATAAAAATGTTGATAAGTGTGCAGCCCAAGTAGGAGGGGTATATATTAGTAATACTTGCAGCAATGGAAGTAGTACGGCTAATATATGTACGAGCGATACTACAAGAATTGTCATATACTACTGACTACAGTACTTATAGTAGTCAGTAAAGCAGCAATAGGGACTTGGCTTGGCGACTGGAAGGTCACCAGTTCAAGTCCCCGGAAAAACCAAGTGCTACCGAGGTGTCCCTGAGCAAGGCACCGTTCCCTACACTGCTCGCCGGGCGCCGTACATAATGGGAGCCCACTGCTCCTAACACTAGGATGGGTCAAATAATGCAGAGAAACCGTTTCGTTACATAGTACCTGTACTGTGTAATGACAATAAGTTGAATCTATCTATCTAATAGTAGAGGCAGAAACAACATAAGTGTAAAATAAGAGAGGGAAAAAATATAGTATTCATATCTGTCTCTGCATTAACTACCCAGAATAAGGTGAAAAGTGAAATGCTGTATATATCATTCCAATAGCTTGCATATACTCTTTCACTACTTCACTTTTTTAAACTATTTTCATTTTTGTATTTACTTGCACTATATTTTTCTGTATTATTGTGTTGCACTGTTGGAGAAGCCTGTGACCTAAGATTTTCATCGACATAACTACTTTAGCTATGTCCGTGTGACAAATAAAGAACCTTGAACCTTGCTGCAGTGAGTGTAGTTCCCCATGTGTCCACTGGGAGGCAGTAAGCCTCTGCACAGCGTCAGCGACGAGAGGAAGAGAAGTGTTTTGTTTGTGAGGAAGAGGAGGAGGCTCTTCTGAGAAGCCCTTGATGAACTCAGTGAAGAAGTGACATGAGACGAAAATTAGACGCAAACAACGGCAACACAAAGGCCCTCTGGGAAATATATCAATACTCTGTTAATGAGCTTTTCAAGGAGGCCTGTAAACTCCACCGTGTGTTATTGTGAGAGGAAACAAAAACGACAGGACGATCGAGATCCTTCACCTTGTAGCTACTGCTGGAACAACATGTGTTTGACACCGATATACAAAATGTCTGATGAAAAACACGTTTTGCAAGGACTATTTAGGGTCTTTTTTTAACAGTATATGGATAATTCCCCAATGTGTGTGTCTAACAAAAGGGTTTGTATCACCGGTGTTCAGGCATTATAAAGTGATCATGATTTTACCGAATCAATGCTAAACAATATTGAATTATTGAGTTATGGCCTAGCGTAGATTTAAAGGAAAAAGTTAATGTTTTTGTAAGGGATTTATATTCAAAGACACATACTGTAACATATTCTCTAAAACACATTTTTTACAATAATGTCAAGTCTTGTATACAGATGCCCATAAATCCAATACATTTATTTTAGACATAAGTCTGACATATATTTATTAAACGGTCTTTTTTTTTGTGCTTCTATGCCAAATTAAAAACAAATTTGGGGCTGTTTTTCATTTTCGATATGACACTAATGATGATATTTATTTCAAACTACAAATAAGAGGATGCCAGATTCAAGTAAATCACTTTCTTTCTTGATCTGGTATGTCAAAGAAATAATACAGATGACTACAATTTGGTTAATTGTGTTGAATCCACATTTCTGTATTCATTTATATTATTTGTGGGTTTTGTTCGTAATCACGTTGAAACACAAACAACAGTAACAGGTTTTGAGGAAAATGAAGATTCACCTGCAGTAACAGCGATACCATGGCAACCTGTATGTATCCTATAATATCTGTATTGTAGGATATCTCACATTCATTCAATTTTAACTCAGAAATGTATAGCGGCGATGTTTCTGCTCCGTTTCACTTTTATAAGACTATTAGCATCTTGAGAGGAATCTCCAGGAGGTTTCAAATCTTTGACGAGCCACTCTGTCACCTGTCAATCAAACTGATCTCAGCCAATCAAACGACTTCATTAAAACGCTGTGCCGAGGAACATCATCCATTGGTGTGAAAAGACAGTAATTACCAATGAATCACACACACACACACACACACTCTTTGCCAGCTGTCGGAGTGTTTTGATTCGCTGCTTACGTACAGAAACGCGTGAATAGGACTCCTTAATTGCTCGAATGTATGTGACAAACACATTTCACTCCATAATTGCAGGTGAAACGTGCAATTATGGAGTTTGCATATTACTTTCTTTTACATTAATGTACGTGCAGCTCGTCACATATATCATTTTCAGTGTCAGGTCACGCAGAATATATATGCTTCTGCGTGTTTATCGCAGGAAAATAACTCATCTGGATGAATACAAATCCAAGTGTTTGTATCGCGGACAAAGGTGATGCTTATAGACCTGTATGGAAATGTTCACGCATATTGATGCCTCTGCTTTACGTGGTTTGTGGTATTATTGTTTTCATGCATATGCACTAATAGATACAGTCTGTTGAGAGAACGCAGGCCTATATTATCTCGTTTCACATCTCCATTGTGAGGATTTACTGCACATATCAGCATTTCAGCAACAACACATTACATTCACCATTTATCCTACAGTTTTTCTTTAACCGTTTTTGGGCTGTTAGCATTTGGTTTATTGGAAAAACTAAATAATAATAATACAAAAAAGTCACTTTAGCTTGATGCATACACAATATATATTTATAAGAGATCAAAAATATATATTTTTTTCTTTTTAACCCTTTAAATAAAAGTGCTTAGGATTCAAGGCTACAATAATTATGTTAAGTTTCATTTTCTTTCCGTTTTATTTATGCGATATGTAAAACAACACAAGTTTGTATTTTGACAAAGCACGTATGGACAAACTAATTCAATGAGAAAGTTAAAAAAGTAATTGTGTGTGTATAGTTACGGTGTTAGATAACACAAAGACACAAATGAGAACGTGTTGCTGTATTAAGATAGTCCTCTTGTAATCCCTTGTTTAAGAATTCCCTCCATGTATTTAACTTTACTTGTGTACACAAAGAAATCGATAGGACTTTTGGTTACGAGACATTTTAAACCATGACAAAATAATAAGTCAAAGAAAAGAAACTCTCGTTGCAGATCTACAAACGGAAACATGGTGTTCGTTGTTTTAGTAGAAACACTGAAGTGGAAGAGGAAGGAGAGATGGAGAGGGGTTCAGGAGGGGCTGAGAGAAAGGGAGGGAATATGGGAAAACATCTTGAAACAAGAAACATTTGAAGGGGGATAAAAGAGGAAAGGAATGCAAGGATGAAGCCGACATATTTAGGAGAAAAGAGGAATCATGTTGAGTGTTGCTTTTAAATCAGAATAAGAGACCTCAAAGCTGTCTTTGAGAATTACTTATGGACTATCTGAAAAACTGCATCTTGAAAAAGTCATCTGTATATTTCTGGTCAATACGTCTTTTAAAACTGCACAGCTATTCCTTTCTTATATAACGGTTGCCTTGTTGGAGGAGCTCGGGCCATACGATCTACACTGTAGCTATATGACATTAAAACCTTTGAATTAAATTGAAATTGAATCTTTGATCTACTGCCAATATACACCTATATATATATATACTCTTTTTGGCTTTTCCCTTTCCTGTGTAGCATGCAAGTGATCTGCAAAGGCCTGAAACATCGCCAATGGACTCCTTTGTTTACTTCAGTGACATAGTGACATCACTGTGTTACTCTCGCGCTTCTATTGGCTCGCGCTCCAACACATTGTATGGGACAGGCTAAGGGAGCGGGACATCTCGAGGCAGAAAGTAAAAAAAGACACCTCTGATTTCAGATCAGAAGTGAATGAGGCGTCTCAGCTTTTCCACCTCGAGAGATTTTATGGTCGATATCAGATTTTCCGATAAGCAACAGATGAACCTTCCTGAGGAGGAGGAGGAGGAGGAAGAGAAGAAGAGAAGAAGAAGAAGAAGAAGAAGAAGAAGAAGAAGAAGAAGAAGAAGAAGAAGAAGAAGAAGAAGAAGAAGAAGAAGAAGAAGAAGAAGAAGAAGAAGAAGAAGAAGAAGAAGAAGAAGAAGAAGAAGAAGAAGAAGAAGAAGAAGAAGAAGAAGAAGAAGAAGAAGAAGAAGAAGAAGAAGAAGAAGAAGAAGAAGAAGAAGAAGAAGAAGAAGGTTGGCAGAGTGGCTGTTTTCCAAACTGCCTGTGAGTCTTGGCAACAGACTGAAGTCTCTTTGCATAACCCCACCAAACACTGACTCTGGGAAAATACCACAAAACACAACACCATCACTCTTCATCTACTACTGTGTGTGTGTGTGTGTGTGTGTGTGTGTGTGTGTGTGTGTGTGTGTGTGTGTGTGTGTGTGTGTGTGTGTGTGTGTGCGTGTGTGTGAGAAAGCTTTCAGTCCATCATGCACCGCTGCCGCTAATAAAGAACGTAGTGTTGCTTTTAAAGGAAGCGTGGCAGGATTTCAGGTGTGTTTCACTTTGTAAAAGGATAATATCACTGTTCACAACAAAGATATATAGAAATAAAGAACATTTTCCAATTGTAGTCCGGTTCCTACATCTGATGCTCAGTTCCTATTGTCCAAATGGTTTTGTCAAGGTCTTTAAAAAGCCACAACACAATGGAGCTTCATAGTATTTAGTCTGAGCTGCTCACGGTCAATTTAAAGTCAATAAATACATTAACGGAAGGATCTACAATTATTAGTAGATCAACTGATAAGTCAACAATTTGCAGCCATTTTGGCACAATTAATTAAGACCAAGTACTCTATTGCCCCTTTCACACCAACGCGGTTCCCGTTCTAGCTCCGTGCTTGCGCTCTTCTGGTTCGGAACCGTTTTTTCTTTTCAGCCCCCTTTCTGTTTACACCGCCCAGAGCCCGACCGGTGCTGCGTCATGACGTCACCGGTTACGTCGCTGATTTTCTCCCCGACGGCGCTCACAACAACAACAATGGGGGACTGCGTTGGGTCGATGATCGTGTTGCTTTTAATCGCACAAAGCCAGATTACATTAAATAACTACTTCTCAACCCTTATACTTTTCTCCAGAGTGCCGTGGTTCATTGTTTATTAATGTGTTTCAGCGGCATCTACCGACGGCTGCAGTGCTGCCCGCTGTTTGGCATCACAACGCTGTTATGAAAGTTTCTTTGGTACACTGTAAAATGGGTGATGTTACCATAGCAACCGAAACTAAACTGACTATCTTGACTACTTGTTGCTATCCTATTGTGGCATAAACCGTTTTCTACGGGCACATTTTACCGGCGTATTTTGATAGTCGGACATGAAAACCTGTGCAGCCCATGTATTGATTCCATCCGATAGCTGCTATAATACAAAACAAAACGTCTGCCTGCCCTCCACGATGATCAATAACAGCGAACAGATGGTCAACGTAAGGTACAAATAAACAGAATCACACGAAGCCTGGTTAGTGTTGCCTGACTTTATAAAGTGTGTGGTTGCGTTCTAGTCACTTTGCTCAGCGCTACTGCTTGTTACAACTTTTGCCGTAGACAGACAGACATTTGCCGTACTCGCCATAAACTGTTGATCAGGTTGATCCCTCTCCCGCCTCCGACGTAAGCGGTTCTTGCTTCAAGACCGACCATTTTTTGGAACCGGTTTTCGCGGAAAAGAGCCGGCACCGCTGCGGTGTGAACAGGAAAATGGTGCTTATCAGGCTCTAGCTCCGAACCGGCCCTGGAACCGCGTTGGTGTGAAAGGGGCATAACTAACCAGTTCCAGTTTTTTTTAAGGTATTTGGTTGACTAATATCTTTAGCTTTTGGGCTCTCCTAGATACTTTATTAGTAGAGGGTTTATATATACGTTTAATTAAACTTTTTAGATGCATCACATCACAAAACAACATTTAACTTTTCCTCGTTAATGTGTTACAGTACATGGAAGCTTTATTATTGCGTGTTTCCCAACTTCACCGGCTGGAAGGAACATCTCTTCAGCAGGGCATGCTGGGACACCTGCCTGGGAAGCTTCCAGTAAGACTAAACTGTATTTATAAAAACAGATTTTCTGAGGAAGTTGGAAGATAAACTTAACAGGAAAGTTAGCCATAAAGGGAGGAGTTTAAACGTTTAGTTTGCTGTATGTCAACGGTTCCAAATAAAACAGAGCTTAAAGAAACAAGTTGCACAAGAAGCCTTCCTGAGTTTTTTTTGTATCTGAATGTGATGCCTTTGCTTTTCTTCCTATAGACCTTAATATACGTGGCATTTCAGATTTCAGCCTCCATCTCCTTTTGAGGCAAATGTCTCTATAGATGTGGGTGAACATATTTCTCAATATAAGTCAATGGGAAAATGTATTTTTGGGCCCAACGGCATCACATGACTGGCACCACCGTGAGGCCAGCACAAATACTTGCTTTGACGCGCTATTCACTTCCTGAAGGGCTTGCTGAAAGAGCATTACAGCTGCTTTACCTCTCGCACAGAAACATGAAGGTTGTAGGGACATTATATTGTTGGGATTATGTTCTCACTTCTTACAGACAGCAGAAGAGTTGAGACTTTTTGGTGTTAGAAGAGGCATTATTATCGCATACACTGAGGAACTGTTCCAGGAGTTCTTGCTGTGAAGCTGCTTGATTCAACTTCAAGAGAAGGAGACTCTCCTTATCTCCTCTGTTAAATGCTGCAGAGGTAGCTCAATCCTCTTCTCCTTCACAAAGCCCTACCCCGTCTTCTTGGCACTGACTTTACTACATAATCCTTTCTTTAAAGCAGAGGAAAACCCCCGGCAAAATGAAAGCAGGGTTACGTCTTCTCCCAGTCAGCCAAGTGGCTATTAGAAGTGGAATCCATGTAGGGCAGGGCAACATGACGGAGACGTGCAACAGAAACCATCTTTCTCCTCTCATTAAGCCTTTCATCGTCTTGGCGATGAGCTCAAACGTTGCTGAGAAATTAAGAGATTTCCTGGAAATGTGTCAGAATAAGGTGTGTGTGTCTGTGTGTGTGTGAGGACTGACACACCTTGTAATCCGGAGATGTGTTTTAGCTTGTCTCGTCTCACAGACTGAGAGCAGTGTTGCCAGACTGATCGTCATGGCAGCAGAACAGAGAGGGTGGAGCGGCATCAATCTACTGACACCTGACATTGACTGTCAAAAGGGCGGAGGCACAATACGTTCATGGAAGAATCAAGATTGTTATCTCATCTGAGATTCTGCAACACTATGCAAACCATCCGTTTCATTCTTCTAGAAAAGAACCCAGATATACGACTGATATCGAAGTTGCGTCACGCATTATTGTGTGCTGTGTTGAACAGTCACGCACAATAACATGATGAGAGCGTCATTTAAGGTAAAAAGTGTCAAACTGAAACACAAATAAGCAATTATTCTACTTATTTTAATA
Source organism: Champsocephalus esox (assembly GCA_036324585.1). NCBI lineage: Eukaryota > Metazoa > Chordata > Actinopteri > Perciformes > Channichthyidae > Champsocephalus > Champsocephalus esox. Next base: position 7,353,377 of record CM070483.1, on the reverse strand, counting down.
CTAAAACAAGCAATATTTGCATTTTTTGTCTAACTTGAACTTGAGTAAGGTTTTACTTACGTACCATGCTGCGAATGGATCTGGCCCTTCCTACATCCAGGACATGGTTAAACCGTACACCCCAGCACGTGCACTGCGCTCTGCATCAGCCAAACGGCTCGCTGCACCCTCGCTGCGAGGGGGACCCAAGTTCCCATCAGCAGAAACATGTGGGTTTGCTATCCTGGCTCCAAGATGGTGGAATGAGCTCCCATTGACATCAGGACAGCAGAAAGCTTACACACCTTCCGGCGCAGACTGAGAACTCATCTCTTTCGACTCCACTTCGAGCGATAGAATGACTAACAAAGCACTTATATACTAATAAAGGGCTGGCTTATCTAAAGCCAGTTGAGTAGCACTTGAAATGTTTTTGCTCTATGAAACCTGATGTACTTTATGATTCTGTTTTTTTCAAGTGTGTATTTTGTTGGTCGAACGCACTTATTGTAAGTCGCTGTGGATACAAGCATCAGCTAAATGCAATGTAATCTAATGTTTAGGTTACAAGTTCTATTATTGAATCTTTTTGTGTTGGGTGAAATGTATTTGTGGTACTTTGAAACCTATGAGAAATTATCATGTCTTTCTTTTGTCAATACATTTTGATTTTTTGTTTGTTAGAGATCGGTAAATGTGTCAAGCTACTTAACAAAGAAATATAGCAGGCTATAAATAGAGGAACAAATCAATCAAAGTTTTCGGCTAAATTGGGTCCACACACACACACACACACACACACACACACACACACACACACACACACACACACACCACACACACACACACACACACACACACACACACACACACACACACACACACACACACACACACACACACACACACACACACACACACACACACACACACACACACACACACACACACACACACACACACACACACACACAACACACACACACACACACACACACACACACACACACACACACACACACACACACACACACACACACACACACACACACACACGGGATCCTGTTGTTCTCTCCAGCCGAGCAGAACCTGCTGCTGTTATGAGATACAGTAAAACTCCCATGCGTGTTTCAGCTCTGAGACAAACCCCCCACACACACACACTCAGAGCTGCCGCCCACTCCCATGTTCACACACAACACACACTGCTGTTTATAGGAAGACAGGAGGCCGGTCACACAGAGAAGAAGAGAGGAGTGGGCCATAATGGGACACAATCTATAGGGATATTATATTTACACATGCCAATGGTCGCAGGATGTGCAATATAAGTAAGGCTGGTTTTAGTCAAAGACGTCACGCTTAATGTATTGTTCTGCTTTACATTACTATTCCACAGAGAAGCCCGTCTGATAATGAACATAATGTACTCCCATGTAAGGGTTCTCGGATACACATGGATTCTTTAGGTGGCTGCTGAAGTGAAACGGACACACAAAGAACCACCAATCAGCCATTCTTAGAAATGTATCATTAAAAAAAGCCCCGCTGGTCATCAAGGGTTGGAGAAAGACAGAACATTGTTTGTACAAGGAAACGTGTCCGATTGAAGTGGCAATATTACAGCTGCAAAACAAGTACTTTGTTGTCGTCTTGTCAAAATTCCTGCTGTTTTTATATCGCAATATGCCATCAATACAACGCAGCCCTTATTAGTATTATAGTTGATAGAACCTGGCTGTATTTCCTACTTACAAAATAAGCTATTTTTATGACCAAAAACATGCATGCTAACAGTAAGATAACACTAACAGTTGAGTTAAATGCTGTATTAGTATCACCTTCTTTGATAGCTAACCTTTTCCTTATGGAGTTCCAAAGTATTTCCAACTGTAAGAAAAGTTAAAGCATCAAGATAATGGATATATTTGTAGGGGACATCTTAAAACCCGAAGAGCTGTCCTTTAAATACAACTATCCTGCTAGCTGCACCCTGCTGAAGTGTCCTGTGATCCAGGACTCTGTGACCCAGGACTCTGTGATCCAGGACTCAGCAGCCTCCGCCGCGTACCAAACACACAACATGTATCTGACTCACTGAGTGTGGATGTTTCGGAGCACCTGCTCTGTCTGTCTCTGCAGCTGCTGGAAGTGAAAGGTCAGATCTCTACTCAGAACAGCAAACCTCCGCAGTCCTCCTCTCTCTGTGTTCTCCTCACACGCCAAACCCTGAACACAAAAAAACACAGAACTTATAGAAGCGTGTAACATACTCTGGCAGTCGGGCAGTTAGCCTCATCATTTCATTTCTCAAACGAGAGCATTTAAAAAAAAATGTTTCGACCTTGAATTTGTTATTTTGAAGCTACAGTACTGAGAATTGAGAAATGCTAATTTTGATATGTATTCGGTTTGTAACCTAATTTAATGGGCTGAAATGACCCATTAAACATAATTAATGGACATTAATGGCTGACAGGAAGCACACATCATTTCACTGATGGATGATTTTGTGTTAGAATTATGTAATTTTGTTAATTGAGTGCTGCTCATTTGTATATCATGCTAACGTACAGTAAGCTAGCACATTATCATGTTAAATTAGCATGTTAGCATGTTATGATGACTTGATTGTCTTTTTAGTGTCGGTCTGCCTTTACGACAACATATTAAAGCCATCGCAGGTTTAAAATAAATATGTTGCGGAGCCTGGGGAGTGGAGTACTATTCCTAGTAAAACATTTTTTTTTAAAAGGGCAGAAATGTACAATAAAAACTAGAATATTCTCCGAGATCAACATCACTTTTTTGTGAGAAGAAAACATCTGAAAACAGTGGGAACCGGTATACCAATGGAGCAAATAAGAGCCCTAACGGACATACTTCTATTGAGCCCACACATATCCTTTTCTTGAGTGGACATTGCTTACTGAAAACACACATAATCACGAGGGAAAAACACACTTACTAGAAGTAGCCTAGGATTAAGAGAAATTGAGGATTGTTTAGCGTTTTGAATCAAAGTGTTTTCCTCTGAGACCTAGACCTGTGTCTCGTGCTATATTGAAATCATTTTGAGCAGTAGACAAACAGTCAGATACAGACAAGGACAAATGTTCCTTGAGTCCTAAATCATATCATATTTAGCCCAGAGGGTATCTGATATGAGAACACTTACTAGTCTGCCGTATACATTCAGACATAGCAACATGTTGATTAAAATAGTGATGAATCACCGGAGGAAGGAGCTCAGTGTGAGGGGAGACAGACAGACAGGCGGACAGGCAGACAGACAGGACAGAGGCAGACAGACAGACAGACAGACAGACAGACAGACAGACAGACAGACAGACAGACAGACAGAGACAGACAGACAGACAGACAGACAGACAGACAGACAGACAGACAGACAGACAGACAGACAGACAGTCATTTGTTTCTCAGACGTGTAATCATTACATGTAAGAGTTGTTGTGAAACACAAAAACTCAAGAGGTTCTAGACTAGGACAACATCACACAAGAGTCATTTCTCCCAAATATTCACGCATTTCCTCGTCAGTATTTTGTAAGTATTGTGCCATTCCACAGTTGCAGGGTTTCTGACCAAATGTATGAAAGCCCAAAGGGGACCTTAGGAACATTTAAATGGAATTCAAATTTGTTTTTCACATGTTCGCTCTCGTTTTATATGAAATAATCAAGAAGTGGAAATTGTACATGGCAGGACATGTGTTAAAATAAACCTCAACATTTGTGCCACACATTTCTGCCTAGCAACGGCTGTTGTTTAGTGTCTTCTGCACATTTCTGCCTAGCAACGGCTGTTGTTTAGTGTCTTCTGCACATTTCTGCCTAGCAACGGCTGTTGTTTGGTGTCTTCTGAAAAGCAGTGCTTTTAACGAGCTAGAGATAGATTTGATGGATAGATACCGACGTAAACACAAGTGCATTCCTTCCGGCACGCGGCAGACAAAGCATGCATAATCTCCATCGTGATATAACCAACCAAACTATTGTTTACCTTTTTACCTAATGTTCTTTATGCAGTAAGTAAATTAGTTAACATATTTGTTTCGTTTTTTGTTGTACTGTACCCCTTGGTTCATTTAATTACAATTATAGGCCCATCTGATATTTTTGATCTGTTATTAAATAAAGTTGAGTAACTGTGAACAATTACCTAATAAACTGAATTGAAATTGTTATTTTTTAAAGTTGTAATTATTAAAACTATTTAACATTTATATAGCTTGACTGTTTCGGACAGGGTGTAAAAATGCCCCTTCCCCCTCCCTGGAAGTTGGAGTGCAATGAAATATTGAGGCTTGTTGTTGTTGTTGTTGTTGTTGTTGTTGTTGTTGTTGTTGTTGTTAAAGCCCAGTGAAAAATATTTCAAACAGAGCTAATTTTATTTGATATAAGGGAAAAAGTCACATATGCGATTGAGTAGGGGAACAATGGATTTGAGCTGTGTTTCTGAACAGAAAGGAAAAGGAAAGGGCGATAGTAAAACAGGGAGGATCTCAGATTCCCACGAAGAGAATGGAGAGAAAACCACAAGCCAGAAAGAATGTAAAAACAAATCCCCGTACAAACCCGTTGGAGGGAATACAGTAAGACAGTGTTGAGCAATTAGTCCTCTAGCCGCAAACATTCATGTTAAGAGCATCAGAAAGACAGTCGATGTCAGCATAGACAGAATGATACTTGATGGCTTTGTTCTGCTGGTGATAACCATCTAATCTCTTGTCTCAGATTCCTGCGAAGCTGCAAAGACACTCGTAGCGATTTAAATCATTAAAAAGTCATGTGTTTCCATGACATTTAAAACAGGGAAATTCAGCTTTAGGTCATGATGGTAGTTTTATTAGAATCTATTTGACTGTTATCACCACCTGCAGTATAATGCACCCCTTACGGTTTACTTGCAGTCATGCATGATTGTAATGTCTATCATTTGTAATTAGAGCTTTAACTCACTCTCGTCGCTGAATATCTTTTAGATTTAGATTCATAATTTGGTCTAGGGACACAATATCAATTTAATAATTGAATACTGAACATGTGAACATACTGGCTTTTCACTTAAAGGTGGGCTAGGTGATTTTGGGGAAACCAGCTCCAGTGCGCTGGAATTTGAAAATACACAACCGGAGAAAGTCTGCCCCTTCCTCACAGAGCCCCTCCTCCAACACACACGAACGTGCACATGACCAATGAGGGCACGAGGTAAGTTTGTGCCCCGATGGAAGGCTGACAGGCAGGTAGGCCATCCAGTTACTTTAGCCGGCTCAGATGATTGGTCGTGCTTTTTACAGCGCCACGGCTTCCACGGATGACATGTTTTTATGTTTTTTTGTCAAAGCATTTAATGTAGTCATTGCCATTGGGATGTTCAGAGCATTCCATGGAATATAACAAGTGTTTCTGAAGTGAATCACCTACCCCACCTTTAAGCATTGCCGTCAAATTGTATTTGCAACTACCTTTGTAGAAGTTACACTTTATCATAACTTATAAACTGAATGTTTAATTGCTTCGTATCAATAATACTCGTCTTTCTTTTTTTTAACTCTTTCTTTTTAAAAGGGTGGCCATGTTTCTACAGAAAAGTTACTTTTTCATCTATAAAAAAATGCTTGAACAAACGTAACTCAATTGTGAACACATTGCATAACACATTAAAACTCACATACAAGTGAAGAAAAGTGTAATAAAAACCCCAGTAGTAACTGCTCTTCTTTAATTGCCTTTCAAGTACAAACTCACTTTACATAAGGGTTTATATAAAGGTGAGATTTACAAGATGTCTCATCATTTACCTGTAACTCCTCAGCGAAGCGGGACTTTAGGACGTGATCTTCTGTCGGCTCTCGTAGTGTGTCTGGAGACGCAGGGAAGTCCTCTCTGTTTCTCTGGAACTCTGGAGGCTTTAGAGAAAGAGAAACCGACTGAGTATTCCATCAACTTTCACCACAGTAACCCTCACACAGTCAATCTGCCAACTATTTCCCAATCAGCAGCGACCAAACACTACTGGGATCCTATTGGCTGTCGATTAAGTGATGCTTCTTTACACATTATCTACTCAATCTCTATTCTAAATGTGCACTATGGTTGTAGACCTTAAGCAGAAGGACATTCTGCAAATAGTTTTTGAGTATGTGAACATCGTTAATCAGGACTAAGGCAACACCCAGCGAGCATGATCTTCCTTTGGTTCTGAAACAAACCCTTTCATTGGTGAGGAATGGAGACAAACCGGTAGGATCGCTCTCCAGACTAAAATATGTTCAAGTGAGCAGCTCGAGGAATTACTGTAGATATCCTGAATACAAACACACAGCTGTTTCCAGACACAAAACACAACAGTGGACCAAAGTGTGTAAGGAGAATCAGACGGACGGAGGAACCTGATTGGACACATACAATCCGGAAAGTTTGAAGAACAATTGAGTGAAATTAGGAAAGTGAATATGAGTGAAAAAACATCACAGAAGTAATTGTCGTGTTAGTAAGTGACTATGTTCGCCCTCTTAGATTTCCGTAGCTTCTTCTCTAATCATTGTTTTTTTGTATTGAAATGTCTGTAATCGTTGTTATTTGCACTAAATATCATGTATGTCTGTTCTATCGACCAATAAGCATTTAGTGATACATGCTCAGTATATTAAAATGAGATGAACCTGAATCATTTCTTTGTTCTGTTCAGGATTAAAAGCTCCATCAGAGCCACATTAGACATCATTAAACGGAGGAGTCGACCTGATGACTGCTCGACAATTATTAAAATATTTCAATTGGAGGTCTGTGCTCTTCGAATGCTATTCCAGTTGTATTATCTTACTGGTTAAACAACAGGCATTCAGGTACATTTCCTGCGTATGGAAGTATTTTCTTTGACTGTGGGGTGATCTTGAACTTCAAGTAACTGTTCAAGTATTAAGCAACAAATAGTAAAGTAAGCATGCTTTAGCAAATAACCTTTCCATTAAACCCCAAGCCATGGCAGGTGAATCGACGCAGTTCAACACAAGATATGTGTCGAGAGTGGCCATGTTTACTTAAGAAAAGTCATTTAGGAAGTCTTCATTGAGACTGCAATTTGTTAATGGGGTTGAAGTCATTGTTTAAAACTGAAGCAGCAATAGGGTTGACCTTCAAAGTTTAAAATCTCCAATGTTTCGGATGACTTTGTGCCAAAAAAACCCGTTAGGGCTAGAAAACCCTAAATATATTTTCTTTTGAAGCAAAATAGAATCAACTGCCAAATGTTTACATTGGTTTGAGCAGCTAAATGTCAAAGTACGCCATCGTAGGTGTTGCTAACCACAATACAAGTCGTCCTACTGAACAGACTCTCCCCACCCACCACTGTGTAAACACACCACAGAGGGCCATTGTGAGACTAAGCTCAAGTGGCTCATATGTTCATCTTAAAAGGAAGGAATCAATCTGCATGCATATATATATAAAAACTACAGATGGACAGCAGGCAATTAATTCCCGTACTCTCCATATGAGTGTATGCATTCACAACATGAGTGGGCTGGGTGTTGGTGACACACTGGATCTATGTTGTCTGATTAAACGCAATCAAAACGTCCATTGTTTTTTAATCCCTCTGAGAATGAGGACATGTCTCGACAGGAGCAGAGAGGAATGTCTCGTTGTTAAAAGGATGATGGAGGTAAGATAAACAAATCTCTGAATATACAGTATTTACGGAGACATTGTAGACCCAACAAAGTCGTTTTTTCAAATCTCGTTATAAAGTATAAGGGTGGCTTAAGAATGTGGGATGCTATCATTTCTCTCCTGGTAACTTTCCAACCCTTTATATTATGTTTATATACTGCTCATTTGCTTTCTAAATTACATTTACCAGCAAAACATAATTGGGAAAACGAATTAGTCGTATATGGATGTCATTTCTCGGAGACTGACAGTATAACATCTGAATCAGAATATCGTCATCAGACATAGGTATAACTAAATGTTGTTGGCATCGCTGGCAAAACATTTAGGCAATTAAAGATATTAAACACTTCTGTACAAATGTTTCTGTATCAATAATTAATCCCTTCTTTATTATTGGTAACCACAGTTACCAAATTTCCTTTAGCAAACACCATTTCCCAGAAGCCCTAGACCAGGGGTGTCAAACTCAATTTCATCGCGGGCCACATTAGCATTATGGTTGCACTCAAAGGGCCGGTTGTAACTATATAAATATACATATATAAATACAAAATAGATATATAAAATAATGTGTTATATTACATTATCGCCTCTGAATTGGATTATTATCGGTTAAGGTAATAACTTAGTAATTATCTACGTCTGAAAGCAGAAGTCCAGGGTAAATAATTGCAACTCTCTTCAGTGTGCAAAACGAGATGCATTGTGGGACATGTAGTTTATGGGCAACCTGCTTCTGTAAAGTGCCATCTAACCGTCTAATAGACGTATTATATTCTTTGCAAGCTCTTGTGGGCCACATAAAATGAAGTCGCGGGCCGGATTTGGCCCCCGGGCCTTGAGTTTGACTCCCCTGCCCTAGACGGTTATGAGCGAATCGTGGAAGTTCGACCTAAGACACTACTAGAACGTAACCATATTTACTCTTTACCAAATGTCAGCAGGACCATACAGCAGTTCTGATTGCAGAAGTTACAGCAAAACCATTTTATATAGAGAATTTAATGGTTATGGACGAAACAAAGTTACGAGAAAGTACCTGTGCTTGAATGTTATCATGGGACCGTATGTGTTGTTTCTTACAGGCGTTGACCCAGGATGAATTTAGCTGATTATCTAAGTTTAAAACGCCATGACTAATAACTTTCACATTACATAACTTGTCCCCACTTTACTAAACGCTTACGCAATTCAATTGTTAAAATGTGCAAAAGCTGTTACCTGGTACGCGCATGCCTCAGCGCATTAATGCAATTACACACGAAAACCTTTACAAACTCTTGCCCTGTGTCATGGTGTCAGCCAAAGGGTAGACAATCTCAATCATCCTAATCCCTTCCAAAACAACACCAACTTCATCCTTATGTCAAAACTACCAAAATTATCGAAACATCACAATGCTTCTTTATTAAATATGAGACATAGTAGACAAAGTAAATTACTTTTCTTACAACAACATTAAAAAGTTGTTAACTAAGGCTTTAAAAAGATTATGTTTTAAAACAAGAACATTCATCAAAAGTAATAATAGGCCTTAAAAATAATGTTAAGCTAGCTAAGGTGCTGCACTTAGCTATAGCTAAACACATTAGCTAGCTTAACAAAACAAATGTGTAGCTTTACCTCACCAAGTATTCAGGCTATAAGCTTTGTTACTTGTCTTTAATAAATAAAGTTAAATCGAACATCTTCAATATAAAGATTTTAAAAGTTAGCTGACGGACCAAAGATCTGTTATCAAGCTAGCACGTTGTTTCAGCAGTGAAGCTTAGAGAAGACTCTTTCCCTCACTGCTTGAAGGCAATTAAATGTAGCTTCTTAGCGGTTACAATGTTCTGAAAAGTACTCACTGCAGGTCTCGGAGAGAGAGAAGTATTCATGATGACAGACAGACTCAAAACTGACTTTCCTGACTGAGCTCAAACTACAGGGGGTTTGTGTGTGTGTGGGTGTGTGGGTGTGTGGGTGTGTGTGTGTGTGTGTGTGTTCGTGTGGTAGTGGGTGGGCCGCAGTACTGTGTACATGGAGATGACCCTAACTACAACCTCAAACTGACCACAATGGACAAGCAGGGTGAGAGAATGTGAGTGTGTTAGTTAATATCTGTCTAGGTGTCCTGTGCCCGATTGATCAGTGTACTCAACCTCTCATGTGTATGTGTATGTGTGTGTGTGTGTGTGTGTGTGTGTGTGTGTGTGTGTGTGTGTGTGTGTGTTACACAGTGTAGGGAACATCACCTATTAATGAAGAGAGGAGAACTTTATCCCTGCAATAATTAGCTGATAACATGGCGTTATTACTTTAGTAGAAGAAAGTAGTGCATGTAAAGTGTAACATACTAAACAAAGTGAACCCCAAACTTAAGATATGACTACATGTGGGAAAATAATGAGTCTCAATTCCAGACTCTTTTCAAAACAGTCCATCTGATCTGGGGATCTTTGGCGACCACAATGTTGAAAAGGAAGCTCGATATAAACGCACTGACATGATGGGAAACCAGTCGTCAAGTCCAGTCAAGTTACGCGCTCTGCAATAATAAACTATGACTAAACCTGAGGTTGGGTTTGATCAAAGAATTCAAATCTTTATCCCCCCCCCATCCAAGTCACAAGAGTCCTTCTTCCCACTCAGGGTGTGTCAGGGTGGAGCCTGATGACTGTGGAAGGATGCCAACTCACACACACCTTGATAAGCTGGCCCGTATGGAGGCATGTCTGCAGCTCTCTGTTCCTTTTTGTTGACTTTGTTCGTCTCATGCCTTGTGTCTCTTTACGACCCACGCCCGCTCACGCGCACGCGCACACGCACACACACAGCATTTTTATGGATTTGTTACTTTATCATATCAAATTGAAAATTCTCTATTTGTCCTGCTGCAAGAAAAACAAGGTTCATGTAATTTTTTTTATTTAACAACAGAAGGGAGCGGACTTATATCATAAAGAAAAAGAGACGCACAAGATTATAAAAAAGTAGCCGTATTTTAGATGTAAGTGAATGTATGAAAGTATTAAAAGGAGCCTGTAATGTTAACAAATTATGAATACAAATACACAATTGTGTAAATTCCACATTACATAGACTTATTCCACTAATGGTTTATTTTAAAAATATTGGTTTGCGGAGCTTTAAAGGTGGGGTAGGTAAGAAACCGGCTCGAGGTACACTTGTTGTTGTATTCCATGAATGCTCTTAACATCCCGATAGCAATGAATATCTGAAGTGCTTTGACAAAAAATCCATTAAAAAAAATATCATCAGTGGAAGCCGTGGCGCTGTGAAAAGCACGACCAATCATCTGAGCCGGCCCGGCTAAAGTAACTGGATGGCCTACCTGCCTGTCAGCCTTCCATCTGGGCACAAACTTATCTCGTGCCCTCATTGGTCATGTGCGCGTTCGAGCGTGTTGGAGGAGGGATTCTGTGAGGAAGTCTGAAGGAAGGGGCAGGTTTTTTCCGGCTCTGTATTTTCACATTCCAGCGCCCTCGAGCTGGTTTCTCCAAAATTACCTAAGTAAAAATAATTCGTCTTAAACTAACTAAAAGGTGAGTTTAGTTTATTTGCCAAGATCGCAGTGAAGAAGATTCAATATGTCCCTATAAAATAATGTAGGACTTTTAAAATCTACTAATCTGCAGGGCAGTGCTTCGCATTAAAGTGGAACTCATTGTATTGCCTTCAGTTGAAGATGTACTTCAGTTAGATGAGACTGAAGAGAGTAACTTTCTCTTCCAGAGAAAACTGTCAGCGGCTCAGAGGAGCGTCCCATTCTTTTCAGATGAGACTCTCCCTGTTTGAACAAATCATATTGTGCTGTCAGGTGAGGTTATGAATCACTCCATCACCTTTGTCATCCACATTACTATATGCCCTTCCTATCTTTCCTTTTAGAAATATGTCGATCACATTGTTGTTATGTGATTTTAAAGACATGCAATGTATCAGACAATTCATTTGCAGTAAGAAGAGAAAAAAGGTGCGAAAAGTATACTGCGTCTTTTGTTCCGTTCTCATGTCTGTACATGGTGTCTTATCGGAGTTCAGAAGTCTTTTGACATGCACCGTCTTGATTACTAAACAAGTCATTACACAGCAAACCGGGAACCCCCTCTACCCAGCATGCCTTACTCACAGCCGTCACCTTGTGTGCTGGTGCACTTTGATCCAGTAGCAGCTCTAAATTGGGAGACGCCCTGCATGCTCATTAACTGACCAGGAATGTTTCGTTATGGTGGAAAAACCTGCAGCCCTGGACTCTCTGTAAACAACCATGGATTTACACACGTGTTGGGTAACGTGCACTACTGTATATATAACATGTGTTTTGTTGCTGATTTAAAAGTGAAGTTCCACATAGAAAAGTATTACTATGGGGTTAAAACTTAGTTTGAAAGCTAAACGTGAGGAGGACATGTTACTATTTGACACACTATCACTATTTTACTAATGAGTGAAATGAAAAGTGAAAATAATATTTTCTTTTTCTCTAGAGTAAATTCGATAATGACCATAGGTGGTGAATTCTAGCCATAAACTGGGTATATAATACAGGAAAAACAATCGTAAACATCATATTTTCATATTATCATATTTTCTTCAACAAAACAAAATGTCAGCTTGTTTGTGAAACAAATAGTAAATGGCAACAGGAGAGTCTATGCCAAAAATCTAAAATGTCCACCTGATTGTGATACCTGAATTATTAAAAGTAAGTATAATCAATTTACTTTAGCGCCTCTGCTAACCTTCTTATGGGCTGTTAATATGGGCATTCACACTGATGCTACCTGTGTGACGGCCTCTTTCCACCAGAGGGTAAAACCTGCTGCAGAGATGTGTTCCCATTCAGCGATAGTGGGGTCCGACACTCATGTTTGGGGGCAAGGTTGGGGATTTCGGCATGATTTTCCAAGGTTGTATGCAAGTATGTGCAATAGGTGGAGACATTTTATTTTACAGGCACAACAAAAGCTTGAAGAGGATAATCTTTCTTGGTTAGTCCTATTTTATTTATGAAAACAGATGAACATCAAACGTTTTGGGACGTACATCTATTTGAATGCAGTTTGTCTCATTTCAGCCACAAAACGCTGCAAAATGTTCGAAATTAATGTTTGACGGATTAAATAAAAAATGTTTAGCAGTAGATCTAATCCATTCTTTAGTAAAAAATTACTGCAGACCAAAAATGGACAACCAGCATTTCTCACTCGCATCTCAGGGCATGAAGGCGATGCCAGAGCTTTTAAAAACACTTTTTCTATGGATCTGGCTTTGTGCACAGAGGCATTGTCACATGGAAACACAAGTCGATGGGACAAAGTTGAATGACCACTATAAAAAAATATCATTGAAGCATTAAGAATTCTCAGTAAGGAGCCAACGACCAAATGATACACAGACTTTGGCCAGCATAGTATGAGGTGAGAGACGCTGACATCTATGTTAGGAATTAGAAATAGTTAACCCCTCACTTCATTAAAAGAACAGGCAGGCAGGTTTGTCTTAGTTAAATGCGGCTCTCTAGAACCAGTTTTGTACTTAAGAACCAGAACCAGTTTTGTACTTAACGAAGCGGTGAATAAGCAACATATCACTCCTCCTGTACTTGCTCTCCTTCTTTGCCTCTCACTTGGGAATTAAAGCAGAGCCAAACCAGTTCTTTTGTGTTTAACAATTACACCAGTTTAAGATTGCTCCCCACACTATCGGTATCTGTGTAGAACAGAACAAAACAACCAGTCTCTGCAGCCTCGGTTTGTCTTGAAAAGCCACTCGTACAGAAAGTGTGTTGTCATGTTCTGTCACCCTGCATCACTTTCCAACTGCCTTCACCTCGTCAGTAAAAGTTAATGGAGCTCGATGAAGTGAAAGGAGAATCAAAACGCAGATCAAGGCCAAGATTAGAGAGAACTTTATGCCAAAGATTTTCATTTTTGATGCCGTCTAGTATGGAAGATGTCTGTTATGTGTGATTGTCTTCACACATAACAGACGAGCTTAATAACAGATACAGTGAAGTTATTAAAAACAAAGGACGAGTTCTGGTAAAGTCACTTTGTCTCTCACACGTTGAGTACAGCAGACTGATTAATGGCATGTGTTCATTGCATACAGGTATTACCGCAGCTATTTCACACGCACACGCACACACACACACACGGCTGGTTTTGCAACCTACTAACATTGAGCTCCTCCCAAAAAAATGACGAAAAGACTGAGCCGTCATTTTTCAGACAGGACGACAGGTGAATAACAACAAATGAAGAGCATGTTGACAACCAACCACACATGGAGACAAAAAGTCACAGTTTTCAAAAAGGTGATACAGTGATTTATTTCTTTCACAGTAATTCTTAACAGATCACTGAAATTGTCAAAGATTTGCAAATAACTCTTTCTGGGGACTGACGTAGTATTTCGCCCACGGCAAACAGTTTTTTAAAAATAGAAATACGGACCAACAAAAAATCCTCTCTTATACTATGAAACGAAAACACCAAATTAGGAAAATTGTTGTTCAATTTGAATTGTAAATAGCCTGCATTTATATGGTACTTTTTCCAGTCTATGAAACCCTTTCACGATGAAGCAAAGACAAGGCCACCTGCTCAAAGAAGCTAACATTCACAAACACTCACACTGTCTGCCATACAATCAGGAGAAACTTGGAGTTCGGTATCTTGCCCAAGGACACATCGAACATGTTGTCTGTCCCCAATCCATCATCCCTATCATGAGTGTGTATAATTTGATATGGCTTTTCAACATAGTTTTAAACTCTCTTTCAGCTTCATTTTTGCTGCCCAACGGTGTGACTGACTTGCACGATAATCCCTGTGTCGAGCTAACCTTAGCATGTGTGTCTTACGGATGAATGCTAAAAGTTTGGGAGCTTAAGTTACTCATTACAAACAGTAGCAAGTATTCTATTCGGCACACATTCAGCCCTATAAAGCATATGAACTATAACACAGTGTAACTATGCCTACAATGTAGCAAATCTTGATATTGGAAGCACAATTGCCCTTACCAGAAAAAGAAAAACATCAGTAATTTGTTCAAAAGCTATATTTGACCGACTGTACTATTAAACATATCTGCTCTAATATTACTGAAGCTCTAAAGCAAAGTGTAAAGTGATCAATAGGTTAAATTCATTCATTCTCAGGGCCTAATGTTTACAAAAATAATGGATGTTCCTGCAGACGGAAAGACAGACTTCGAAAGACATGTAGATAAAGGAGACTTTTAAATTCCCTCACTTTCTTAGTTTACTTCCATAACTAGAACATTGAGACAAACAACAACATTCATACTCTCCAAGCACTGCTGCACCCACCCAGCCTGCACCCACTTGGCCATCCGACGAGGCTTAATGAGTAATAAGCACTGGGTGACCACAGTCTTGGAGTCAAGCCCATTATCCCAGATGCCAAATTGAAGCCTGGAGGTACTGCATAATGCAAAACAACACTCATTAAAACTAGGAGGGAGAAAAAAACAAGGAGCTATAAAATGCAAAAATGCACTAAGATGCATTTCAGGAGAAGCTCGGTGGCAGTTCTGAAATGACTGAGATGAATAATTAGGACTCTCAGGCATCCACTAGCAGGAGAAATTACAAGATGTAGGAAATGGGCTGCAATACACACTCATGACCCGAGAGTAAACCGTGTGGCCTGAACGTTATGTTGAGGTGGGAAAAGGCTTTTACTGCACAGACAATCTGAGAGGCATTCAGATGAGTTCAGCGAGATAATACGTCAGTTTGCAATTTGAGGACTTTGAATTCAACCAGATGATATCCTGTCCCCTGCACTCTATTGCAATGTATGTATTTGAATTGGTAATTCGTCTAAAATGGGATAAATATATATAAAAAATCGGTGTCATAATATGTTTTGCAATCAGCTGAAAACAAGTATATTAGCACATAATTCTACATCGTAAATCAGTTAATTTAGGAACAGACATTAAACTATCGAAACCAAGCCAACACACTGAACTAGTAAACCATGATGTGTTGAGTCCTGTTCATCTTTGCAGAGAAAGCTGAAGATTAGGAAACAAAGATGGACTGTGGCTCTGTTCCAGATCAACTGGATGATTATTGTGAGTCACTGTCAATAATGGACGACAAGTGGTTGTTTTCCCAACTCCAGCCATACAGATTTTAAACTAATTTCTTGTCTGATGTCCTGTTACCAGATAAGCAGTGTAAGGGAAACTTCTGCAGCAATGGAGAGTCAGGACTCAGAGAGACACGAGGAGAGTTGGAGCTTTGATGTCAAACAATGATAGTTTATCATCCGGAGAATTCATATCACAAGTCACAGCAGCAAAAGGTTCTGACTGCACGCGTGGGCTGTCATGTCAAATCCACATATTGGGGATGGGCGTAAACATCTGCAGACACAGGAGATGTCTCTCACATCTGTGGAGCTTAGAAAGCCAGCGTTCTCACAGTCGTAAACCATTTTGTGACCGAGAGTTGAACTGGTTGATCAAGATAGCTGGAGCCTCACATTCCTTAAAAGAGATACCAGAGGGTTTGGTCGTTACGTCAACAGGCAATACGGTTAAATATCTTAGGAGTAAGGTTATTCTTTGACACTTAGGAGTATGACAGGAATATTCCCTTACAAGCAGGACAAACTGTATGATATTCAATCTCCTGAATGCCAACACCAACTGCACAAAGAACTCAGTGTAAAATAAGTGATGATCAAGTCATAACACATTATACCATTGGCCCTTTCCGCCCTATCATTACAAAGTTGAACAGAAGAAGGAAATAGTTGAAGTTTGGGGACATTTGCGAAGTATGTGGCCATGGCCAAGAATTTAAACAAGATTGAAACCATTATCATGACACTGCCCTTAATCTTACACTAAAGCCAGCAATTCATTAACTGAGCTTAAAGGTCCCACGTCATGGCCATTTCCACTGATCATAATTCCATTGTTGTGGTCTACTAGAATAGATTTATACTGTGCAATTTTCCAAACTCACATTGGTTTCTCAAACAGCATCTCTGTAAAGTATGTGTATTCACTTTCTCCACTAAACGTCTCGTTGCAGCTCTTGCCCCCCTCTCCCTGTGAGCCCAGTGTGCTCCGATTGGTCGGGACCAGTCGGGACGTTGTGAATCGTGCTGAGCTCCGTGGAGGTCTGTTTTAGAGTTTTACTCGCTACATGGGTGTACTTTGAGGGTTTTGACTCTGCACACCGTTTACATGCATAAAAACCTTCATAACAACAAGGGGACGGGTAATAACCGGAAAAGCATGACATGTCACCTTTAACATAAAGACTGAGTCGGGGGAAAACAAATAAGACAGTACATTACATGTCAATTTGCTTAATTCAGAAGGTGCTGTCATGCACATTTGCAAAACTAATCGGCCACTGGCTCAATGCATGTCTTTATCTGACTGTGAAGTTTATTCTGCACACACTTCATCATCAGGTGTTACCCCTACAGAGAGAACCGCAGTGACGCGTCCTAAAACCCGGAAGTAAACTCCTTCCGGTTCCTTCATCAAACACCAATGCAATTGCTCCATAGGGTTTTGGAAAATAGCTGGAAATAAGGTCTGTGGTTGAGACACATTTAAGGGACGGATCACGTTTTGTTCAGCCGGATAATCTCCACATGTCTATCCTACTTTTCTAATCATACATCTAGTCGCCAGAAGCAAAATGCTAACGTTATGCTATAAAGGAACTGCAGCAGGGTCGCTGCTTCACCGTCACGCCAACTTAAGATCCATATTCATAACTACAGATTCTAAATGGTACGAGTTGAAGCGTTTGTTTGAACACTTTGCAGGAGGCAGGGACTTGCTTTCAAGCAGAACAGGGCAAACGAACTTAGAGGAGTGTTTACGTGTTCGGTGTCATGACGTAAAACGGCCTTGACAACTTCTGTAGTCCTATTCAGCCACTTGGTAGCAACCATCGTTTTTCAGACACGTAAACTCTTCAGGACCTAAGGAGAAATCTCATTGCTTTTTATCGAAGGAACCGGACGTAGTAAAAATGATAACTTACTTTTGGACGCGTCACTACAGTTCTTTATTAACAACCGATTCCTAACATACTGCCACCTCCTTGCATCTTCATACTTTCCCATGATTCACTGCTGAGTTACAGTTGGTGACAAAATGTCTCAAAATCTTGTGTGCTTGTAACATCTGGCCTATAATGAAATATCAACAAGTGCAAGGCTAGCTTTAACAGGTCTTACGTTTAGGATGTTTTAATAGGTTTGTGATCATTGTAAAGAAAGAGGGAAATTCTGACCTACATAACCGTTTTGATGAGTCAGCAGGCAGCATGTAGACTTCAGTTGACTCTGGTGAGTGATTGAAGTCTTCTAGCGAACTTATTACAATTCAGAATTGAGAGTGATATTTTAAACAATGCTAAACATTTGCTGTGAAGACACATTCTCCACTACACTGCCAACAATCTACAGTAGCACTCAGCAGTTTACAAAATTGCTAACGAAAACCCCCCAAATGTTGTGCCATAGAGTAAAGCATTAGTTTAAGGATGTTATCACTGATTGTATTTAGTTAACATTACTGAAATAGAGCTGATAAAAAAGATGGGGAAATGTCTCTAAACTGACTTTAATAATTGTCGCTGTACAGAATTGAAGAGTAGATTGATGTCACAGTTGGAACTAACGCATCTATTGGGTCTAATGCACAAAACAGAGACGTATTTAGAGCATTACGGGAACTTTTTCTTGCTCGATAAAATCCATTGCGTAAATGATTGATGGGCACCAGATGCCACCTCGGGGTGTTCCTCCTGATAATAATGGAAAAGAATGCAGCGCATAATAAACGGCTTGTTCATTTGACTTTTGGGCAGTACTGGCGAAGGCTAAGTTACTTCTTCATCGAGCCAAACTCTACTTCCTGCCTCAGGTCTTCAAACTAAGGCCCAACGACCACTGATACCCGACTGGTTTTGACACATGACGACAGAAATTATATATTTTTCTGACAACACTAATGAGCTCTGCATCCATAGAAGATTTACATTAGGTAGAGGGTCATATTATGCTAAATGTATACTATTTTGCCAATGAATAATTTACACAACCTAATGTCCCTAATGTACTTTTTGTGTGTGTGTGTTATTAGAAATGGATAAAATAGCAAAAACTTATTGAAAACGAAGTATGGTTTCTTAAGGAGTTCAGAACATTTGTTTTCATGTATACTGCTGAGCTCCACATACAGCAGATCTAATGGGTTTCACGGTCCAGGTAACTAAGTTAGGTGTCGGACAGGATGTGTGTAAACCTCTAATAACATGAATGGATCAGAATTTAGCATGATGGAAAACACAGACATACTTTTCCTCGGTTAAATCATGCTGACAAATAGCAGACAGACAACACCCTGAACAAGAATTCATCACACAGCAACGCAAGCACACTGCTATTTAAGGTATGCTTTTCTTTGTGTCAGTTCCAATACCTTGTGTTCATTTTGATCCCTAAACTAACAACTGCTCCTCTCTCTGAATATCTCATGTATCAACAGATCTGACAAAGTATTTACAAAAAGTGTTCACTGTTAACATATCCTTCTTTATCCTTTAAGATTATAATGGAAAGTTGGCAATGGACTACTGTCCCATTATTATATATAACAAGTTTAGTGTTCTTATATTAAAACATGTTAAGGTTCGTAGAGGATTGAGAATTCATTTGGTGTGAAAAGTAAAACAACAAAAAAAAATATACAACTTCCAAAAAACAAGCAGTGACTTCTTCAAGTAACAGCGTGTGTGCTAAAGCCAAGGCTGAGCTCACCTTTTTACTTTTATGACATAGCTTTATGCTAAGGTAATGGAAGTTTCAACACACACACACACACACACACACATCCATGGGAAGCAGGGTTTCTAATAACAATGACATCATGTATAATCTCATTGATTTTTAACGCATTACTGTCTTTTTCCATAATGCCATGTAGCTTATGTTCTTAAGCTAAAAATGAGACAGTATGTGTGTACAATATATTAAGTGGAGATTTAACTGTCACGGGTTAGATCACAAAAACTAGTTCTTACATGGAGATTAGGTATATCTTAATATTAAACAAAAACAATTATACTGTTCAAACTGAATAAGCGTACTGACAGAATTAACATTAGCATGTTAATATATGACTTCTTTAGACAGAGCCGTAAAAGGGTTGTTGATAAAATCTGACCTTACACTTCAAAACACTGTCTAAAATTATTAAAAAACGTCATAAAATCACAAATTACAGTATCATATACTAATAATATACAATAAATGACCAAATACTGTTAGCTTAACCAGATTTCTCCCTGTAATTCTTGAAATATATATTTCTAAATGAGTATACTATCAGTTACTTACTATTATTAATTAGGCCAGAATGTACTCACCAAGTCTTGAAATGTGCATATATTTGTTTAGCATGGTATTAAAAAAGTTTGATTTGGCAAATGTACTGAAACTAATATATTGTATCAGCAGTTGTACATAAAAATAGCGATATTCAGCCAGTAAGAGGAAAATATCTGTTTATTTTCATGCCTATAACTCCCTTTTATATGCAAGTTCAGAAGTAGTCAGGAAACCCTGGATGTCTATTTCTGGACTCTTTCTGGGCAAGTGTGTGAGAGAGACTGTGGAGGAGAAAGACGAAAAGGTGGGTGTGTGTTGCAAAACTGAAAGTTGTTTTTTCTCACTGGATCGGTTGGTCAAGTGTCTGAACCGGAGTCAAGGGAAAGAATGTAGTCCCATTAAAGAGATGGAGAGGGAGTTGACAGTGTGAGAAATCTCAATGAGGTTAACGGATATAAATGAACAAGAGGCAAGAGATCAAATACATTGACAAAAAGACAAGGGAAACGTGAGATTCGAGAGATATGCTAGAACAAAAACAGAAGGAGAAAGTGGGACGACTAGATCAGAAAAAGATGGGTAGAAAGATAAAGTATGGAGTTTTGTTCACTTAGGCTGCAGAAGGTTACATAATAACAAGCAAGACGCTTATAATTCATAAACAACTCAGGCTGGAAAGCAGTGAAGAGGAGAAATTCATTTTAAAGAAGGAATGAGAAGTACTTTGAAAGATAAGGGGAAGTGCTGCCAGTAGTCCCCGGCTCTGTCGTATTGCTCAGAGCGCGATATGGGTGTGCATGACGCATAAACACACACAGACACAAACAGGGTTGCGAGCGATTGTGTGCAGTGTGTCGGTCGACAGGTTGGGGTATTGAGTTTTGGTCTTCATATGCTCTGCTCAATATGGGTCAAATAGAGTGCCACAGTGACGCGTCCTAAAACCCGGAAGTAAGCTGTGCATGGGTTCCTTCGACAAAAAAGCAATACAATTTCTCCATAGGATTTTGGAAGATAGTTCGAAATAAGATCTGTGATTGACACCATAGACCAGTGGTTCTCAAACCTTTTTCAATAATGTACCCACTTGTCAGCCAAGTACCCCCTGATCAGCGCCAAAACGATTTGTTAGGGACAAAATGCAAAAAGAGGTACAGTACAGCGCTGCACTATCAGTGTCTGATTTATTAAAACAACAACCGTGTAACTGAGAAACACTGAAATGTTAAATTTCAAATGTTTACAATCCATCACTAAATGCAATGCAAACCAATGTTAACATCACGCAATAACAATAAGACAAGATTAGTTTGCAGCTGTTTCATGCTTCTTTGTGGTAATTTTGAAGTGACTTCTGTTTCATACATGTCTCTTTCACTGACATTATTAAGGTGGATAGTGGGCAGGGCTGGATCTTGGGGCCCCTTGGCCTATACCCAGATAGCCCAATCATCAATCCATCTAATATAAATCCTGACCACTCATTTGGTAATCTCATATATAAGTAAAAGTGAGGCATACTTTTACTAGAACCAGGGTATTATTTATTAATTAACAACATATTTTTAACCATCTGTTATTCAAATCTTCACTTTTATTGAATGAAGTCTCTATTTCCTGTCTAATCCTAAAACACCTTGTTCACCTAAAACACCTTGTTCCCCTTTAACCTCCACAGAGAAGCCACACATTAAACCTGAATATGAGCATTTCATATCCAGTAAATTCAAAGGATGAAAGAGACAGATGACTTAATGGTGATGATGAAAAGCCACTGCAGCTATATTCCCCCTTTGAAATTAGGTTACACTATATTCATTTTCTTCACAATGAATGAATAATGTAGTACTTAATCATGCTTAGGTGGGCTTATGTCAGAGTTGATCAAAACAAGAAAGGCTTTAACTGTAGAAGATCAGTTATCCTATGATCATCTTGACACAAGAAAGCACACACACACACACACACACACACACACGTCATTTCGTCCCAGCTTTGGTCGGATGGACAAGGACAGTTGAGAATCGTCTTAGTCCCACTCACAATTCAGAAGTGCACCGGGAAGCATGAAATTGTTTTATTTATTTACGATCTGCCTCGTTGTCCCCTATAATGAATGTGGCTTACAACCTAGAATGGCGTGAGAAAGACTTTTAACAATGCAGGAACAAGAAGGAGATGAGGGGAGGGGGAGATCGACAGGAGGGGTGAGAGAAGGCAAACTATGTGAGACACAAAGTTTGGAAAAAGTAAAGAAGACGGACACCGCAAGAATACATCCGCAGTGTTTTTGAAAAGTTTACACTTCAGACTATCTTTTTGGAGGCTTTCTTACTGTAAATCTATGCTGATCTTCTTCAAGTGTAAAGCAGCAATAGTATTATACTTTAAAATAGAGTAAACGATTCATTAAATAATATTGCAAACTTTGCACATTGCGCTCGGATTTCAAAACGAACACGAATCATTAGATTAAATGTCTTGACTATAACACGAAATGCCGTGAGACTGGGTTGTCTCACAGTAGTTAAAATTAGTCATGCAAATCCCTCGCATTACCGATAAAATTTGCCAAAAATTAGGATTTGCCCTGCATTTGATGGTCAAATATGATCTTCACTGGCTGAATAATCTTATAGTATGTCTCCAACCTGAGAGCAAACATCACCTGACATTTTACTTTTGCACAACTCAATTTAAAAGCAGACTGTGCAGGGATAAAATAGAACATTCAAATCCGGTGCATGTCCACTTTGTGGGCACATACATTAATGGAATAGAAATCAATGTTATAAGCTACTGAAAAGTGTATTTTCAGAAGGGTCAGGGGTGTTGCGTGTAACTACTTTGAGGTAGAGTAGCTGAACATAATTCAGGAAGCTTCTCGTCAAGTAAACAGCATTTATTAATAAAGTGATACAATAAGTTTGCAGAAGTACTCGGCCGAGGTCTTTTCTACTTCAGTGATAGACAGTCCACTTGGCCCAGCTGTCTCTCAAATCTGTAGAATAAAAACGGCTGTTTCTATATTAAACATCTGATTATATACGTTCACACTTGTATATAGTCTTCATCGATTGGCTGGCGTAGACGGGGCGGGCCTTCCTCCGTAGTCCTCTGATGATGTGGCATTGGCTCGTCTCTCGCGAGTGATAATACATCAGACTCATTTACAGAAACATAAAATAATAAATGTAGATCAACATAAATGTCTGTTTGATTAACAGCTTTTATTTATTTATTCATGTTGGTATACATTTCACAATATTTATTTCATAATTTGGTTATTATTGTATTATTTCAGAAATTATTTAAATCATTCAAAAGATTATTTTTTGCCAAGTTTATAAATACCGGGCCCTATTTAAAAGATCCAGAGCTCTTGGTATTAAGAGCGTTTACAACTCCATGTTTGTTAGTGGAGCATATTCGGTTCACCTTCACTGTGTGCACTGCTACGTAAATGTTGTATTGTAATCTGCAGAAGGTTTTTTTTTCTATTTACTAGAATGCGGGACAAAACCGGAGTACCCGGAGAAAACCCAAAATGACAATCAAAGCTGAGATGAGATTGGAATTGGAAACAATGTTTGTAGCATTATTGCTTACGTGTGGTAAGCTGTACTTTCTCAGTGATTGGAGGTAAACGTAATCGAGGCGTCTGGGAATAGCTTGTTTTTAAGCTGCTGCCACCTCTGATGAGCGGGCTCTGAGGCGGGTGTGGCCTGAACTGGGTCTGATTATTTGTGCGCTGAACACCTTTCGAGATGGTTGGCAAGAGTGAATGCTTTGTTGTTAGCTCAGACCGCTGCTGGCTTGGCACGATGTCAGGTGGACAAGGTGTTAGGAGGACCCTGCCTTTTACAGGGTATTTATTCTGATGCTTGATCACACGGCCATATTTAGATCCAGGCTGTTTCAAATCAGGGTCTGCTGTCTCGCCACTGATGAGCGGGCTCTGAGGCGGGTGTGGCCTGAACTGGGTCTGATTATTTGTGCGCTGAACACCTTTCGAGATGGTTGGCAAGAGTGAATGCTTTGTTGTGAGCTCAGACCGCTGCTGGCTTGGCACGATGTCAGGTGGACAAGGTGTTGGGACCCGGCCTTGTAAAGGGTCTTTATTCTGATGCTTGATCACACGGCCATGTTTAGATCCAGGCTGTTTCAAATCAGGGTCTGCTGTCTCGCCACTGATGAGCGGGCTCTGAGGCGGGTGTGGCCTGAACTGGGTCTGATTATGTGTGCGCTGAACACCTTTCGGGGTGGTTGGCAAGAGTGAATGCTTTGTTGTGAGCTCAGACCGCTGCTGGCTTGGCACGATGTCAGGTGGACAAGGTGTTGGGACCCTGCCTTGTAAAGGGTCTTTATTCTGATGCTTGATCACACGGCCATGTTTAGATCCAGGCTGTTTCAAATCAGGGTCTGCTGTCTTGCCTCTGATGAGCGGGCTCTGAGGCGGGTGTGGCCTGAACTGGGTCTGATTATGTGTGCGCTGAACACCTTTCGAGATGGTTGGCAAGAGTGAATGCTTTGTTGTTTGCTCAGACCGCTGCTGGCTTGACACGATGTCAGGTGGACAAGGTGTTGGGACCCTGCCTTGTAAAGGGTCTTTATTCTGATGCTTGATCACACGGCCATGTTTAGATCCAGGCTGTTTCAAATCAGGGTCTGCTGTCTTGCCTCTGATGAGCGGGCTCTGAGGCGGGTGTGGCCTGAACTGGGTCTGATTATGTGTGCGCTGAACACCTTTCGAGATGGTTGGCAAGAGTGAATGCTTTGTTGTTTGCTCAGACCGCTGCTGGCTTGGCACGATGTCAGGTGGACAAGGTGTTGGGACCCTGCCTTGTAAAGGGTCTTTATTCTGATGCTTGATCACACGGCCATGTTTAGATCCAGGCTGTTTCAAATCAGGGTCTGCTGTCTTGCCTCTGATGAGCGGGCTCTGAGGCGGGTGTGGCCTGAACTGGGTCTGATTATGTGTGCGCTGAACACCTTTCGAGATGGTTGGCAAGAGTGAATGCTTTGTTGTGAGCTCAGACCGCTGCTGGCTTGGCACGATGTCAGGTGGACAAGGTGTTGGGACCCTGCCTTGTAAAGGGTCTTTATTCTGATGCTTGATCACACGGCCATGTTTAGATCCAGGCTGTTTCAAATCAGGGTCTGCTGTCTCGCCAATGATGAGCGGGCTCTGAGGCGGGTGTGGCCCGAATGAACTTTTACTATTCATGAGCTGCACTTTAGAAGCTTGTTCTGCCTCCTGCTGGACCACACTAGCACATTGCTTGGCAGAGCGTATGGACTGTTGTTGTTTGAATCTCTCATGTATTGTGTCAATACTTGGTTGTATGTTCATTAACCGTCTACAGATACGGTCCCTCTCTTTATCAGTTAGATCATCTAACTGTAGGAGAGGAAGTTCATCTTCTATGTTGTTGAGGTAATCTTCCAGTTTTGTCTTCACTTTCCTTTCTGGCCTGAAATACTTAAATGGTATCTGTTTTCCCTTCCCTGCTGACACTGGTCTTCTTTCCTTCTGTGTAGTTTTCTTTGCATCAGCATCCCATTCATCTTTCCCAAATAATCCAATGTGGTCACCTGTGTTTTTCCACAGCTGGATATTGCAGTCCAACCCTGCAGTAATAATCTTTTGACAATCAGAATCAAACTGAACACTCACCACCCCTGAGAGGTGAGATTTCCAGGTGCCCAAAAGAGGAGGTGGACACAATGACACGTGCCACCCTCTTATGTCTTCGAATGGCCCTGTGTTTGCCTTATCTTTCAATCCAAATCTCTGAATGTCCCATTGACAAATCCTGCCGGTACTATCCCCAGTCAGCAATATTTTTTCATTGACATCAGTGGACATCGTGGTAATGATTGCATCTTCATCATTCACTGCCCTGAACTTCCCTAACAAACCTCCCTTGCTTTTTATCGACCAGGCACTTATAAAGCCATCGGCAGAAGTCAGCAGTGTGGCTGTGTGCACATTGACCACCCTTGTCTTTAAACATAAGACAATAGGACCAGTGTTTACATCAGTGTTTTTCCTTCCAGTTTCTTCTTTGTGTGTCTTCTCATCAGGCAAACTCCCTGTCCTGCCTGCTATTGTTGTAATGTAAGTTTGAGGGCTCTGACTTCCATTCAGCCAGTAGAGAGCCTCCCTCGATTCAACATCCCACATTACAATATTTCCATTGCAAGAGGCCGCAAGAAGTGTTTTGTCGTGCACATCCATTGAGCAAATGTCATCTAAATAATCATGTTCCAAAAATATGTTGTCATAACCCTTCAAATCCACGACAAAAATTCTGTTGGAGTTCCTTCCCGACACAAACACACTATCGTCCATGCAGACAATACTTGTCACCTCACTTGGCAAGGTAATAGGAAATTCTTCAAGCAAAACTCCAGTGATGAAGTTCCACAGTTTTAATTTCCCGTCCTTGGAAACTGTGATTAGTCTCCGCTGTGGTATATCAAATGCAATGGCAGTGTGCCCCCCATATGGAGTGACCTGAAACTGCATGACAGCCATTCCTGTTAAGACATCCCAAAGTGTAGCCTCACCTTTTCGACAAACAGAGACAACCTTTTTGTAAATGCTGTGATAGAGAGCATTGCACAGGGGCTTGTCATGGGATGTTAATGTTTCTTTAAAAGCATCTGTTCCCCTACCAAAATATTTGACTAGATCTGTGTTAGCCAGAACTAAATCATTGTTAAGTATGTTGTAACACATACTGGAGATACGAGCTGGTCTCATGCCTTGAATCTCGATGCTTTGCTTACACTCCAATCTCTTCAAAGACCAAACACGAACATTTTTGTCATCAGATAAAGTGATGACAGTTCGGTCCATTCTGTTTACGACAATGTTTGTAATGGGCCTGACGTGTCCCACCAAAGACTTTTGGCAGGTGTCTCTTTTGTGGGGTAACCACAACCGTAGTAAGCCATCTGTACCACCAGTCAACAATAACTCAGCAGAAGGAGAGTATTCAACACAGGTGAAAAACCCCTTATCTCCACTGCTCTTAAAGATTGATTTTGAAAAAGTGGTTCTGGGAGGGGTTGGTAGGGCAGCCAGGACCATTGTCTTGGATAAACTTTCACAAATGGCAAATGAGTTAAGAACCGGAAAGTATTGGATCTGGCTGCATATGTCACTAAAAATGGAGACTTTAAGACAAAGAAAGTCTTTTGAATGGCTGTTTAGAAGGTTGGAAATGTATACTGTAGGATAATCATGCAGAGAGATTTTTTCAAATGCGTTACGGTTGAAGAGGCCATTTTTCTTTACGTTGTAGGACATGAAAACAGTCAAAAACCCTCGTACATCACCAAATGAAAATATTGCTTTAGTGCCATTTGACCAGTAGTTAATGGTGCTGACAATGCTATCCTCTAGAATCAGAGAGTGGTTAACTGCAAAAAGCGAGGGTATTTCAGAGCAGTCATAAAATAAAAGCTCTCTGTCAGAGGTGGAGATCGCCAGCTGTTTCAATTCTTGAATGTACTGCATGTCATGAACAGACATTTTCTTGTGGTGTGAAAAAGGAAGTGCATTTTCTTTCACATATAGAGGTATGGTGAATGGATCTGTACAGCTGTCCGTCCAGAAGGTGAGTACACCATCGGAGCTGACAGAGATGTATTGGCCTCTCTGGTAGGTGGTGGTTTCGTCTAATTCTCTCAAACTCAAATCAGGTTTGACGTCCTCGAAGGGACGGAAGATCACACCAACAATTTCTTTATAGTGACCGACAGGTATAAATTCAACGGGTTTAGGGAATGGTCTTTTGAAGTCCAACCCTGCCGATGCATTACCCTTAGCTATTAAGAAGTCTAAAAGCTCTACCAGGTCAACTGTACCGTCACAGTTGGTATCTATCTGCATATGTAGGACTGTAAGTTCCTCCTTCTTAACAGAAGGGTACATCTTTTCAAACAAAACACAAAATTCTTCCATATCCAAACCTCCACCACCATCTTCATCTGCCTCCTCAAATAATGCAACAATTTCAGGTATTTGTTGCGCTGAAAACATTCTGCTGCAGGCATTTCCTTCAGCAATTGTAGCATTCTCATCTAGGTCCTCCTCTGCTGAATTTGCGTAACTTGCCATTACTACTTCGATTGAAATCAATTAAACACTTAAATGTGTAATGAATGTAGGTGAGTTTTTTTCAAAATAGTAAATTGTGTAGCTCTGGATCTGTTGTAGGCCTATAATGTGAATTTTCACCTGGTATTATAAAGTATATTAACCTGGCTATATTCAAAAAAGCATGTATGTCGTCCAAAACACGAGTCTCAAGTGACTAAATGCAGTTCACCTTGCAGAGCCTCGGAACTCAGCATAAAAGCCAAGATGATGTCATAATTTTGATGACATCAGGACGTTCTGATGTCATTCAATAAGGAGTGAATGACCCATGCTGTTACCTAGCAACGGAATTCTGTTGATAAATAGTTCAACAGAATTGCGTTGCTCGGTAACGGCATGGGTTAAGACCACATAAAGTTTACCTGTACTACTAGGTTGCAATACACCATTTATTTGTTAGCTAGATGCAACTTAACTCAAATATATAGTCAAGGAGCGCCTCGTTAGCCGAGTGGTTACAGCACATGTGGGACCATGTTCCATGTCATTCCTTTTTTCCATTGTCTACCCTGTCCTCTGTTAAAATTAAAGTGAAAAAGTGCCCAGAAAAGGAACAAATAAGTAGACATTTCATTATTTTCAAAGCTTACAAGCAAACTTAAAGACATAAATTAGAACAATTACAATGTGGTTACAGTGTGGATGGAAGACATTTGTCACACAAAACGGGCATTTTTACATTTATCTGAAAAGCTTTGGCTAGGGGACAGTTAAAAAAAGTACAAAGTCACACGAAGGGCATGTGGGAATAAAAGAGAAAGCAGAGGGAGATAACGCAGAGGGAAAGAAAGGAGCAGTGGGGTGTTTTGCTATCACCAATAGTCGAGGGATATTTCCTCAGCCGGGTCACTAATCCGGCTAGCATTAGCATTTTCATGAGTCCTGTATCCGGGGCTTGGCCGAGCATGTCACTAGGATCGAAAGAGCCAGACAGAAGACAGCCGGCAGAGTCAGAGATGCTAGCAGCTTATTAGCTAGCAGTGAGAGTTTCTGCATTCCTCACTCAAGGAAAACTCTTACACATGTATGACTGACTCCTCCGTCAGATTTAGAAGCAAATGAGAGTCCTTCAGAATGCAAATGAACAAGATAGATATCTTCTATTTTCTTGACACGCATATTTAGCAGTCTATCAACCGTTTTCATTTACAGTATTTGACACACAGGATTAGCAATGTTTTTCCGGCATACACTACGACAGGAGGCTAGCATTTTATAGCTCATCTATTTTGCACAACAAAACAGATACACTTTGTGTTTCAGGGCACTTTTTATTGGTTATATATAATGTCTATAGTTGCTAGCGCCACAGTTCAGGAAGCTAGCTATTTAGCAACATTAGCAACAAGCTTGCTAACTCGTAAGCTGAACAAATCGACCACAAGCCCACATATATTTGACCAATTCCCATTAACCAACTGCATGTCAATAATGTCCAAGTATAATGTTAACTCTCTCTCTCCACTAGAGATTGACATGGTAGTGATACTGCCAGTAGATATATTTACTGAATAGCTCGATCGGCTACGTTTTGTCCAACAAAGCAAGAAAAAGTAGGTTAAGTTAAGCCTGTTGTGTCTTTGCAGCAAGCTATAATTAAATGTTATGATTGAAAATTCAGATCCACTTTCCTTGTGGCAGCAGCCAAAACTGAAAACAGCATTTCCCGCCATTTTTCCAGTCATTCATTTTGAAATACTTTTAGAGATTATCTGCAGATCAATTTATCGATGAGTAAACGAATGGTCTTATCATTGCAACGCTTTTTGTACACTAAAACTGTGAGTTGGTGATATCTCCTCAAGTGACCCCTTTCTAAATCAAAAATAGATTGATTCATGGAGAAATTAAACATTGACTAACTGGACACCACTGCACAGCTTATATTCTACAAATGATTAATCAATAACACAACTTCCTGTTTCATCACAGCTGTAACGCTGCTATGGTTACATTTCCGCTGTAGATAAATTCCACCTGTTCATAGGGTTATTGTTATTATTGTCGTCATTAATTAACTGATATCTACCATAGGGTCCATGTGGAGCCAGTGTAAGTGACATTAGCGCCACCCGCCCAGCTAAAATAAATATATGGTCTCCTTTCCGCAGCCCTCTTATCGGTGCACAGTGCAGAGTTCAGTCAGACTCGCCCATTGATTGAACACAGAATAGCACTTTGGGAAACCACAAACAATATATTTCATCATTGTGACACGTTTCATTCTCAGTGGGTGTTTAACTACGACCAGTTGGGTCCTGCACAGATTTTCCGTTTCCGTTCCATTCAGATTGTGATTAAAGCTCAAGTCATAGTGGAAACAACTCTTATCACCTGATCTAACTATGACAAGACAATCCAACAGCCATATGTTTTATTTATTTATCTTACAGGATAACATTCCTTCAATGACTTGAAGTTAATATTTGAACAACACACCTTGGACAAAAGTATGTTGCCGCCTAACATTCCAGCCATAACTGATGGGTGACACAAGTCCTTCATAAACTCTGCACATTGACACACTGATGACAGTTTCTACAGTTGTGTGTTAGACTTTCTACAAGATTCTACACACTTATCCAGATCATCCCAAAGCTGTTGGATAGGTTTGAGGTCAGTCAAAAAGAAAACCAGCTTTTCTATTTGCAGTGTCATGTTGAAAAGTTGGGGGATAAGGGTATCAACATTTTGGCCCTAATATATTTGAATCCTATGACTGATAATAACATTTCTATGTGGAAAGTATACTCGTAATATCAGCGTTGGGAGAGGTAACTTTAAGTAAAAGAAGTAATGCTATGTTAATTATGTACTAAAACAAGTCCTGAATTGAGTCTTACTAAGGAAAAGTCAAATTTAGCCTCAAAATGCAAGTAAAATCCCAAAAGAAAAAGTATTCATTCTGTACAACTGCCTATTTCAGAATAATATATTTTAAATAACTGAATTATAATAAGCGCTGCATTAATGTGTGTATCTCTTTAATTGTGCAGTTATACAGTAGAAGAAGTGAAGCTTATGTCAACGTAGTAACCAAACTATCTTAACCTATACAAATAGATTACATTTTGTAATACAAATCTAAATAGCATAAAGTCAAAATACAAGTAGATGAAACTCAAAATATACTTTTAGAAGTATTACTCAAATGTACCATGTTACTTTCCACAATGGGTTAGTGGTAATGTGAATAATGTACTTTATTCAACTGCTGGTTATAATGAAATGTAAAGTAGGTTGCTTTGAATCCCAATTGTATAGGTCTTTGTAACATTTAAAGTCTTTACTGCATCACTTTGTGGTAAGTATTGAACGAACAGTATGCCAACACATGTATCCTGCCTTCAGAAAAAGTTACCAGAAAAGTATATTAAGCGATTCCTCCCTGCAGTTGCCCCACTAAAAACGCTTCAGGCAGACTAAAGTGTATTCTAAACCACAACCAAGTTAACTCCGGCAGCAGGAAACGACCACAAAGCGACGCAGGTTAAAATCCAACGAGCGTCCCGGTAAATGATCAGCCTCTTACCTGTTAGTGCTCCCTCTGCGGTGCTCTGTGAAGACTGACAGGCTGCTCGTTCTGCCTGACAGGAGTTTGCCTCGTGGGTGTGTCCTGGGCTACACCTGCCGCACACCGGGAACTGCGTAATGAGCGCGCGCGACGCCGACGACGCACGGAGGACAGTTGTCGCTTTACCTGTTGGGGGGAAGCTAGGAGGGAAACGCGACGAGGGCAGAAAACAAATCTGGGGGAAGTTCACTGAGAAAGATATTCACTCCCTCGCTGCTCACCATTTATGGACATCCAGTGAGCCAGTCTCACACTAAAATGCAACGATTGAAAGACTTTCAGGAATGTTCTCCTCCCCCGTGGCCTTTTAATTTCCGGTTCTCCTTTCTGATTATGCCACTTATGGTTTTCTTGTTATTTGTTCCAGTTTTCTGTACATCTATCTAAAAGTAATTGTTGCATTTTAAGCAATCTAAATCCGAGCAAGATAAGAGATAAAATACAGTTTTGCAGAGTATAAAATAAATAACAGACATGCGTATTGATTGCCCTGAATGTGTTCCCAAAATGTATACAAATATATAAAATAGTAATGGATAGTAGGTAGTTGATTTTTTTTGTCCACTTTGTCCCAGCCTAAGATTTTTTTACCACAACTTCTGCATGGATTTTATGGAGTATTCATGTTCCCCCCGGGAGAAATTGAAATAACTTAATTCCTTCAAGTAAAGCATCAATATCACACTTTTTAGTAGAGTAGAAGAGACAGTAAATTGTGTATTTAATTGACATTCTCTATATTTGTCTGTCTGTTTATGTATTTATTGACTGTTTATCCTTATTTTATATCTCATGTGCAATTCCTTAACATTGTGCTGCAACAAAAAACCATTTCCAATTAAGGACCAGTTAACCATTAAGGTAAATCTAATCTAATCTACACAATTGTTATCTCTTTTGCGTTAAGCGCAGGCTTGATGTGATATCTGAACACTAAAATGTCAACTTTGATTTAAACATAATCACAGTGGGGGGGTCTTTTTACAAGACTAGAGCCAGATTTCCAGCAGTCTGAACTCACAGTGCCACGCAGCAGACACACTGGCAGCTCTTATGATGTTTGGAGTCTCCGGCTGTGGGTTATGCAGCCGCTGGTTGCCAGAGGAGTCAGACTGAACGTCTTGTGTTGAGAAACCCTGAACACCACGCCTCACATTCCTCTGTTCTGAGCACACACCCATTCTGCTGCCGACACTATGGACTCACACACCTTACACATGCATTCAAATGACCTTAGTAATATCCCATTTATAAGTGTATACAAATAACTTTGTTAAGTCAAACCTGTTTGTGGAAAGGCTAATGCATTGGAATTTAAATAAGTGACTGTCAGAGTGTCAGGTTGCTGGCAGGTCAGACTCACCTGAGGAGGGTTTTTTTAAAACGAATGGCCCCAGTATCTGATACAAGTGCAGCACGTTATCGTGTACAAACCAATGCACACGCCTGCTATGGGCTTGATAGGAATGAGATGTAAGCAGCATGGCCCTCTTGTTGTGAAACTGTTACAAGGACATCGTTTAAAATATGTTTTTTCCATAATAACCATGTTTGAAATCCAGTCTTACTCACATTACACTTCACAAACTTTTATGCAACAACATTTAAGTCCACATGGGATAGGAGTCATCCTCAAAATAAAACAATCAAACTTAAAAAGGATTACCCCATGGTAGGGAAATGATGGTGTGTTTAGGTGGTGTCGTTGGCCTTTACCAAAACTATTGATAATGAAAAAGGCCCTATTGTGCTTGGTGGGGGTTCTCTGTCCTGTAGTGTGTTATATAATGTGTTTTGCATGTAAATGGGCTAACATCCCAAAGTTCCCTCCAGAGGAAGCTTCAGTAGAATGAATAGAACATGTATTTGTTTTTTTAATATCTCTCTCCATGTGTTGCGTGCAGGACTTTTGCCTCCAAGAAAGTCCAAGGTGCGATGTCCATGACACCAATAGGAAACTGCCTTCCTGCTATAATGTATCTGGGAAAAACATTGTGTAATAAAGTAAAGAATAACAAAGTGTCCCCCTGTCAGTCATTGTGCTTCCCTCTGTAAGTGATAAACACATTTCCTATATTCAGAAGATCTTAAAACGACTGCTTCGGTATCATCCTCGTGGATTCATCTTCTTATTACAGACACATGCATTTCCTAACATTCGGTCTATATGCTGTCAAATGTATTATCTCTTCGATTCACACACGGCATCTAATGCACGTCTGTCCGTCCTGGGAGAGGGATCCCTCCTCTGTTGCTCTCCCTGAGGCTTCTCCCATGTTCCCTTTAAACTGTGGAGTTTCTCCGGAAGTTTTTCCTTGTACGATGTGAGGGTCTAAGGACAAAGGGTCTAAGGACAGAGGGTCTAAGGTAACAGGTCTAGTTACATAATTTCTGCATCACACACACATTGTCTTTGACATCACTGCCAGTGTTTGCAATTTCATTTCTAGTGAGTAAAGAAACATGCTGTGCAGCCGTACTTTGTTTAATCCACAGAACTTTGAATTCAATTGTAATAAAGATTAGAATATGTCAATATGTATTTAGGTGAATTGTGTCTATCCTCAAAAGACGTACAGTAGAGTCGAGGATTTGGATATCTCACTCAGTTGTGATATGAAACTGCGAGACACCCCTCAAGCGACAAAGGGGAAATAAAAGTGAACTCTGCGTGATGAGGAGTTAATTTCCTTCTTTCCCACATATATGTTCTTTGGCTGTGAATCAGCAGAGCGCGATGTTGGATGTTCAGGGTGTGTGTAGCTCAACATGCTGCAGAGGGGAGCGTCCGGCTGACAACCTTTACTCACACACTGATTACTCACACTGCTGCAACAAGAGGTGATCTTCTTGCTCAGTTATGCTGCTCATTAATACGTCAGCAGAATTGTTATATACGTTTTCTTGATTTACGTAGACAAGCTTTTGTATGATTAGTCGCTTTTTCCATTTTGCAAGTCTCTTTTTTTTGTATCACATATCTTTATTGTTTTTTTAACAATATACTGTATGCAAATGCAAATACCTGTCTTTACAAGTCTCTCTTGAATAATTCATTTTTTTATTTTCCCTAAGGGAATTTAATAACATAAAGAACGCACCATGACAACGCTTTTCTGTGGATATAATTACTGTTGATTAATGCCATTGTAGGGAAAACATTTCAAAGTCTGTGGACAGATGTACTATTCAGAAAAACGAATTGTTTGTTAAAAACTCAGAATATCTGAGATGATAAAGTTATACATGTTGAGGAAACTTTGTGACATGTTATGACACTAAATGTTAACACAATTCATTTAGATCTTTTCTTTTTTATCTAACGTACAATGACCCCAAAACATTGTTAATTCACATTTTCTCCACAATGTCAGTGTTTTATACGCAAAATACTTAAAAAACTGGGAATTTCATCTGCATGCCGAATCAAAAATGGTAAAGGACTGTGTAGTTATTGCAAAAAAGTTATCCAAATCTGATTTACCCAAATGACAAACTTGTGGGGTATTGTCAACATTTTGTAATGCTCACGTAATCCTGAAAGTTAATATTTTATACGGCTGATTTCATTAATGTTGCGGTGAAAAGTCCACACTTAATCACCTTCTGGTAAGAAAAGAACAAATACTGTAACACAGACCGAACATCAAGACAGCATGCTGAAAGATGATCTAAGACTCAGGTGGAAAACATCCAGCGGCCACACCTGATGGTTTGTGGCAGAACATGTTGCGTTTCAGTCTAAAAACACTTAGACTGAACAGGTTTCAGAGGGAAATGTTCCAACGTGCTGGGAAGAGCTGCCAGATGAGTGCTAATGAGTTATTCTGATCTGTTGTTCCTCTTTAAAAACAAAATAAGTCATGTACCCTTCTGACTCTCAACTTATAATAACTTTAAAGCTTTCAAAACCAAGTCAAAGTATAAGAAAAGATTAAGGACGGGTTTTCCTTTGCATATTTTGAGAAAGGCTCCAGTCGATGTTAAAAAGGCCGTACATGTAGCTACGCCAATCATTCACCTAGTTGGGAAGAAAATACTGAATATGTACAAAATGTTAACACAATTCATTTTGATTAAAACATATTTCGATACCTCAACGACACATGTACTCCTCAAAACCACAGAAGATGACATGCTATGATCCATAAGAGATTATAAAGTTGGGTTATTTCAGGCGTTCCTGGTTTCATAAGCAAAAGTCTTGCTCTTTTTTACATACACGATTTAAATGGGAGTGAAAGTGAGCCCCAGGCCAGGGTGGACATGAAACTCTCCTGGCAGAATCATCCAGAAGCCGACACAAGACAAACAACTGTGTTATGAAAAATCTGGTTCCCAGTATGTACAGTAAGGGAGGCGTGTGGCGCAGTGGGTGGAGCCTTGGTGTTGGGATCAGGGGAGCACAGGTTCAAACCCCACTGCAGTCAGCTTGTCGTTGTGTCCCTGGGCAAGACACTTCAAAAGCGTCTAACATGTAATGTAGTAAAAGTCAACAAAACAAGCCAGTAGTCAGAGGTTTAGATGCTTGTTTAACGTTAAAAAAACAACTAATTTGAGACCAAATGTACTTTATCGGGCAGGAGGTGAAGGTACAACACGTGGTGCTCATGATCTTCTTCTGTAACTTGTATTACGCATCAGCTTGAAAATAAAGGGTTTTCATACAGCCTGTACTTCACGGATGGAGGGTTTGGCCACTGTAAGATGAACATGTTTTTTTCACAAACAGCTCATAAAATGTGTTCATGTACTAAGTATCGGGAACTTGACGTCAGTACCCGTAGCCCGCAGGCAGATGCCTATGAAAACACTTTGGTGAGTCAAAATGACAAGTCATCCTACATTGAATGGAGCGTTTCCTGTAGGGATCATCAGGACAGGAGGCAATCCCTTCGACTGAAGAACCAGTTCCTCCTCAGGCTCCAAACCTGTACAGGCCTGTTTCATCTCGGTGGAAACACAGACTGTAAACACATGGCTTATTAATCAAATTAGTGTCAAGTCTCAGACTTATATCGTTTGTGAAATCAACATAAATCATCAGAGCCGAAGAATATAGCTGCATAAGGTCAAAATGCTCCAAAATAAAGGGGTTTTAATACCGATTCTCATCCGTTAATACAAGACACTGAATACCTACATAATACAGTCCATTGAAATGGAGATGTAAAGGTCAAATTAATCATGTGCCCCCTTTTGAAATTAGCTTATCCTTTTCAGTGTCACAAAAGACAATCTATCCCAGCATGCATTGGGAGAATTGTATTCAGTGGTACACCCAGGACAAGGATTCCAGTCTATTGCAGAGCTGAGACAATCCCACTAACAGTACAAGGTTCGGTGTTATGTTGTTGTGCACACGATATAGCCTAGCTTAGCGTCCAAACTGTACAAGGGGGCATGAGGTGGTAGGATAGGTGACTGCAACATTACAGGATATTTTAATATTCGTATTATGACAAAACTGAATAAGGTTAAGCTACAAACTGCAACCACCACACATACCTGACATTAGATAAGTTTATGTTTTTACGATTTTTGTTGTTCGTGTTCAATGCATTTTGGTAGATTTACACATGTTGGTATTATTGAAAATAAATGCTGGAAGTTAACCACGCTACGACCATTCCTGCCCAAATGTAAAAAAATAAAATGCTCAACCGTACCTGGAAAAGACGTGTCACTGCTTCGTCCACTGGAGAACGTAGAGCTTGACTTTGCTGAGGAGGGGGAACTGGGGTCTGGGACAGTTTTTTTCATGAGGAAATTGAAGACAAATCCACAAGAGAGCACCAGGGATCATCCAGGGAATAAGCAGGGGAACCATTAAAGAGTAGAACAACACCAGGGGAACCATCGACAGGAACATTGATGACAGACTCGGAGAGAACACTGGGAAAGACCGGCATATATGCACACAGACGTAGTTCAAATGGACAAGACACAGCTGCAGACGGCTGGCACAATCACAAGGGACAGCAGGTGATCACCAAAAACACAAAGACAGGAAGTGAAACAAGACAACAGGAAACATATAAATAATAACGCCAGGATCATTGCATGTATGACTGAATTCACGGTATAACCAGCTAAAAATGAAATACCAATCACCGTCCATCTTGCAGAGGAAGGACGCAGCCAATCATCTTGCGGTCTTTTGTGTGATATGTAATTCAATTAGAAAAGCTTTTCTTAGTGACTTTAGCCTACATGCCGTGCCTCCCTCTAGGTATTGTACATCCCTTGATAAACATTTTCTTTTGTATAAACTCAACGACAGTCCCTACTTGCTATTGTTCTATTAGCTGCGGACTCTAAAGCGTAAAGAATGGCTGATCCGTCTGTGTTTCGGTCCAGTAGAAATATACAATTGCACATCCCACTGGCACTGACAGTCATTCCCCTCTATGCTTTAAAGACTGCAAAGAAAGAGGCATTCAAAGTGCTGCATTATAAAAATGGCACATGTATTGCTACACACTGGTCATGAACATGAACCTCATTGATCACTACGAGATGAGAACCAACCGTTGGGCTGGCACGAGGAAGAATAAAACCCTCAGCTCAGCAATCAAAAAGAACCCTGTTCCCCAGCACCTCTACTGATCTACAATTAAAAAAAGTGTAGTAACAACATCAACAATAACAGCAGCCATAAGGACAATTATAAGTATTTAGCATAAAAAACTAAGTAAAAGATTAAAAGATTAACCAGAAATAATTAAGGAAACAAGGATATTGAGATTCGAGGCGATCGGCCACACTGGGAAAATGCTTAACTGTTGTCTTCTTGTATGTTTTTCACATTATATTCTTCTTTTATTGCATATTGTCATCTTTTGCCAGCTGGGATTGGACGTCCTTAACTGTGGCCCGCTTCAGTAACATGGTTCAAATAAAACGTATCATTTTTTTCATCCATTTCGAGAACATTTTTACCAGAAATGTAAAAACTGTAATATTTTATTGTGGTTTTTCTCTTACTCTACAGTAATCTGACTTTTTATGCACTTATTCTTTCCAGTTTTTATGGTATGAAAGGATTGCGATGCAAAAAAGAGACACATATATTTAAAGTTATGATTGGTTACCTTTTGATTTCACTTCTAAAATGCATCTTCTCAACAGCGAAAGCGCACTAAACAAAGAAGCTTGTAACAAAAAGCCCAGGCACGGATAACTAATTATCTGCTTATCTGTAATTCTTCTTCATGTATTTCCTTCCTTTGCCATCTCTTCTCTATATTGCATCACAAGTAACAAGAATAAAGAAACAAGGCCACATTATTATATTTCCACCTTCCAATAATGATCGTAATAGGTAAAGTTGAGATTGAAAATGACAAATGATCCTTAAAAAGAGAAAAGTATTAACTAAACTGCACTTGGTTGTCTTTGTACTTATACTTGCAATGACAATAAAGTTGAATCTAGTCTAATATCTAATAAAATAAGCAGATTGATATACATAAGCCGCTTTCACACCAAGTACCTTGCCGTACTAAGTGCCGGCACTTAGTGCTCAGGCACTTATAACCCCAGGGCACTAAGTACCAATCACGTTCACACCGGAGTACTTTCCCCTGAGGGAAGATTACGCAAATGAGCCGCTGACGTCACTTCGTCTTCTTCTGCTTTGGGTTTACTGGCAGGCCACAAACAACTTCACGGCGTATACTGCCACCCGAAGTCCCCGGCCGGAAGTCCCTGGGGTTGGGGACTGGCTTCAGTAGAAGCTGCTGGGACTCCGAGCAGCTTAAATAAATAGTAAATCGTCAGAACGCGACACCTAGTGATGGCAAAATTAAGCTTTGAATGAAGCATTGAACCACTTGGACAATTGTGTCGGAAATAGGTTCATTTCTCGAAGCTTCAGTTACAGCGACCTCTCCTGGCGAAGTGCAAGGCTGCAGTGGGTTTGAAAAATATTCGATGCACACACACACTAAGACTGAATATCATGTTCTATTTGTAATTAAAGATTGATAATTGTGTGTATTGGGTTATTGAGAAGAGACTAGAGAGTGCTGGACATTTTTTTGGGAGGAGAGGGCCTTTTATCAGTTATTAAAGTTGAAAAGCAATGATTAAAATACATCCATTCGGGCTTTGAACCTGCTGCACGGAGGACATCGCCGCATTCGGGCCGCCGGCTCTACCCACTGGGCTATCTATTCCTTGAAATAGTGAACCGTTTTTATATTACTGATAATTGACTTTTTGTTCACAACTTCTCCACATTTCGAAGTGTTTCCCGAGCCAGAAAGACCTATCTTTCTTCCTGGCTTGCTCTATAATGATACTACAATTAAATTGCAATGCCAACAATAACTCAACAGCAACAACGCAAACTACGACAACAACCCACACATTGCGCATTGTTTAGAGCGGTCATAAAGTGTTGAAGCGCTCAAATTTGAAACTGTTTCAACCTGTCACCTGTCAGAATCGAGACGAGGCAGTGCATTGAATCGCGTGAATGGACCGCGAACCAGTCAAGTGATTCATTCAGGAAATGAAGCAGTTGCTGCTTCTGATGTCACATGTCACGTGATTTGAAGCAGTTGCTGCTTCTGACGTCACATGTCACGTGATTTGAAGCAAGCTTCGAAGCACTGCTTCTATGGAATAGGAAGTCCAGGGTTGAAGCTCCGTTCGAAGCTTCAGTGTCAAACGGCAATCACTTCCGACACCTCCTCATCACTCCAACGCTCCCATGTTTTTTTTTGTGTTGCCATAAGTTATTCTCTCTCCGTTGGTGCGCGGGGCGAATGCTAATGCTAATCATGCTAATGCTAATCATGCTAATGCCAGCATATACAATGGCGGCTTAAAAAAACGTTTCAGAGTTTTACGGGGGGTGGTTTGCAATTCGCCCAGCCAATAGAAATTGGTACTTTTTTCATAACACCTCTCCAGCAGGCACTAAAAATGGGGGTAAAAGTTCCCGGCACTAAGTACTCTTTTTGGTGTGAACACGACATAAGGGGTACTAACGGAACTAAACGGGAAAGGTACGGGGGAAAAGTACTTCGGTGTGAACGCGGCTAATGGTTAACTGTTCATTTGTGCTGGTTCATACTGATGTTGGAAACTACCGGTCCCAGTTAAATGTTTTTTACTGTATTTAGAAACGGTAGATTATTTGATCCTTAGTCTAACAAATTGTGTTTAAATGACACCTTTACTTGAACAAT
This sequence comes from Champsocephalus esox, assembly GCA_036324585.1. Lineage (NCBI taxonomy): Eukaryota > Metazoa > Chordata > Actinopteri > Perciformes > Channichthyidae > Champsocephalus > Champsocephalus esox. Next base: position 7,312,335 of record CM070483.1, on the reverse strand, counting down.
CTGGGCCTTACAAATACTCCATTGTCTGTAATGTATTCATATATAAAAACATCTATCAACATGTCTCCTGTTGTCACCTGAGGGCTGATTTAAAGATGAAGAAACAGTCGTCCAATCAGAGCTTTGTCCTGTAGGCAAAATGTACAATACAGATCTTATCTTACTCTATCAACAAATACGTTTATAAGAAATCGTGAAAAACTTGGATGAGATTGAGCCGTCGAACCAGTTGTTAATTGATTTACAGAAACTACTTAAATGATGTAATTCAACTTTTCAAATAAACTGTACGTTACCAATCCCTTCTCAGCGTGTCTCAAATGGCCTGTTCATGACTCATTTGAGTTACTGAAAATCAGCATAATGTCCAACTCTCTGTGGTTCACATGCTTTCTTTGAAAAGCTGTAGAAATTGAAATGTAAAAGGAGACATTGTGGATTTTATGTTAGAGCTCTACTGCGCTCTAGTGATTACAAAACGAATGACTTTTGGATGTTTCAGTTACTGAATTGTTCGCTAAAGATAAAACATCAGACAGCTTGTGTTTCTCTTTCCTTCAACTTAGGCTAGCCGTTTCCCCCCGCTTGCCTTGCAGTCATTGTGCTAAGCTAGGCTAAACACATCTTTGAACTTCTGTTATAAAAGTGCAGAGAGGACATTTTAATACATCTTCTTATACAACTAAAGAACATGTATGTTGTGTCTCTTAAAATCTGTTAAGTTCATGTATTTTAGTTCAGTCTTATCCTGTTCTATTTTGTAGTAACCTTTCCTTCTTGTTGCAGATCACCTCACGTCCTCCCTTTGTGTGTTTTCCCTCAACTGTGATTGTCGACTCCGCCCTAATTATATGCACCTGTGCCCCCTTAGCCTGCCTATATATAGGCTGCATCTCACTTCGGTTAAATGGATTCCTTGCGTCCCTCACTTGCGTAGTTTCCCTGCGTTTAGTCCCTCCCAGTAGGGAAGCAGAGACGCAAGCAAACCACGAGAAGCAGGGAAATTAGTTTTAAGAGCAATGGGACGTTGTTTTCTCCAGAGCATCACGTAGTTTGTGATGACGGCAGCCAGATCAGTGCATGCGCAGCATCGTCCAATCAGTGAGTGATACACAGTAAGGGGGTGGGGCGAGTGTCTGAGGATTTCACCGGAGGATGGTCTGGTAGTTCCTCGATTATCGCTCCTCCGTTATCACTCCTCGATCCTCCGGCAAAAATAAAGCCACTGGGACGCTACTCAAGATGGCGCAGACTAATCAACTTCCGGTGAAACCGAGCCTGAGGAGAGAGGAAATAAAAAATAACCGAAGTGAGACGAACCCTATATAGAGTGGCGAAGTCACGCCCATCTACTTCCGGTCCATGGAACCATATTTCGGAAAGATTATGTATTGAAGTCAATGGAGAGAGAAAACGTAACTTTCGATCCCGTTTGAATTGTGCCATGAATTACACATATGATGTTTGTCAATCATAAAAGATAATTTCCATGTCAAAAAAGTCACAGTTTGTTGAAAAACTGTTGAAATATAAGACTATGAAAAATACGCAGCAAGAAAGACGACAAATCCCAGAGTAAGTGATGTCATAACTGATGTCACAATTGTTTTCCTCCACTAAATAAGAGATTTAAGATAAGATGCCTGTGTGCTTAGTACCAGGTTGTTATCATACCAGCAATGGGTCTTGTTCGTTCTTTCGCTTCCCGTCTGATGAAAGGACCAGAAGTAGCTGGATCAAGTTAGCTACCTAGCTAGTAGCAAGCGTTAGTAAGCATTACAGCCTTAGCCTTGTCATTTTTATTAGCCTTAACATGAAGTAACATCAAGTTACCCAAAATGTTAAACAGTAAGAGTAGTAGTCATATTTCGTGAACCCTTTGAAGAGTACTGTCACACCGGTGTGATCATTCTATAATACACCATTTAAGCCCGGGGGAGAAATGCTAACGCTACATTAGCATCGCCGATCTTTTCTACTTCATGCTATCTGCACAAATGGTTGACATTAAACATTAAAAAGATCAGGCCGACTGAGAGAATCAAATGAAGGCAGGCAGGCAGGCAGCTTTGCCTTCTTCTGGATGTGTTTCATTGTGGTGATAGTGAGGGTAGTCAATCCCTTTGGCAAGACAGTAGTGACGGCCATCTTGGTGACGTGTGTTGTTCTGCGAGACCAGAGATGTAGTTCATTGAGGGTTTCACACAAAAAAATGTGTTACTTCACAGTTTTACGGAATTTACTTTATCTTTTGCATGTTTTTGGAACTACTTTGGTAACCTTTTAAGAACCTTGTAGACTAGTAGAGAGTAGTACCTTGTAAGAACCTTAACCTTTGTAAGAGTGTTTTTTGTTATATACCTGTAACCACGACGGAGTGATTTTCTGTTGTGCATTTAGTGCCATTTTTTCAGTAAAGACTTTCTTTTGTACTTTGTTTGTCGAGTCGTGGTTTTGTGTAGTGATGGCGAGATGAAGCCTCTTGAAGCTTTGAAGCTTTCCAGCCAATTGATTCGCAAAAGGGTTAATCTCATACGGCTTCATTTGAAGATTTGACATCTCAACAGTGTGCTCTATCTCATACAGAGTTCCCAATGAGTAAAGCCTGAGAATAACTCTAAACAACGAACATTAAATCATATTTTCATGTTAACAATATTGTATTTATTCCATTTTAATGATTGTGATTGAAAAGCCTAAAGAGGCTGGTAAACATTGCAAAGAGGCTAAACCATATCAAATAATACATTTATTCTACATTATCACATTCAGCTGTAGCTTGTATAAACAAAAATAAAGACGTATTGACCAGCCGTTGAACCAGGGAGTCAGGGACCTTGCGGTTGTGAGTCAACTGCTTTCCAGCTGAGCCACAGCCCACACACTGAATCCACCTGAAAACACTGGATTCTATGTATTCCTGTATTTATTCATGTTTTTATTCCTACACTTATTTATGCTTTTATTTGTTTATACTTATGACATGTTCCGACCTCTATATGAGTGAGGGTCTGAGCTCTCTTAATTCCATCGTGTCACCGGGCCCGGGTACAGGAGGGGTGATATCGTTCGGTTATTGGGTATTATGAGCGTTGTGGTTCAACCGATCTAAAGCACTTTCTGAAGCAGTCACGTGGTATCGACAGGCAGCGAGGCTTCGTTTGTCATCGGTGACGTCACTGGCCCAAAACGATACAAGCCTCGATACATGCTTCATAAAAAGCTTCGGGGATTACGGCCCGTCCACACGGAGGCGTGCGTTGAAGCTTCAGCGCTTCTGCCCATTCTCTTTCAATGGGGTGACGTCACGCTTTGCCGAACTGCATTGTGGGAGCGTGGCTTCGCTTTGCTCGCTTCAAAAGTTGAGAAATGTTCAACTTTTGAAGCTTCGGCGGAAGCGTCAGCCAATCAAATCATATGCCAGTATAAGCTCTAGCCAATCAAACCGCGTGCTTGTGTGTCCGGGGCGGGAGATTCATGTGATTGGTTGTTGGTCGAGTTTCAGACAAGCTCACAGGCTAGCTTCAACGCACGCCGCCGTGTGGACGCTGCGTTACTCGACACACGCTCCGAAGTCTCGGCGCAATACTATTTTGGGTTCATACTGGTTTGCCTAGTCGTGACAATGTATGTCAGTAATTACTAAACTGAAACCATGGCACTTAATGTTGAAGAAAATAAACATAATCCAAAATATAATGAAGTGTAGAATATCAAAAATGTATGAATTTGCTGCTGCTAGTTTAGGCTGCGTCTTACTGATAGCAGATGATTAAGTACTTTTAAATATACTTTATAAAACCAAGCAATTTAGGCTCCTTTAGGAAGAATTATCTCAAAGATGACTTCTTATGTTACCCCTAAACTTTAATGTCTCAACTGAACTTAAACTAAACTTACTGTTGAAGTTTAACAAGTTAGGGTCCCATAAAAGTACAACTTGTTTGAAATGTAAGTTATTTAATTTTAAATAATATTCAATGCTTTTAGGGAATTACTTGGCAAGTAGAGATTTAAAACATTGGCAGGAGTTTAACTTATGTAGCGATTAAAGACATGAAAACAGGCTCCTTTGATGGTTCATGTTTGTCACAGGAGTTATATCACTTTTTCATCCATACTGATCATCTGTGTGTTTTCTTCCTGTATGTTCCTGCCCTTGCGGGATTAATACAGTTGTTGATTGATTGATTGATTGTATGAAATGTTTAATAGAAAAAAATGTGTAATTATTAATTAGAAAAAATTCAATTAAATGTAGTTATATAAATATTGAACCAACGTTGAGAATTGTTGTGCTACCGATGTTGGTGAGTGCTTATGTCTAGAATATAGCCAACCTTTGGATAGACTGTAACTGTTCATCTAAATGGGTGCGCTATCATGAGAAATGCTTCCTGATTCTAACAGCGCAGGGAAAACAAACAACAACAGTGGCCATTTTGAATTCAACTCATTATTGCAGTAAAACTGGTACAGAGTAACAGATTACAAAGCTCATGGCACAGTCACTGAAAAAGAGAAATGAGGCATGTATGTACAACAAGGGAGAAAAGAAACAAAGGTATCAATTTGGCTAATAGAAACATCAGGGGTAACATAAAAATGAAATACTGTAATTCGGGAGATGACTTGATTATACAACAAAGAGAGAATACAAAATGAAGCATCGCAAAAATAACATTACGTAAAAAATACATTTAGCACTTACAGATTCAATCCTAGTGTTTTACCTAAAGGTCCGATTCAAAGCAGCTTTTCCTTTTAACAAAAAAGCTTGATTGATTGAAACTGCCTTGCACATGATCTGATACATTTTTGGGGAAATAGCTGATAAGATTGTTTGCCGATGACCTGCTTTTTTATATTAGTGGCGCTCCAATCTTTTACAACATTTTCATATATTAATCTTGAATTAGGTGCTAAGGGGGTTTCATTTTATTAACATTTACAACCCATCGTGAAGAGAATACATGCACAGGAGTCAGAGCCAGCCCAAATCGACCAGGTTAATTAAGTATTTAAATATGTGAACAGTCTTTGGATATTTCAGTTAAGTTTTTTTATAGCTACTTCCGAAACAGGTTAGTTATTTGTTATAACCAATTTGTAATTTTGTTATTCTTTTTTTGATGATCACAATACCATTTCTGAGGTACATAACATAATCAGGTAGCGTATTTTGCAGTTATCATATCAGTTATCATCTGTGTTTTTGTTCATTTGCTTTTACACTTTCTCTAAGGTTTGCTTTTTTTTGTCAGTGACCACCAGTGCGTTTTTTCTTATGAAAATCGAAATAATTTTGTAATGTGCCGCTAAAAAGGCCCCAATCCGGCTCTGACACAAGTGATGCTTGGTGCAACCCAAGAGAATAATTTGACTTCCACTTCAGATGGTCAACCTAAACCACATACAGCACTGACTCATACTAACAGTTGGCTCATGGCTACTGAAACGGGACGAATACAAAATCACTAAAAATGGAAAACAAGATCATCATCATCATCATCATCATCATCATCATCATCATCATCATCATCATCATCATCATCATCATCATCATCATCATCATCATCATCATCATCATCATCATCATCATCATCATCATCATCGTCATCATCATCATCATTGTCGCCTCTCACTGGCAAGTCTTCACCCCACAGAAAAAAAGTTGTATGACTATTTACACAATTCTCTTCAAAAAATACATTTCAAAAAAATGGTAATGTCATGAGGCATGGAGAATAAAACAAATATCATATATCTTTTATGTTTTTGGATTCCTCCCATGAACCCCACAGATATAAACCTAATGTTTGAAACAATAACAAAAAAAATGATTCTGAACTTTTGACCGCACTACATTTTCAATGTGACACATTTTTTCAACACACACTGAATTTTACTTTTTCATATTTTAACAAAAAAACCGATACAACATATTTCTAAAACACAAAATAACAACAGTCTACATGTAAAAATATAACTTTTACATACACAATTTCAAAATAATGGTAAAGTTTGCCATTTTGTTGCATACAATTTACAAACGTCTGTGTGTTGTTGCCTTGGATAGAGAGCAGTGAATGGAGCTGATGACGCTCCGGTCCCATTTTTGTCCTGCGCAGGATGCCGTACTAGTCAGAGGGTGTTGTTATGGCAACAACAGAGAACACAACAAAGTCAGTTGAAAATTTCGTAACACTGAAGGGCCTTTCCAACGTCTGCCAGTTCAATCTTTGAGAAAATAAGTCCTCAAGCAAACACTCCTCTGGAAAATAAAATAAAAAAAATAACAGAAAAAATGGCACCCCTCCTTATATATCGTATATATTTTTTTGTACATCTATATATAGATTGATTTATTCAAATAGATTCTTTTCCAGTTTCCGTGCCTTCCTGTTGATTGGGTAGCATTTAAAAACGCATCAAAAATGAGCACGGACAGAAACGGTGCTGTCAGATAGCTAATTGTGTTTTTTGTTTGTTTTTGTTGTTTTTACATTTTCTATAATAGACATGTAAACCAGAACAGACAAAGAAAAAGTAATAAGAAAAAAGATGTTGTAGAGAGAGAGAGGAAAAAGAAAATCTGTTTTACAACATACGACCACACACTTTGTACTGAAGACTACATTGGCTTACGAACAAGCCGATCAAATATTGATAAAAAGCTGATAAGCTATAATACAAGAAGAGACGCGTTGTTCACCATGGAAACAGGGCTGGGGCTAGGACCAGGGGGGGTATGGAAAACTTGGGGGTGTCAGGGAAGGACAGGGATAGGGACTTGTCCTGCTAAATCAAGCGTCTGTCTCATTGGCTCAGAGCCAGAACAGGCTGTCTACTTACATATAAGCGTACAGTACATTAAATACAGTTTAGTTTTTTTTATCCAAAAAATACTTTTTTTTCCTTTTTAGCTTTTTTTAAATTCCCAGGTCTGGTAAAAAACCTGACTGCATAGAACCTAATGACTAAGAACAGGTTTCCCTAAGCTTGCATCCTATTAAAAGACCAGTTTAATGTCCTCCTCTGGCAACTCGAATGATATGAACTCTAAAAGGCACATTGGTAGTGTGAATGTTCAAATTGCATCTGCGGGTCTGCTTGTTGGGGGGGAAGAGGGGCTCGGGCTCTGGTTTAGGGATCATAAGGCTAGGGTCAGCAGAGAAGACAGAACTAGGACTGGATATAAAACACAGGCCTGGATTGAGAGAGGATAAACTGGGACGAAAGTGAAACGGGACTTTCTGATTAATACAAGAAAACAATGGAAGTTCTTGCAGATATTCCCGAATAACTTCACCTGTTGGAGGGGAGTGCAAGTTGATACTTAGCAATGCAACAAACTTTAAGGTTTTGTTAATGACCTATCCGGACCTTATTAATTTGTTTACAGTTTTCTAAAGTTCTATCACAAAGCAACCCTTTGTCTGAAGTAACATATTTTATTAGTGGCTTGGCTCGCAGATTGGACTTGCCTCAGATGGTGTCACTTGATTTAAAAAGTGTTTGGAATTGACATGTATATTGAGCAAAACCCATGCTGGACTGATACCAGACTCACAAGGAATGACACAGTTTTATTTTGAGGGCCATGACTGGCTGAAAGTGTCTGAGGGCGAACCCTAACTGTAGCAGATGATGGTCTGTTTAAATTCGGTCCCATGTCTCAGGAGCGCAACTCGTTTTGTTTCTGAACAAGCTTAGCTCGTCTAAACCCAAACAGAACAGAAAGTCGTCTTCCAAAAACAAAAATCCAATTAGAACCGTGGGATATTTAAGTATACTTGATTCTCTAGTTTCTACAATGCTATGCAGAAAACAAGACACAAGGTTTTTAGAAATGTTCAACAATGCAACTGGATTGCAAGGTCAAGGAAATGTAAGGTTCCAGTAACAGACTCCTCAACTGCAATGAACCTGTCAAGACGGAACATTTCGATCAGATAGTCCCCGAAGGTCGTACTCAGGGAGGGGAGAAGTCTAAGAGGGTAGAAGTTTAGGGTAATGATTGGCGAGATACTAATCCAGGGAATACTAATACATCCAAGACAGGAATGCTTTGACTTCTGCTGCTTGGCCCCCCAGAAGAAAGTATTCACCCTGACGATTGTTCCCTTGCTTCCCCAACAGCTTCATTATCATTTAGACCTCTCATTTCTATTGTCCATACTCTCCCTTCTATTAGTAGCTCATGGGGATGTTGACCCACTTCATTCCTTTCTCTTCTTATGACTCGCACAACTCTAATGGTTCAGGACTTGGGACTTCCAGAACCACTCGATTCAAGCAGAGCATTGGTGATTCGGGGAATGTGCTAAACACGGAATAGAAATCACTTCAGTGCTCAGTCCAGTCCTCTTCCCTCTAATCCAGTCATCCATGTATCATTTGTATGATCTCACCATGCTCTCAACCATCTGCCCGGTAATCTTTTGATTTAAAAAAAACACCTGTACATGATTTTAAACTCTGCACATGTTGACGAATATCTAACAAAGGTGTGTTTCCTGCTCTTTCTTTCTGGCCTCAAAGACCCCAACAATCCTTAACAAGGATGTCAATAGAAGTATTTTCTTCCTGCCACGTCTAAGAGTACAGTTCTTCATTGCTGCATGATTCTTTCTTCCTTTTTGACTTCTGTAATTCCTCTACACCCCGGTCCGCCAGGAGTCACTCACTGATTGATTGAATAACTGATCGATTCTTTAAGTATTCTCTTCCTTCCAGAAAATACACTCTACAACTGTTCAGCCTTTTTGAAATGGTGGTCCTCCTAAAAGGTTTGAAGTAGGTACAATTTAGTTGTTTCGTAAACAAAGTCAACTTGTCAACACTGCTAAAAATACATAAACACGTTCACGTTTTTTTTAATCTAAGGTGAATGTTAGTAGGTTAGGAGGGAATGCATTAGAAGGGGAAGAAGGAGTTGCCCATGTGTTTGCTGTTTAGCCCCGTTTGATTCTAGTTATCTATGATAGTCAAAAAGCGCTTGCAAACTTAATTTCCGCTTGAATGACACGGCATATCAGGACCTAATATTGTTTACATTGTACTTTAATCTGCGATGTGTGGCTAGTCAGGGGATGGATGAGTGGGCTGCTTGCTTCTGTGATTCTTTCTGGATTTTCCGGTTCTTTTTCCATTTCTCTTCCTTTGCTTCTCCGTGTGTTTCTATCTGACTGGTTGGCATCCAAGAGGAGATCAGGCACAGCTTAATCCACAGTGTGGCGTTAGATTGCCATTCAGTCAGAGACGCGCTGCATTCAAGAACAGCTGCGCAATGTTGCTTTAAAGAAAACAAAACAAACAAAAGTTCTTTAACACTTTGTGATATGTTTTGCTCCGTTCTGAATAACTTGCTCGAACACAAACCCTCCAAACTCCCTGCGTCCAGTTGCCCTTTTTTTGACAAGTTCTTTGTCCTTTTTTGTCCTTTTTGTCGTATATATATATATATACTATATATAGAACCATTTTGTTCATTAAAACTGGGAATGCTGATAAAACAAGAAGTACAAGAAGAAGAGTTTCACGGATGATGTGATCCCAAAGAAGTTTGTCCATTGCTGTCACTTTGTGTCAGAAGCTCCCAGACGGCCACTTTGCAGCAGCCATGTTTACGGCGGCCATTGAACGTCTCCACAAAGTAGCATCTAGTTCACTTCGACTGGAGATGCAAAGTGACAAAAGCGTCTAACGTGACGCTGTAGTTCGTTTTCCCGAAAGAAGAAGAAGACGAAGGTGAAGAGCAGGATAAGAGACAGACAAGAGGAGAGAAGGAGGCTGATCTGATTGGTCAGACCGAAGATCAAGAGAATCTGATTGGTCAGGCTTAAGCAACAACGTGGTTGATCGATTGCAGGGAAACGCTGTCAGAGGAAGTGGTCGCTCATCATCTTGATGAACTCTGGCACCTTTGACCTGAAAAGTATATAAACAATTAAAGGAACAGGGGATTAGGAGGGACATTAACTTACCGTACAATCAAACACCTATTTTAACTTTAAGAGTAGCTCTAACAGTGGCACCTAAAAAAACATTATTTATTTTACCCAACTCCTCAGGTGTTAAAGAGAAACTCCAAACGTTTACAGTCAGAGCAGACATAATTAAATGTACACAAAGTACATAAATCATTGTGATTAATATATAAATGACTTGACAAAAATATACTTCAATCAACATACAAATTTATATATACTGTAATCCAAAAGAAAACAAACATCTAAACATCTAAAAACATAATGTTGATTTGAAAAGGTATTTAATTAATTTAATGTGTATTTAACATTTTCAATGTTTTAAGAGCATATAACATTGACAACATACACACTGTCGCACAAACAAGTCACACTTACTTCCAATCTGTTGTTAAAATGTACCCGGACCAGAAAGAAACTCAAGTTCTGGCCTGTATTTTTAGACCTTCTGAATTATCAGCTCTTCCACATTTTAACTGTCAAGAACTAAACAAAAACCCTGTTCAAAAACATTCAAGTTTTAAAATATATTTGACCTATATAGTAGTCGGTCAACATGTTGTCTGTGTAATTTATAACCTTTTTTCTGCAGTAGAGTAGACAAATAATGCAACTGCAAGAACACAATGTAAATTGTGATCATTTGGTCTCGAGCACATGTGTCAAACTCGTGGCCCGGGGGCCAAATCAGGGCCTTGGTGGATTTAATTTCGGCCCGCAGGATAATGTCTAATTCCTATTAGATCTGACCCGCCGGTATATTGCACGCACACCTTCACTCCACCCTGAGGGTCTCCTCCGCTCAGATCCTGACCCCAAACATTGATGACCTTGCACCCGAGATGAGATGCCAAGTATCTGAGCTAGCATCACAGAGCAGCACACTGACTTTAACGGATGCTTCCTTCTGCACTTTGTCTCTCACGGCAACAGGGCATGTTTGTTTTCTCTTTGAGGGAATAGTTTTGTTGAAGCCGTTGTTGGCCTGTGGGAAATGTACTCATAAGAAATGACTCTGGAAAAGCTGCAGATAGAGCCATAAGAAATTAATGCAACTGATTATTTAATGATTAATGTTGTTTTATAGGCAATAATTTAAGCTTTGTTAGTTTCAGGTTTAATATGTGCAATAAGTTCATTTCAATACGTTTTGCAATAAACATTGAACCAGTCCGGCCCTCGACTAGTACCCATTTTTTTTATTTTGGCCCACTGTGTATTTGAGTTTGACACCTGCTCTAGAGTCATAATGCAAGGCAAGTTTATTTATATAGCACTTTTCAACACAAGGCAATTCAAAGTGCTTTACAAAAAATGAAAGACATTAAGAAAATGGCATTTAAAATCAGTCATTAAAGAGAAAAGCTAATCAAATATAATTATAATTTATAGAATAAATTATAATTTATAACCTTTTTTCTGCAATAGAGTAAGACAATAATTAGAATCAAATGTTGTCATCAGTTCATCTAAAGTGTAAAATAGTGCTTGGACTTGACTTGACTTTTACTTTAACATATGTTTGAATTACTGATTGGCTATTTTTTTAGCATTTTGGTTTGCTTATAATTTATTTATATCCAGGAAACAAATGGTTAAACAGTACACAGACGACATGTTAAGTCATAATGATTTAAATATAACTTTTGACCCTTAAAGCATGAATGTAATATTCCAATTTGTTTTTATTGGGAGCCAACGTAACTTGGCGTTTACTTAGCCATCATGGCAAACTGAATGCTATAAAAAACAAATTCTTGAAGTTTCTGGTCTGGTTTTTAAATGTAAACTCTTTGGTTTGAGTTTAAGGTACAACAGCAGATTAGTTTATAAGTGAAACCTTCTGACTATTCAGGAGTTCAGGGAGGTGTTGCTGCATTTTACATTTGTCCCAGGGGGTTGGACCCATCGCCCATGGTGGCGGCGGCGTGGTGAGCGGCGGCCAATGAGAGCGAAGCGCCGTCCGAGGACATGGAGCCCTTCTCCTCCTCGCGGCGCTTCAGACACGCCGCTTTGGGATTCAGGTTTCGCTCTGCACACATGGAGGAAGAGATTATTTCTGGTGATTACTGGCTCTGACTTAATCTTCTTTTACCTGTCCCTTCTTAAAAAAAACAACAACAAAAAGTTAAATTAAATAATCATAAAAAATTAAATAAAAGCAATATTCTTTCAGTCACATTTGCTTACAAATACTGAAACATAAAAAAGTCAACTTCATACTGTCCTTACTGTATTTTCTTTATGCTGTGTTAGTTAATAAGTATTGAAACTTTAACAAAATCAACAGGCGCCAGTGGTTCCCTCTCCTGGAGCTCTTAGAGCACTACATGTGCTAAATGATAACTTCTTGAACTATGATTCCTACCTTAAATTCCCTTTTAGCTCCAAAGACACAAGATGGCCAAACTCAAGCATTCAAACAGTATTCCACAAACCAATGGGTGATGTCACACAGACTCAGTCCCCTTTTTAATACATTCTATATTTTGTTTACGGTGTTGTTTTCCTTTCCTGGATGCAGACGAGCAGCTTTCAACCTCCAACAATATTTTAACCTGGAGGAAAAATCTGAAACATTTGGATCCCAAACCCAGAGATGGTTCATGATGGAAGGATGGATAAAAGTGACGGTGCAGCTGCACCTGAAGAACGACAAACCTCAGACCAAGTTACTGAAACCGCACCAGGCCGTGGCCGTCATCAAAGTCTGATTTATGAATTCTGGAAGTTAGGATGTTAGAAATCTTTTTGTTTTAAGGTCACAAATGTCCCTGCAGACAGAGTTTCTTATTGCATCAGGTTCAAGATTTGTGACCATTAACATTTGTCCGTCATTCTCTGGATTGCGCCTAAAAACTACAAATGTATTATTATTGTTATATACATTTAGTTGCTATGTATTTTATTTATTATTTGTATAAGATGAACAACAAGATGCATTATATTGTTGTGTTCTTTTAACTTTAGTATAATCATGATGAACTACCAGTCTAGGCGCAATCAATTAACATAGAAGAATAAAAGCAGGTACTGAGGTCGAAGGTCAGGCGTCTCTATATAAAACTGACCTCGGACTTGTTGCTCCAAACTGAGGATGACGGCCACGGCCTGGTGCAGTATCAGTAACTTAGTCTGAGGTTTGTCGCTCTTCAGGTGCAGCTGCACCATTTTTCCCAGCTCCTTGAACGCCTCGTTGATGTCGCGGACGCGTAGACGTTCCCGCGCATTGTTGGCCATCCTCCGTTCCCTTTCTCTCTCCATCTTCTGCTCTGGAGACAAGTCCTCGTCGTCTGCGTTGCTGCAGGGAAAAGCACAAAAGGCAGCAAGGGGAGAGGAAGCAGGGGGTGAGGGAAGGAGAGGAGGAGGATGGGGAGGTTTTGAGGGTTAGAGCTCAGTTTGTAACATCAAAATCATCATTATCATCATCATCATCATGACGCCCTCCATCATGAACAATGTCTGGGTTTGGGATCCAAATGTTTCAGATTTTTACTCCAGGTTAAAATATTGTTGGAGGTTGAAAGCTGCTCAGCTGCATCCAGTGAAGGAAAACAACACCGTGAACAAAATATAGAATGTATTCAAAAGGGGAGTCTATGGGAGCACACCCATTGGTTTGTGGAATGAATGCTTGAGTTTGGCCATCTTGAGTTGTTGGAGCTAAAAGTGACCATATGTGGACAATAAGTGTAGAGACGATGTGTTACAACCTGTCAACCACGAGCTGATGTATTTTACTTGAAATGTGAACAAAATGTACCAAACAAAAATCATGCTTAATTTAAAAAGGCCTGAAGCTAAAGATTGAGACCATACGCTCATTAGAAACATGTTTAATACATCCAGTGAAACGTATGGATATTTGTTCATAGACTTTGATACAGTATATTCTACCAGTGGTCACCCCGTTTTGACCATTAGAAAAAAAATGCAAGTTTAGGGCATTTCCAGATTGTCTTCCCTTTTTCAAATGGCTAGGTCCACTTATTTGTATACAGTCTATGGATCAAAACCACTTTTGATATTTGTATTACTTTAAATATAGCAGGCTTGAGGGCTTATTTAGTGTGCAGATGTTATACCTGCCTTTGAAATATCTTCAAACCATTTTTTTAATGTTTATAATTAAAGATTATGAATTTTCAATGATTTTGTCGGTGTTGTTTCCCCAGCTCTGAATACAAGGCATCACTTCTTTGAGAATATTGCGCATGGGCTCTACTCTGTTGTGTGAGAAACAGCTAAAACCAGGTTCAAGACCATGGAGCGACTGTCAACCAGGAACAACTCTGATTTGATAGAAAACAAGAATATTTTGTCGTATTTAGCTGCTTCTCATCACACTTAGTTACTTCATCAAAGTCCAAAGGCTGGTTCCCCAAAAAATCACAGCTTTAAGACTTTCCTTGTGTCTCGTAAGATTCAAAAGATTGCTCCATTTCAGTTTTCAATTCCTGTCCTATCAGGAAATGCTGATATAAAATAGAGAATGAAAAAGCCCCGGATAACTTGATGATAACTTGTTTGTATAAACCCAACATCTTGACCCCTCAAAGAACTTTGTTTCTCAATGAACAAGGAAGGTCTCTGGGCATGTAGGTGTGTCAACGTCTGAGAGGAACCTGAACCTCGATCTTTACCTCTCGATGGACTTCAGGTCCTTGCTGTCCCCGTCCTCCTTCTTGGCGTCCAGGGACTTGCTGTCGTGGTGAAGGTTCTCGTCTCCCTCGTCCTCCGACTTGATCTCAGAGCTGACGGAGGAGGCGCTCTGACCCTGGAGGCCTCCGGACATGGCTGCAGGAAGAGGGGAAGATGAGGAAGGGTAAGAACGTGCACATTGAGGTATAAAATACACGACGACTTGCTTATCTTTCGGCAGGATTACATAAACACATCTGGCCGATTTTAAAGAAACTTGACCCATACAATTTGGAAGCAGTTTTGAAATACATCGTGCACTATGACAGCATTAGCCATTGTTTCTAACATTTGATGTGACCTATGTCCACGGTTATTGATAAGCAGTCTTTGCAGTGAAGTTATTGTGCTCCATAAGCGTCACAGGTGAAAGTAGCATTACACTTCTAGACAGTCGAAAAGCAGAAGTGGGTCCATTATTGTTTTACGTCATAGCAATCTCAAGTCCCGCAAAAACAAAACACAATGCAATGTTGAACAGGCCTGTGTTAGAAAAAGTTCTGAATTCAATAGAAATAATACAAGTTAAACAAAAACTGCATATTATGTGGATAAAACAGCTAATTTAGTCAAGCAATGTTTCAAAAGAACATGTAAGGCGCTCAGTTTCCAGCTCATTCCGCAGACGTCCGAATGCAGATTTCTGTGCCGTCGCCCTTCAAGATGGCCGCATGGAGGAGTGGTGATGCACATGTGAGTCCTCTGTTCCTCTCTCTGACTCCTCAGCTGAACACAGCAGTCTTTATTTGACTTCTGTATGGATCCCACACTGGGACGCTGCCAACTTCGTTAACACAAAACACTCCGCTCTGTTCTCCACACACACACACGGCCAACTGTCAGCCATTTTGAATCCCCGTCTGCCTGAGTGAAAGGCATTTTGTGACGGCCTGTGTGTGTGTGTGTGTGTGTGTGTGTGTCATTCAACATACAATCGCTGTGTGTTTGTGCATAAATGGCAGCATTTATCACGGCTTTACACTGTGAAAAGTGACTTTGAATGTCTCACTGAAGCCAGACAGACACAAACTTACAATGGAAGGGACGAAAATACTTATCGAGGGCAATATATAAAAGATGATATCTTGCCCAGAGTCCTTATTTGAATGATCCTATCTGTTTTTTTCCTTGACGACACCGAATCAGCTGGATAACAGCAAATCAAATACATAAGCGCCTGAATCTAATGACATTTTAAGTCGACATTGATGCATGGACAAAATTCAGATTTTGCGGGTAACAAGTGACAGTTCGGCTGATATTAGCCAAAGAGTGCAGAAGGGCTGAGAACAAACTAACTACAATGTTGGACAAAACTGCCGCACTGGCGTACATCCTGTCCCCCGATGATGATTAGCTTATTATTAGTCCTTCAGCGGATCATTGGCTCCATTGTTTTTCAACCTAGGAACAGCTGAGCCGATGTCAGACAAACATTAACCCTAACCTAACCCTAACCTAACTTAATGGAGTGGGTGGATTAAAAAAAGGGTTGTCTTGTCACGGTCAATCAAATCTGATAAAACTACACAAACACGGGTGACAGTTTTAAAAATGTAAAGTTAATAGATATTGCCTAAAGATGCATCCGTCGCTTATGCAGTATTCAATGTCATTGAGACATTTTGAAGATTACGACCCACATTTTCTGGGCAATTGTTGTCAAACCGCTTTAGGTACAACAAATTCAACTTACAAATATTTTGGAAAATAAATCCTTTCACTTTGTTACTGTAAGTTTAATTTTGATTAAAACTATGATACGCCAATATCAAAGGGAAATCGTATTGGATGTTCAATTGGCAACGTTTAGTGTGTGTGTAATTTGGTTGAAGTCACCCCACTGTGTAGTATGGGGATGTATGTGTGAATATAACTTAAATCGGTACGGTTCATAATTATTTTGAAATTGAGAGAGAGGGAGGAGGAAACCACAGCTCTGCTACTGAGTTTGAAGTGTTAGCTGCCAAAACCATTTTAATACCCTCTATTTACAGCCTCCACTTGCTGTGTGTGTGTGTGTGTGTGTGTGTGTGTGTGTGTGTGTGTGTGTGTGTGTGTGTGTGTGTGTGTGTGTGCGTGTGTGTGTGTGTGTGTATAAGGAACACATTCAGCCTGGGTGTGTGTGTTTCTCTCTCTCTCACCTCATTACACACTTGGCTCCGGCTGCTGCTGGCTGAACTTTTCTGCCAGCAGACTCATTTTCAGCCTTTAAAAATGAGCTCAGGGCTAATTTGCTCCACAGCACGCTCATATACACTTCTCCTCCTCCATATTCATATCACACACGCGAGCTATATTTATTTACCCTTCTCGTTAAGTCCTTTACCGCTCGGCGCAGTCCGGCCTGCCAGCTGAGATCTGACACTGTGTGCGAGGTTAACTCTCTGACCCTCAGTGTCTCATCTTCATCACCGAAAAGGTAAGCTTTTACTTTTTTACAGTTTGGTAGAACTTTTTATGTTTTGAATCATTTCCAATGTTCCATTAATATTGCTTTTTAATTTAGATTTAGATAGAATTGGATTTGATATACTTTGTTAATCCCAAATGGGAAAATCGTTTTGTTACAGCGCCATGTTTACTGTACAATGCATTGCATTGCATTCCCCTCCGCTACCGGCCTCTTAAACAAGGCCCGCCCCCCACTGACTCTTTACCTCTTTCACATTTCATAGTTTATATTCTAAAATTCATTCATAGCATTCTATTTCCATGTAAATTACTGCTTTATTTCATTGTTATTGCTATTTAACTATATTTTATTACGGTGAACATTTTTTAAAAATGTATATGAGATGTCTTGTTTTTTATATTTTATGTATGCACCGTGATATCAAGTCAAATTCCTAGTATGTGCAAACCTACTTGGCAATAAACCTGTTTCTGATTCTGATGTGAGTTAAAAATATAATAAAATACATTAAAATATATAAAAATGTATATAAACATATCAACTGCAAAAAAGTAAAAATATTTAATTTATATATTGTTTCCTTCACTTCTCTTACTTCCAACATTTTGTTTATCTTCAAAACATGTTAAAGGTGAGAACTGGATGGAAAAGAATGGATATAATTGTATGCTGTTAAATTTCCCTCAATTATTTTATTGTCAATCAATGATTTTTTTTTACTTACTACCCATTCTTAGTATTCTGTCATCCTAATTATTTATGAAGTATTTTAATTGTCCAGTCATTATTTGTGTCTATGTATTATACCCTATTTTCATTCTGTCTATTTTCCTTTATTGATACACAAGAGAAAGACAGGTGCTGTACAAATGATTTATCACTTACTTTTTAACATGTCGTCATTACAATACAGAGTTGGAAAACGTAATTGAGTGTGAGTGTAGTGCATGATGGGATACCAGTGGGATGGAAACACGCTTAGCACGAACAAAAACAACAGATGCTGATGCAGTTTATTCATCAGTATCCATTTCTTGTCCCTGCTCATCATTCACTTAATAACAAATATAAAAAACACTTTGATGGGGAGGGTTTCAAAGTGTACTGTTCCGTTATTGCAAAGTTACTACTCCCTGGAACTGCAAGGATATTTCATTGTAACTTGCGAAATGTTCTCAACTGTCTTCTAAATAAAGAATTGTAAAAAAACACTTGTCTTGTAATCTGTAAGTGTGTGAAGTACAAAAGAAATACAGAATAACCCACAGAATCAGAAGTATATTAATCCTGGTGTTCAGTGCGTCTCAGTGTGAGCGGTGTTTGAACATGGCGGAGGGTCTTACCGCGGTACGGGTCGGGCTGGTTGAGGTCCGGCGAGTTGGCCGACTGCCCCGCCAGCTGAGACCCCGGTCCCCCCATCGAGTGGCCCCCACGCAGAGGGCCCACACTGCTGCCGTCTTCTCTGTGAGAGCCTCCCTGGAGAACAGAGAGGAAAGAGGGGTACGGTTTTTTTTGTTAAAGAAAACATTGGCTTAAATTCTAACTTCTCTCTCACTCTTCCGCACTCACATCGGGGTCTGGTTTATTTTTTAGAAAGGGTAATTCAAATTACAATGCAGTATTGGGACTGTTTTTCAGCAACGGATTAATCCTCATTTGATGGAAAAATACTTAAATGTTTCAATATTTAAGTATGTTTATTTTTGAAATGCTACAATTTGAATAAGAAGAATTCTCAACTAGAATAAGGTTACTGAAAAGTAGGTTACTCACTTGTCTTTTAGATGTGGAGCAAACAATCCACACATTAAATGAAAATACAAATACCATGAACCAACTAATACATTTAGTATACCCATATGTGAAGAAAGAAAGAAAATGTCACTTCAGCGTTAACAAGTAATTAAGAAATGATAAAGTGATCAAATCAACACTGGAAAATAAGTATAATACTGTAATTGTCTTTTTAGAATCATTTATTTCTTTATTTTCCTCCAGATGTCCAGATGTAGTCCTCGAACTGGCCTGTTGAGGGCATCCTCTGCCTTCCTTAAACCTCAAGCCCCTCTCTCTCTCTCTCTCTCTCTGGCCTGTTGAGGGCATCCTTTGCCTTCCTTAAACCTCAAGCCCCTCTCTCTCTCTCTCTCTCTCTCTCTCTCTCTCTCTCTGGCCTGTTGAGGGCATCCTCTGCCTTCCTTAAACCTCAAGCCTCTCTCTCTCTCTCTCTCTCTCCCTCTGGCCTGTTGAGGGCATCCTCTGCCTTCCTTAAACCTCAAGCTTCTCTCTCTCTCTCTCTCTCTCTCTCTCTCTCTCTCTCTCTCTCTCTCTCTCTCTCTGGCCTGTTGAGGGCATCCTCTGCCTTCCTTAAACCTCAAGCTTCTCTCTCTCTCTCTCTCTCTCTCTCTCTCTCTCCCTCTGGCCTGTTGAGGGCATCCTCTGCCTTCCTTAAACCTCTCTCTCTCTCTCTCTCTCTCTCTCTCTCTCTCTCTCTCTCTCTCTCTCTCTCTCTCTCTCACACACACTATCCCACTAGATGTTTTCTCTTTGCAGTTTTCCAGTACAGTACTACTCAGATGGGCAAACTGTGCTCTGCTCCTCCAATGTGCTTGTGCGTGTGTGTGTGTGTGTGTGTGTATGTGTGTGTGTGTGTGTGTGTGTGTGTGTGTGTGTGTGTGTGTGTGTGTGTTCATATCTGCATGTCTGACATGTATATTTACACCTTTTTGTTGGGACCGGTGTATGTCTTCTTGTTCTCATGTGTGTTTTCAGGGATATATTTTAGAGGTGCATGTGTGTGATAGTGTGCGAGGCTGAATCCTATCCATCTGTCGACCACACAAACACAAACACACACTGCAGCACATCAACTGACAATTATCTTAATGCCCATGTGTTTAATTGTGGGATTTCTAATTCCCAGAGCACCGAGCAGCTTCCAGCAGGGACTCACTGCTTTGGCACGAGATGGGCTCTCTTAGAGTGTGTGTGTGTGTGTGTGTCGTGGCATCCTGCTGTTTGGAATGGTCTGTCCCTCCCTCTTCTCCCTGAGCTTTTTACTTTGACAATACCAGTGGGACAGTGGCTTGATATAAATCTAAATAGCACTTTGGACAATCTGTGGATGGTCCGTAAAGCGTAATAATCTGCATGTAATAAAAAAGCGAAATACAACATCAAATGTTTTCAGGATCTTTAAATATATGAATTTTTGGAGCGTAGTACAACAGATGTTTTTAAATTTCGTGGAATACATACTTTTTTGTCAGTTAAAACTCTTTTGAACGATACATAAAGTTGTTTTGAACATCAAATCCTCTGGGTGTGTGTGTGTGTGTGTGTGTGTGTGTGTGTGTGTCAATCCAGCTGGCTGACAGGAAGGTGTTGCCCACCACATGCCGAACTCCCCTCTCGCTCCATGCAAATATCACAAAATGTCGACTGACTTGCGTGCGTGCGTGTGTGTGTGTGTGCGCGTGTGTGTTTCAAACTGAGCGTCTATCCCTCCATACTCTGTCTGCTCCCTTGTTTATTATTTGCCTCTCGTCTTTTCTTTCCGTTCTCTGCCTTTCATCACTGCCTGGATTCCCAAATGTAAAATGGCAGCAGCGAGGGAGACAGAGAGGGTGGCGTACATTTTTAATGGAAGGCTTTTATATTTTAACGAGCCTTCCTTCTCTCTTCCTTAATTTAGTTCAATGAGGAGGGAAGGAGGAGGAGACAGACGGAGGGGAACATATAAATAAATTACACGTAAACTGATCTGCTGCCGGTGCAGCTCACATAGTCAACATTAATCTCAGCCACGCCCATTTTTCCACCATCAATCAGGTTCAAGACATCTGATTGGATGACAGTTTACACGCCAATAACAATATGGAAGCATCAGAGAAATGCTTCGATTGTCTTATCAATATTTGGATTAGGGTTAGTTGCAAAAAGAAAAGTAAGAGGACCCTGAGTTGAGATTATCTTGTCAACATTTGATTAGATTTTTGTTACATTCAAAGACTCTCATGCATCTGTGATTTTGATTGTGAACTGTTCAGAAACAGTCATTAAACTTGTCTAAATCAAACCCAGAATCAATCATATTGTGATGAATATGGTTTGATTCATAGAAACCTAGCTAATCAGCATCCAATAAATGTTTTCCCCTAAAAAAACACACATGTCGGAGTGTCCTTCAATGATACAACAGTAATGGTTCCATTTCTGTCACTTCCCTCAACTGAATTATCACAACAACATAAACACAATTCTTATTGATGGTGCATTCAAGGACTCTGTTAAATCTGATAGTTGGCTACAAAACACCACAACGCAGTAATGATTTTCCTGTGAGCTACTGAATGTCACACATGCACCACCAAGGAGTGTTTATAAGTTCTAGTAACTTTAACAAAAAGTTAGGGTTAGTTGTTTAAAACCAAATGCAACCATAGACCACTGTTCAGGATTCTTTACCATAAGAAACCAAAGTTTAACGTTTTTAAATGTACGTCTGTGACAAATTTAGTTTGAGACAGAGTTGGTTATACTGTCCATTCGTTATTTAAATTGTAAACAAAGTAGATTGGTGTCTACATAGTACTACACATAACATAGTCACTTATACACACGCACGCACGCACACACACACACTGGACCATTCTTTACTGTAAACTGAACAGTCTGCCCTCTGTGCAAAATGAACACTTGACAGAAAGCACCTGCTGTAGCGATGTCAACACACACACACACACACACGCACGCGCACACACACACACACACACACACACACAGCTCAGTGTTGAGATCTTCCGTGGGAGGAAAAATGACTGTAATATTTTCCAATGGCGTGATATTTATGGAATTTTCTCTTAATATCCCATGAAATGAACGGTGAAGGACGGCAGACTCCTCTGTCGGGTAAAATGTGAATTAAAAAAGAAAAGTAAAAGAGAGGGAAATGTATGGAAGAGAAAGAAAGATGCACTTGAAAATAATGACTATAAATCAGTCACTAAGTGCACATCCAGCATACAGTATACACATCTAGGAATCAATATTGATATTTTTTGTGATGTTATTTTCTGTAATAATTTGTTGTTTTTTAATTTTGAGACATTTGTTTACATTGTCGTTGCTTAACCTGAGACTCCAAAACATGTTGTATAACACATGATATCGTTTATTAAAGTTATTAATCAAAAAAATATCCCATTGCGGGTTCTTCTGTGAAACTCTGTGCCCCACTTTGTTGTTCTGGAGGTTAATGGGACATTTCCAGCAGCTTATAGAAGTACATTTAGTGGCTGAGAACAGAGAGGAAATACAGAGTATTAAAAGGCATTAGTGTGTTTTACAGAAAAGTAATGCAGATTATGATCCAATCCACCTACTGTAGCTCTGCTTAATGGAGAGAGAGACGTTTCTCTGCTTTAACCTTTCCCCTCGTTCCAGAATCGCCCTCCCAACCCTACTCTCAACTGTATCATAACATCATACTAAAATAACACTACAACAAATGTTGATTATTGTAGATGTTAACGATTATCTTTGTGCATTTTAATTGTGGTTTGAACTTTAAGGGGGGCACTACAGGTCAAAGCTAAACTAAAAAATGTCACCATTATAATTACCTGTTCAGTAAATATACTAAGGATGTTTTTAGCTTTGCAAGTGTTCTGAAAAGTTACGTTTAAATGGGAAGATGAGGCATTGTTTGTTTTAATATTTGTTCATTTGCTCAGAAATCTGAACATTAAATAAAGCCAGGTTCTAAATTCGTGTTTCACCTTGTTGACAAATTAGTGTATATGGTTGTTTTAGATAGTGTAGAAGATAGTGTCCATGGCCATACAAAAAGAAAATGAAATATTAACAAATCTCTCAGCAAAGAGCTTCAGAATAAATAGATATACAGATATAGGAACAAAGGGAGTAAGTACGATGTATGTAAGTGCTACTGAAGTGCAGATTTCTAGTAAAATACCCTAAAAATATATCCAATCAATTTTGCGTACTTAAAGTGTAAAGGTTAAAATATTTAGCTAAAATGTATCACAATCAAACCTCCGTTGATAACTTACACTAAAACAATTATTGGTTTCCAGTTTTCTGAAATGATTAAAATGTGGAAATATGCAAATGATGCATAATCTTATTTAACCTTTGGATGTTTTCTTTCCACTAGTCTGAAAAAAAGACAGCTAAGAACTACCGAACAAACTTCCACTTTTTTTGTCAGATTCACACAAATGTTAAATACAATGACTGACTGTAATGACTTGAGCGTAAAGAAAATATTGCCGTTGAACAAAATGTAACATGTCGGAATATATGTGTGTATGTAATTGAGTGTGTGTACGATGCATACAAGTCTACGTCTCCCCCACATCAGTCTACCACCTGTTTTCCCAGAGTAATGACCTCAGCCTGCAGGCGTCTCTGCCGAACACTGCCAAACTACATACAGCTGTGTGTGTGTGTGCGCGTGCGTGTGTATGTGTGTACATGTGTACGTAAAAGAGAGGGAAAGAGAGACGAGGCAGCGCAAATAAGTACGTCAAGACAGGAAGATGAAAACACAAGTGACAGAAAATATGTAATTAAGTAAATATGCAATAAAACGTGTGTCAAAAAGAGAGCAAATGTGTGTGTGTGTGTGAGAGAGAGAGAGAGAGAGAGAGAGAGAGAGAGAGAGAGAGAGAGAGAGAGAGAGAGAGAGAGAGAGAGAGAGAGAGAGAGAGAGAGAGAGAGAGAGAGAGAGAGAGAGAGAGAGAGAGAGAGAAAGCATAAACACACAGCAGGATAAATTGAGTTGTAACAGCTGCATGGACATACATGGGGGGAAATATAGAAAAAATACATAATGTTAGAATATAAGGAAGAACAGAAATGGCCAAAGTAGTTAAATAAATAGTGAGGGAGTGGAAAAAGGAAAAGTGAAGGTAATTGCAAGGAAGACATGTTGTGAAAGAGGAAATATGGGGAGGTGATGATTTTAAAGAAATAGAAATACTGAAAAGAGTGATAAGGAGAGTTGCATAGCAAACTAAAAGGAAAGTGGTGAATGAATGCATGCATGAGAAGAACGGAAAACGTCTCAAACACAATGGCTTCATTTCAGACATTACATCACTCCTTCCTCTCACTTTATTTTTCCCTCATCTCTTTTTTTCGGCATGTCTATTGAGTCTCTTTCTATTCTTTGGTTCAAGCTTCCTATTGAAACAGACACACACTATTGGTGCCAATTGAAATGGGTCAACATAATCCAGTTTTTGTAACTATAAAGAACTGTGGACAGATGTTCATAATGTTGTTTACTTTTTATAATCAGTTATTGCTCATTTTAATCATGGCTGTGTTTTGTTTTTGCCCAGAACTTTTACAGCAAACCTTTTCACCTTATACTGTATGTCAAAGAAAACTAATCTGAAATGCTGTAAAATGTTCTAAAGAAACTTTGCTTCCCCCTCATTTCTGCATAATGTGATTCAAGCGTATACAATACAAAACATGTATAAGGCAATACAAAATTATATATATTCTTGTAAAGCATAGCTTAAATTACAGTGCTTGGTTAGCCTGTCTTCTGCATTCTGTAATGAGTACTCGTAAACACCACACACATCTCCTCTCTCATTTATTGTGTCAAAGAGAGAATATTGAGCATGTGTCTATTGGTCATAAGCTTTCCACCTCCATAATAGAAGGGTGATACCTCCTCTATAGGGTTGAGAAATTGAAAGTAAGGAAAGGAAAAATGTAACTGTAAACCTCAGTTTGAAAGCCAAAGTCACCGGTGGTGTCCCCCAGGGCTCAGTCCTCGGTCCCCTCCTTTTTAAAATGTACATCCTTCCCCTCGGACATATCCTTAGCCAATATGGCATCCATTTACACTGCTATGCCGATGACTATCAACTTTACCTCTCCTCCAAGACCATCACAATTATAGTTGTTGAAATGTAATGCAATCGCAAGAAGTTAATTGCTAACGTAATGCTATAAAATTCAGGGTTGTCCAACTTCACGTCACCAAAGCTAAGCTAAAGACGGCTAATGTTTGATGTGATGGCCTTAAGTGGTCTTATTTAGCTTCTCATTAGCAATCAACATTTTCATGACACATAGAAGCTTCAGACATTCGCTAGTGGGGTATTTACTGGCACATTATATGTTGTACAACTAAACATGACAATCTCGTTCAGTCCATATTTTGGGAATCCAACCGAAAACTCATTCAAGAAAACTTTGACTTTAAGACGGGAAAACTCAAAAGTGCTGAAATGCTGACTAATTTCTGGGTTTCAGGACTTATTCTTGCACCACTCTGAAGCAGTTTAATTTACACTTTTATGTTGTGTAAATACTACAGTTATAAGTAAACAAGTGAAAAAATTGAGTGTAATTACATAGAATACTGATAGTTGAACTCAGATACGTAAAAATATGTTCTCTAGTCTGCAGGACTAGGACATATTAGCTCAGCTGCTGAGGGCATACAGCTCAGAGACCCTGATAGCAAGCACCCCGCCCATGGAATAACTTTATATAGAGCTGCTGTGTTTTCACTCTTAATGAGTCTGTTTGTGTATCAGCCAATAGTCCAGAGCCTGAATAAACACACACACTGGCCCTAATGACAACACAAGGAGCAATTGATGAGCTTTTGTGTGTGTGTGTTTATAGAGTGCATAAATAAGACTGTTTTTTTTAGCACATATCCCTCACTTTATTTTATTCTCTTTTTCTACTAGTTGCATACGTATAAAAACATGTCAGAAATGTATTTGGATTAACTTCAAGATCAAGCTTTAAAGTAGTTTATAATACAAATATTAGCCTTAACAAGGAGTTTTACTTGTAATGTTTTCTTGGGCTAAACCGCACAGCACTTCATAAAGCTTAATGCCAAATTTGTCTCTGGGGATGTCCAAAGAGCAGCAACGTGTCTACAAAGTGCACCACAGAATTAAAGCGAAAAGTCGTTTTTCCTAACTTTTAAGCCTTTTTTCTACCACAACTTTAAAATGACATCATTAATCCAAAAACACTGTCGTCTTCTTTCCACTTATGTCAAATTGTTATGCACTCATTTTGAAAAGCGGACATGTGTTTTATCAAAGTTCTATCCAAATTCATTATTAGTGTCCCATTGTCCCCAAATTACATCTTTTAGAGTGATGTTTAAACTACGCAGTAATATTCTTATTTATGTCGAAGACAATTTAAGCCCAAAAAGTTGGAGCCCAAAATGTGACCCGGCCCGGCTAAAGTAACTGGATGGCCTACCTGCCTGTCAGCCTTCCATCAGGGCACACACTTATCTCGTGCCCTCATTGGTCATGTGCGCGTTTGTGTGTGTTGGAGTATTTTCAAATTCTTGCGCACTCGAGCTGGTTTCTCCAAAATTACGTACCCCACCTTTAAAACAAATCCCTGCTCTACCACTATGGATCTTTCAGCAATGGAGAGAAAGTCTCTGTTTATTTAAATAAATACATTGAATTGATGATAACAAATATTTAATTATTCCACCCGCCTGTAACATATTTGTGTTTAGATGGATTCTGATTGGCTGTCATTTTTTTTCTCCAGTAGTTGTGTTATGGATATCAACTTTTGAGTTTGAACATTTAAAAAAAAAGGTAAATTCATGGTTACATTTATAGCCACGTAGTTGTTTTTGTTTTGAGAAAGATAAAGGCGCAGAGATATTGTTATGTTTATAATTGATAGTAGACTGTCCAATTGTGTTTAAATGCAAATTGAGACGAGAGAGACAGCTGGACGGATATGCGTGAGAACAAGATAATCTCTGTGGGAGCCGGCCAGTGCCAACACACACACACACACACACACACACACACACACACACACACACACACACACACACACACACACACACACACACACACACACACACACACACACACACACACACACACACACACACACACACACACACACACACACACACACACACACACACACACACACACACACTCCACTGTACCACAGGTGTTCTCCATTTAGAAAACATCACTTCAAAGTACTTTAACAAAGACCAGAGAGAGGGGGGGGGGCAATGCTATGCTTTTGAACTAATGGAGTGGGAACAGTAAAGCTACTGTTAGCGCCCCCTACAGGACATACCGTTAGTTACAACTGCAAAACAACACTGTTGGACAGACACAAGTCTAAATGTCCCTTGAGGATACTGGACGTCAAAGATTTTTCACAGAGAGAGAGGTTTTGAAGAGTGTATTGGTTTGCATGTCCGAACATCTGGTGTGCGTGTGTGTGTGTGTGTGTGTGTGTGTGTGTGTGTGTGTGTGTGTGTGTGTGTGTGCGTGTGTGTACATGTGTATATGCTCAAAGCACAAATAAACATAGTAAGTTTGACTGAACTCTCTCTCTCTCTCACCCTCCTACATCTCCTTATGTCACACAGCTGCTTGGTTCTTTATGTTTATTGTTTCAAGTTGACAGACAAATATCCCAAACTAAATATGGAAAACATTACTGCCGTCTGTCTGACTATATCATTGTAATTCTTCCCTCCTCTTGTTCCCTATTCTTTCCTTTAGTTAGCCCTCTACTTTTTTCCCATTCCTCTAACCTCCTTCCCTTCTCTTTCTTAACTCACCCTTCTCTCTTTACTCCTCCGTCCCTCTTTGTTTATTTTACACTGTAAGCCATATTAAATTGCCAACAACAAAAACAGTTTTAAAGTATCTTGGTTTTTTGGCTGTGGGAAGACATAATAGTGTGTTCAAAGCAAACCAAAAGCACATTTTTTTTTGCATCACAGAGTCAACTCAAAGATACAAATTCACATCATTCGACATTTCCACTGCAACACAAATGTTAGCGTGACAAAAGAATAAAACGTTTCAAACGAAGCAAATCATATTTTTCAAATAAATGATTCTTGCCATGTTGTCTATTTTGCATCCTGTCTTTTCCATGTATTGTTGCAAGCCTGACAGTATATATTTGACAATACACCTATAACAATATATATTTGGATATTCAGACATTCAGCACTACAATATCTTCAAAAACGATTGAAGTATTTCCTTTGTCTTACTTGATAAAAGGGCCGTATTGACATGTTATATTGGAGGTTAATGCAACTCCTATCATCATGTTTCCATTCATTCCCTCAGCATGCTCTCAGCTCCTACCATGAGGTGTCTGTTGGCCGACAGCAGTCCTGACCCGTATCCGCTGTTCAGAGCTCCCATGGCGCCATTGTGCGTGTGTGCGGCGCTGATGAGGTTGTGCATTTCTCCGTGGCCGCTCGGCATGCCCGTCGACGGCCCCACCGCGTGACTCCGCAGGACGTGGATGGCATCGTCCAAACGCTCCAGGCGGTCCTCGATACGACTTTGCTTCAGAGTGAAAGAACACAGAGATTTACTCTCACACTTCCTTTCTTATCTTCGTCCCTATACTTTGAATAAACATCCAACTATCCCCACAGTTCTGGGCAAGTCATCGTGATCTCTGTGTTTTACTAGAAGCTTTACAGAGATGATGCTTTACCTGTTTTAATAACCAAAGTCAGACACAATGCATAAGGATAATAGTTACGCTACATCAGCTGAGCTCCAACTCACTAAAATATATTTACATGGATTTTCTTAAGTACACTGTATAGTTCGTATTTAGTGAAAGACAAAAGTCGACCAACTGACCATTTGAGTGTCAAAATGGTGGGAACATTGAGTTATCATTCAATGTGTATAGATTTTCCTTGAATTGTGATGGGAAATACTGTAATGAGCTCATTCAGAGATACAGTGTGTGTGATAACGTAGATAACGAATGTGACGATGAGGGAGTGTCTGTTGGGCGACAGATTTAGCCTCTAGGGCAGTGCTTCTCAAAGTGTGGTCCGCGGACCACGGGTGGTCCGTGAGCGCCCCCTAGTGGTATGTGAGTATATTGGTAACATTTCACATTTTAAATAAATAAGTTAATTTAAGTTTTCCGCACTCTCGCGGGAATATCTCCGCAAAGGAGCGAGGTTAAGTTTCTCTTTTGATTTCATGATATAGCCCAGCGCAACACCTTCGTCACACATGTTGCCACCTGTTTGTACCATTTTCAGGCGATTTGTAATCGGTTCTAGAAAACGATGTGTTTTTGGATATTTGTGGAGTTAGGTGGTCCGCGAGTGTTTATTTATTGGTTAAGTGGTCCTTGGTATAAACAAGTTTGAGAAAGACTGCTCTAGGGAGATCATGTATTTATTTATTGTGTGTATGTCATACCAGGGAGTGTAGTGGGGCAGCCTCGTAGTTTGGCGATGATGCTCCCTGTCCGCCATTCCTCGACCATACAGCTGAACTGGCAGCTAGGAGAGAGGAGACAAGGAGACATGATCAGAAGAGGAAGTAAAAGCAAAAATGCATGACAGAATGCAAACATTTTAGATATCAGCAAAAGATGTTTGAGTTGGACACACAAACTGATATCTCTTCATTTCTTCTGTGATGGACAGCTAAACGGTTCTTGGTAAGACCCGCCTCTCGCCCAAAGCATACTGGGATAAGCTACATGGCTGCTGCTTGTGAAGAGAAAATGAACGGCTGTCTGCTTTTTTGGATTAACCTCTTATCCTTTTCATATCTGGCAAAAAGAAAGCACTCAATGCTGCACCAAACAAAACATCCTCTCACACGAGGAGCGCTTCATCCGAACCACTCGCGGAGCTCGGACATAATAAACTGAGAGATGAGGAAGAAAGGACAAAAACAAACCAATTCATATCTCCGAGCAGAAATGCTAATATCAGGCTTTTGTTTTTGAAAGGGTACAAGTGGTTGATTAGCATGGGCCCTCTGCAGAATAAACAAGCTTTGTGTCTCTGTTCTTTCCTGCTTTTGTGTTTGCCGTCGCTCTGAAGGGTCGAATCTGAATCGACAGGTTTCATTAGCTGGTAGACAGAGGAGGCACAATGACTTGTGTACATTAACATTACTATGAGGTTCTGAGCAGGGTCCGGGCTCCAGATGTGACTCAAGCTTTAAAGAGTTTACCCATATCACTACAAACACTTTTCACCCATCTTAGTTGTATCTAGCCATATAGATAGTTTTCGTTTAATGTTTTGAATTAAACTCTGAAACTCTTGTGGAGAATGTCCCAATCCCAATTACTTATGGTAACTCCTCAGAATGCACTAAATAGTGTTTATCGGAACAGGAAAATAGTATTAATGTTGTTCAAAGTAAAGCCCATTTCTATTGATGTGGGAACTCAACGTTGACTTTTGACCACCAAATTCAAAGAAGTTTCAAACCACAAGAAAATCTATTACACTCCATTGTATTGCTGTGGAAAAGAGATTTAAGAAACAGCTATTTTTTAACAAATAAAACCAAACTATCAGCATTGATGAAAGCAGCAACCAGAAAGTGGAACATTGCAATTCATCTGAAAGACAGTCCACAGTGACACATGTTTAAAGTCTGGTGTAAGGAAGTGTTCATGTCCAGTGGGTTAAGAGAGAGGACCCCACCTCGATACATAGAGGAGGATTGGTTCTATGACGGCTAGATTCAATTTGAAATTTGAAAGTGAATGCTACTTTTATTGCATATAATGTGCTTTCTCAATCGGATCATTTATTGCTGGGTTAGAACTCGCAGTAGAACTTGTTTTCATTCATAAATGGTTGTATTTTTGTGCTCGTGTTTCTCGATAGGATGAAGCCCAAATTATTAATGTAGATATTGAATTGATCAGGAAACAGACATCTTCAAATAAAACCAAAACATTCAGCACGGATAGAACGTGTACAAATCCAATACAGAAGGTTGAACAGTGCAATTTATATACACAACAATGTAATCAAAGTATTAACCGAAAGTAAAAAAAGACCATTGAGGCACATATCCAGTCGGGTGACAGAGTAGTTCATGTCCTCAAGTAGCTTTGCTTTTTTCTTGTGTCATGTTATCTTTACTCTTGTTTTCCTCTCCATTTGTCCACTTGTTTTTTTCGTATTCCTCCGTCATCATATCACAATTATTTGTTTTTCCACTACGTGTCTCGTATTTTCTTTCATCTTGCCTTTCAACATGTCGCCACTTTTGCCTGCCTACTTCCATACTCTTCTTTCCCTTCGTTTCCTCTTCTTTCTTTATCCCTATCTTTCTAATTCTTCCGTCTCCTCTCCTCCTCTCCTCCTTCCTACCTTAGTTTCCCCTCCTTATTCCCCATCTCACCTCCTCTGTGCCCCGCCACTGATCCCTCCTTTGTAACTCTGATCTCATCTCATTAGCTTGTGTTTCTCCCCCTTTTTTCTAATTGTCTTCCCATTTTGTCTCGCAGTCTATTCTCTCCCGTCTCCTCCATTCATATTACATGCTCATTTCCATACGCTAATTAATGAGTAATCACCTGGGTACATTCATGTGCAAATACAAATATATGTATTAAACGGCAGCGTAAATTATTCCAAGTCCAACCCTGTAAAACTGGTAGAATTAGCCTTGTATATCAATTTGCATGTAGTTTGCTCTAATAGGCTTCATTTCTAATTTGTAAAAAGTGGAGTAACTCTGACACAATGATAAACACCAATTATGGTTTCACAGGCAATATCCGAGGCAGCTATAATGACGAGGAGGAGGAGGAAGAGAGGGGGGGGGGCTGGTGTTCTGGGAGCCGGTAGGTTTGTGAACGATTTGTCGGAGTGGTGCTCGTAATTAAAGCTATCAGTCACCAGGCGCGGAAATATCAAACGGTGTGTGTCGCGGCGACAATTACAGACAAATTTGACACAACTATTATTAGGAAAAGTCATTTTTCACTTTAAGGAGCGGGGAGAGTTTACAACATCAGCCGCGACGAGGACTAATGTGTGGAAATAAGAGGAGAAGGGTGGGGTAGAGGACACAGGGATTATGAATGTGTTTTTATGGTCCTGTTTTACGCCCGAGTGATTACACTTAAGAAGCAGGGATGCCTTTCATTAAGTGCAAATAAATGAAGAGCTTTAGGTAAATGGGTTGTTTGTAGTCGGTTTATATGTTTTACTACCATTTCTTACACTTCTACTTCCCAGAGCTGTATTTAAGTCAATTGAATTAGGATCATATCAAGAATACAATCATTTGAACATGTTAAACTTTAGTTTCCAGTCTTTTGAAACAAGTTCAAGTCAATAGAAACACATCGTAAGTCTCAAGTCATTTATAAACAACTTCTAGTGTCGGTTGCATTCACAAGTCAATTGAAACAACTGCAAGTCTTGTCTCAAGTCATTTCAAACAAGTGTCAGTCTTGTTGTAAGTCATTTGTGACGAGTTCAAGCCACTCGAAACAATGTCCATGGACGTTGAAAATCATCCTAAACAAGATCAACTCATGTAAAAAGTCATTTGCAACAAGTTCAAGTCGTGTCTAGCGCAATTGGAAACAAGTCCACGTCTTTATGTCTTTATTAGGATCCCCATTAGCACTAGCAGGAGCATTGGCTATTCTTCCTGGGGTCCTCACACACTCAAAACATACATAAACATACGACAAAATTAAAACAAAACAGCTCATCATTTCATGCTATTTACAGTGAAATGAAGTGAAACTAAAATGGTCATCCAATTATCGCCATCCTAAGGCCAAACAAAAGTAAATACAAATAAGTGTACATAATAACATATGCATACATAGCCACAGGCACAGTTCAAATTTACGTCAAGTGTAAAGTCGTTCAAACACGTTTAAGACTGTGAGGAGTGTGAGTGCGATGTGGCACCTGTGAGGGAGGGCGGGGAGCCGACTGGTGTGGAGGGATTGGACGAGTAGCTGTTGTTCGTGTGGTCCGGAGAGTAGATCTGAAAACATAACAACACGTTTCAAAAGAGTCCGCAACTCTGAACGGCAAATATTAAAAAGACAAAATGCAATAGTTTTAAAATGGAGAAACATTATAAAGCCATGTTGCATTTATGACATACTGAACAGGTAGTTGACATGTGTATTTAGGCCTATGTTTACATGCGTGTTGGTGTGTTTCACTTACAGATGCGAGGGCTTTCCCTAAGGTGTCTCCTGTCTGAGAGCTGCTGGCTGCAGCGTTCGGCGCTCTGTTAGCTGCGACACACACACGGGAACAAAGAGACACAATCTTGTAAATAAGGATGTTATTTTGTAGAATTTGTAATTATTCTGTCAAATTCTGTCACACTCAAAAAGCAACACATGTGTATTAAAACTGAAAGGTTTATGCTATTTGTACCGAAACATCCCAGACTGAAGTAATAGGCTGGAAATACACATGTAGATTAATGAAGGAAATGAAGAACTAGCGTAAATAGCTAAGCGGTTAGCTCATAGCTATATGTTAGCGGTTAGCTCATAGCTATATGCTGAGGTTAGTTCATTGAAACACTCCTCTAATGGTGGACAAGTCTGAGCATTAGACATGTCAGTTGTAAAGCCTTTTTGACCTGTTGCCTTTTGAGAATATGTTCGTAGGGGAGAGCGGGGTAATGTGAGCCATTTTTTACATTTGCTCCTCTCTAGCCGAGCTAAAATTATATATCAGTACAATTGACATATTTCCTATTAATTCAGGATGTTTCCTAGCTATGGAAATTATCAGAATGTCTTCAAGACAAAGGGCAATGAAAATATGATTGTTTAAAAAAAAGTGGTCTTGTGTCTCACTTCACCCCAGCTCAGGGGTAAACTTAGACAGACCAGAGAAATCAAGGGGGTAAAGTGAACCAGTTGGGGGTAAGCTGATCCACTTACGTTTTCCACTTTAAAACTACCATAACAACATATGTTGTAACAATTAGAAACCTGATAGCTAGATTGACAACCACACATTCCAAAACTAATGTCGGACTAGTATCAGAATCATGGGGATTGGTCAATAAAGCAAATGTTTTTAAACACTTGCAAGTAACCCAAAGTACTAAAAAGTAAATCAAATACAGCATAATATAATTCAAAATGTTTTAATTAACATTCACAGTGTGGGAGTCAGAACACAGGACCTAGAGAGCCAGCTAGTGTCTGGGGGTCAGAGCAAAGGACAATCAGAACCAGCTAGTGCACAGTCCGGGGGTCAGAACCGTGTGGACCATGCGGAGTGGATGGATTAGCATCTGCAGCAGGTGGTTCATCTGCAGGGAGTGGACCATCTGGATCATCTGAATCAATACAATACAATATTTCTATCCCTTCCAGCTTTTCTTAAGGACTTCTTTCCTTGCATGACCTCAGCGGCTGCACTCTCCATCTCTGCGAGGGGTGTTTGGCCCCAGGTTGTCTTTCTTGTGTAGTTTCTTGGCATGATGGCTTTTCTACAATGTTGATGACATTACAAATAAAACATATGTAATGTAATATTACACTAAATATGTTTAAGACTAAACTTAACTTGTGCTTCATGGTGGAGACAGTGTCTCACTTTACCCCACAGCATTTGTCTCACTTAACCCCACAGCCACCATTTTAGAAAAACAACATCTCTAGCAATTCAGGCTAATCTTCAACTTGCATCAATCACATGGTTTCATATGTTGGAAGTTCATCAACATGTATGATATAAGTTTTTCTACCTGAATCAATTTGCTTTGAGACAATAGTTGATTAAGTTCATAGCAATAAAATGTACTTTTACATGCAAAAAAACACATTTTTGTGAAAAAAACATACTTCCCACAGCACCAGCACCAACTTCACCTTCCTGGCAAGGGGGGGAATGGGAGGGGCTTGAAAACATAATGGTCACATGACCACAATTGTGTTCCGTTGCCTAGATACAGGGGGTGTCTCACATTACCCGATGTCTCACAATACCCCGCTCTCCCATACAGAGGTGTTTGACAGATGTATTATTTGTATAACAAAACTGTTTACCATGGTTACGAGTGGGCAAAAACACAACAAAATATGTGAAATCAACACGATTTTCAGGTTCTGAACAGTGAGTATGAACTGCTACCATCACATCGGAGATACAGGGTCCCACCATGCAATACAGTCAGACTGAAGCATCCTTTGTGCATCAGTCAATCCTCTCAGTGAACACAGAGCTGATCCCAGATCAGATGCACGCTGAAGGCTTTGAGCGTGTTTTCTCTCACTGATTGTGTTGTTATGTTAAATGTTTGTTGTTTGTGTTTCATGTATTGTGTCTGGATACTTGTCTGTTGGTGTTGGACACGGAGCTGCTGTGACGCAAATCAAATTTCAGACTTGATCTGACAAATAAAGTATTATCGTATCGTAGGACCGAGCTGCCATCCATGGAGGACCTTTACTCCCAGCGGCTCAGGAAGAAAGCCCTCAGGATTATCAAAGACCCCCACCACCCCAGCCTCACACTGTTCTGTCTGCTGCCGTCTGGCAGGCGCTACATCCGGACTAACACCAGCAGACTCAGGGACAGTTTCATCCCTCAGGCCATAAGACTGTTAAACACCTGAACTCTGAAACAACATCCACAACATTAATCTGGCTGCAATTTAGAAATTATTTATCTAATATATCATCTTCCAATAACTTGTATATAGACAGTTTACTTTTTTTCTTTTCATATTTACTTGCACTATATTTGTCTGTTTGTGTGTTGTATTGTGTTGCTCTGTTGGAGGAGCCTGTGACCTAAGATCTTCATCGTCATAACTACACTGTAGCTATGTTCGTACGACCAATAAAAGCCTTGAACCTTGAAACATTTTTTAAACGAAATATCCTGGTTTCTTCTTCACAGGTCACATTGTTTTGTTGACAACAAATATGTGTTTATATTGTGATATTTAGGATACTGATTCAATATGTTACCATGTAACTAGTGATTGTAGCATTTCAAAAGTAACCCAAACCTGCTCATATCCACTGTTTTAAGAATATTTATAATTTTGATGAATAAATTGGTCTTATTTTTTACAAACACTGTGTGGTCGTTGTGTTCAGGTTCAGGTTATTTATTTGTACCCGTAGGTAGATTCTGTTTGCAGAGAAAAATACAAGGGTTCCATCCTGACACTAAAAACAAACACAAACAACAGACACATCTCTAATAAAGGACTAGTAAAAGTACAAGTATACCCTGCTCAACCAAATCTCAAACATATTTTAAAAACATTTTAAGAAGGAAAACACTAGTACAAACATGGACATTCAAAATTCAAAATTAAATAAATAAATACAAATAGGCATCAGTGTGACGCTCCTATGATGTGTTAATGTGTGCAACAGCTGCTGGGATAAAACTGTTCTACTCCTTGGGACGAGTAACCTCCGGCCCGAAGGAAGAAGCTTGAATTCTGAGTGCAGAGGGTGGGAGTCATCGTCTAATATGTGTGCCGTTTCCTTTTTATTCATTTTTGTATCTAAACTGCAGGCAATCAAGTATTCGTGTCATTTCTGTCTGCATGGGGACGGGCGGTAAGTTGAGATGAATTCAAAAGACTTAAAACACCGACTGTAATTCTACTATGAACACCTGTTTGCAGACCGTGATCAGTCTCTAAACGTTATACTTTGGCAGGTCAACGTTGTACAATGTGATGATGTGCTGACCCTTCCTAAATAATTACAGAACTATAACAGAGTTCAATCAGAACCGACACTCGACATCTACATGTGCTCGCCTGATAACTGACTGATGTGATCGTGTGTGCAAATGTTGGACCTCAACACAATCTGTTTCACACACTTGAAGAGCACTGAGGCCAAAGAGGAAGGAAGTGACCTCACAGGACCAGATGAGCGCACACACACACACACACACACACACACACACACACACACACACACACACACACGCACTCTGAGGCAGAGAGACACATCTCTCCTGATAGCAGACCCCAGATGGAAAGTTTACGCTCGCACACACAAGTTAGACACGTCCACGCCACACACACACATACACACACACACACATACACACACACACACACAGCGAAAAACATCCTTTCATGGCAAATGAATCCATTACAGAAATTGGCAGGACCGGACTGCTGTTAGAGAGAAAAAGAGGGGGAGGAGGGGAGATACAGGGATGAAGATGGAGCGAGAGACAGGAAGCAGCATATGTTTTAGGGTTAAAGCTTCATGTCTCACTCACGCCATACCACTGGCCTAGTAAACCATCCAAGGGATTACTGACACACACACACACACACACACACACACGCACACACACACGCACGCAGACAAGCTTGTATCCGGACTCTACACATAATTTAGAACACATGCAGGAGAATATCTTTTTCATAAAGGAAAGCTTATCAGCAGGAGAGGAGAGCATCCCGAAGATGAAAGTGACTTTGCGAGTTATTTCTGTCTGTGTCCATCACCAACCAGAAACATATAACAATTTGAGAATCACATTATTATGAAATATGTTCTTCCGCTCTTTCTTTCTTGGCATAATCGAATACATGATTGCTTTGTATTTGTTCCACGCTTCAAAAGTACAGTTGCATCTGCCCTGCAGAACCTTTGCCGTGTGCCAAATCCATATCACATAATACTTGTATACACGGCATACTACTGTATGAATTAGATTTGATAACATACACTTCTGCAGTTAGTTTACAAAAAATCTATGTTCTTTAAACTGAGAATAAACATTTAGATAATTTGTTTTTACTTTATTCACATACAGGTTCATTAGAATGTCCATCTATTTCTAATGTGGGAGCATCAACAGCACCTGTTAGGATGCATCTGGTTTCTACTGGACTTAAATGGTCTGTAGCAGTGTTCAGTGCGGATTCATTTAATTTACAATACAAACTACTGTACTTTTCGGACTATAAAGCGCACCTGCATATGAGCCGCAGCAGCTAAATTGTCCGTCTGTCTTGCTCTCGTTCCGTCT
This sequence comes from Champsocephalus esox, assembly GCA_036324585.1. Classification (NCBI taxonomy): domain Eukaryota; kingdom Metazoa; phylum Chordata; class Actinopteri; order Perciformes; family Channichthyidae; genus Champsocephalus; species Champsocephalus esox. The sequence continues at coordinate 7,274,375 of CM070483.1, read as the reverse complement.
CTCGGTTCCACCTTTTACTTTGGCGCGCGACCTGCCTCACTCTTTTCCCGCCGCTTAGAGGTGGCGGGCGCGGACCGGTCATAGAGCCCGTAGTGTTAAAGGTGGTTCATTTTACCTGTAAAATCCATAGATTTAGGAGGTCCCCTAGTGGCCGTTAGCTGTACAAAAAAAATGGGGAAAAAGTCGCGGCTTATAGTCCGAAAAGTACGGTAATGGTCGCAGTGGAAAATACAAAATATGAAATAATGAAGATGTCCACTGTTACTGTCGTTATCATTATTATTGTGTTATTAGTAACTCGTTCGAAAACAATGAATATTACCACACTTTCCTAAAACCCAAGGTAACTTCTTTAGACGTTAGTCCAAAACCAGAGACATTTGATCTACTATATCAAAAAAACAAACAAGGAAACGCAATTAATCGATTATCAAAATAGTACATTTTCTGCCAATGCTCGAATACATTAACCTGCAGCTCTACACTGAAGCTTTGCCTCTGACTCCTGCTCCAAATCCTCTGCAGTATGCTCTTAATCTTTTTACCATAACATAGACCCACGCACATTCAGGCTGTGCCACCCAATGCTCATCACGAGAGTTGACGCTGACGCTTTGTTGATGGAAGATTACATTTCCAGTGCTAGAATCAATTGTATCTGACCGCAGCTGCTACTCTCTCCAAAGAGAACGTGCCCACTTGTTTACTCGTGCAAATCGGCCGGATGCAGAGAATCGCCTGTAAACACTGCGCGGCGGCGTTTAAGCGTTCATGTGTGCACACACGTATCATGAGTTTACATTTAAACGACAGCATCAGGTTTTTTTCATTAGCTTCATGTTGTGTTTACACTCATCAGCTCCGACTCGTGTGTGTGTGTGTGTGTGTGTGTGTTTGTTCATTCTTTCTGGAATGTTGGAGATGTCTTCCAATGAAAACAAACTTTCAATCTGTTTCTTATTGCTGTTCCATTTGTTCTATGCGACTCGAAGCAAGGGGTCCATACGGCATGCTGTGTGTGTGTGTGTGTGTGTGTGTGTGTGTGTGTGTGTGTGTGTGTGTGTGTGTGTGTGTGTGTGTGTGTGTGTGTGTGTCAGAAAAGTTCAGTTTGAGACAGAATGGGAAGTACAGTTTACGCCTGACACTAAAGTTTGGTTGTTAAGTGGTTTCGATCAACCCGAGTCCAATCCCAGCAGGGACTCTATAACCGGTAACGTGGTGGTAAGTTAACACGTGGCCTCCTGACTAGAAAGGATCGTCAGTGTTGCGTTTAAAGTAGTGAGTGTGAGAAGACATGCGACAGAAGCTTGTGTTCGACTCAGACCTTATGTCAGGAACAGCTCAAATGTGCAGAACCTTTTCCTGGCGTGAAATAAGCGCGTTTCCACCAACTTGCTAAAAGCGACCCAAGTCAGTAAGATTCATCCTCTGGGAACCATGAACGATGGTGCAAACATTCACCATTAGTGTTATTATTATAATATATATGACATGTATGTAGTAACGTGTGTTGTTTGCATTGTATTGTTCTCTTTTATCCTTTCGCCTGTATCTACTTGTCTTTCTTCCTTTCTTCATAACTAATACTGTTGCTGTATTGTGATTTTAAAAAGGTGTCAGTTATCATCTGGACAACAGCTGGAAATTAGAAATGTCTGCTAAAGCTGCCCCGATGACTGTTTTTTGTGACAGTTGATCAATGGGGACTGTCCACGACACTATAAACAAATAACCTAAACTAATCTAAATATGTTGAGGTATTAGGTCTGTTAGAGTAGCGGGCTAAACCATGGGATGACTGTTAATGATACAGTATTCATTTCAAACAGGTGTCTTACCCATGATGCTTTCTGTGCCGTTGGTGGAAGCGGTGCACGAGGCGGTGCTGTAGTGATTCCCCCCGCCCCCCCCTCCTCCTTCCCCTCCCCCTCGGTGGAAGCTGGACATCGGAGGAAGGCTGGAGTTGATATCTGCAGACGAGTGCGACGGGTAACTCTGCAGGAAGAAAAACAGAACGAAATTAAGCTTTTTTAAAAATATATATATATATTGCAAAACAGCACAGAATACATGGAAAGATAATAAACAGTGCATTTGTACATGTCATTTAGCATGTAACATGACTACAGATAGATTCACCAGACGTGTGTTGCTTGTACATGTATTCATTTGAATATTAACTTTTGAACTTATTCATAAAAAGGGGATCAAATACAGTGAATATATGTCTCCTAGAAAAAACCCTTTTATATCACACTGGCTGTGATCATTGATTTAATTATTATGTGTTAGGCATACATTTGATCGCCAAAAGCCTTTGTAATAAGCTAGCCTTCCTTGAAGCAGGACCATTTACTCAACACACTTAATGTCTTAAAAACAACAAAGGATAATTACAAAGTGTATGTCCATTATCTGTGTTACATCTTTGGACAGACTTCCTGAAAGTAAAGCATCACCTGTGTCACGCCCTGTACAGACTCCCTGTGATTGACAGCTCTGCTCACCAATCTGTCGTGAGGGTGAATCCCGCAGTAGGAGGAGCTCTGGGAGGGGCCGTGGGCTGAGTTCCCGCCCCCCAGCATGCTGCCATGGTAACCCTGCTGGGGCATACTGCTACCGCTGCTGCTCCAGGGGTCGCCGCTGTGGTGACCGTCTGACAGAGAGACAGAGAGGGAGAGAGAGAGAGAGAGAGAGAGAGAGAGAGAGAGAGAGAGAGAGAGAGAGAGAGAGAGAAACAGAGAGGGAGAAAGAGATGTCATGTTTGTATTTTGTTTTTGTTTGCTTTGTGCAGCCCTTTGATCTTGTGATTTGGGGCTATAATACATTTGGATTTGATTTTGATGTCATGCTGCATTCTGGTCTGAGATCAGTCTTTGAGAAGGTGAAGTCATACTGAGGTTTCTATCTGCTGTCAAACCACTCTGTGCGACAACATGCAGTTTGGTGACCTGACCCACTTTAAGCCGTAACCTGGTTTAAAAAAAACATGATTTTAGGAACCATCTCTGTTTTTCTTATTCAGGTTAGATAATAACTTGGTTACCACTAACTTTTATCACTTCCTTTAAAAACACATTTGATGGTTTGCGACATGAAACCCACCCGTGAGAAAACTGACAGTCTCAAATAAGTCTGAGAACTTACTGTTTGTGGTCAAGGACTGTAAACACTCGCCTGCAGTCAAATGTATGTCATGAATACATGAACAGCCATTACATATTATATTCACTTCTATTAAAACTTGTTTTATCCTGGACTACGGTTGCAGAACATAAGTAAGTCAGTTAAGGAACTTATACTAAAATGAATCCTTGGTGAAAACCTGAATTCCATTAAATAATGCTTTATGGTCCCTCTATCGGACTCAGTTCGGTTGGCAATCACTCACATGTTTCCGGGTGTGTGTTAAACTCTCTTGTTTTGTTAGTCCATATATTTAGCAATGTTTGCAGCAAGAAGAAGTTTAACAATTAATTGTTTATCGAAATAGTGGATTAGTTGTCTCTCTATCCACTAAACTAACACGTTTACAACTAATCATTGCAGCTTTAGTTCAAAGAGTCTCAACGTTTGCAAGCCACATGTGTGTACTGCCCTGTTCAGCAAAAGATGAATACAATATATTGGTATTTGGTAAATAACAAATCAATTGTCTGACTGAAAGCTTTTGAAGATTGTGGTAAAAGAAAGAATTTCACACCGTCTGTGATCACAGAAATCCACTGCAGGAAGTTTTTTAGGAAAGACAAATATGTGTGTGTGTTGGTGTGTTTGTTTTTAATCACTTGTGAGGACCACATTTTGAGAAACAACCTGTTCTGTGGGGACATTTTGGGACAGAATGGCCTCCTGGTGGCCATGCTGTGCAAGTTTCGGCAAGTATCCTCTTAAACATTGTAAAAATGAAAGTGTGGTATTGGTGTGTGTGTGTGTGTGTGTGTGTGTGTGTGTGTGTGTGTGTGTGTGTGTGTGTGTGTGTGTGAGAGTACCTGGCATGAAGAATGAGCTTGAGAAGCCAGCGCTGGGAGGTTTGGAGGAGGGATAACCCGGTGAGTCTCTGTTGTAGTCTGCTGTACTGGCAGACGGAGCGTACACCTGCAACACAAACACACACACACACAACGTCATTCAGGAATCCTCACTCTGATCAAAATACAACATGTTTTCATCACAAGTCTCGCAGCCAAACACAAGGTGAGGCTCAGCAGGAGACGGCTTCACACACAAGCCTTTTCCGGCAGGAATAAACAAATGATCGACACTTCACTCTTTAACTCATGGTCTTTGTTTTTATTTTCAAACTGGAATAAAAACAGCAGCTGCTCTGGGAACTCAGGAGTAACACGATCTGTATGAAAAAATAAAAGCTTATCCATTATTTTATTCTTAAACAATTATTACCAATGAACTTAACTCATTCTATGATGCATACTGTACAAATAAGATATTTAAAAAAAATAAAACAAGATTTATGTACTTGTATCATATATTTTTAAAAAGTACATATTTGCTTTTTTTCAAATAATTTGTTCCAATCATTTTGTAGGTTTTTCAACAGTTTGAAACAATGTTATTTTGGGACGTAAATAACATTAGTTATTTTACATGATCAATGATTTTGTATTTACTATTTGATTAAAGACTATGATCTGATACCTCCAAAACGAGTTGAGTTTATATTGTGTATACTGTACGTTATGTATAGCCAATGTGCGTGTGTGTACACCTGCAACACAACTTAAATAATATCTAAACTAAAATTGGATAATCCTCATTTTTAAAGCACCAAATGACTTGATAACGGGTTGTTTTAATTCAACTAAAGTTAACTAAATACAACAACTACAAATTCACACCAATTGCATCTACAATGTCCACTACTGGAGCGTTTGTGACCAAAACATTTGTCCTAACATAAACTCAAGCCACACCACATATGCTTTCAGCCTTCTTTCATTCAGGCTAGGGTGATTCAGTGATTCTGTGTTCTCCTCTCAGAGGGGCCGCAGTCATGCAGCACACATGCAGTAAAACGTGAGGCTGCAGCCTGTCCTCCCTCCAAACAGGTGACGTTCTCCCTCACACAATGCCTGTGTTTGGTCATGCCTTCGACTGGGGGTCCCCACAGCACGCCTCTGTGTGTGTGCGTGCGTGCGTGCGTGTGTGTGTGTGTGTGCATAGCGTGCGAACACTCAGCCATGACGCTAGTTTTGCGCCGCATGACGCAAACCCTGGAACAGCTGTTGAAAGCGCTCTCCTCTCCCTCAGTCTCCCCCACTGACTCACATCAAAATGAAAGCGCCGCTCCACAGCTACACCTAATCTGCCTCAAACCCCCCGAAAAGACACAGGTTGCTTTGTTAACTTAACAGTATTTGCATATGGATGGAACACAGATGTTGTAAAAGAGAATCTGATGGTAGAACACAGAGAGAAGAAATACTAGAAAAAGATGAAGAAAGAAAACAACACTTGGGGGCATTTAAAAAACCATCTCACTTCCCACACTCCCTGAGAGAAATGATTAAAAACAGAAAACGGCCTCAAACTGTTTCTGTCAAACATAAAACCTCCTGACTTTTTCTCAGATCACTAAAAGCTTGTTTATCGGCTTTAACTTCTGAGGGGAAACATCTGATTTATTTTTCTGTAACTGTCCTTTTTATTTAATGGTAAAAGATGATCAGGGAACCGTGAGACCATACAGAAAAACTAAAGAGACTTGCAACTTCTTAAACTAAAAACAGTCAGTCATAGCCAAATGTGGAAACATGGAGAGATATAGTTAATATTAGTTCATCAACTTTAACACAGTTATAAAAAGGTGATACTGACATATATATATATATATGGTTGATATATTCAACTTAAACTCAACTTCCTGTTTTAAATGTCTTCCCGCAATATATCTTGAGTATTGTTCCAGCCATCTCAATGCCTTAAAAGCTTCTTATTCTATTCGTAATTACACCCATCATCCCAATAAGGTGTGTTCAGGTTCAGATGCTTTATCCGCAGTTAAATGCAAGACTTTAGAATTAAAGAGAACTTGATGCTCAATCTACCCAACAGAGAGCTGGCTAACAGTGTAACGTTATTAAGTTAATTAATTGACGTAATGAAGTTAGATCCCTCCATGTGTTTGCAGTGTTTTGTTGCACACACAGTTCCGTTGTGTTTCATAGCCAATTTGTTTACTTCCTGAAAAATACTGCTCGAGGAAAGACGCAGACGCAGAGACAACTACCACAACAATCAGGACTTCTGTGGGGAGAGACACACTGGGAACTGTGGGAATAGAAGACTGAGGTCAGGAAATACACAGGCAAACACACACACACGCTCACGCAAACACACACACACACGCTCACGCAAACACACACACACACGCTCACGCAAACTTGAAGACACACACGTTAAATACAAAAATAAAGTGCTATACGGAGCTAATGTTTTTGTGGATGCTGGCAATGCCCCACAATGCACCTTGCAGGAGTTATAAGGATACAAATGATTCAGTCTCTACACACACACACCCACACCCACACCCACACACCCACACACACACCCACACACACACACACACACACACACGTATACATCACTTCAGGGGACATTACATTGACTTACATGCATTTCCTGGAGACTTATCCTAACCTTAACCTTAACCAACACAACCCTTAACTTAACCCTTACCCTAACCCTAACCAAGTCTTCACCCTAAAATTAATGATCCCCCTTATGGGGACCTTCATTTTGTCCCCATAAGGGAGGTGAGTCCCCACACATGACTGTGTAAACAGATGTAGGTCCCCACAAGTATAGTAATGCTAGAACACACACATCCGCCCACACACACACACACACACACACACACACGCACACACACACACACACACACACACACACACACGCACATGCACAGGGTCTGCAGATGTCATTAGAGCTATAAGCTAATGTCAAACTTCCTCCTCCTCCTCCACTTCCCCTCTGAGAACTGAGTTTGTGTTCTGATGATAAAACCACATTTATTGACCCAGAGCTTACACAACACACACACACACACACACACACACACACACATTATTGCGTTGAAAGCATTTTGATTTATATCTGTTGTGCACACATATCTTCCCATTGAATGCATTTTAAACTGGTGACGAAAGGCTGTGATTTGTGTGAGAGAGTGTGTGTCCGTGAGTGTGTGTATTAATGTGAGTGTGTGTGTGAACAGGCAGACAGGAACAGGTGCAGAGTGTGTTCAAGTCCGAGGAATGTAGAGAGACACAATAACAACTTCACTTCCTGCAGTATGTCACACACACACACACACACACACACACACACACACACACACCACACACACACACACACACACACACACACACACACACACACACACACACACACACACACACACACACACACACACACACACACACACACACACACAGTTTCAGTATTCCCACTGTTGCCAGGCGGACCTTCAGAGTCACCCTTGACAGTGTTGTCATTGACAACTAAAGAAACCATACACCACAAGAACATAATGAGAACTTTGAGAAGTAAAGTGTCCGATCGATAACCTTCGTGCTAGGATTCCCCAAACATTTCTAAGAATTGTGAGGCTTGCTTATGTCAACAAGTGACCGGACATGAAAATAATCATTGCAGATTTGTTTTAATTAATTAGATTTCTACTTTGATGGAAACCAAACGGAAACAATTCAAACCAGGAGAGGAAATTAATCATAAAACAACCAGCCTACGCACATCTGTGTGCCACTGAAGAGTCATAATAGTAACCAATCAACAGAAAGGTATAAAACCGCATTGAACCGGTTCTGTATGTGGTGATATTAAAACTACAGAAACAAGTGAAATCGCTTCTGATAAGTGACAGATAATCTGGAAACAGCCAATATTTCCAGGATTCCATTACAGTATATTTATCCAAAGCTAAATCGCTATTAGCATATAGCCACTTGGTTGCCAGGTTTCAAACAAAATGTACCCCAAATGATGAGAAGATTGAAAAAAGAAAATGCTAAATGATTGCTTGTTCCCATCCGATACGGTTGATGTTATTAATATTCATGAAGATAAGCGGCACGTAGCAGCATTCCTCCAGTTGGAAACACTTTATAAAGTTGTAGAAGAAGAGCGTGCAAAACAATCATTTCAAGAGACAACAAGAAACTCGGTCAAAAAAGTAGAAAACATTTTGCTTGATAATCTGAGAAAGGAAACATCTGACCTTGGAGAGGAACGAGGAAGTAACGTTGGACGTTGAAGTCATTTACGTAATCATTTATTTACGAAACCTGTTTCCATCCATTCTTTTTTTCCGCACTACGCTTCTATGATACCAAGTTTTCCACCACAGCAAAGCATAGCAACGTAATTGCGCCACCATTGGGACTTTGTTGCGTAAAAGCTATGATCAGAACCAGAACAATGACAGGTCGTCCTAATGGGATCCACGGAGCCTCGTCCCTGACAGAATCCAGTGGAAGTGGTTGTGTAACCTCCCGCTGCGTGGTGATGGATCGGAGAAACATCACAGATTCCTTCAAAGAATCGCCCCCGGCAACAAGTCGAGAATATTAAGGCACATTCCTCCGAAAACTGATTCCTCATGGAGCTAACCAAACACATCGAAGCACAGGACGTTTTCTGAGCAACCAGCTGCGCAACTCTCTGACCTGACCCACAGGTACAACTTTAATGAGAGGAAGGTAGCGTCCTGTACGGATACATCCCAATCCAATTAGCATATTCAAAATTACCATCACGGGAGAGCGATAGTACATTGCCTTCAAACTGCTTATTGTGTATGATTGACAGTCACGAAAACAAAAGCAGCCACAAATAGAGAAACTTTCAAAAACAACAAGTGAGGAAAGACACGATAAAAGTGCTGAGTCATGACTGCGGAGGTTTGAGAGTCAGCATTAAAGAAAGAAGAGAGAAAAGCAACAACACACTTAATTGTCTCCGCAGTGTTTCAGTTACACCGTGTTGACAGCGATGAAGACGCTGCAGGGCCAGTGTTAGAAAGAGAACATGGGAACAAAGTGGAATGCTAGAAGTTGGATGTGGATAAGAAGAACGAGGGGAGAGGAGGAGGAGGAGGAGGAGGAGAAGGAGGCATTTTGTCTTCGTTCAGTGTGTGATGCTTCTACTCCGTGTTATCGTCTCCAAATGTGGAGAGCATCTGTTCGACCTCCGTGTTTCTCCTCCTGCTCTTCCTCTATCCTTCCTCTGCCCTTTTGACCTCACTAAACTTCCTCAACATGTGTGCATATTTTACATCTTAATACCAAAACATAACGCAGTGTGACTTTGATGCAAAAGAGCGAACCAATGGGATAACGCCGCACGACCGAAACAAATGTACACACAAAATATCTGATATGATAGCACGGGAAATTAGGAATATATTCAAAGACCGAGAGATTTTTGAAATATGAATATATATTTCTTTCTCTTTCTTTTTAAAAGCTTATAACACACACACACCTTTACTGTATTTGTGATTTTGTTGTCAATTTGCAAGCTTGGATCAAAGTCGCACATTTTCCCCAAAGTTAGTGAAAAATCAGAGTAAGGAACATTATTGCCAGGTCAGGACTCCCTGGAAGAAGAGATCTTGTATCTCAATGGGACATTCCTGGATAAATAAAATAAAATAAATAAATAAATTGCTTGTTTTGTTCCACGACTGTTATGAGATTATTAGTTGCAGTAGTTGCAGAGGACAGAAACAGTAAGACTTCCAATTCTCCACTTAGAACGTTTTTATAATATTGCAAAGGAAAAGGGTGCAACAAGAAAACCTCATCAAAGAAAGTGTAAGTCAAACAGAAATAGGGGACACAAATAGAAACTTGTGTGGAAATAGCATTTGTGTGTTTCATAATCGGAGGGCGGTTACATCAGATCTGTGTTAAGCATTAAGGGAAACGCAGTTCTTCGCTTGAGTGGATGTTGGAGCTTCATTCTTATTCGCAAAATCTGTTTCTTATCGAGACACCAATGCACCAAACTTACATTCCAGTTGCGATATTTCTAGATGTTGAACATGTACATGGAAACACAAACCGTGACTGTAACGTTTTGAGTCGCATCTTCGGTACCATTCGGTTTTTCAGCCTCTGCTTTTGTTATTAATTGACCTCCATAAAAACACTTGCACAGACTATGGAGTGAAACATGGAACAGATCTGCCTTCGCTCCTTAAAGGACTTGTTCATGACACACACACACACACACACACACACACACACACACACACACACACACACACACACACACACACACACACACACACACACACACACACACACACACAACACACACACACACACACACACACACACACACACACACACACACACACACACACACACACACACACACACACACACACACACACACACACACAGTTTACCACGCTTCATCCAAAGCAGATGTGCTGGAATGCGAACACTCAAAGGAGCAGTCACGAAACCTCTTGACACACACACACACACACACACACACACACACACACACACAGTCGGCTGCACCTGTGCCTGTCCAATTCCTCTCCCCCCCCCCTCCTTTGTGTCCTCTACCTTTCTCATGGCCTTTATGCACCTTCACACACACAGTCCATCACCACGACCAGCGAAGAGGAGGATGAAACTCAACATATGCAAACATGTGGTTCCTCTGCGTTTTCTGTTATGACATAAAGCTCCATTGATGCTTCCACTGTATCCGTCCTGTCCTCCACCTCTCTCCACCTGTAGACGCACTTTTCATCTCCGCTCCCCACTCATGCCGCCGCGCTCAGAGCCGGGGGCAGATGTGGGAACGAGAATCAAACGGGCCGCAGACGGATCAAACATATTTCGGGGGTTTTTCTGTTTTTCAGATGTATTTTTATAGCGGAGATCTGAGCCGCGGCCTCGGAATCCTCTGAAGGTTAATTACATTCCTGATTCAAAACACATGGAGGGGAAAAAAAAACTGAGAGTGTGTGTGTGTGTGTGTGCGTGTGTGAGAAAGCGGAAGGAAATCCCACCCACCACCTCTGAGCCGAGCCCTTTATTCTACCAACCTGCAATTGCACTAATGTGAAGCAGATGTACACACACACACAGTTTGGAGCATGGCCGCCTAATTGAATCCATACGATGCAGTGCGGAGAGACGGATGAAGAAGAAGAAGGAGAAGAAGAAGTCAATGGAGGGAAAGAAAAGGATAATTTAAGACATTTAGAAATATCAGAAATTGTTAAAGATAGACACATTTGGTATTAAGAAAGGAGGGAGAGAAAAAGAATGAAATTAAGATAATTTTGTATTTGAAAAAGTTATGAAAAAAACAAGAGAAATTAAAAACTGGAAAATAATAAATTAAAAACAACAAATAAATTAATTAAAAACTTAATCAAGAAGTAGAAAACAGCATGACTGCAAATACATTAGTTATTATAAAATAATTAAAAACAGGAATAATTAATAAAAACACAGACAGACGAGGGGATAAGAGGTGTTAGAAAGTGATGATGGAAATGCAGATTTCATGTAAAGACAGCAAACACACACACACACACACACACACACACACACACACACACACTTGCAAAAACACCCGTGAGTAATTGAAAACATCCAGAGCCTTCACACAGTCACAGTGAGATTCATGGACCGAAACACATTCTTCAACTCACTTGTGACGGAACACACACACACACACACACACACAAACACACACTCGCACAGACACACACACACACACCAAACTCCCTGTGGAGCTTAGGCTTCCTGTGGCTTGATTAGAGCCCCCTATGTGAAGACAAGTGGACTCAGCGTGTGTGTGTGTGTGTGTGTGTGTGTGTGTATGTGTGTGTGTGTGTTAGCATGGTGCACCTGTGACTGAAGGGGGGTCGAGTTACTCAGACAGAAAACACTGGGGGGCCGGACAAAGAGCGAGGGAGAGGTGTGTGACACATGTGAGCGGCTGTGAATGTTTCGCCATTAGAAGTGTGTGTGACCGAACAAATGAGTGTGTAAGTGAGAACAGGAAAAAGAGAAATTGGCCCCAGTGTGTGAGTGAACGAGAGAGTGTGTGTGTGTGTGTGTAGAATACTTCAAGGAGGAAAAAGGCCATTCATGACTTTCTCACACCCGCACGCACACACGCACACACACACACACACACTCTCACACACATACTGTACACACACACACACACACACACACACACACACACACACACACACACACACACACACACACACCTGTTTGTGATGCTCTTGCTCTCATTCATCAAATTAAGTTTACAATTATTTTAACGAATGATTTATTCATCCACTTTTTTTATTTCCACCTCACCTCCTTCCTCCTCTCCTCCATATCCACTCCTCTCTCTTGTTTCCTCCTTTCCTATCATGTATCCTCCTCCCGTTTCTTTCCTCATCTCCTCACCTGTCTTGTTTCCTCTTCTTTTTGCTCTTTCCTTCTCTCTTGTTGTTTCCTTCTCTTTTCCTTTTTCACCTCCTACCTCCTATCCTGCTTTACTTGTCTCCTCTTCTGTTGTCTCCTCTGCTTTTTTCCATTTTTCCTCCAATGTGTCTTTCTTTCCTTTCCTATTATTTCCTTTTTTCTTCCTTTCTCTTCTCTCATTTCCTCTCTCCTTACCTCCTTCCTACTTCCTTGCCTGTAATTGTCTTCTCCCCTCTCCTGATTAAGTTTCCTGTTTCCACCTTGCTTCCTCCTCTTCTCTCCTCTCCTGTTCCCTTCCCTCTTCTTCTCTCGGTCCCTACTCTCCTGTTTCCTTTCCTGTCCTCTCTCCGGCAGCAGACTGTGTATTCATTATTTAAAACGAGAATATAAATGAATAAAAAATAGAATTGAAGAAAAACTGAAGGCAGAAAAAAGTGAAACTGCAAATTAAAGACGAATAAACAAATCAGGAAAACAAAGTAAAGTAAAGAAGCAGAAAAACCAGAGAAGAAGAAGCAGACGGAGCAGTTGAGTTAGTGTTTACTCTGCGGCCGCTAAATGAATTCAAGATGGCGTCTGGTCTCGCCAGGAGCCACAACATCAAAGAGTCAGACAGCCAGTGAAGGCAGCGCTCTCCCTCAGCACTAACGACACGAGGAACTGTAAGGCCTTCATGGATCTCAGAGCAGAGTGTGTGTGAGTAGTGTGTGTGTATATTAAGCTTATCAGCTGGTGAGAATTGAACATGTTCTGTCCATTCTATTAGATTGCCAACTCAACATTTAAGATACGTAATACATACAATTAAATTAAGTTCCATTACATTAAATATAAAATTAAAATAATATAGAAAAATATGTAATAAAATCGACAAAGCACTTAACATGGTTTGGTTTAATAAAATATAATGTACTTGCTTTTCTGAGTTCGTATCTTCATGGTTCATTTCACATAATTGTACTAATTTGAGTTTTCTTTTCTTTCCCTTGAGCTCTCCATTAACCCCACTTTCATTTATTTCACTTGGGAATATGTATTGTTCTGAACATGATAATCAGGCGCAATTATTTTTTGCATTCACTTAAATCCTTCAGGATGATTTACAGGAAGTAGTAGTTGATCAAAGCTGCATTCAAAAGTTGTAATTTCTGTACTGGCATTATAAAAACCGTTAGAACCGTGTCCATCTCGTTCTTATCTGCCATTTTTCTGCCATGACCTCACAAGTTAGAGAATGTGGGGGCAAAAGCAAACACCAGGAGCCAGGCTGTGAGTAAATGGAAACGCTGGGCTTTCTGGCTTCTTATTTGAGCATTTTAAGAACCAACAGAAAGATATTTTCAAAGACTGTTTCGACTCATCTGAAGCTAAAACAAGCAAGGAGCAAAAACACACACTTTGCTATGACCTGGTCAATTTAGAGAGAACAAGCAGGACTTCTACTTAGAAGTGATATAACAGTGTGGCCCTGTGTGTGTGTGTGTGTGTGTGTGTGTGTGTGTGTGTGGTGTGTGTGTGTGTGTGTGTGTGTGTTGCAGCCTTTTATATCTCCCTTTCCCAGGAAATTGAGTAGGCTGTTCTCAACACACACACACACACACACACACACACACACACACACACACACACACACCACACACACAGGATAAATGCAGTGATGGAGAAATATGGAGGCTCATAGTGGACATAATGTGGCTTCATAATATCCCCCCTGACACAGGAAATAGCCAGAGGTCTGGGTCTGAGTTTGGGTCTGAGTTTGTGTGTGTGTGTGTGTGTGTGTGTGTGTGTGTGTGTGTGTGTGTGTGTGTGTGTGTGTGTGTGAGTGTGTTTGTTGAGAAATACCCATCAGAGGAAGGAAATAATGAATCGCACTGCAGCTTTTCAGAGAACTGAGGGATCAATAACTTTAAGTCATTTCAATATTGTAAGTCAAATTTATTATAAATCAAAGAAAAAGTTGAATTTTTTTCTTACGATTCAAACTTAATTTTCTGACATTGTTGCTTTTATATATAATATACAAAATAAATAAAAATAATACATGTATCTGCCCCTATTGAATTTATAGAAAAAGCTATTATTATTCCAAATCTATTTTAAACGTGACATGTGTTCATGCAGATTCCCACCTCAATGTGTGTCAGTGTGTGTCAGTGTGTGTGTGTGTGTGTGTGTGTATCTGCTTTCCCCATCTGTGCAAGTGAGTAACAAGGCGGTGTGTGTCGACACACGTGAGAACCGTCACAAGTGTGTGTTCACGTAGTGTGTGTGATACATGTGTGTGGGTGTGTAATTGTGATTGTGTGCAGGTTTTCAGGCCAGAGAACAAAAAAAAATCTCCACAGGTGACGGTTCTTTACGAGTCTCTTCCACACTCGTTTTATTAGCCTCCCATTTTCCTTTCAACCACCAGCACTTTTTTTAAATGCTTCTTCTGGCAAAGTCACCATTCCACCATCCCCCTTTTCTTTTTCACCAATATCCTTTGATTTAATTACTGCCACATGCTGCCGACTGCCAGCGATCGTTAGCGAGAGAACCGCCCCAACAGAGTCACTCCTGACACGCCGAACAGGCAAATACGTGGGAAAACACACACAAAAACAACACAGTGAGGGCTGGTTATGAGCAAGCACAAAAAAAGAAGCACAAAAAGCTCCTTACAACTTGATCAGGGGTCATGAAAGGCCACGTCGCGGCCCTGGGAGTATTGACGAGATCGTCAAGATCGACAAGATCAACTAGATCGACTAGATACTGCTAATCCTATCACCACTACAAGCAACAGTTACAAGCTACAAAACAGCCACAAGCTACGCTACAAGACACAAGCTACGCTAGCCGCAAGCTAGTCTGCACAAGCTACGCTACAAGCTACGCTACAAGCTACTGCTACAAGCTACGCTACAAGCTACGCTGAAAGCTGTAAGTAAGCCACAGAACACCAAGAGAAAACATCATGCCCGGAGATAGACACAAAGGACGATGCCGTAAACGAGGGACCCCCTCAAGATCGGCATTGACAGTCATATCTGTGAACATTGAAGGGTGTGTTCAGCTGTGGCTGAACCACATCTAACCAAGCCCTGTAACTGACTGCCCTGTGGACACGATAAGAAGAAGACAACTTGATCCTCATGTTCTTTATTTTAATTTACATCAACAAAACAAATGACTTAGGAACAGAAGTTGTGGGTCAACTAAATTAGCAACCAATGCTAAATGCAGCAAAACAACAATATCCAATATTTTGTTTTCTACTTCCTTCAAGGTACAGTAAGTATTCAGAAGAAGAAATAGTTTTCGGTTATTTGGGATTTCTGCTTGAATATTGTGGTTTTTGAGCTCAAAGATATGGAAATTGGAGTTGACCCGAGCGTTATCTTCGAAACACACTCGTAAACACACAAACATGCAAGCACATTGAGAAATCTGGATCTAAAGATTTTTATACCCAAACAAACTTTTTATCTAATATGTCTTTTCCTTTTGTTCTTGAAACTGAGGAGGACGAACACAAAATAATGTGTGTCCCAAAGGAGAGTTGTGTACTCTGTCCTTCTGCCACTTTCGTTGTGTTGTGATGTTTGGAGGTCAAAGGTTTAAACACCTGCAGCTGATGAAGAGTATTCAGGGTATTGCAAAGACACAATGGAAAACCAGAGGCTGGGTTGATCACTAATTTGAACCTACCATGCACTGAAAGCGACTGATAAATAAATAAAGAGAGTAAGAAAGATTGTTCTTTGTAGCAGGAGACAACAGGAAGTTAGACAAGAAGAAGAGAGGCAACAAGAGAAAACTCCCGGCAGAGGTAAAGAGTTGGTGTTGAGCCAGTTTGCTGTCTGACAGCTCATTAAGTGCTTTTATAAATAATGAATTGATGTAGTAATTAACAAGACTCTCAAACTTTCATTGCGACAGAGAGAGAGAGAATATTTGTGTGGGAGCCCGTCAAAGATTCTCACACACACACACACACACACACACACACACACACACACACACACACACACACTCCGACAAAATGAATCCACTGTATTTATGAAGATCGTGGAAATTCTACATTACCCGTTACTGTTTTGCTCAAGGGCGCTATAGACTTGGTTGCACACCGAAAGATTGACGGCAAGGTTCAAGTTGAAATTATTTTGAACTTTGAGTGGAGATGGAAAGGATAGAGAACGCTTCTATGTATCTGGCTTATTATTTGGATTTTTATTATTTTCTTTTGCCTTTAACAGTCCAAATATCAGGTGATAAATAATCCAGTTCCACCCTGATTTGAATCGCAAACAATGACTTACAGAGAACTGACCCTTGAACCCTGATCATATCTTCCAATTTTTTAAAATCTAGCAAATCTAACAAGTGAATCAGCCCATATTTGACTCTTCCTGTGTAGTTTACTGGGGATTACAAGGTCAATGTTTCTATAGATGAAAAGTACTAGAAGTATCTGTTAGTGATTTGGATCATGTTATGGGTTCTTCCTTGGTCCATGCTACACCCTTCCACTAACTTTCATGAAAATCCATTTTCCGTTAGCCTGCTCAAAAACAGACAAGGAAACCATCACGCCAAACCGAAAACATTATCTTCTTTGATGAGGTATTAAAACATCTACAGAAAGAAAATTGGTAATCCAGTGGGTCCACAATAAACAAAGCAATGCTTACTTAGCTGTTTGAGCAGTTCAACCAACGTCCTTTCCAGACTGATTGATTAGACCGATTTCAAAGGCATTCATTTAATCGTTCGCATAAAAAAAAAGAAGTAAGAAGAAAGTATTTTTGCCTTCATCTTGGGCCCTCGTGACCTCTTTGAGGACTACGACCCCCAGTTTGTGAGCCACTGTTCTAAGAACCGGAGCCAGGATTTATAACTACAAAGGCAAATAAATCCAAAGAAAAATCACCTGCTGGTATTCATCATGTGAAAAAGATGTAGAAGAAGAAAAAAATTCCCCGAAAAACCACAAAGAGAGGAAGATAAGGAGAGCGGCGAGCATTATGATTGGTTGTTTGTTGCCGCCATGACACATACACTCGTCACACACACACACACACAATTACAAACGTGTTCTCTCAGATGGCATGGTGGCAGCCGGCCCAACAGCCAATCAAAACACCCGTTGCAGGGCAAGCGGCCAATGAGACCTCTGCTCTCTGCGGCAGCCAAGCTGTCAGGGTGAGAACAAGAGTGTAGGAGGCGTGTGTGTGTCTGTAGTTGTGTGTAAGTGTGTATGAGTAAACTCCTCGCACACATCTTGGATGATTAAAAATGTTGGATAGATATTTAGAAATGTTTTTTTTTACTTTTCAAATAGCAAAACAATGATAGTTTTAAAAGATTATTTGTTGTCATTTCTGTTTTTATTTATCTGATTTAAAAATGACTCCTACATTTAGATCACAATATATAATATCTGTATAAATGAATGGTTAGGCAGTTATATATTTTTCCGTAAAAAATGTATGGACTTTTTCTGTTTGATCTTTTGCAACTTGGCAGTCGTCCACACTCAACCTGTTCTCCCAAATGAAGCTTCATAAATAAATAATTACTGTGTAAATAAATTAAACTGATGACACATACAGTCATGATGAAGGTCATGAGCCGAACACATTAGCGTCACCTTGAATACACAGGGCATCCGGCCCGCTGAGCTGCAGTAAACAAGTGACTCTGCTGTAAAGCACTGACAGGTGGGGGGAAAGAGAAGACAAATAAGCCTTTGGAAGTTTATATTGTCAACAAGTCTGACTGTGTTGTGGTGAAAAATGATGTTAGTAGGTAGGATGGGTCTTCACCATATACCCCCTGGTCTAAGATGGCTGCCGTGGCATTTGATTCAGATTTGTAGGACTCTAGAAAGTTGAAGCCGTACAACACGGCCGACGTCACCACAATGCTGGGTCGCAGGGACCCCGTTGCTAAGGCAACACGCCGGCAGGCACCTAAACCGAGCCAAAAGCTAAGATGGCTGCCATGCCATGTTAATTATTGAAGAGGGTGCAGACGGAGAGTGGGGAGCAGCGAGCACTGCTGCCGGTTGGAGGCTGGGTCACAGTTAACCCGTTTCCAAGGCGATGCAAGCTGGCGACGGGCGCCCGGGTCTCAATCACCACAGCAACGTAACGTAGCAACCGTACACACGCTAAAACAAAACTCCAAATACTAAGATGGCCGCCACAGGAAGTGAGTGACTATTCATGCCATATGCTTTAAGCTACATATCATTTCTTCACTGGATTTATCTGATTACATTAAACATCATTTATTATATTATAAAACTAAAAATATCTTAAAACCAAACTTAAGGCTTTTAAAATGTTTAACGCAAAACAAAACTTTACTTAATTGGATAGTACCACATTGCAGTGTTTTGGAATAAAAAATATGATCAGATATCATCAGAATTATCAGATTTATCAGAAAGTCATAGCTATGAATTCTTTTTTAAATATCATTCAAAAATGTATGCAAAGCCACATTTAAATCCTGTGTTGAAATACTAAATGGGAACTAACATGTTTTTTGTATGAACTTTTTAAGCATTGTCATATAAAAATAACTGAGCAAGCTACTGTACAGCCACTAATGTTTGGTTTTGGGGTCAAAGCCATCGTGAGTTTTAATCAGTCACATAATAACATGTCCGGCTCAGAGTCAGCTTTAAAATCAGTAAAAATACACATTTTTTCATTATTGTTTTCCAGTAAAAGCGGAGTACAGCCACATTTAAAGAGAGGGGTTTAAAGCATTAAACGCATACATTAACACACTTAATCCTTATCTTCCTCATTTTGGCTTGCAGGGATGTTAACCCCTTGACCTCTTCCTGTTGAGAGAGGCGGTGCAGCCATTAGACAGATCTGGCCGCTCCATTACATCACCAGATTTCTTTAAACCAACTTCCTACCGTGTTTATCTAGATGATATTTGAAGGTATTTCACATCAGTTTGTTGTTGTTGACAGGCAAGGTTGTGTGAAGCTGAGAACTGCATTAAACACTGAGTGGAGCATTGAGTGGAAAACATGTGTTTCTATTAAATGTTGAGAGCTATCGATTGATATGATTGTGATGACAGAAACCTGCAGAGATCCTAACCCTAACCCTAACCCTAACTGAGCATGCTTTTGCTTGAAGAAGCATGGAAGTGAAGTACATTTTGCTGCATGGACATTTAGTGGGAATGTCACGCTAAGGCTTTTAACAACAACATACTTTAAAACCGAATCAAAGTGGCCAAAAACATGAAAAGAAAAATGATGGAAAACAATGAAACAACAAATACAAACCGAACCCTCAGTGTCCTACAGATGGGACCCGGTCGGTCAACAGGAAAGCTGTTTTTATCATCTGATCTAAATTTGTGCATCCATTTTCTGCAAAGCTTAATCACCAGTTTAAAACACTTTACTTCTGTTTTATCGCAGTTCAAATTCGCCGAGAGTCAAATTCAAGCTAATATTTTCGGGGGGAAAAAGCAATGTTACATCAGTAAATAGAAGCCAGAGGATGCAGAGCGCTTGATGCCATTAACTCTCCAGAGATGTTACGGCTTCAGAGGTTGTTCCAAGAGCCTGACAGTGTAAATCAAGCCAATCTAAACCGGTTCAAAAGGGGCGGACGGACCCTCTCAACATCTGATTCCGATCCCGTTCAGTCTTGTGATCCATCACAATGTTAATAGGGATTAAATGGGCCTCCTGTGTGAATTGACTCAATACAATACCTCTATATAATACCCTTTGTCATCGGGCTGCCTATGACCAGAACACAATGAATGTATGAAAGCAGAAAACATACAACTACAATGGTGGACAGGACATGCCACCTACCGATGATTGAGCTATTTTTGGTGTCTTTCCAACGGCAAAAGTAACGTTTTGTCCTCAGAGGATAGACCTTTGACATTTACTTAATATTAACTGGACTGGATTTCATTAAAAAAGTTACATTCCCAGTGCAATTACCCTTAGCGTGGTACAAAAACCGTTAGAGTTCTTTATCCTATCTTATTCGTCCAATACCTACGATGACTATATGACTGGAAGCTTTCAGTCATATAGAATGGCACCAATGTTTCTCCTTTAACACAAAACACAAATAATGTGTTTCCGTCACAGGTGTGAACCATTAGCTATACTTTGGAAAGCCCTGGTGGCCGTTTGGCACGCTGAAATGCCAACTCTGTGATAAGCCTTCACCACAGACTGAATTGGTTGTAGTTTCTAGGGTTGTGGGCCAATCAAACGTCACATTGAATGTCAGAATGCTTGTGGTGATAGACTGCGGGCAAAACCAGACAAATAGTATCAGGTCTGGTTACAAACAGGCTCAAAATGCAGCTGGTGTTTGACTGACAGAGTGTCAAGACTTTGCAGATTGCAGTTGATTCCTATAAGGTATCGAATACCGATGGTGGCACTCGCCAACATACATCCCCTCGAAACCACAACCAAACACGTGGTGCAACTAACAGCATTTAAAAATCACACTTGGACTGCTTTCCCTTATCTATTATTCCACTATCTCAGCACAACTCTTCCGATCATAAGTACTGACAGTAATCAAATCAATCCGATATTAATTCCCGTCTCAGCCTGAACCTGTGACCCCGCAAGAACCACCACAGAAGAAGAAACCGTTTTCGAGCAGCAGTGTGGGACGCAGTAAGAGGCTGTAAGAGCCTCTAATAGCGAACATATGGAAGCTCGCTGGTTGGCAGCAACACAATCAGGAATACATTATTTGGCCCACACTGGAATAATAAAGGAGCGAGATCAAAGAGCTGATTACTTCAGCACTGCGGAGTTGCAGGACCCTTTCTGTTTGTTCTTTCTTTATGTCGTTCCTTTATTTCACTTTGTTGTCTTCATTCTTTCTTTCTTCCTCTTTTTCTGTCTTTCCTTTTTATTCTTTTTTCTAAGACCAGGTATAGCCCGCCTATTTTGAATGGGCACCAAGTGGAAGCTGGGTAGCATCTATCATCATGTCTATTGCTGTGTGTGTGTGTGTGTGTGTGTGTGTGTGTGTGTGTGTGTGTGTTTGTGTGTGTGTGTTTGTGTGTGTGTGTGTGTGTGTGTGTGTGTGTGTGTGTGTGTGTGTGTGTGTGAGAGAGAGTGATGCTGCTGGCTGGAGACGCATTTGAGTACAAACAGCGGCATAAAACAAATCTTGATGGATAGAGAGTGAAAACAGACAGCGCCTGTACCAGCTTTTCATAGATATATGAAGAAAGGGCTTTGTGATTTCACAACGAGCAAAACACAGATCAAAATACAGAATTTCATCATAAAAATGTAGTCGACGAAGGTTTTGGAAATCGCCAAATGTGGATGCAATTTACAAACCTTACACACATGGGACCTGGTCACTAAGAGTGGTATATTTGTTTTATAACAGTAGTGTAGTACATTCTGGAAATAAAATAGTGCCATATTGTGTTACATCAAATATATTGGTATTCATTCCATATATTTTAAATATTTTCTTATTCAACTGATATTGTATTTATCGACCAACACTGGTGACAATATGAGCTTGAATTGTGACACACATAATTCAGAACGAATATAACATAAAACCCAGAATTGGGGAAAAGAATAATATAGAAAAAATGCAATGGCTTTCATAGGGCCCGATAAGAAAGGTTGATATCTATATGTGTGTTTTAACTTTTAAAAAGCTTAATCTTCTCATTTAAATTCCTCTCTTTCACCCGTATTTCTACATTGTCCATACAGAAAAAAAATAGTCACGACCATTAATACAGTAACAGCAGGATGGAGCTCCAAACTGCATGTTAGTGTGTGTGTGTGTGTGTGTGTGTGTGTGTGTGTGTGACCTATTTGCATGCAGCATGGCAGTGCAGGACAAAATGGGACTCAGACCAATGGTCCCCTTAGAGTGGCACACCGGGAATTTGTGTGTACATGTGTGTGTGTGTGTGTGTGTGTGTGTGAGACAGCCTATTCTCGACGGAAACTGGCCCACTTCATACGAAGAAATGTATCACTTGTTTTTCAAAAATAAAAATAGTTTGTTTTTCCTTATTTCATTCATACACTGTCAGTCAGTCTAACTTGGACTAATATAAGTTATACACTAATAGCAGTGTGATATGCCTTGATATTATTAACACAAATCTCTAGAAAATGTCCACTGAATGCCACATTACTGACTTTGAAGTGCACACACCTGAAGGCAGCGTTTAGCTAGGGTTGCACAATCTCAGTATTTGATAAAGGACAAACATGTGGAAATATAATTGGGAATGAAGAGCTGTTCTGCAGAGAAGTGAATAATGATTCAACAAAAGGATAATTCCCACTAATATCTAAAATCGTAATAGCAATATGTGTTAAAATAATCACAATTTGTTTTGTTTCTCTACATTGTGCAGCCCTACATTTAACCAGCATGAAAAACACCTTATCCCCCCCTCTGACTGAGCACAGAGTGGTACGATCCTCACTAACACTGCCAGTGCCACTGAAGCTAAACAGCTAACAGAGTGTGTGTGTGTGTGTGTGTGTGTGTGCGTGTGTGTGTGTGTGTGTGTGTGTTTTAGCAGCCCGAGCTCAAACACACCTCTAGCTGCCATCCCGCTCCACTGTGCTGCATTGTGTGGCAGTTGTGTTGTCTTGTTGTTGTTTAGAGTGTGACAGCTGTCCGGTGTTAATCAGTGAGTCCATGCAGCCTCCCTAACAGCTCACCACAGCATGACTGACCCACTAAAACACACACACACACACAAGTGCCCAGCAAAATGACAACAGCCCCATTTTCCACTTTGATAATGAATACTTAGGTTGTATGTGTGTGTGTGTGTGTGTGTGTGTGTGTGTGTGTGTGTGTGTGTGTGTGTGTGTGTGTGTGTGTGTGTGTGTGTGTAGGGGGGTTCCACTTTAAACAAGTGTGTCAGCCAGCTTAAAATGGTGTCACACACATTTAACACACACATATTCACAACTTGTCTTGATTCTCTCGCCAGAAACGTTAAGTTACTTAAGCTTTTCTTTTGCTGTGAAGCTTCTGCTTAGTATATGAGAATAGGCTTGAGCACACACACAGAATGCAGAAGATCGGCCAATGACAATCACCACCGACAGGACAGCATCGAGAGTCTGTCGGAGAAACCGACATTCTCCTAAACACACAAGAACCATGTAGGACACACAATCACAGCACACAGATGTAAGAGCTGGAGTAATAATGTATCACAGTACGGGACATAAAACCCCAGCGGGGTTGTTATGCTTTATGAAATTGAAGCAGTGTGAGTAAAACTCAAAGCAAAGCACTGACTTAATCCTGAGCTGCAAACACTTCCTTCTGAGCATCAATAGTTTTAAGTTACATAAATCATTTTCTTTAAAAGTTATTATACCACAAGCCAACGTAGCTAAATTGAGTAAGAGTAGTGTAGTCGTAGGAGCACCAAACTAACACCAACGCTTGCTTATTCCAAGGTGTCCAAATTACTCAATCTCTTCAACAAATAACGCAAAGCTCAGCCTCTCAATTATTGTGAACTTTAGCCTTTTATTATATTGAACATGTATTGACATATGAGAGTGTATGGGTGGATGTTATCATACAAGCTAATATAGCTAACTTGAGCATTAACTTGTACTAGCCTCAGGTAACAAATATAACACATATCTGGTTTAACAGTATGGTATATGTCAATTATTAAGTGATTTGGATCTGTTAAAAACATCTAGGGTTCTTTATATGCTTTAGTGTTTTGGTAATAACCTCTTTAGTGGGCTAGCTAGCATTAGCTTTATCGATCCATTATCCAACAAGCTATTCAGATGTGCCAACTAACAAGACATCATCTCGTCCAATATTAACAAAATTCAAAGTTCTTCATCTGCCCCTTGTACAAACTTTCATTAAGTTTAATTAAAACCAGACATTATTTCTCTCATATAAAGTACTTAGCAGGGTATGTTAGCATTGGCTTTGACCACAAACATAGCTAACAAGCTAATCCGATGTGCTAACTAGCCAGACTCTCGACAATTGTATTAGTTATCAGTAACCAGTTGCAAAACTGAAAAAAGGAAGGAAATTAGCCATGTTACCAAAACAGTCCAATCCGCAGATACAAAAAGCAAAGTTTTTTAACTGCCCTTGCTACACATTCCATTAAGTTTAATACAAAATGGGTCATTTGATTTTGCGTCATAACATACTTTGCGGTTAGCTACCATGAACTTAAACCACATCCATTGTCTCACAAGCTAATGAATGTGCCAATGTACAGTACATTATCTGACAGTTTTCAGTTCCCACACAGGAAAAAAGGGAAGGAAAAGAGCCTTTTCACCCAAAGATCTGCAGGTGACATTCACTTGCACCAGTACTGGAGAAATCCAATATGGCTGCCAGACGGCTGGTTACTGAGCCATCAGCTGAAAGGCCTCTGCACTGTGATGGTGTGTGTGGATCTACAGCAACATGCATGAACCTTCATCCACTGCTGCCTGTCCCCATCTGCAGGCTAACCTTGATGTTCAGAGGTTTGATCGGGCTGGCAGACGCACACAGACGCACACACACACACACACACACACACACACACACACGACTCAAAGCAAAAGAGCGTCTCTTCCCATGGACAGGTTGGACAAAGCCAGCCAGCTATTCTGCTCAGTCCACCTTCCCTTATGGGACACACACACATAACTGTGACTGTGTGTGTGTGTGTGTGTGTGTGTGTGTGTGTGTGTGTGTGACTGTGTGTGTGTGACTGTGTGTGTGTGTGTGTGTGTGTGTGTGTGTGTGTGTGTGTGTGTGTTGATATGCATGCACATCACTCTGGCAGCTGTGTTTTTGGACATTAAAGCCAAGGGTTTCTAGAGACAGAGAGAGGAAAAAGTGAGCAGTCTCTGATGCACAACCAGAATATTATCATTAAATCTCTCTTTTTGACAAATTCCAGTTGCATTCTGGGACATTAACGCTGGTCGGAAAGATCAATGTGAAGCAATGCCAGTATAGAGTTCGGAACTGTAAATAATGTGACGGCAAATATATCAGGCAGGAATATTTTATCAATTACATTTCGTGTTTTTTACTGTAAATTCTAAATTATTTTCATAATTTGTAAATAGTTATTGAATTAAATTGTCTATTGATAAAAAAGGAAAGTATTTTCATAAAGGTTCTCGGTGCCAAACTCCATAAAACCTGTTAAAAAATAATACGAAAGACCCACATGTGTTTGTACCTCTGATAACCGACTACACGTGATCTAAATGTCATGGCCGTGTTTCGACACACATTGACCCCGAAACAAAACCGCACACTAAATAAATACATTCATCGAGGACAATATTAAAATAAACGTTTAGCCCATCAAGCTACAAACTCCAAGTAAAAAATACACAAATAAGATACAGATGAATTCAAATAATCTCCCGCCTTTTAAGCGAGATAAAACAAGATAACGTTACTGTCAGTGACGCACCCGCTCTCCATCAGCCGCGCTGACACGTGACAGCTGTGACGTCACTCATGCTGATTACCCTGACATACATTAGTAATGGAGAGCCGGACTATACAAGACAAATGGCTGATATGTGACTGAATGTTACAATAAAAGTGTGTGTGTGTGAGAGGGTGTGTGTGTGTGTGTGTGTGTGTGTGTATCAGCGGCATCAGTGTCAGATAATCTGATGTAGGAGGATTAAATGTAAGCCTGAATAGTGTGTTAGGCTTTTACCGGACACGCACGACACGCACGGACACACACACACACACACACCCACACACCACACACACACACACACACACACACACACACAGGAGAGACACTGCATGACCCACTGACAGGGCAGTACTTTGTGCACACATTGTTATAACTATGTGTACTATACCAACAAGATTCACAAGAGTATATGAAAGTACTCAGAGACACACAATTAACACACACTAATGTTTATCCTCTAGTGCATAAGGTAATACAAAGTCAACACACACACACACACACACACACACACACACACACACAAAATATACACTATTAAAAACTGAAATAACACAGAAGTGAGAAACACACTCATTGATGAAAGACGTACATTCTTCAGCATTTATAATAGAAAAATTAAGAAACACAAATATGTAGGAGCGTATTGAAACACACACACACACACACACACACACACACACACACACACAGCACCGGGTCAACATGTGTGGAGGGACACAAGAGCACACACACGTACACAAAGAAGCAATACATTTGGCTTTTTTGTTGTTGTTCAAACGGAATAACTCAAGCAGATGGAGATACAGGTCTGCCCACACACACACACACACACACACACACACACACACACACACACACACACCACACCACACACACACACACCACACACACACACACACACACACACACACACACACACACACACACACACACAATGCATCTATTTATAAAGTTATAATTGCATAACACGCTGTGCTCTAATTCCAGCCTACTGAGCACACAGGATGTCCACACACACACGCACGCACGCACACACACACACACACACATGCACACACGCACACACACACACACACAGCTTCTAAACGGGACAAAGTGCACTTGAGTGTGTGAAAAACACACTCTCTAAACAGGCGATGTAAAGGAGAAATAATATCAGACCACCACACACACACACACACACACCACCGTCTCTCTTTCCGAGACAACAGTGTCAATACACTGTACACCCTATTTGCATATTTCCTGCTGCAGGCGAGAGACGCTTCCCTCTGTAGATATTTAGGTATTTTTACTAGATGTTTAAATGTTGTCGTTAAACTGGAATTAAATAACACTTTAATCATTTTTTAGAGGGTGTCTTTGGTTCATGGAGAAAAAGGATTCTACCAAAAAACACTCAATCTATCAAAACAATTTAAATACCAATACTTTTTCAGTAGATCAATTATTAGGAGAGCTTGACCTTTGACCTCTTCACGACTGGTTGATTTGAACTGCACCAACATTACATTAAAAGAATGTACTCTTTCTTATGGAATAATACATATATATTTAAATATGCAATTCATTGTTATAACTGAACCTGAAAATCCATGTGAAAAACACTTATTTTATTCTGCATTAATTTGAAAAAACTAGATCTCATTTGCTTAAAAAAATGTGAATTAGAAAATAATAATTAAAAAGAGTCTCAGAAAGGGAGGGCACACACTGAATACCCGAGCCCTGAATGACCTGATGGTTTAAAGTGTGTTTCCTGCTCACTGAGAGAGGGCTGCACATTTTGGCAGGCAGCTTCAGGACCCTCCTAATTAAAACTTACTGAATATTCAAACGCTGCGTTAGCATAACAATGGCCGGCTGGCCGGGCCCGCTTTAAATGAGGCCTTTTGTTTTAGCCGAGCTTTCTGCTGCCTCATTAAGCCGCTAGAGCTTAAGTTAGCGAGCCGACAGCAGCTAACCGGAGCTCGGGCCTCGGCCTCCTACTCTCCGCCCCTCCCCCCCCACTTTCCCCCCAAAAACTAAAAGCCCCGATTCAGCCTCCTTTCTGTTTGGTCTTGCTGGGCCGCGGCTTGCTGCCGGCTGCAGATCTGTCCGAGCCTTTCTGCCTCTTCTCTCAAACCCAACCTCCGCCCCAGTTTCCACCCCCCCCCCTCTTCTCTCTCAATATCACCAACCAGCCAGACTCACAACCAAACCACACCAAACACCAAGACCAGGCCACCAAAAAGCCACACAAACAAGGCCCAAGAAGACTTTATTAGACACTGAGAAAGCTGAAAGGTTGACTTTAATTAAATGTATTTTCACAACAGATTACACATCATTGAATTAGCTGAGTTGAAAGCAATAATATTAAGTTAAAACAAATATATCAGGTTAAACTTCAAGTCAATGTTTCAGTTTTTCAGTGAATATGTGTTTTCTGTTTCTGTCAGTGCACGTAGAAAGGCTGTGACACAGACAGACAGAGTGGGATGGGGGGGGGTAAAGTGAAGATGGAAAGGAGCTTGGCACCAGATCAAGACCGTCGGCACACTGTGCCATCCAGCAGCCGAACAAAGCGGTGCCACGCAGAGCTCTGTGGCATCAGCCTGCCGGAGAACACCGGCCCGAAGAGATACAGAGAAGGTGCGGAACTACGGGGAGAGAGCAGGTAAATGAGCATGGATCTCTGAGCTGGTGGTGGGCACCGCTCGGGGTCCGGATGAGGCCGGGGGGGGGGACAGAGGGCGAGTGTTGGAGCGCTCAGACAACAGAGGCTCTGTTTACAGCTGCAGAGCATCTGAACACACAGCGCTGCTCGCCACAGATTAATGTAAACACGTCAATCTGAACATCACTACGTTTAACGTCTACAAAAATAAAGAACGCATAAAAGATAGATCCGATTCAAGAAGGATTAGAAAATATACCCTAGAAACCAATCAAAAAATATAATTTATAGAGAACTGAAGAGTGTTAATGCTTCACAAAATGCACCATCAAGACATTTTTGAAACACTCTTATTTAGCATTTGTTCTTACATTTAAAGACAATAATGAATTGTTAGCTTGCCGTTTTAAAACATCATTTTTAGGATGAATTCACAGCTAGCGTTTTGCGTCTGATTGATAAATCATATTAGAGAGCCTGACTGAAAAATCTGAACCGTTGACTTTAATTTAAGTTAAATGAAATGCATTATGTTAACATATTTCACATAGCTGTATAGCTTAGTTGAAAGCAATAGTATTACGTTTAAATATAAAAAAAAATGTCTATTTCGAAAACAAAGCAAAAGAAATGTTGACACATAATATTTTGTAATATTATTCCTTTAGTAATGTTCCCTTCGTCCTCCCCTCTCTATTTCCTCCTTCCTTTCTCTTAAGCTCCCATGAAGCCACATTGAGAGTCAAAGGTGAGACAAAGGCAGTTCACTGACAGGTGGATCTGTAGGAAATCCCAGCTTTCCGTCTTCATTAAAACCTGCGACTCGACAGACATTCCTGTTGAGGCGAGAAAATCTGTGAAATCCATTCACCCCGCCTCACTTTACACCCTGTTTCTCAGCCTTCACTTCTCCCCCGTCTCTTAAAACACCTCCACCCTGTGACCAAGCGTTACAGGTGTGTGTGTGTGTGTGTGTGTGGAGGGGGGGTCTCTGCAGACAGACAGGTTCACAGGAGGTCAGACAGCTTGCTCGCTTTGGATGACTTTCTCAGATGTATTTCTTTTTTTTATCCAGGTGGTATTTCATCATTTTTTGTAGACATGCTGGATCTCATTGGCATCTTCTAAATTAAAATGTACAATTAAAAGACCATATATTTAATTATAGACCTTCAACTTCTTCATATTCACCATGTGCTGCCTTTGTTTTATTTAATGGCATTACAGTGGATTAGAAATAACATCATTAATATGACAGATAAATCAAAATATTATTTTTTTATGATGAATATTAATTTAAACATGAATGAAATGAAGGACACCTAAAATGCATGTTCGAGGTTGTGGCTAAATAGCAAATAAAAAAATATATTGCAAACATAATTGTAGGCTACTAGAGAAAATATGTCTCTGCATGAAACACACAACAACCGCAAACTGCACGTGTGTCCTTCTGCATCAGAGCAACAACAAATCAATACATTACTATGGCTGTTCTTTTTCTAATTAGGTTAAATTAAAGACATTTGTGAAAGAAAAGGACAAACATGAACCTGCAAGCAGATTCATTTGATTTAACAGGATGTTTTTCTTTATTTAGGAATGTTTTTATGCAATAGTTCAAATACCTGAGGTGTTACCACACACACACACACACGCGCACACACACACACACCTTCATCATCACATTTCAGAAGTCTGTCCAGCTTATTTATCCAAAGCACCACGGCACTCAGCAGCAGCTACTGTCACTTTCCCCGCCACACACGCGCGCGCGCACACGCACACACACACACACACACACACACACACACACACACACACACTCTCTTTAATTCCCTCCGATAAACAACAACTCTTCCACAAATAAACCCCGGCAGAATCACAGTCCTCTCGCGCTTTGACGCGCGGCGGCGACCCGCGCTGTTTGAGTTTGGTGCGTAAAAAAAGGCACCTTCACACCTCCCCTCTCTCTCACACACACACTCCCACTCTCTCTCTTCTTTTCTCCCCCCTCTCTCTCTCTCTCTCTCTCTCTCTCTCCCAAGCCCTCGCGGAGGAGGACAAAACGAAACAAGGGATGATGATGATGATGATGATAGAAGATGGAAGACGGGGTGCTCCTTACCGCTTTGCCGTTGTAGTAATACATGAGTGAGCTGCCTGTCATCCCGGGGATGGTGTACGCGCAATACATCGTTCCTCTCCTCCGCAGACAGAAGAAACACTCTCGTTCTCGTTCTCTTTCTCTCTCTCTGTTATCACGCTCCCCCGCCCCTTCTATCTTCTCCTTCTTTCTCTTCTGTTTTTAACTTTTTCTCGGATGTGTTATGATCGCAAACTCTCGCCGCTCCTCTCGCCGCGTGCTCCTGCCTGATGCGCGTTTTTTTTTCCCCGCCGACAATTCCTTCAGTTGCATTTTCCCATATGGCCGAGCCGAGGCACGCGGAATATGCAAAGTAGGGAGAGAGAGAGAGAGGAGTGCCCCTCCCCTTCTCTCTCTCCCTCTCTCCCACACACACACTTTACGCGCTCACACGGAAAATATAAGGAAAGAGAGTTTCGCCGACACTTTTTCAACTTTCCACAGAAAATCTGGAAGTCATCCTCGCGCGGTGTTGCAGTTCTGCCTTTGAACTGAGCCAATATTCACTTTTTCCATCGCTTCCTTCAACACACTCTCCTCCTTTTTACTCTGCTTCTCTCCTTTCTTCACTTAATTCCTTCTCCACTCCTACCCCTTTCATCTCCTACTCCCTTATCCCCCCTTCATTTTCTCTTCTTCCTCCCTTATTTCATCCCCTCACATCTCCTGTCTCCTTATTCCCTTCTTCTTTCCCTCTTTTTCCTTTTCTCCATTCCCGTGTCTTTATTTCCTGTTCCTCCTTGCTCTCTTGATTCCTCATTTCCTATTTCCAACTCTCCTCCCATCTTCTCCCTCATTCTCTCCCCATCTCCTCCTTCCTTACAAATTCTCTCCCCTCATTTCCTTGTTTCCTCCTTTCCTATGTCCTCCCATCTTCCCAGATGTCTCTTCTTGCTTCCCTTTTCCAATGGACGAAGAAGGGTACTCCTCACCTTCCTTCCTCCCCTGTTTTCAAATACTGTCTTGTTTCCTCTCATATTCCCTTGTTTCCTTTACTTGTTTGCACTTCCTGTCACCTTTTTTGACTTTGTCCACCTGCTCTCATATCCCACTTTCTATGATATACCATTTTTCCTTATTTCATGTTGTGTCCATCCTCCCTGTCCCCTCTGCTCTCTTGTTTCCTCATTATATATTTCATCCTCTCCTCCCTTGTTTCCTTCCCTTGTGAACTCATCTTCCTCTTCATTTTATTATCCCCTTATCACCTCCTCTTGCTTACCTTTCTGCTGTCTTGTTTTTTCTACTTTAATATTTCCTCTAAACTCTTTCTTCTCCTATTTTCATGTCCTGCATCATTTTGTCTCCTTCTCCTGTTTCCTCATCTCCCATCCTTTCTTCCCTCGTTTCCTCATTTCCTCCCGTCTCCTGCTTCTTTCCTTTTCCCTTCCCTTAGTCCTTGTTCCAAAATATGCTTTGGTTGTATTTTTGAATTTTAAAATCAATAATGTGTACCAAACCAATGAAAGCAAGCACTTTACACACACACGCACACTTTTTTTTTCAAATATCACCCCAAAACAACAAATATCACTTCATGCCTCAATGCATATTTCTGAAGCAGAAGTGCAGTTATACACATTGTACTACATGTTCAAACCCACACTGGCCAATAGGGGGCGCCATACATACCCTAGTTGTATTGATCTGTGAGAGTGTGTGTGTGTGTGTGTTTGTGAGTGAGTGAGTGAGTGAGTGAGTGAGTGAGTGTGTGTGAGTGAGTGTGTGTGTGTGTGTGAGAGCGTGTGTGTGTGTGTGTGTGTGTGTGTGAGTGAGTGAGTGAGTGAGTGTGTGTGTGTGAGAGCGCGCGCGTGTGTGTGTGTGTGTGAGCATGTGTGTGTGTGTGTGTGAGCATGTGTGTGTGTGTGTGAGAGCGCGTGTGTGTGTGTGTGTGAGAGCGTGTGTGTGTGTGTGAGAGCGTGTGTGTGTGTGTGTGTGTGTGAGCGTGTGTGTGTGTGTGTGTGTGTGTGTGTGTGTGTGTGTGTGTGGTGTGTGTGTGTGAGCGTGTGTGTGTGTGTGTGTGTGTGTGTGTGTGTGTGTGTGTGTGTGTGTGTGTGTGTGTGAGTGTCCTCCTGGCACACAGTGTTGCTGAAATCACAGACAACTGGCTGCTCCTGCTTAGCGTGGCCTTTTATCTAAATATAATTGTGTTAAAACAACAGTTCTGTGTGAGGAGCTGCTCAGCTGTTTATTTGCTGATGATCACAAAGTTGAATTCAAACTGGTCAGATGGTGCCGTGAAAATTAAAGACTAACTTTAAACCCCAACAGAGGCTCTATTGTAAGTCTGATTGACACGCGGGCTTGTGTACCGACACAAGGGAGGATTGGGATATGTTAGACCGTTGTTTTAATAAGCTTTATGTTGGAGCTGTCTATAGCGAGGGTGGTACGGAGATTACGAAGATACATCTCGTATAAATAATAACAGTCAACATGAATAATTCCTGCTTCAACTTCGGCTTCTCTTACTGTAGTTGTTTTAGTTTTAGGGACATCTTTGGCCTTCTCATTCGGATGAAGGAGGACTCCAGTAATTGAACAACGACCCTTTGTAAAGTTGGAGGACTCACAAAAGCCAATGTTCAACTTAAAATACGAGATATTGTGACTTTTATCCTGAGTTTGGGAAATCTCGGTGCTTGAAAATAAAACACTGCAACTGAACGCCACAGAAAGTCGAAGTTTCTACATAAATGTGCGGCAAAACCATCTTCCCATATGTCAAGAAACCGCTGTCTGATGTCGCACAACAGTCCAAGTTGAACATGGTAAACCATTGGCCTAGAGCAGGGGTCTCAAACTCAAGGCCCGGGGGCCAAATCCGGCCCGAGACTTCATTTGATGTGGCCTCGCAAGAGCTAGCAAAGAATATAATACTTTTATTATACGGTTACGTGCCACTTTACAGAAGCAGGTTGCCCATAAACTACATGTCCCACAATGCATCTCGTTTTGTGACATGCGCACTGAAGAGAGTTGCAATTATTTACCCTGGACTTCTGCTTTCAGATGGAGTTAATTACTAAGTTATTACCCTATCCGATAATAATACAATTCAGAGGCAATAATGTAATATAATACATTATTTTATATATATTATATATTTATATAGTTACAACCGGCCCTTTGAGTGCAACCTTGATGCGAATGTGGCCCGCGATGAAATTGAGTTTGACACCCCTGGCCTAGAGGCAGCGTAAAGTATATTTGCCTGGAGTGAAATAATAGGCCTGAATACAATCGTAGTAAAACCTGTTGTGCATGTACATTGATTAATTCAAGTTATCTCTGAGAAAAGTTATTTGAGAACATCTTCAACATGCCAACAAAAAAGTCGAAATATTAGAGAATATACAACTTTTTCTTAATTTTGAAAATAACTTACAGTTGTAGCCAGACACACAAACAAGTAATGTATATTATGTCAATAATTTAAATCATTTTCTTTTCAAATAACACATACGTTTCTGTGGCAGAAAGCAGGCGTGCTTTGAGTGGTCCCATGCAAAGTGGGATCCATAGGGTCAAAATATTCACATGTTTACATATTATGGTTATGTATACAGTATAATCACGGGTTGCCAAAATCTAAAGAAACAAAGAACAACTAAATATGTCAAGGTCAGCCATGTTTTCACGATTGGCACCGTGCACCTGGAACTCTGGGAATCTCCTGGCATAAGCTCCAAAAAACGCTGGATCCTACATGTCCCACAATGCAACTGTTTATTTTCATTAAACCCTCCTTTCATGACCACTGCTACCAAAGTCCAGTTTCTCACACAGGCTTCACTTATTTGCCAAGATGACACTGACGACATCGCCATGACGTCGTCAGCTTGTTGACAGAAGTTATTAACGACAAGCTTCGTAGTCAAAATTCAAAGAAATTGTCTTTTTATAAAACTGGATTAACCTTAAAAATACAGCAGAAAATCAAAATCACGCTGAGAGAGCGATGTCGGAAAAATAAGCGAGGGGGGGGGGTGGGTACAAGCAGTCACTACAGACAGTGATTCAGTCATCCACATTTCATATTAACATCGTCATCATTCATCCTATTCAAACAAATAATAGACTCCGAAACGAGCGAGCAGACCTCCCAAACCTCTCTCTCTCTCCTCTTCTTTCGGCTTTAATTTGATTAAAAAGCGAGCTGCAGGAAGGGGGGGGGGTGCGATGCACATCTAATAAGTGGACCATCTGTCTGCAGCGCTGGCTGGCTCCCAGCATTGTACCCAACCAGACTGCATGGGGAATGAAGGGAGAAATGGAGGGATGAAGAGAGGGAGGAGAGGAGTGCAGAGGAAACTAAAATACAGAGCCCGAAAGGAGTGAGGAAAAGAAGCCGAGACAGCGTTTTCAATTCTGTCTGACGGCTGCTTGGTTAACAAACCTGCAGAGGAGACGAAGAAGAATGAAGAGCGGAGGGTGGAAGAGAGGAGGGAGGAGGAGAGAAAGAGGGTCGAAAGGAAGGGAGATGGAAAGTGGAGACGAAGAAGAGAAAATATGAGGAAAGTAGATCCAAATTCAATCGAGGAAGAGAAAAGGAGGAAGGAGGTGAGACAGGGAGGAGGAAAGGAGGAGATGAGTGCAGGGTGGAGGACACAAGAGAAAGGAGGCGAGAAGAGAAAAAGGTAGAAAAGGAGGAGTGGAGAAAAGAGAAGAGGAGAGGAGGAAAGGAAAAAGGGTAGGGGACGAGGAAGGGAGAGGTGAGGAGAAGGTAATGGAGTGCAGGATGAAAGTAGGAAGGGAGAGATATAGGAAGAGGACATCAAATGAGGAAGTATGAGGAAGGAGGATAGTAGATAATAATCCCAAGGGAATAGGAAGTGACGAGGAGAAAAGAAAGGATAGAGAAGGGAGGACATGAGGAAGCGAAGAGTTTCAAACAATTTTAGCGTGACCTTTGACCTTAAGGTGGTACAGTCTATTCCTTTGAGCTTTGCTTAAGGTGGACCAGAGACAGAAATGGGACGCTGTCTGTGCTTCAACATCCTACCAAGGTCACAGGATTGAAGTTGTTCCTTTATCCCTTTCACATCCCCTCTGCCTTTTCCCCTTCCTCACTATCTCCTTTCCTCTTCACTAAACCCTCTCTGCTTCCTTCCCTTCCCATTTGCCTCCTCATTTCTCTGTTAAGTATCCTCATCTTCCTCCATTTCTCAATTCCTTGTTCTCTTCAAGTCCTGCTTTAAGCACTTCCATTCCTCCTACTCTTCTCTTCCTTCTTCCTAAAACTCATAATTTCCCCATTTCTCACTTCCTCCTAGCCTCCTCGTCATCCTCCCTTTTTCTTTTGTCCTCTTTATTTGTCTTCCTCCTCCACTTTCCCCCAACTTCCATAAACCAATTCATGTATCCTCCTACTCTTCCTTGTCTGCTTCTCCCTTCGCTCCTAACATTTTATCCCTTCATCCCTAAATCCCCATCTGTCCTCCTTCCTCTGGTCCTTTCCCTTATACTTTGTCCCTCCTCCTCCTCCTCCTCCTCCTCCTCCTCCTCCTCCTCCTCCTCCTCCTCCTCCTCCTCCTCTCTGGTGGTGAGATGAAAGTTAATCCTTGGTTGAATAATAATCTCACATTTCATCCTAATTTCACATCGACAGGATTTTCTCCACATTACGAAGCCCAGTTGTTAATCTCCCTCTCTCTCTGAACTTCTATCAGTCTCAATGTCTCTCGCCCTTTCTATACATCTGTCTCTCTCTGTGTTCACTTGTTTCCTCCTCCCTTCCCATCTTTCTTTCCTCTCATTACCTTTGTTGTGATCTTCCTTTCCCCATTACTTCCTTCTCCTCATATCACACACACACACGCACACACACACACACACACACACACACACACACACACACACACACACACACACACATTATAACAGAGACACATATAAGTGCAAATAGCACTTGTATATTATGATGTTTCATCTGCACATATAACTTTTCAAAAAATATGTAATAGTCATACAAATTGCAAGGAATCAACTGGGGAAGGTTCATGGTGACTAGTCAAATTATTTGTACCCTATTCACCAGTGTTGCTTCCCTCGGGGACACATAACGCTTCGACACTCAGTCCTTATATCTCAGCCAGCTGGGGATCAAATCACATCCCTCTCACTCTCAACCGGTTCCTGTTTCCTCTTGTAGAGAGAATAGGACTTTTTGGGCTGTTTACTTGTGAAACCTGTATTTTGTTTCATTACCACACCACAACAATTGTGGGGTGGGCATGATGAGACTTAAAACTGTAATGTAATGTACAAATCATTGGTAGAACATTAATTTACACAAATAAGTACAACTACAACATTTCAAACCCTAACCCTAAAAGATCGGGTCGCTCATCTGCTCGAGCGAAAAAAAGGCGTGTGCGAGACCCTAACCTCTGGTCAGATTACAGGATTGTACAAATGTTTGAGTCCCATTGAAAATGAATGGGGTGCCCTGGGGACTGCTGGTGTCTGTGAATCCTCCACACTCTGTCTGT
This sequence comes from Champsocephalus esox, assembly GCA_036324585.1. Classification (NCBI taxonomy): domain Eukaryota; kingdom Metazoa; phylum Chordata; class Actinopteri; order Perciformes; family Channichthyidae; genus Champsocephalus; species Champsocephalus esox. Next base: position 7,237,058 of record CM070483.1, on the reverse strand, counting down.
AGCCCCTCGCAAATGACAAATGTGTGGAAAATACTTATTAACACCTAGTGTGGCCTTAAATGTGAGATTATATTTACAGATTTCCCTAAATCCCTAACCCAAATGATTGACTGTAGCATAAGTATAGGTTGATGAATTGACAGACAGACAGAAAAAAAAAGATGTGTAATCAGGATAAAAACCTGAGGCGTCCTTAATTCTGAAGGAGAAAATCAGACGCTAATTTCCCCCAAAAAAACAAACTGACACACACACACACACACACACACACACACACACATTCTTGCAAACACACACAGTACCGAAAATGTTTGGAGAGGGTGTGTAAGTGTGTCTGTGATGTGAGTGTCGGAAGAACTGAGTGTGTGTGTGTGTGTGTGTGTGTGTGCGTGTCTGGCATCCATCAGAACCACAGCTTGCCGAAAAAACAGTAAGCACAGTGCAGAGAGAGAGAGAGAGAGAGAAAGAGAGAGAGAGGAGAGAGAGAGAGAGAGAGAGAGCGCTGCTGCATGCTAATTATGTATGCATGATTTAATCTGCAACTCAATAATATGCAAATATATTCATATGTTAGTTTCTTAATTAAAAATGCAAAGCAGCCCTTATGGTGATTTTGCTGTGATTTTCTTTTCAGCCTAACAAACGGAACATTTTGAAAAATTCAACAAATTGGAGGAAAGCGTTGCCGTGGGGAAACAAATAAAAACTTCCTATCCGAGCTTCCTGTAGATCGGGTATAAAGGAGTAACTTGTTGAATGAAGGCATACTTTGTAATTCCACCTTAAGGATATTTGAAAGACAATCCTGCTTTGGTGACATTTAGGAAGTTAGCTTTAAGGCTAGGGAAGTCATTTGGGAGTTAGCTTAACGGCGAGTTTCTAAATAGCGTTCACAAAAGCCCAACAAACATCGATTTAAGCCAAATTCTAGTCAAGATAACTAAATGTTGATGTAATGGACAAAGTGCTATATTGACAAATCACACCATTGTAATCAAACATGGTTGAGGTCTATAATAGTGACTTCTCCCTCATGCTATGCTAGCACTAGCACGTTTCTTGGTGGAGACACTTTTAACTCTGGGCAACAACTTTACTAGGGTTTGGGAACATTGCCTTACAAATTTGGTTCAGAAACACTTGTTTTGACTTTTAACACTTATATTGAAGCATAATGTCATTACATGTGTCACAAGACTTTAGACCTCACTCAATACAGAGTTTGCATGTTCCAACTTGTTTGGACATTGACAACTGCAGAGATAGGACGCAGCTCAATCGATGGATCAATTGATTATCAGACAATATATAATAATAATAATAATAATAATAATAATAATAATAATAATAATAATAATAATAATAATAATAATAATAATAATAATAGACAAAAAATGGAAAATTAACTTTGTCACAACCTAGTCCTGCAAGGGTAAGAGTTAGAGGAAATGTATGCTAGTTAGCTACACTGAACACAAATATCAACGCAACACTTTTTTTTTGCTCCCATTTTTCATGAGATGAACTCAAAGATCTAAAACATTTTCTATAAACACAAAATAACCATTTATCTCAAATATTGTTCACAAATCTGAAAAATCTGTGATAGTGAGCACTTATCCTTTGCCGAGATAATCCATCCCACCTCACAGGTGTGGCATATCAAGATGCTGATTCATGATTATTGCACAGGTGTGCCTTAGGCTGGCCACAATAAAAGGCCACTCTGAAACGTGCAGTTTTATCACACAGCACAATGCCACAGATGTCGCAAGTTTTGAGGGAGCGTGCAATTAACATGCTGACAGCAGGAATGTCCACCAGAGCTGTTGCCCGTGAATTGAATGTTCATTTCTCGACCATAAGCCGTCTCCAAAGGCGTTTCAGAGAATTTGGCAGTGCATCCAACCGGCCTCACAACCGCAGACCACGTGTAACCACACCAGCTCAGGACCTCCACATCCAGCATGTTCACCTCCAAGATCGTCTGAGACCAGCCACTCGGACAGCTGCTGCAACAATCGGTTTGCATGACCAAAGAATTTCTGCACAAACTGTCAGAAACCGTCTCAGGGAAGCTCATCTGCAAGCTCGTCGTCCTCATCGGGGTCTCGACCTGACTCCGGTTCGTCGTCGTAACCGACTTGAGTGGGCAAATGCTCACATTCGATGGCGTCTGGCACTTTGGAGAGGTGTTCTCTTCACGGATGAATCCCGGTTTTCACTGTTCAGGGCAGATGGCAGACAGCGTGTGTGGCGTCGTGTGGGTGAGCGGTTTTCTGATGTCAATGTTGTGAATCGAGGGGCCCATGGTGGTGGTGGGGTTATGGTATGGGCAGGCCTATGTTATGGACGACGAACACAGGTGCATTTTATTGATGGCATTGTGAATGCACAGAGATACCGTGACGAGATCCTGAGGCCCATTGTTGTGCCATTCATCCACGACCATCACCTCATGTTGCAGCATGATAATGCACGGCCCCATGTTGCAAGGATCTGTACACAATTCCTGGAGGCTGAAAACATCCCAGTTCTTGCATGGCCAGCATACTCACCGGACATGTCACCCATTGAGCATGTTTGGGATGCTCTGGATCGGCGTATACGACAGCGTGTTCCAGTTCCTGCCAATATCCAGCAACTTGGCAGCCATTGAAGAGGAGTGGACCAACATTCCACGGGCCACAATCAACAACCTGATCAACTCTATGTGAAGGAGATGTGTTGCACTGTGTGAGGCAAATGGTGGTCTCACCAGATACTGACTGGTTTTCGGACCCCCCCCAGACCCCCCCAATAAAGCTAAACTGCACGTTTCAGAGTGGCCTTTTATTATGGCCAGCCTAAGGCACACCTGTGCAATAATCATGCTGTCTAATCAGCATCTTGATATGCCACACCTGAGAGGTGGGATGGATTATCTCGGCAAAGGAGAAGTGCTCACTATCACACATTTTTTGAACAATATTTGAGAGAAATGGTTATTTTGTGTATATAGAAAATGTTTTAGATCTTTGAGTTTATCTCATGAAAAATGGGAGCAAAAACAAAAGTGTTGCGTTTATATTTTTGGTCAGTGTAGATTAACTTGTATCGATAGTATGGAAACAGAGTAACTTCCACACACTCCCTGCACACTCTGCTGCCTCTACTGTGGTGAACGGTTCATTCCAACAGCGCTCGGAGTTTAAGAACGGTAGAGTTTGTGACTGACTGTTTACATTACATTACATTGCATTTAGCTGACGCTTTTATCCAAAGCGACTTACAATAAGTATATTCGACCAGGAAGACACAGCCTTGAAGAAAACAGAATCATATAAGTACATCAGGTTTCATAGAGCCAAGTATTTCAAGTGCTACTCAACTGGCTGTAGATAAGCCAGTCCTTTATTAGTATATAAGTGCTCTGTTAGCAGTTCTTTGTTAATAGTTCTATCGCTCGAGGTGGAGTCGAAAGAGATGAGTTTTCAGTCTGCGACGGAAGGTGTGTAAGCTTTCTGCCGTCCGAACGCACACTACACTTTCCAGATCACAGAGTCAGGATCAGCTCAGTGGACTCATCGAGGAGGCGTGCAGCGGTCACCAGGAGAACTTGACTTCAGCTGCTTGTTCCTGAGCGCCTGCTGAGCTTCAGTCAGAGCGACCTGCTGCTGAGAAACGGCTCGCTCAGCGCTTTGACTTCAGGTGTACTTTACACAGAGCGTGCTCAGAATGACAACAACGAGTAAAGATGAGGCTGGTCCACACCGGCAGGACGTGTGTGTGTGTGTGTGTGTGTGTTTTATGTGTGTGAAATTTAGATGGCTTAGTCTTTGTTACAGCTGAAACTGTTCATTAGAACAAGGTTTGAATTGTTCTTTGTTTTGTTTCTCAAGTTCAAATGTACTAATTCACTTTGTTCTTTTACTCAACATTTTAGATTTTTTTTTAATAATGTTTCACAAATATTGCACAAAGTACTTTTTTCTCTTCCATCGTGTTTTTCTTCAGGAAGTTCTGAAAGTTATTTTCATGGACTTTTTGATTCTGGTTTGATGTTCGTATAATGGAGTTTTTTTTCTTAATACAAATGTTATTCCATATTTAGAGTATATGCTTACAGACACACCTCCAAACTATGCATCAGAAAAGGATCAATTTAGAAAAAATGTCACCTAGAAACTTTTAAAGTAGTTGTTTTTGCTTAAATACTCATCTTATACTCATACTCAAATACTTATCAGCAACTTCGCTGATAAATATCTGTCACATTTTGTTTTTCCTGTCATATGGAATTCATTTTTCCTTGTGAGAAAACTGTGTTGACAGCTTGTCAAGTTAAAATCACACAGCATCTTAGCTGTCAGCGAGCAGCGCTATTCAAACACTACTTGGTGTAGCATTTAAAGACTAACTGACATCTGACACTTAAAATTAAACTCAAATTAAGTCAATCATGAAGAAAATATGGCTGCTTTAAAAAGTATAGATATGGCAGTTCTCTCTGTCATGGTGTTTGAGCCTCTTTGAACATCTCAAGAATAATGTATTCATGTCAATACCTAGTGATCCTAGTCAGCTATAACCGTTTATTCTCAGATGAATGAATATTAAAAGTTATGTTACTCCGTAAGTGAAACTACAGCGGGGAAAAAGACCTAAGCATAATTGTGTCTGACATTTTTTGAAGCCGAGGAGGACAACTAAGAAATATTAAACACTCTATCATCAACTCAAATTAGTTGTGTCACCACAAATGAAGGCTGATTAGTGTGTGTGTGTGTGTGTGTGTGTGTGTGTGTGTGTGTGTGTGTGTTGGAGCAAATCAGAGAGCCTGTTGCTGCAGCCAAATGTTTGGGCTCAGGAATGCACCAGGGAACTTTCACATCTTCAGCAAGCATTTGTGTGTGTGCGTGCGTGCGTGCGTGCGTGCGTGCGTGCGTGTGTGTGTGTGTGTGTGTGTGTGTGTGAGAGAGAGAGAAAGGTCTTTGTAGAAGCCACATGTCCTCACAAGGACAGAAAGGCAACAGGCTGAGGTTATTTCATTGACAAGAAGCCTTGGAAGATATGAGGAGGTTGTGGAAGTGGAAGGAAATCCACTTCCGAAGCAAAGGCTAGAGGTTTGTTTTCATAACTAACTGTCCAACAAGTGCCAAGGATGTGTCCAGACCATTACCTTAGACAGGCCATTAGTGGTGAGGAATGTTGCTATACTTTATCAAAATGTGTGCCTGCCCAGCTTTGACAGCTATCAGTGTAAACAGTAACCGATAATCTACCTTGGGAGCAAGACAGAATACTATTCATTAGGTCTGATAGCAACTACCGTACACTTGTGGGAGCTGAGCTTGTCCACGCTTTATATCTCATCTTAATGCTTTATATCCCAATAATGCTCTTAATGGTTCTCACTTTTGTAAACCACTTTGAGGTTTACAAAATAAACTCGCCTGCATTATATTTCCATTTGAAATATTTCACATTAACTGTCACCTTCTTATTCAATTAGTAGGTTTCCCATCTGACACAAAATGGCGGCTTAATGCACCGTGTGGGACATTTAGGGGCCGGGAGCCAATAGGATAGATTATTGACACACACATGCACACACACACATCTGCTACAAAACTATAATTTCGTAAACAGTCTGAAATTGTTAAACCCATTTTGAATGAGTTACTGCTTTATCTCAGAGTGCATTATTACTCCTATGAGCAAGTTTGACAAATCATCACCTGTCAGTGTGTAACATGAAGCATTAGTACTGTTGCTATGGTGACCCGCAGTTTATTATACCTGTAGCACTGATTGAGAATAAAGTGTTGCTACCAGGAGATGATACACATTAGCATCATGATATGCACCTGTACATAATATATCTATTCAATTAAAGGCCAATCATTATACTGTGCCTACAATCCAAGAACTTTCACCCCTCCCTCACTTTAGTCTCTTTCTCATTTCATCTGCTGCCAAGGCCCGGTGCAACACTGCTAATCTGAGCAGCATGCTAACACACACACACACACACACACACACACACACACACACACACACACGCCATTTTTACGTTTGTCAAATTGTGTGGACACAGGGATTTTATCTACAAGGTTTTTTTTGTCTTTTTCAAAAGCCTTTACATATTTTATTTCAAACAAAAGAAAATACTTTGTTCCCCCCTAACCCACACACTATGTAAACATTCACAAAATATGTATTTTCAAAAAATGACTCCAACCAAAAGTATCCAACAGCAGGTTATATCATCAATAACCAATAAGGCTGAGTGTGTGCTGGTCCTGTCTGTGGTACCTGGGCCCACCTGAAGGGGACAGTGTGGCTCACCGAACCTCCTTCCAGACCCCCCGCCCCCCCCCTCCACCCTCGGCCCACCAGAGACCTCCACTGTGCCTCCTGCAAGACCTGGCTTAATTTAATTAACGCTGTCGACTTTAAACAAAACCACATCTGAGCCGAGGACAGAGAGGAGTGGAGGACATATCCGGAGAGATGGGAGAGATCAGATCGCCCCGGTCACATCGCTGACAGGACTTCATCGGGTCAGGGTCTGAAAACACTTTCTGGGGGTCTGCTGCTGGTGGGACGTCTCAGTTTGAAGTTACTTAACGATGTGTTCGGGTAAAAAAGAGATTGCATTGTATAATTTCTGAACTGAGTTGGTGGTCCCTGCAGGTTAGTCTTTGGTACGGCAAGTTGCTAATTGACACTTTAAAACATTGCTTTTCTGTGTTAATATCATCAATGCAGGATTTACGTCAACGGAAGTGTTGAATAGAGATTGTTGTACATGTCGTGCTTTGTTTCAGAATGTTTTGCAAAGTAACTAAAGGTGCGTGTGAACTTGAAATTCTGAATGTGTTAAAGAAAATAAATGATAACATTATCTATTGAATATCTGACACTTCTACAATCCACGTTTCCATAGAAATTAAGTATAGTTTCACCCGACTAAGTTAGAAATAAGAATTAAGAGCTTGAATATATTAAATTAATCACAACTTTTTTGGGGGGGAAATATATTATTGATTTAGTGAAAGAGTGAAAATACCAGAATTTGAAATTGAATAGGATATATGTACTTTGAATAAAGCATCACCAGTGGGTTATTAAATCTGATGCATTTCCAATTCAAAATACATTTAAATATGTAACACAAGAGCATTTAGTCATTTTTACATCATAACAAATCCCCTCAATTGGATGATATCCATTAAAAATGTAAAATGTATGATGATCAAAGCAATCTGCGCAGGTTCCACTTAGCTGGAAAATATGAATTAAAACTTCATCAACTATCTTAAGTGTGTATTATGGAATATTTCATTCGTTATCATCTCCACAAAAGCTTCCTGGGTGAAATCTGGCAGTGTGTGTGTGTGTGTGTGTGTGGAATGGAGTTAAAAAAGGAAAGAAAATAAGCATCTATGGAATACAAATTACCATTAAAGACACTAATGCTGACTTATATATCATTTTATTTCCATTTGCTCTAATAGCTGCCTTTTCCTGGTTTCATTAGATCCGTGTCTGGAGATAATCTTGATGTATATGTGTGTACGTGTGTGTACGTGTGTGTGTGTGTGTGTGTGTGTGTGTGTGTGTGTGTGTGTGTGTATTCAGTCAGCATTAGCAAAGCTCTGAAGACTAGCTGGAGACTCAGCCCGAACAACAAATTAACCAAAACAATCATATCTAAAGATAAAACGTTGTTATCCTCCCAACACCACAAAGAAAACAGGAGCGAGACGGCACTCTGCAACCTGCTAATGTTACAACCGATGCCTAATTTCCTTTTGATTACAAAGACATCCCACGCTCTCCTCTCAAGTGACGTTTAATTGTTTCTCAAAGTAAATCATCAAGTCAGCAAAGTAAATTTGACAAACAACGATAACAAAGTTGCAGCGCAGGGAGACAGTAAGGAAGGGGAGGGGGAAAAAAGAATGAATTAAAAAGAAAAAGACCCACCGTGTGCAGTCGATCTGACGTGAAAGAAACAGACAGGACTTTTTGCCTTAAATGAAGTGTTCACCAGCGAGAAATAAAGGTTAAACATGTGGAAAAATCACTTAAATATAAATAAAGTGCAAATGTAATGCACATAAATACATCATGCACATGGCAACCCTTAAAATCTAACCCAGAGATCCAATTAAGTCATCAGAAAGAGCAAGCGAGACAATGCAACGTATTGAAGATTATGTACACTGTCAAATACCACTGAAAACAAGCTTAAAATTACACTTAAACATCTCTGAATCAAGCAGGTAAAGTGTAATTAACTAAGCAAGTTAGTCTCTTAAACAGCCAGCAAAAACATGTCCCAAAATAAAGATCCACTAACTGCCGAACTCACATTTTAAAGTCAAATTAAGATATATTTTATAACTGAATACGGTGTGTTTATCCTCAGGTTTAGTGGTTGCTGCCCCTAGTGGCCATACACATACATTGCAGCTTTACCACAACTTAAAGGTGGGGTATGTAATTTATTTCAGAAACAGTTTTTGTTATATTCCATGGAATGCTCTTAACATCCCGATAGCAATGAATATATTAAATGCGTTGACAATGAATCCATAAAAAAAGTCATCTGTGGAAGCCGTGGCGCTGTAAAACGCACGACCAATCATCTGAGCCGGCTAAAGTAACTGGATGGCCTACCTGCCTGTCAGCCTTCCATCGGGGCACAAACTTATCTCGTGCCCTCATTGGTCATGTTCGTGTTCGTGTGTGTTTGGAGGAGGGGCTCTGTGAGGAAGTGGCAGATTTTTTCTGGTTGTGTATTTTCAAATTCTAGCGATCTCGAGCCGGTTTCTCAAAATTACCTACCCCACCTTTAAGTGTCACTAACACCTAATGTACACGTACACAGATGTTGCTTAAATCTTAACCCCTTATTCTATTGAAGTCACTGAAAACGTGTTTACATTTTTAACTGGAATTCATATTTTCAGGAAATCCATTTTTATCATTAAGTGTAGACAGGATGTTTGACTTGAGACGTCAAAGTTCTTGCCACTATTTTGTGAAGCAGGACAGAAAGGTAGTGCTGCTTGCTATATTAGTAACATGACTTTTAACATGTCTATATATGGATAACAAAGACTCACTATATTGAGGAACAGAAGCATCACAATGGTCTACAGAGGTTTATGTCCTACACCCACCACCGCCATGGGGCTGGTTTTGTATAATGCTGTGTGTGTGTGTGTGTGTGTGTGTGTGTTTGCCCATTGGTCTTGACAGCGCTTCAATTGTGTTATTGCGAGTTCGTCCGGACAGAGCTTTGTCGATTGGATTTATTTAAGAACGGAGGAGGACAAACCCTGCTTACAAAAATTCCTGCACATCGAATGGAAGCACAACACACACACAGAGAGGGAGGAAGAAATGTGTGTGTAGAACCACACACAACTAGGAACACATACACACGGGCATCCAGGCACAATGCAGACACACAGACACACACATTTGCAGGCATTCCTCTGTGAAGCTGTGTGTGTACCAAGAGCAGGTGCAGGCTGGGCAGAGAGAGAGTGTGTGTGTGTGTGGTGTGCGTGTGCGTGCGTGTGTGTGCGTGTGAGAGATAGAGTGTGTGTGTTTTCTAGTTAGAACATCTGACGTATAAGAATATTACTTTTATACATTCAACCCTTTCTGTTTTGTTTTTTCCTTCTTTCTCTCTACATCTATATATTTGATCATATTTCTGTGTCTAAATCGATGCAATGTAATACAATACTACACACTATGTAGATACTCATTTATTAAAAAGGACAAAGCTCAGATTGTGTGTATTTTTTGATTCTTTGAGGTTTTGTTAAGCACCTGCTTTACGTCCAACACAATACACACCCTGTCTTTTTAAATAACACAAATCACAGATACTATACTATATTTAATTAAAATGGAGCTTCTCAAGTACAACAATGTAAAATACAAATCTGAAATTATACATTTTGAACGAAATAAGAAAAACGTGTCCCAAATATTCCATTAACAAGGGATGTACATGCTGTGTAAATGTGAGCAGCTGCAGTTCATGTATCAGTTATATTTGAGATAAATAAGGAAGTACACACACTAATACTATTGTTAATATTTAAATCAAAAGGAAGAGGTGTCAAATAGAGCAGGGAAAATCTTAATTTGTGAATCAGTAGCTCACAGGAAGTAAATGTCCAGTTATATGGATGCCACTTATCCAATGAAAATGTTACTTTGAGATGTTATCAATTTATTGCTGTCGTTAATTTTGAACTACAATTATACTACATTTTATCTGAATGAAAACTAAACACAACCCTACATCTTTTCGCAAAATATGTAAATGTCAGGCTGGATAAAACTGTCAAAATAGATGCTTACATTAAAAGATATTTAAAATGTTTGCACAAACGAGACGGAAGAAAGAGGACATCAGCTCTGTCGGCTGCTGAGAGCTGGAGTAAAAGCAGTCGCTGCTGGCAGCAGTTTGGAGGCCGGACCATCCGGAGGAAAAACACTTCAGCAGCAGAGCAGGAATCTCGGAGCAGACTCACTCGTTACGGAACTGATCTGAGCAGCTGACAGGGTGACAGGATCAATCCCCAACAACTCATCTCATATGCCGCTTCCCTCTACAGTTTAGCACCAACGAGAGACAAGCTGTACGAAGCAAACCCGCATCATCGCCGGATCCATGCTTTCCATTCGTCGACCATTATCAAACACTGACCCTTTGCAGTTATCTCAAACTGTATTATTCACTTTTACATTCTGCCGTTACTTTCCATGTCACTTGTTAGACACTTTTATCCAAAGCGACTTACATACACTCAGTACCGTGGGCAATCCCCCCAGGAGCAATGTGGGGTGAAGTGTGTTGCCCAGAGACACAACGACATGCTGATTCGAAGTCCAGCACACTATCTACTGAGCCACAGCCGCCCCCGATATGATATGAACAACTGCCATTACTGATATAAGAAAAGCCTTTACAAATGGATCGGGTGAAATGTTATTGTTTCGGGCATCATCCTGAACTCGCATCGTCAATATCATTTTTTAAGCAATGTCTTTGGTGATCTTTTACCGGGAAGACAGCTGTTGGTGTTCCATGCAAAAAACAAAGGTCTACGACGTTGACTTCATAGAAGGTACGTTCTTGAAATCAATAACTTAACCAATATACTTATTTTGATTTGAAGCCAAACCGTGATCTTTTTTACCAAATCTAAGAAAACAGTCTTGTCCATTTGTCTTGTTTGACAACATTAATAAAGTGTTTGAAACGGACATTGTAACGTAGGAGAGAATACGTTTCCATTCAGACACGAAAGAGACAGGGTTGCAGGGATAGAAGAACCATCTTTATGAGATGTTCAAGAGTCTTACTCATGTCCGAAACAATAACATTTAAAAAAATAAAAATGTCAAATGTCATTTAAAGCTTGTTGTGTTTCTATATTTCTTATTGTATTTTTGCCAGATGGTTTCCCACCGTGCTTCATGTGTGATGATAGAATCATCCATCGCCTACATGTCTTTAAATGTTGCTAAATCTGCACCATAACAACTTCCATTAGCATTTCCTGTTCGCACTGTCAGCACATATTACTAGACAATAGTCAAATCAGTAAAAATGAACAACACAGATATCCGTTTTGTTGACACTCCTTCAACACCATGTCTAAAGCTAAACCCCAAATCAATGGTGCCTGAACGCCTGTCAGCAATGTGAGGCCCTTTCATAATAAAGGTGACAGAAGCTTCCAGAGACATTGATCAACTGTACGAAATATAAGAGGAAACCCTAAAGCTCTTGGTACAGTTCCTGCTCTCTTTAACAACTGATACTGTTGCCAACAAGTGTGCAGAAAGTGCTTCTGAGTGTACTTCCCTGCAGTTGAACCATCTCTCTGTTTCACAGCCAGCGAGCGCTCTCCTGCTCCGGCTCTCTTGATGTGAGGCATGCAGCCGGCAGGATCACTCACATCACGGGCTGGAAAACAGAGCGGGTTGGAGAGAGAGACGCTCACAGCGCCGCAGACATGAAGGCGAGGCGAGCCGATCCAAGAGCGGCGTCACGCGACCGTCGAAACAAGACGTCGCGGTGAGTCTGTCCACAGCGGTGTCACGGTTTCATACAGAAAATAAGTCCTTGGGAGGTGGTCTGGTGTCCACACCCTGTGTCCCAATGGTGGTGCCACTGGTTTACCTATGGACACTGGTTTAAGGGACCCTTTTATGCCCATTTTCAGGTTCATATTTGTATTCTGTGTCTCTCCTGTGACATGTCTCCATGTTTTTATGTTCAAAAAGCACTTCACCCTCTGTCTGAAACCAGAGCCCAGTCTGCTCTGATTGGTTAGCTGGACGGTTCTGTTGTGATTGGTCAACCACTATAGATGTCCCGCCCCTTAGCCACATCAAGCACAATGTGTCGACACCACCCAATAGAAGTGTGGGTGTTACATAGTGACGTGTACTATGAACAACAAAGGAGTCCAATGGAGGTGATGACGCCGAGCGCTGCGTTCAATGTTCAAATTACAAACAGAAGACCTGTCGACACTCGACCAATCAGAAAACAGCTGTATGATCGGTGCAAGCTAGCAGAGGAGGTAACCATCGAAATAAACATTAAATTCAACTCAAATTCTGCCTGAACACACCTGCCTGAGTCTTGCATCTGGTTGGGTACCCGATGGCTAACTAGCATACAAGTAGCATAACAGACACAAATGGTTGGATATAGGCACAGGTAGAAATGTAAATGTTTTTATAACTCCTTAAAGTCACTGAGAATTAAGAAATACTAAAACATATAGTTAAAATTTGTTATTATTTTTAAGTTTAGCATTAATAAACGTTACATTTTGTCTTAGATTTATCTTTGTCATACCTATAAGCGTTATGAGTGCACAGTGGAGATCCTAGGCACTGAATCCAGAATCTATTTTGAATCAGGATTTACACATTAATCTAATCCTGGCCCGAAAGATTCACACCCTTAATTGTGAATGTTTAGAACTTTGTCCGGTTCATTTTCATCTCCGGGTTGCCCTTCTCACGGTACATTAATATTAAAACACTCCAGCAGTCCTGATGACATCACGTCTCTCTCGTCCACTGCAAACGTCTCATTCGTCCACTTCAGAAAAACAGCACCAACCACTCCAAAGGAAACACGCTACCTCCCGGCTTTGTCCTTAAAAAAAACACTTTTCCTCTCCTTGTTTCTCTCGTCTCCCCTCCCCCTCCCCCCTCCCTCCCCGGGCTGATGCAGACAGGGGAGGCGGAGGAAAGAGAGGAGGAAGCGCGGACAAAGCGGGCCGAGGCCACAGAAAGGCGGACTCCTGCCGAGCCAAAGAGCCGACTGACACGGCGCACATTCAGCCATCGTTAACTGCAGATTAATGAGGTCAGAAACGAGGGGGAACGCTCCACTTGTGAAACAGCTCAAAGTCAAAATAAGAAATACATCTCATGAGAACTATGGATGATTTTAGATATGTTGGTTCATTGTGAGGGCGTACTCACATCACACCTGCTTGTTTTGTGTGAGACGTATTTTCAATTTGCAGTAAAAAAAAACGGTATATTATCAACAATAAAGATCTGGAGAATATAGATTTGAACCGCACTGGCGACAAAGATATATTTCATTAAAGATTTGTTTTAAGTATCAATCGATGGACTACATTTTGCCGAACTCCAAACCAAATTAAGGTTAAAAATGAAATGTATAAACTCAACCAAATCCTTCACCACAAAACATTAAACAAGCATTCTGTGATGTGCCAACAGAAGCCTATACCAATGAAATTAAAACAAACCACGACCTGCAGCAGACTACTTGAACACCAGAAGGTAAAACAAAAAAAGAAAACGTTGAAATAAAAAGGAGCATTATTAAGCGTGCTGTGACTTCCTGTCTTTCTGATCCAAACAGCTATCAGAGATTTCTGAGAGATCCTGCACGCTGAGAGAAAACGTATCGTGTACTGAGGGATGATCTGTTCAGAGCTGACATTACCGAATCATTTAATGTCGTGTGTCGTCGACTCGTCAAACGTGTTGTTCTGTCCGACCAACACGGATCCAGTTTGCAGCCATATAAAACACAGACGCACACATAAAGGAGAATGTGTAAAAAGCACATGTTGGGTTTGGAAGTGAAGGACTTTCTGCATTACTTCAGTTATTCCCTGAACAGATGTCCCTGTTTCTTCCACCTTGAAGGGACCATGCAGCGTTTAATATTCCAGTCGACCAACCAGGAGCGTATCGAAAGGAAAGAGTCTCAATCCAGAAGGCCAAAAATAATGAGTCAACCAAACACTAAATATCTCGGTTTTCACGCTTTTTCTTCAACGACAGCTCATCCAGCAACAAATACTCCTTGTATTTGACATTTAAGAAATGTAATGGCTTTCCTAAAAGCAACACTTTCTCTAGAAGGCACCCACACATCGGGTTTACACACTCTAAAGTACTATTACTTTAGTAACACACACTCCCATGTTCCCCTTTAAACTGTGGGGTTTCTCCGGAAGTGTTTCCTTGTACGATGTGAGGGTCTAAGGACAGAGGGTCTAAGGACAGAGGGTCTAACAACAGAGGGTCTAAGGACAGAGGGTCTAAGGACAGAGGGTGTCGTATTGTCATACTGATATTCTGACCACTGAGACAAATGTAATATTTGTGATATTAGGCTATATAAATAAACATTGATTGATTGATTGATATTAGAAAAATAACAAATATATAAAAGTAGTTGTTATATAAAGTACATTTAATGCATGCAACAATATTTTTTTCTTAAAGTGTATATCATGAGTGTGTTATTTAGTAATGAGTATCTAGAAGGAACCTCTTTAATGTTATTCTAACAACAGTAGCAGACAACAAAGAACCAACAGCTGTTTGCGTTCAGCTCCGACAGCAGGATCAGCTTCATCTCCACAAATTCACAAAACAGCTTCTTCCAAAACTCCATGTTTTTCAGCACGTCTATCCCTTCCAAACTGAAAAATAAAAACGTCCAAGCAGCAGCCGAGCATATCGACTGCTGAGGTTTCGATCAAAGACGTTTATATAGTTGTATGCTGTTAATCCTGTATGTAAAGAAGAGGGATTTATTCAACCACACCTCCATCTTCCTTCCACATAGATAGAACAACATCAGCCCACAGCTGTTTGTGTCCAGCATCGTGTTCACCTCGACGATACATTCACAAACCTGGCAACGTCATCTCAGCGATTCCAGACATTCAGCAGCCCTTTTTCTTCTTCACACACACTTGAAGCGGCGATAATAGCGCGGGGATAATACAAAAAGAGGCATCTTATCACTTACTGAGGACGGCAAGCCGGGAGGAACCTTCCGCACTTTTTTGGGGTGAGCCTCTGCAAGAGAAAAAGAAGCCACAAAACAATACATGAGGGGTTGAACAGGCCAAGAGGCTTTTTTATTTCTCTTTTAAAAAGGATTTTTTGGTTTTATTTGTGTGGAATGTAATCATCGATCACCCGGAGAGGCCACTTTTCCCACCGCCGTCGGTATATTTACAAAGAGAGCTTTCACTGCAAACATGCGCGACACAATAAGATGCAGAAAATACAAAAAAGACGGGACACAAAAAAGGACAGAGTGGATTTTTTTCTCTTTGGTGCGATAAAAGGAAGGAGGGTAGCTTTTGACATGCCTATATTATTTTTCAGGGTTTCTCTCAAGGGGAGCGAGGGAGCAGTCTATTAACTGGGAAGATGTGACTTTGATGGAGAAATGAAAGGCTGCTTTTATATTTTTGGGAAATTGGCCCAGTGTGTGTGTGTCCTCACAAGGCTAGCGCTACCAAGGCTACACCACGGTCACTATTGTGCTGCTTTTTTAAAAGACTTCCCTGTATTATAATTTGTTTTGCTTAAAGTCCCCTTTGAAATGACACAGGGACAAACAGGATGATCGCACATGGCCACACACACACACACACACACACACAATGCTCGGCCTTCTAAACAGAAAACACGCGGCTGAAAAATCAGCTCAGGTTCAAATGTTTCAGTTTGGAAACAGAAGTGTAAATTAAAGCAGATAGTTGTCTTTTATTGACATACTTTTTTACCTTTCAGTCCAATAATTAGAATACTGGAAATGTCTAATTAACCAAATTATAAAAAGGTTTAATAATGGTACTAGAAAAGGTTAGATTCTCCTAAAGGTTGGAAAACTTAAATATAATTTGTTTGTATATTCAAGTTTAAAACAGAAAATGTGTTTTTACGGTATAATATGTTTATTTTATTAAGTGAGTGGAAGACCTCACGTCAAGCTCCCATTACTCTGAATCAACACTGAAGCCAAAGACACGTGTTTATTGGGTTAACTATTAAAGAGTCTATTATAGCAGCCTGTAAAAACCTACATAAACATAATAAACTTCATTGACGTTTTGAATTCTGGACGGTTTGTTGGATGTTTCTAATATTAGGTGTTTTACCTTTATTTCAACCGACCATAAAGTTAAATCTACACCTACATAAACACACCACCATTTATTATTTAACAATAACACTTAAAAAGGGTTTGACTATAATTTTTTTAAATATCATATGCAAATTTTCCTTTAAATGTATATTCTTGGAAAAGACAAATTAACTTCTTATTTCACATTGATGATGACATATGGACGTGTTTGGGTAAAGACGGGGCCAGAAATGGTCTGAACTCTTCCTCTCAAAGGAGGAAGCAGTTCAATGGCATCACTGTTCATGTGCAGGTCCCTGTGTGAGTGCAAGGCTTCTACATAATGAGCGTCAGCGCGTCTCACCCATGGTGTCCATCGGCAGCGTTCTCCTCCGAGGGTTGGAGCCGTAGTGCTGGTAGTACTGCCCGGCCGGCTTGGTGGGCGACGCCGCGCCGCCGGGACTCCCCAAACCCATCTCTCCCTCCAATACCGACTAGTCGAGAGACATCGGACAGACAGGAACAGGGAGAAGGAGAAACATTGGTAATTTAGTCAAGTTATTGAAAGATTCAAAGGTTTTATTGTCATATGCACAAAGCTACAGAGTAGAAATGGCAATTAAATTCTTCTGACCTGAGCTCCTCTAACAATGCAACATATATAATAAAATACAAAAATACAAAATAAAAAGTATTGCAAAAAGTCTATAGAATATGGGATATGTACAAGAACAGAATATGAAATTAAATAATGTAAATTAAGACTAAATTAAATACTGTCTAATATATTATGACCGCAAAAGATCCAATGCTATGGCTTATAAATGAATGCAAGTATAAATCCAATAAACGGACACCAAGCACTTTAAACCAAGACCATTAATGTCAATGTGTGTCTATTGTCCTTTTCCTCTACTGATACATTTGATAAGCTTCGTCAATCGCAAGGAATCGAGAATAAAATACTTTTGGAAGGAATCTCTGGCACACATATATGACTTCCTGCTAAAACAGTATTGAAACAAAACGAGCCCAATACGATTCTACAGCCGGTTGAAAACAAGGTTTTACAAGAATGTTGGGACGAAAATATTTGGAATTATCCAAAAGGCAAGTCCGTTGTGAAGTCTGTAGTTTGGCGGGCCGTTGGAAAGTTGTCAGCAGTGTTGTGAGGAAAGCCTGACGTACCAACAATAGCCAAAGTCTGACAATGAAATATTGATCGTCGCCATGTTGACAGCACAAACTGGAAGGAAGATAGAACATTGAACACAGAACGGACGCTCGATTGTTGAAGATAAAGTTTGGAGAAATGTTGAAGAGAGGATATTTGGACAATCCTTAGCAACGACCCAGAATACTGTTTACAACACAGAGAACTAGAACATCAGGGTCCAACACAAGACACTTTGTGATATGGCTCCCATACTCAGAACACCAGCCAGTAGAAAGATCTAGAAGACGTAGCTGAAACCAGTGATTGTGAGTGTTGACAGAAAATGGATGGATGTTGAGGACAGTCTGGAAATGGATTGATAATGTTGACTCGTACTATTGGTTCAATATATTGGAATGTTGACCAAATATGACAAGATATCTAAGATTAGCAGCGCAACTAACATTTACTTTCATCGTCAATTATCTTGTGGATTATGTTTTGGATTAATTGATTGACTTGGTTGGTCTATAAAATGGCAGAAGGTGATCAAATATGGTTATCAATGTTGCCTGATTCCATTAGACGTGCTCAATTGTCTTTTGTTTGTCGACATCTCAGGGATATTCTATTTAGAAGTAAAGAAACCAGAAGATAATCACATTACAAAGTTCGACTTTTATTTTTAGACTTTTAAAAATAAATGTGCTATGTTTAGCTTAGAATAGCGTAATAAATTGGTTAATTGATCAATCTTGAGTACATATATGGAAATCCATGGCTGCCAATAGTACAGTACACAATGAAACATAGTTCAAAGTAAAATTATTTAATCAAATTTAAAAGTGTTGATGTATTTTTTATTTAATGTAAAAAAAACAACCCAATTATTTTCAATATTCACAAACCATTTTTTTCCTCTCCAGTCATAAAAATGTAAAAAGATAGATTACATGACTCTTTTGTAGATGGATAAATAGATATAAAGATAGATAGACAATCACAAAGACAAATGAATAAATAAAAATACACACAACTGCCCTTTGGATTAGATTTGAAGCTGGCTAACTCCTGGACCAAAGCCTATCTCTGAGCTCGGTGATAGCGTTAAATGAAGCCGTGGTATGTGATGGTATTTACCTCCGTGAGCGCGACTTCATGCTGCTCAGCGCGGACACGTTCCTCCCACAGCTCAGACTCTAACTTCTCCTCTCTGCTTCCTCCCTGCTCTAACTCTGACTCTGTTTACGGCTTCTCAAACTTAGCAAACCGCTCACACATTGTCCTGCTAATTAAGTTCAACGATTCGCCGGCAACAAGTGGCGTCTGGGCCGCTCTGGAGTGAAGCGAGCGCGAGAATAAAAGACGGGGAGAAGGATGGAGGAGAGGCTATTTTCTTTTTTTCTAAAGAGGCACAAAAGGTTAGCTGGAAGGGACCCCCCTCCCACCGTTTTCTTTAAATAGACCCCAAAGCTACTACGGTTTTTTTCCCAGCTTTCTCGTTAAGTAATTAGTGTGCAGTGTATTTAAAGCAGAGGAGTGTGTTTCCGAGGGGGGGGGGAGGGTTGTTTTTTGGGCTAATCTGAATTCTGATCACCGCGTCCGTCCTCTCGCGGCTGAAAACAAGAGTTAGCTTGGCACTGCCGGGCCAAGGAAGGCTTTTCTCATGCTAAACAGGGCCTAAGTAGGCCAATTACAGGGCCAGCCTCGGTCTCAGAGCCATTCTCCGGCTTAAAACAAAAGGGCCCTTGTCTTAAATAAAGTCAGTCTCACACACACACACACACACACACACACACACACACACACACACACACACACACACACACACACACACACACACACACACACACACACACACACACACACACACACACACACACACACACACACACACACACACACACACACAGAGGGAGAGGGAGTCAGACACAAAGGCACACACACACACAATCACACACCGATTCAGTCATCCTGTCCCTCTGTCCGTGTGTGTTTCAGTGTGTGTGTGTGTGTGTGTGTGTGTGTGTGTGTGGTGGTCGTCGAGGGGAAAAGGGGGTTCCCACTAAAACAAAAAGGGTCTCATTGATTGTGGCGCTTTTCTTTGTTTTCTTTGTTTTTTTCTTCTCGTACTCGAACACCGAGCCAGGACGGGCGAGACCGGTCGCCCCGGCAACTACACGAGCTGGAGGAGGGACAAAATGACCGTCTGTGTGTCTGTCTGTCAACATCTCTTCCCTGCAAACTGTTCACTACAATATCGTTATTTTTGAAAACGCAGATTTAAGTGATATTCAGATTGAGGTGTTGGGGCAGTTGTTGACTACGTAGGGACTTGGCTTGGGAACCAGAAGATCGTCAGCTCAAGTCCCGAACAAACCCGGTACAGACTATGAACTGGTACTTTGAGAGTTTCCCGTTGTTATTATAAGCATACAGAAAAATACCACTGACAGTTTTAGTGTGTTCAGTAGCTGCTGTCATGGGAAATAGAGGGTTGCACAGGTGCAAAGCGAGCTTAACCGGACATGCTTAACTTCCTCTAAGAGGTACATGGGCAACGGTTAATTACCAAGTTCATGATAAAGGATTTTGGACAAACATGACAATGCACCGTATTTCCATCAAGGCCAGACTGCTAGAATACCAGGCAGTGCTTTTTCAAATTCGTTTTGCATCCAATATTATTTCCACTTCATATTCATTTCGATCACTCCAGCTATTTGACATGCAGGGGCCCGATCCATTGTTGTGACCTACAGTTACCCATAAGTCCCTGGACTGTGTAGATCACACATATATTATATCAGTTCAGATAATCATCAAGTTCACTTCTCCTTAAACTGCCTCATGCTTCCGATTTACTTTCCACATTATCTTGTTTTCTATCTATCTAACACACACACACACACGCGTGCGTACACACACACACACACACACACACACACACACACACACACACACACACAGCGCTGACTGGGCTTCGGTACCCAGCTGCTCACAGAGACGATATTAACTAAGATAGATTACCAGAGAGACATAGAGACAGGGAAATAGCCAGGGTCTCGTACGTTAAAAACTGATAGAGAGAAAGAGAGAAAGAGGAAAGAAGAGAGGGATGAAGACGTACAAACCAAGAGAAAAACTGAATCAGATTAGAGAAGAACAGGAAGTCTAAAGGCTAGAGAGATGCAGAGAGTGAAATGGAGCATTGTTCAGGAAAAGGTATCGAGAGCATGGACAAAGACAGGGGGGCAGCGAGAAACTACCCCTAACAAGTCATCTGTACATGTGTCGGATTAAACCAGCGAGATACAACATGTCAATAAGAGACATTTTGGCGTGTTGGTTTTGGTTCATTTTTCAACTTTGGACAGAGTCAGACTTGTCCCCATTGCTGCAGTCTTTATGCTAAGCTAGGCTAACCACATCATGTCTCGAGACAATCACGAGTCTTGTATCTTCTGTATCACATTTCAAATAGTTGAACTGTCCTTTCTATGCTTTTGGCCTTTTCCTTTTCCTATAGTGAGTAATATAGGTTCAGTGTTCCCCTTAGGTTTACTGCTTTGGGGGAGTGCTGCCTGTGAGCGAGGGGAATATATTAGCCAAACCTTATAAAAACTATTACTTTTTTTATTTTCTTTAATTTTCACCTTGAGTTTCAGGAGGGGGCGTCAAGACAATGGTAGGGGAAACACTGAGGTTATTGGGCATGTAAATTGTGTTCTCTCCAGAGGGAGTTTCTCCCCCCCTGCCAGAGCAGACTAGGCTCTGGTTTCAGACAGAGGGTGAAAAGAGGTGCTGCAGCACAGGCAGTATGAGAAAAATAAAGAGCTTTTTGAACATTAAAGCACGGAGACATGTCCCAGTAGAGACACTACATACTGATATGATGCTGGAAATGAGCAGAATATGTCCTCTTTAAAATCCACAAAAGATTATAATAACTAGAACATCATCTCTCTCTTTTCCTTTTCCTCTCCCATTCTGTTCTCCCTTCCTGTGCTACTCGACCCTCTGTCCTCATCTGACTGAAAAAGCAAACGCTCAGATGTCATCAATTTCCACCATTGCAACTATGAGAGAGAGAGAGAGAGAGAGAGAGAGAGAGAGAGAGAGAGAGAGAGAGGCAGGCAGAAGTCATTAATTACCAGGAAGTGCTGGCGAGGCAGCGGCGCACCTGTATGCCAGCTTTACTCCAGCTGACACACACACATGTGCACACATCCCGCTCACCAACACACACACACACCAACACACACTCCTGAGGGAGCGAGGCCCGAGGCTGATACCAGACACAGCAAAACCAGCGGAGAGACGAAGTAGAAGTGGCCTCACAGCGCCAGACGACTGTAACCACACTTCAGACTTCACACTTTATACACGTCCACGGCTTAATCCAACAAATCAACGTGTCTGTTACTCTATTAAATACCAAAGAACTTCTCAGAAGCCAAGGTGAAGATGATAGATTCAATTCAGTCTTTCTCTGTGAAAGAGAATTCAAGAGAATCTGAAAGGACGAAGTACAATATTGAAAAGTACTAATGATGATGACGGCGATTTAACTGATATGCAACAGCAACGTAGATACTTCGCCTCATGCGTTATTACGATATTGTTTCATACAGGCTTTACACACATTGGCCACAGTGATAAATATACCTTCATAACCAACGTTAGAACCCTGAATAATTTAAGATGCATTACACTCGCAGGTTGGGCAAGGCACTGACTAAGGGTCAGGGCTGTTAACACCTACATATTTAATAACACCGGTATTTTCTGGCATCAACAAAAACTGTAAGCACTTTTTTTTATTGTTTCAATGACAACGATATATATCATCAAAGTATCACCGCTGGTCTACCGTAAACTAGCATTGCCTCCTCCGAATTGTATCATCAATTGCTATTATACATTTGTTTGACACGTTTTTTTTCGCACCTCGACAAACAACTAGAGCTTCACCACTCAATCTGAAAGCAAAGAACAAGGAGGGCGTTCCGCATACAGAGATAAAGGTTCAACATTCGGCACCAACATCCAGGGTGAACTCGGCCGAATGGTACAACAAATGAGCCTTTTAGTCTTTCTTATGACGGTTTGTTTCAGAAAGACTTCTCCCCTAGTGACATCACCAATGCGTTTCTTCAAGCCCCTGTCACATTGTCCCGAAATTGACACCAGATGGACACACGATAAAGGAAATGTTCAAATTCGGCTCTGATCGAAACAACATCGGGCCATTGGTGAGGGCCATCGTATGACCGCCGGTGGAGTTCCTCAGGCTCCGGCAGCAACTTCGTGAGCGGAGGCAAAATCTTTGGCATGCCAGAAAATTGCCGAAGGACATTGCGAAGGTTCATTTTCGTGTTGAATTCGTGTGTCCATTTTGCCCTTCGTAAGGCACTCGTGAGGGCATCTCGTCATCTTCGTCTGATCACCTGTGCCATCGGGCATTTTTCGCCTCACGAAGGAAACAAGAAGTTGCCCGATTGTCTTAGGAAGGCAACACGACTACATGAAGCCCTCGCAATGCTGTTGTGTAGCCATCGTATTATAGTACGATGACATTGAGAATGCATTTATTTCACAACAAAATCATGTAAACATATTGTGTAAATAACCCAATTTGTGTTCTGTGAAACTGAAAAGGATATTACATTGTTTTTGTTACTTGCGTTGCAGTTGTATGTCTTAAATGTAATTTAGGTTAACTTCCTGTTTTATTTAGATGCTTTTATTTTGAAGGCGAGTTTACGCTGTTGACAGGAAGTTGTTATTGCAATGGAAAAAACATGACGGAGATAAGTAATATCTTCTAATCTACATATAACGATGGAGAAAGTAAAGAATAAAGTGTATGTTCAAATGTTAGCACCCCCCGAAGAGGCACAAGCTCTTACGTTGAGTCTGGATACATTCTAAATCATCAGTAAAGTCTACGACCATATTTTCGTGTGTCGTTCGAGTGCCATCGTGTGGCCTTCTGTAGGCATCGTACTTGCTTCGGCTGTTGCTTGGCTGTTGACCAAATTCGGGGCCATCTTCGTGCGAAATTCACAATTCAATATTCGTGTGTCCATCTGGTGTCAATTTCGGGACAGTGTGACAGGGGCTTAAACGTTTTCAACTCGAAGATGCTGGCGCTAAGACAAATATGCTGTGGACACACGACTCAGTGACCTCTGGAAGGTTTATCGCTTAGCATTGTGAACAAAGACCAATGTTCAAACCAACATTAGATCCAAGTTAACAATAACCTGATATCATTGATAAAAACATGCATCACCAATATCCAATCATGGTGCAGATCCGCAAAGACATCACACACACACACAAAGAAAATGGACATTAACATCAACACATTGGAGTCTCTGGAAAAACAGCTGGTGTGCGCATGTGTGTGTATGTGTGTGTGTTTGCTGTTATCTGTCCCTGAGGTTTTTTCCCGCGCTGACATCATTCTAAACACACACACACACTCATCAGTGGCATTCCAAGCAGCGAGGGATCCACTTGGCAATGACAACTTCCTCCATCTTCTAACCGTTCCCACCACACACACACACACACACACACACACACACACACACACACACACACACACACACACACACACACACACACACACACACACACACACACACACAACACACACACACACACACACACACACACACACACACACACACACACACACACACACACACACACACACACACACACACACACACACACACACACACACACACACACACACACTTCACTCAAACTCACACATCCAGAAGCAGTTCAAAGCATTTCTCCTTAATTAGCACTCAACGCTTGGCTTGACAAATAAATAGCGATCATTTAAGAACACTAAGAGAGGAATCAGACAGCACATTACACCTCACAATATCTGGCAGCTTCCTGCTCGCAATTAGAACGAGGAGGGGGGAGGGGGGGGGGTTAAGGATTTGGAGGGGAGTACTAGTTAAGAGGGAGGAAATGGAGAAAGGTAAGAAGGATGGATATAAGACGAAGAAGACAAGTATGTAGGATACAGAGGAGGTTAAGAGAAGAGAATATAACATAGGAGGAAGGAAACGGAGGAAAGAGAAGGAAGAGGGGGAAGGAAATGATGGAGGCAGTAGTTGGTATGAAGAACTGAAGTGGGGGTGGTTAAACTAGAAATATGAGAAGTAAGGAAAAGTAGGACGGATGAAGCAAGATGAAGAATAATCAAATGGGTTAGGAAACGAGTGGACAATGAAGGGAAATTAAAGGAAATAAGGATGACCGTTAAGAGGAAGAAACAAACAAGAGGTGACAAGAAAATGTAGAGAAAAGGATACTGGAAAATGGATAAGGATGAAGGAAAAGACAAAGAAGGAGGAGAGACATGGAAAGGGAAGGGATAGGAAAGGATACATAAGCTATGAAAGGCAGAAAGGAAGGGACGTGATAAAGGGCGAAGTCGAAGAAAAGGAAAGAGGGAAAGGGTAAAAGAGAAGGAAAAGGAAAGGGAAGGGAATAACAAAGGGAAATAAATAGGGGATAGGAAGAAGGGAAGGGTGGATCCTCAGCAAAGAATGGGGGAAACAGGAAGTGAATGAATGATAGATAGAGAGACAGATTTATATTTAGAGATGAAAAGAGAATGAGGAATAAGCCTTCCTGCGGGGGCCATCTTGAACCGATCTCTCCCATGAGCCCCAGCTGCCTTCACTTTGTAGTCGGGCAGATATTTCAGTCATTAGGAGCAGGAACAAACATACAGGAGTGTAGAGAAATAAATCTCATAGATTAATGCACATCTGTCCTTGTTTGGGTTGACCCTCTCCGCTCCCTTAAATCGTCTCCGGCTGCAGCTGTTAGGAGCTAAAAGAAGCTGTGCTACACTTCCTGCTCAAAAACAATTAATACAGTTTAATTTTAAATATTTAAACCGTCCTATTTGTGGTTCTTTAACCCTCCTATTGTCTTCGTTTCCCCCCCCCCTACCTTTGGTGTTCGGTCCAATTTTACCAGTCCTGTTTCAACTGCTATTACATGAACACAAACACCATTAATCATCACCAGATTTCATTTCACACCCTTTCAAACTGTACATATTGCATCAGACCGCTGGTACACATGAAACACTGCAGTCAATATACAAAGAACAGAAATTGAACATGTGTGTGCCAGGTGTGATCCATGTGGGGGGAGGGGCACATAAGAGCGGGAAATGTGTCAAATTGTTCTGTGTGTGTGTGTGTGTGTGTGTGTGTGTGTGTGTCAGGTGTGTGTGTCAGGTGTGACTCACATGGGGGGATTGGGCACATAAGGACACACACACATCTAGAGTATATGTGTGTGTGTGTGTGTGTGTGTGTGTGTGTGTGTGTGTGTGTGTGTGTGTGTGTGTGCGTGTGTGTGTGTGATCCGGATGGTTACTAATTCCTTTTCTTTATGGCGGTCATGACCGGGAACACCAGATTTGACCCGAAGACAACAGGAGGGTTAAGAAGATCAGGGTCCGATAATCTTGTAATCCCCGTGACTAAAATCTCATCTTTTGTTTCAATACTCTACAACCATTGAGAAAAGAAGGGATTAAAGACCCTAGAAACATTACAATTGAAGAATTCCTTAATAACTAAGAAATATTCATGACTAAATAAACACCAATCAAAGTCAAAGTATGGAAGCTGACAACAGATGCTACACTGGAAGATGCATTCTGCTTCGTGTGGTTACATCAGATTTGATGACATTGACTGACAATAAGCGATTAACAAATCAGTGGAGGCAGCGCTAGACCTGCCACTTCTGCTCTGCAAGGAGCTGGTGGCCTCACAGAAAACATCTATAGCTATAACAGCTAGTATTCCCTGTCACAGAGGGATGGGACGCAAAGGCAAAGCGGGGAAAGTATCCAAAAAATTGCGTTTTTTTTTAGCGGGGCCTTTCTTCAAGGTAACACAAATGTTTTTGCCAAAGCAGCTTACTCAAAATCACTCAACATATAACCACATTTTATCCATATTAGGAAAGAGACATTTTACTTTTAAGATGGATTTTGTCAAAGAATATCTGTGAACTAGGTTGCATCTATTTCCTGTTTAAAAGAGGTTCAACGCCTGTAGGACCCAGGAGGCTGTTGCTTCATCTGAACCAGATAAGAATCCTGACTGATGAAGGACACACATGACACATATCAGCTTGCTTTCCCACATCCTATAGATCAAAACTGCTTTACTTATGTTTGTGCGACTGTGTGTGTGTGTGCATGCGTGTGCGTATCAGTGCATCACTTTTTTGTGTATGCATCAGTGTGTGTGTATATGTGTGTGTCAGCTCTGTAGTGTAGGCGTGACAGCTCAGTCCTGTTCTGTGTCTGTTACCTGCTGTTTTACTTCACTCGCAGTTTCTGTGTGTGTGTGTGCGTGCGTGTGTGCGAGTGTGTGTGTGCTGTTTGATGTCACACACATCAGAGGGGAGAGGGTTAACTCCACAGACAGAGATTGAGAGACGCTCCCTGTCTGCCTCCATGATGCCCGACGAGAACGTGTTAAACCAACCCAGAGTCGACTGCTGCACCAATCGATCAGATACTCAAATAACCGATGTCACTACGGAGTAACTTTACATGTTCCCATCACTTCTTGAAATGGCAGATTTTTCCCTTAAATGCTGTTAAAGGAGCCCTATAATGCTTGTTGGGCTTTTCCCTTTCCCGGAAGTGTGTAGGTTATTGTGCATGTACACGGTCTGCAAAGGCTCACATCCCTGTGTTCCCTCCAGAGGGAGTTTCTCTTATCTTATTTTAAAGACCATTTAAAGTGTGCCATACGAGCTCATGTTCGGAGAAACCTTAAAGAAAGGCATCAGTAAAATGGAACTTCTGTGTGAACTATGCATATCTTAAACTGCACTGTAACTTTGTATTCATGTACTTTTTATTCATGTATTTTCATTTAATGTTTCTTTTATTATCTTTTCTTTTTAATAACTGTTTTTAAATGCCTTTGTCTGAATGTCTTTCATTTTATGTCTTTGCCTTGCCTTAAACATCTTCTCTCCCGCAATTTCCCACCACTTTTCGACACAAAGTGAAGCCCTCGGAGACAGTAATGGAGTGTTTTGAGAAACTTAAATCAGACTGGCAACATAGAAATAGAATGAGAAGGAAAGCGATCTGATTTGAGATGACAGATCTGCATGATAACAGTATTTATATCCCACCCATAACTACTGTAAAGGAACTCAGTAGATCCATCAAGTCATAATACTACCGGGTGGTCCTGACACTCAGAATGTTCATATCATGGATACCACACACACACACTCTGTCAGCTGTCATAGCTGATGCAACAACGCACACAGTGTGTGTGATCGATAGTCAAATAAAATAGTGTCGATCTGTGCGGCCGAATAAATGAGACTAAACGACGACTGACAGTCTCCTGGGAGCAACCAGCAGCTGGATCAGTGTGTGTGTGTGGTGTGTGTGTGTGTGTGTGTGTGTGTGGTGTGTGTGTGTGGTTCAGAGCTGGAGAGCAGCTGTGAGTGAACATCTCACCACACATTGATGAATAGAGAGGAGAGTCTTATGATAGACAGACAGATAGAAAGAGATTATTTTAATAGTTGACAACCTATAGATTATATGTCAGAGAGTTTACGCATGAATGTCCATGCAGAACAATTCTACATTAAAATGCATTAATACATCATTTTAATATAATTTTCCGTGTGAGCATATCTGATTTTCAATTCAGTGTTTAATGCATATTTATTGCCAGCATAAAAATAAGGCTAAAACACTTTTAGCGAGACAGATAAACAAAAAATGACTCTAAACAATTACTAGTTAACAAAATAGTTGGCGAATAATTGTATAGTTAACTATTTGATGAATGGATTTAATTTCCCAGATCTATATTACCTTAATTTTCATTTTGTGCAAGCATGGTCTGTGTGAGAATGGAGGGGTGGGGGGATAGGACTTTTTATAATGTTACAAGCCCATTAAATGAAACATCCAAGACTTTTGATACGTAAGTAGGTATTTAGATGATCCATACATTATAAACTTTAATAATGTATTCCTATTTAATGTGTATAATTCATCATCAGGAGAAACTGTGGTCTCAGCTTTCGTGTTTCCCATCCATGTCAACAGTCTTTGACTCGCCCTTGTTTTTTTTCTTCCTGGACTAAACACCAGCTGTTGGGGGCTTGTTCTTCCTGCTGCAGTTGGATTGGTCAAAAAACAGCCAATGGGGACAGACTTGGAGGAAAGACACAAAATATATAGTAATGATGAACACACACACACACCATCTGAAACCAGGGGAGGAAGGGATTTTACTGTCTCACACACACACACACACACACACACACACACACACACACACACACACACACACACACACACACACACACACACACACACACACACACACACACACACACACACACACACACATACACTCTCTCAGACTATTGACCCATCTGAGTGCTGTGGAGGTCAGAGGTCGGTGTGTTTGGAGAGCCCTCCGAGTGTTTGAGGACCTGTTCATTGAGGACTAGTGAGAAGTGAACAGGAAGCCGCAGAATAGCATATATGTTACTGTTTCTGGTGTGTGGTGTGTGTGTGTGTGTGTGTGTGTGTGTGTCTCGTCTTTAATAGGTAAATTCAGCTTCTGAGGTTCACTGAAACCTTCCAATGCTTGAAAACGAAGCCTTCAGCTATTTTTGCTGACTGATGTGTGATAGCTTCTCTGTGTGTGTGTGTGTGTGTGTGTGTGTGTGTGTGTGTGTGTGTGTGTGTGTGTGTGCGTGCGTGTAAACGATGTTTCTTTATCATGTAGCATTCCACCAGAACCTCACACTCAGACTGCTGCTGCCTCAGCTGTAATGCCGGTCCACCGCTAACCTACTGATCTGTGAGGAGATAACTGGATGACAGGCATGCTTTGGTGTGGCTGAGAGTGTGTGTGTGGTGTGGTGGTGTGTGTGTGTGTGTGGTGTGGTGGTGTGGTGTGTGTGTGTCACCAAGACAGTGGCTTGTGCTTAAACCACACAGACGACAAGAAGAGCCAAATTGAAAGAGGGAAGAAGCAGAAGATAACGTCAACCTGAGGAACACCAGTCATTAGTCACATGACCACTTGACAGGCAAATAGAAACACAAGTTCTTGTTGACGTTTGATCAAATAGTTTTTTAATGAAAACCGTCTCACCCTTGCAAAAAAAGAAACTACCGTATCATCCTGACAGGTGTACAAATGCTCCTGACATGGGAAAACTGAGCTTTAAAGTAACTGTCAAGTCAATGTCGGTGTGGAACTCCCTGCTTTGTCACTCTGTGCAGAAGATCAGAGCAACTCTATGTGAGACATCCGGATGGGAGATATGGTGTGATATGATCAAACACACATCCAGTCACATCTCATCAAACAACAGACTGAGCGCGTTCCCTCCTCTGTGTGTTGTGACTATATTCATGCCTCCTTGTACCAGCCGATGATGGTTTTTGGAGGGTGTTTGGGTGTTTTGAGGTGAGCAGAGTGAGCTGTTGGGGGGTTGGGCTCGTACGTTGGCAGGAGGCCACGTTTCCCAGCCCCCACCATCCATCCACAGCTAGGTGAGAGTATCCTGTCAGCTTTCCAGTTTACACTGGATACAAGCAGTAGGCTAAAACACAACGGTGAGACAACTGGATTGAAAAGGTTCTGTTGTGCAGAAAATAAACACTGAGGTATTATGCTGGACGGAAACACCATCGGATCGTGAGCCAATGTGTGATCGTCCATTTTTCCATTCCTAACAAAAAAGAACGATATTTTTTAAAAAGGACAGCACGTATGACACGGATCCTCTCTACTTAAACCGACAACTTCTATACAGTATGTAAGTTTAACCAAAGCTACAGAAACAAGTTCTGCATGTATCCATGAAAACACACACACACACACACCAATACCACACTTCCATATTTACTATTTTTAAGAGGATACTTGCCGACACTTGCACAGCATGACCACCAGGAGGCCATTCTGTCCCAAAATGTCCCCACAGAACAGGTTGTTTCTCAAAACGTGGTCCTCACAAGTGATTAAAAAGAAACACACCAACACACACATATTTGTCGTTCCTGCAGTGGATTTCTGTGTTCATTGTGAAAACTGGATCACAGACGGTGTGAAATTCTTTCTTTTACCACAATCTTCAAAAGCTTTCAGTCAGACAATTCAATTAAAAGTAATCAACACTTACACAATGAGCCATTAACACGACCCAACTAAAATACTACATTTAATCTCAAACTATGTGATCCCTAATTTACACCTGCCAGAAATCCTTCAATGCACCTTTTCAAAAGGACATGAATTATTTGCCAAACTGGATTAAAAACCAGAACATAGGAATTCAGAAACATAACATTCACTTTATGTGATCATAACTCCTAAATGCAGGTAGAAAGAGAAGAGGACCAGGGATGGGGAAGATACAATTACAGCCAAAAATCTCCCCATTTACCGACCCTTTCTGCAGAATCTAGCTTGGTTCTAAACCTATGATTCACTGAAAGCACTTTAAGTCTTTTCAACGATTATATAGTGCCGTTGAAGACTGTTTCCAATGTTATGTAACCAATCAGAGCTTTGTGGGTGGGAGCAAATTGAATACATTTAGTTCAGTATAAATACAGTATTTAAGTCATTCAGAAACCGACATATTTCTTAGATGGACCAGAGAAACAGTAACTGTTCCCACCACCACACTAACCCCAAATTCCCAAACAACAGACAATATCAAGAAGATGGCAGACCAAATCATGAATTGTAATTGTAATGGAAGTTCAATACAGATTATTAAAGTGAAATGTTTGGATCTCAGCTGGAGAAAATGGTCAAATTGTGGCTGTGATTGAGCATCATAATAAAACTGTGGTGTGTTCCAAGTAGACACTGAACTAAACTCGAACCAAAATGTAGATCCGAAACCTAAATTGCTTCAAAACTCCAGTGGTACAAATGGATTTGAATTGGTCAGAGAGTTGTGAAATAAACTGGGGTCGTTGGGATTTTTTCCGCTGTTAGCATGAGTTCATCCTCCCCTCTAAGTGTTTTTTTTCTTTCACTAACGGCAGAGGATGGAGCCAGAGGATTTTGGACTTCAGCCCAGCATGTAAATGTATCTGCCATTTCCAAACAATTTCCATCAGGAGCCATTCAGACTGTGTAACAGGATAATTTGACAGCAGCCCAGTAGGAAAGTGGCCAGCGAGGCAGTAATGTTTGATTTATTTCACATTTGTGTCCTCTACAGTTTGCTGTAGCCTCACAAAGGCCACAGCTGGATATGGGAGGTGGTTATAAATAAAAGATCATCAAGTCAGTGATAAATGGATGGATGGATGAACAGATGGATAGAAGGATGGATAGATGGATAGATAGATGGAAGGATGGATGGATGGATGGATGGGTGGATGGATGGATAGATGGAAGGATGGATAGATAGATGGAAGGATGGATAGATAGATGGAAGGATGGATGGAAGGAAGGATGGGTGGATGGGTGGGTGGGTGGGTGGGTTGGTGGATTGGTGGGTGGATAGATGGATGGGTGGGTGGGTGGATGGATGGATGGATGGGTGGGTGGATGGGTGGAAGGATGGATGGATGGATGGATAGATGGATGGATGGGTGGATGGATAGATGGATGGATGGATGGATGGATAGATGGATGGATGGGTTGATGGATGGGTGGATGGATGGTTAGATGGATAGATGGATGGATGGGTGGATGGATAGGTGGATGGATGGTTAGATGGGTGGATGGATAGATGGATGGATGGGTGGATGGATGGTTAGATGGATAGATGGATGGATGGGTGGATGGATAGATGGATGGGTTGATGGATGGATGGATAGATGGATGGATGGGTTGATGGATGGGTGGGTGGGTGGATGGATGAGACATCCACCATCATTAAAAAAGGATTGCTCAATGAACAAATGAATATCACAATGTTACGACAAGAAGAAAACGGTGAATCAATTATTAATACAAAATGCAACTACTTTAAGAAATAAAGTATACTGTAAGTGAATGACTAAACAAATGAATCAATGAATGTTCAATTCACAAAATACTGAACAAAGTTGGATATGCTCGGCATGTTCCCTCTCTTTATGTTTGTTCACGAGGTCGTTGGGGCCAAATCCTGTCCTTGTGACAGAAAGAAAAAGGTAAAAACCAAATGGCAGGAAGGTCTTTCTACCCCTACTATTTTAAATCCCAAACGTGGATTACTTGGTTTTCTTTACTTTCTTTCTCTCTACTTTCCATGTCCTATTTATTCACAAGGCTCGAAAGTCATTGAAAACATGACCCTGGGCGACTATGTTTGGACTTGGACTTGGTTTTATTGTCCCTATTGCGCAACCCCTGATAACCTCTGTGAAATACTGGTGTTCTTTGTCAAAATACAAATAATGAAGAATGTATTTGAACTTCAAATTGAGTGAACCTAGTTTGAAATAATATTGCTATCCTGTTAACATACTTGGAGTAGACCCTTAACCCCCTCTTAATTCAAGGTCAGTAGTCATATTGAAATTAAGTATGATAGAATTTATCCTACACTTCTTCTTGTTTACAGTTTTTTGCGGCAGATAACTTGCAGCCAAAGACCACACTGTTAAATCTGTCAAACTGGGCAAGAGAAGGCAAAATCACTCGGACACGTAAGTCTCTTTATCGGGACGTCGTGACGCTTCCCAG
This sequence comes from Champsocephalus esox, assembly GCA_036324585.1. Lineage (NCBI taxonomy): Eukaryota > Metazoa > Chordata > Actinopteri > Perciformes > Channichthyidae > Champsocephalus > Champsocephalus esox. The sequence goes on along the minus strand of CM070483.1, from coordinate 7,203,667 downwards.
ATGCTGCGTTGGTTGTCTTCCACTATGGCACACTACACCATTACCTCCACTGACACTCCATTTTATTCCCAACGTCTGTCGCCTTGGCTCATAGTCATGAAGTCCAACACGCATCATACTTTAATAAATCAACAGACAGATCTCTACTGAATCCATACTACTTCATAATTTCATCTGGCATCATGATGAGTTCCCTAATACAACAACTATTCTAATGATAAACTGTTGAAAGAAGTCTTCGTTATGGTGACATCACCCATTGGCTGTTTTGAAGCCTTGAGTTTGGCATTTCTGCCGTCGGCATCTTGCTTTTTTTGAGAAGCACAAATGACCATGTATATAGAGAAGTGGATAGAGCACTGGAGGCGGAGCTACGTCCCTTGGTATGAAAGTTGCTCAATGGCGCATGAAGACAAAATGCCCTCAATAATAAAATTACTCTGATCTGCCGGGACCCGGGTCCAAGGGGCAGTTTCCTTAAGCCCCGCCTTCTATCTGCTCCGTCACGTCTGGTTTCCACTCAGTCAAATGAAGGGAGAGGGAAAGTAACTCTGGATTCTGGACTTTAAGGACCTAATGGGTTCAGGTAACACTTAAAGACTTTGTTAGGGAACGCAGAGCAGAGTAGGGGGCTAGTACACCCTCCTGAGGGTCCGATTGTGGATGTCATGCGAGCATAACATGGTGAAAACAATCAGTCTAAATTAACAATCGGGACGGAAATGTTCGGATTTCCAAAGGGAGGTTCTGTGAATAAATAAAAAATCAAGAACCAAAATAATTGAACTATTCATATAATTGAACTATTCAATCTGTAACTTTTATCTTTTAATGTTTATTTTATTAGCTTTTCTTTTTAATGACTGATTTTAAATGCCATTTTCTTAATGTCTTTCTTTTGTTTTTCTTTTAATATTTCTTTTATTATCTTTTACTGTTTTTAAATGCCTTTGTCTGAATGTCTTTCATTTTTGTAAAGCACCTTGAATTGCCTGGTGTTGAAAGGTGCTATATAAATAAACTTGCCTTGCCTTGCCTAATGATTTAAATACAGTCTATAATGTTTGTACTGGATAGTTGCTTAACCTAAACAAATATGATACGCCGCTTTACAGAGGTCTTTGTCCCAATGAAAGTCAGAAATTGGAAAAGGTTTGGGCCCAATGACGTCCCATGACTGACACAGAAGTCAGTACCGCTGTTTGGCTACTACGTACATTTGCTTCAACGCCATCTAACTTCCGGCGGCTAAAAAGTGACAGAAGTGGGTGGAGCTCAGAAAAGAAAGTAGATTACAATTAGCGCCAACGGTATGAAATGGGAATACACTTCCTCTCGCCTAAATGGCCTTGGTTTTTTGTATTTAGATTTTACTCATCTGACATTACATATTTAAATAGATAACACACATGTTTAAGATGACCGACATGAATGTTAGTTGATATTTGCTCAACATGTTTAAACAGTTTGACTTATGTTAATGCTCTTTGTTGCAAGATCTTGTGAGAGGGTTAGAGACGGATGAGTCAGATAAGTGCAGATTCGCGTAAAATATGCACTTTTGAAACGAGGGCCCAATATTTGGTGACCCTGATGCAAAACACAGAACACACACTAGTACGTTTTATAAAGTAGTTCATTCATAACATCAAAAGTGTAATTCTTTTGAAATGTTTTGTTGCAACAATGAAAGGCGTTCACCTGTAACAATCAAACATCTTTATATCTGAATTATTGCGCATTTTTAACAATATCTTAACTCTAATCTCCCCTGATGTGAAACCTCTGACCTCACTAGTGGACCAGCTTTCATTCATTAACCATCATCTGTAACATGATTTGAGCACATCTTTGATTCTGTATGAGCACGAAAACCGCTTCTTTGATAAGCTTTAATTTATAGAAGTTCAATACCAAAACAAAAATGAATGAATATCATCAGAACCCGTCCAACAGCCTGTGCTCATATGAGATTTTTCATCTCCAAAACCAGAAGGAGGTCATCAAATTACAGCGAGCACATCCGTTTAATATTCCATCGGCAGAATCAAACACCAACATCTGTATTTCCTCCTAATTATCAACGTGCATCTTCTCGTGGATGCATATGGTCCGTGAGAACTGAGCGGGAAGATTACAGTGCTTCCCTAAACCCCGCCATTACCCAAGTCCACAACACCTGGCGCCAATACAGACGATAAATATTCCTTTAAAAATAATTATACTTGAAGTTAAAATGAGTAATTATTTGTTTTATGAAGTTGGGGAAATGTAGTAAAGTTGAGAATCTCTCAGGAAAACATAAAATATAAAAAAACATGCAACAGATGTTGTTTTTAGTAGATGTGAGGATGATTGACACATCGGAAGCTAGATAATAAAACAACCAAATCACCTGTTGTGCTGCTACCTGCATGATTTAAACACAGCGGAGAAGTTGCAGGGAACAATAAGTCTTTAAAACTGCATTGATCAACTTTTCTTATCAACAAAAGATGAAACGCCTAATGAAATGAATGGGATGTGTTGACACATACTCACAAATAATGGCCAATAACTTTTAAATAATAACCAAATTAACTTCAGAATCATCTCATCAACACAGCCCAGTCAGTTATACTTAAGGTGTTGCTGAAATATTGACCCTAAATCCAGAAAATGCACATAAACTTGACTTAAATGGGAGGAAAAAGTGCCTAATGAATGTGGGATGGTTATTAACCAATAGAGTAAAATTAATAGTAATAGATGCAGCGAATCCCTTACTTTAAAAACAAACATTTTCAAGTTCTGATATTTCGCCCCTATGTTACAGTAATTTCTCCCTTAACCCTTTCCACTTTGGTAAGGGATAACGACTCAGTCCTCTCGCCTTTAAACCGAACATCCACTACCACTGACCTCAGATCAACTCCAAACAGGGTTGCTCTGTGTATGTTCACAGCTTTATCAAATAAAGCTCTACTGCCGAGCGACAGGCTTTAACCATGTAAGGCCCCCCGCATTTTCACTTTAAGCTATCCTAAAAAAGCCAGTAAATGTTTCGTTTTTTTAAAGACGACATTTACATCGTCAAAAGGTCCTTTTGTCCAGCCTCACAATGCTATTGGGTGGTAAATGTGACTGATGTGTGATTATTATTCATGCTATATACTGATATCGGGCAAAGTAAGCAATCAATGCTGTAAATGAACCCTTAGTTGTTCAATATGTATTCAGACAATGTGAGTAGAAATACAGAAAGTCTGCTCCCACCTAAGGCCGACGTTGCAATATTACAACATTTCCCTAAAAATGTACAAAAACGTAAACAATGTGAAAACTCGCCGTACCCCCACTTATTTGAAGCATGATTTGTTTTTTAATAGTCTAATAAATATAAAATCATTGTCGGTGTTATCAGTTATGTATTTGTTGTATTAATGACGAAAACATAATAGGCAGATTTCACAGTAATTATAATAAAAACGTAGCTCAAGCATTTATGCAACTTGATTTGAGGTGTGTGTGTGTCAGGGGCAGCACTGTGTGTGTGTGTACGGTGACCTGCACACACAGCTTTTTTATTATTTGTCCCGCGTCCCACAAATTGAGACTATGTCCCGCATATGAGTGACAGTCGCGCAGAAAGGCCGGATCGGTTCGCTGACGGCCGGCACAGCCCTTTATTATTATATTGTCTAAACGGCATCATGTAAGTTGAGCTGAGAGGCGACACAGAGGTCCAAAGTGTTCCCCACCCCCCGTTGACAGTTCACGAGCGCGTCCATAGTGTCTCCCCGACCCGTCCACCCAGTAAAAAAATCCCTCCCTCCAACAACATCTGAAACGTCAAACGTTTTGTATAAAAGAAGACAGTCGGAGTGTTACTGACCTGGTGGCAGTGTGGGTTGGACTCTCTGCCGTACGAGTACGAACTCCTCTCTGATTTCCCACCTGAGGACGACAAGAGAAGAGAGCGAGCAGTTAGCAATCTGCGTCATTTCAACAAGGATCCATATCTTGACTGAAAACAACAAGAATCAAACACTCAGTAGGCTATTTGACCTGTGAAGAATATTCAATGTAAATGTTAGGGTTAGCGGGGTTAGCAGGGTTAGCAGAGTTAGCAGGGTTAGCGGGGTTAGCAGAGTTAGCAGGGTTAGCAGAGTTAGCAGGGTTAGCAGAGTTAGCAGGGTTAGCAGAGTTAGCAGGGTTAGCATGGTTAGCAGGGTTAGCAGGGTTAGCAGGGTTAGCAGAGTTAGCAGAGTTAGCATGGTTAGCAGGGTTAGCAGAGTTAGCAGAGTTAGCAGAGTTAGCAGGGTTAGCATGGTTAGCAGGGTTAGCAGAGTTAGCAGAGTTAGCAGGGTTAGCAGGGTTAGCAGAGTTAGCAGGGTTAGCAGGGTTAGCAGAGTTAGCAGGGTTAGCAGGGTTAGCGGTTAGAGTTAGGGTGACAGGCCTTACAAATGTTAAGTTCATAAAAAGAAGCAGCAAAAGAAATAATAAATTGAGTAATAAAAAAAACATGACAATGGAGTGTTTTAATATTGAATAATGAATAGATTTCCTACCAGGAAAAAAACAACAACAAAAAACATGATTTTCACTTTTATTATGACTATTATTATTATTATTATAATTATTATTCATGGTGAGAGATAGAATAGGAACATATTCATAGCAAATGTATATTTCAATCTTTCTTTAGCATTACCGATGTCAGTCATGGAGCAGATTAACACCTATACAATACTTTATTCAACTACATCATTCATTTCATCGTACACCTTTCAGATAATTTCCTGCTTTAATGCCTTATTATTCATTTTCACTCTGTTCACCAGGTAAGAGATGTTCAGTAGCATACAGCCAAAGCCATGTTTTATGATCACAGTTTTCAAAGTGTGTCCTCTGCTCTCTGCTCTCACAGCACAACAAACCAGGCATCTGCTGGGCCTGCGATGCACAGGAAACACTTTATGCTACAAGCAACATTCACACAGCACGTTCTTTTAGGTGTAGATTAACTCTCTTTGCATATAGAGCAAAAACTAAGTAATTACGAGATAATGTTTACAGAGTTTAGGTGGCAATTAGCAACACCTACGAACCAAGAGAAGTTATTGTGTCTCGGATCACTGTCGAAGTTCTGTAAAGCTTATGAAATGTTAAATGGCGGAACATCCCTCATCACCTGAAGACATCCCGCTCTATCAACCGTTTGAAGGTTTGCCAATTATGCTACTGTACTGTTCATCCTCATTGTCTTCAATGTAGGTCAATTGAGACTCAAGAAGTGTACGGTACACAAAACGACATATTTTCTCAATCATCTGGATATCCAATATGGTCAAAGAACAGTTTTCCATTAGCAACATGTGCCACCGTGGTCTTATACACTGATCCCAGACCAGAGGTACATGAACCCCAAGAGGTACAAAGGGTTGGAAATAAGCAAAAGTCAACATTTATCAATGCCCTTACAACCATTTCTATAATAATTACAATTCCCGGAAAGCAGATCACTGCCTCCGCTGTCTGCAGTGTCATCACCTCATAGTGTGTTAAAAAGGGTAAAAACACTTGTTTCATATTTCAAGGTGGACATGTGTGCCAAAGTTGTGAGCCATTTTTTAAGGGGTTCCTGAAAAATTGGATTTACGAAAATGGGAAAGTTGACCTTGACCTCAGACTTTTAACGCCAATCGTCTCAACCGTTCATCGTGGGGTTCAAGTGAAATCGGTACATGTCAAAATTCCTGCTAGGCTTTCCTAAGATATCACTTTCACAATGCTAGAGACATACAGTGTGTATAGATTGATGGACAGCCAACTCAAAAACATGAACCTAAAACCTAGGTAACCTGTAAATACATTAAATGATTTGAGGAACATTTTCCAGTTCTAAATCCTTCTAATTTAGTGTTGACAAAAAACAAAAATGCTTTCTTCACTCAAGTATTTCACATGTTTATATGAACTATGAGTCTGTTTTCAGGCTATTCATTTTGGAGGTTAATGTATTTGTAATATTTGTGTCGTAAGCCCTAATATATATATATCTGATTTGAAAGTTATGGGCACGAGAAAAAAGAGCGCATACATCCTCGCCTACCCTACTGTATTAACCACATAGAAATCTGACTCCAGATCTGCTAACAGTAGTCCAAGGACTGATCAGAAGATGACAGGGAGGCGAAGTGTCCTTGGCAGGTAACCGACCATCACTCCAATACACCAACCAAACAGTCTGGCTGTGAATAAGGTGCCTGATGAATTTACGAAAACAGCAGTGGCCGTCTTAGCGTCGACAACAAAGCTCATTTCCTCATTTCTGAACAGCCTTTGCTTTCCTCCGAGCTGCGGGAGCACTTGAGGACTATTTTTACCACACAGACATTCTTTTTGGATAAAACCTTAAATCTTCAGCCAGTCTAAATATCAAACCGCGGTTAGTATGTAATTACATTCTGCGGTCGGTGCAGCCGTACGAGATGAAATGGAGGGTTTCGTAGCGAGCGTGTGTGAGGGAAATGAAGCGTGTACGCGGTGAAGGGTTTGAATCAGGCGTGTATAGACCGCCGCTGAATACACGCCAACATGGTAGTCGTTGCAAAAGAGGTTGATAATTACAGCCGTACAGAATGGGAATGTGGTCGAGTGTGTGTGTGTGTGTGTGTGTCCGATACAGCGGCCTCGGCTTCAGCGAAGACTGATGCCAGCTGGACCGGTTTGGCAGATATACAAAGACACACACACAGAGTACTGGAAGTCACTGGCACAGATATACACACACACATACATACACACACACACACACACACACACACACACACACACACACACACGCACGTACATAACATACATACAGTATATATAGCCCAGTATACAGACACACACATGCAAATGTTATTTTGCATGGTACCAAAATATGACCATACACAGAATCACATGCATTTCAAAATTCTCTCACACACACACACACACACACACACACACACACACACACACACGTCTATTTAGATGTAACACTGCAGACACCTTGGACACAGTAGCACAACCTGCAACAAAACATGTATGTTATGAAAATATTTCAAGATTTTACCAGAAATATGATATTTAAGATAAATGGATCTATAATTCCCACGCCTACAACATTTCGAAAAGGATAATGAAAACGTTTAAAATAATGCTTTTTAAATGTTCGATCTTTCAGAAAGTCCAAAGCAAAGCAGTGTTTTAAATGTAATAGAACCTCAATCGTTTTTAAGGAATGAATACATTAAATAAATATAATCGTTAAACATTAAGGCATCTGGTCATTAATGTGTATCTTTTTCAAGGCTGAGACATGTAGTCTGTGCTATTATACATTATTAGCAATTATTGTTGAATTGAAATTTCAACAAAGCACTTCAGCAAATATTTATTAAGTTCATTCATTATTTTATCCATCCATTCATTAAGCAATGATCACTAATTAACTCACTTACCTCTTAAAATACCTTCAAGGTCTTTAAACACACACACACACACACACACACACACACACACACACACACACACACACACACACACACACACACACACACACACACACACACACACACACACACACACACACACACACACACACACACACACACACACACACACACACACGAGAGAGAACAAATCTCGCAGGACGCAGGAAAAACTTCTACTTCGATGGCAGATTCCGTCCATAACAATGGAAACGAATTTACAATTACAAAATACATTTCGCAGTCAAGCTGACACATCACATTGCCAACTGCTTCCTTTCCTCAGTCTGTTTCATTCACAATGTTCTCTGATCCCTTCAGACTACTTTGGAACGAATCCCAGCAGAACCTCCTATCCTCTCGTCTCTACTCCATTTCCCTATACGTCTCCATGCCCACCAAAATAAAAGCATTTCTATGAACATGTTTGGTTCTTTTGGTTTTTGCAGAACGTTATATCCAGAGGGTTACAAAATGTGAACATATTTCAAGGAACCCATCAACACAGAAACCTCTTTTGAAAATAGTTCATTTGATTTTACAGGAATCCTAGACCCTCATATAAAGATTATAATGCATCATAGAGGGCAGCATCAAGAAATCTAATCTACTCTATACTCACAACAGGCATCCTGAAAAACTATAGCTTCAAAGGACGACCAACAATCATCGAAAGACGGAAGGAAATCATCTGGCAAACTCAAACAGCTTCACAACGTATCAGGTTGCTCCTTCAAGGAATCTAACCAACCGCAGAAAGGGTCATAAACAACAGAAGAAGTGATTTGATCTGAAGATACTTCTCATGTCATGGGGGCTGAAGGCACAGAACATTATTACAAAAGATATGACTTAATATCGTACAGCCCTGATGTTAATAGTTTCCATTAGTTTTCTTTGTAATCCTTAATTTCTCCTACTTGTTATATTGCTGCTAATGATGATGCACGGGAGGGCTACTCCCCATAAGCAATGCTTCAGCCGTCCCGCTTCTACTAATGTTGTTCATGTGTGTGTATGAATTATACCTTTTTATTTTTGTGTGATTTTAGTAGAATAAAAAAATGTAACTTTAGGGAATCTTTGACAATTGTGAGTTCTCAGGAAACAGTCTTCACGAACGAAGTGCCTTCAAGAACATTCAAAATAGAATTTCTCATTCTCATAGCGCTCCACAGAAACCTTTGGTATTGTTTCCTGACAGTTTCACTTCAACATTCGTAGATGTCTTTCAGGTTTCTTTGTGGAGGATTGAGGAACTTGGGTTTGCCAAATGTCTGAAGTGTAAACATTGTTCTCTTTGTGCAAACGCTTTTTAAAAAGCTTGTCGTTTCTCAAAAGACTCATCGAAGGACCGGTTTTCAGTTAGGTTGGTTTGATCTGATGATACTTGAGGTGACTCATCACAGGGTCTGGATAACTGAAACGTATAAGCCCCAATGGTGCAGGAATCTTGAATGAAGCGGTTCTAAGGATTAAAGAATATTGAACGTGTTCTAAGATTATAGCCAAAGCTAATTTTAGATGAGAGGATAGCATGTAGGATTATTATAAAGATGCTAATAATTTTGACACAGAGTTAATTTGAAGTGGAAATACCAAACACTTGCTCGTTACAACTTGTTGAATTTCCTCCATTTACTATCATAACTACTGTAGATGAAGAGTTTCAGGATTTTGGAATATTTATCGGATATTTTTGACGCATCAATCCACATTCTGATTAAGTAGGTGCGAGCAGTAGCCTTACAATAACGGTACGTCCACACAGCAGCTTTTCAAAAATCTTGAAAATCTTGGAGCTGGGCGTGTCTGAAGCTTGGGGATTTTTTGCGAGAAATGCGACCAACAACCAATCACATGAATCTCCCGCCCCCGACATACAAAGCAAAAAACCCCGGGGATTTTATGCGAGCAATATATATATATATATATATATAAACTCCCCAAACAGGCGAAACCCTACCAGTTTCCCCCACTGTCTCTGCCACCTCCCTCCATGCTGGTCCCTCCGGTTTGTATCCCGGTAATAGTTCTGCTCGTAAAGAACCGGGTGATTTGCTACCGTAATTTCTCGTTTGGAATATGAGGAAATGAACTGCGGTCTGGCTCTCCCTGCTTACACGCGGTTTGATTGGCTAGCGCTTCTACTGTCAGATTTGCATAAACGTGTTTGATTGGCTGGCGCTTCCAGCTCAGCTTCCAAAGTTGAACATTGCTCAACTTTGGAATCCTGGAAATCCTGGAAATCTTCGCTTCGCTCCCCCACAATGCAGTTCGGCGAAAAGCGAGGCAAAGTGACGTCATCCCCATTCAAAGTTAATGGGCAGAGAAGCGTTGGAAGCGGTGGAAGATTCTTCTGAAGCTGCTGTGTGGACGTACCGTTAGTGTGTCTATAACCGGCCATATCACAGGAGTCTGCAAAGCCGACCAAAACAACAGACTGTCTCAAACTCAAAATAAATCTTCTTAAATTAAGGTTTTCTAACCTTGAATTTACTTCCGCAAACCCCTGCTTCCCTGAAGTACCGGCCTGCAGTGACATTTTCTTCCTGGACGAGGACATTTGGCTGTGAGGAGGACCCTCAGACAAACGGCCACTCATTAGAGAGTGCTGGCTGCAGAGGTACAAAAGGTGGAGGAGGGGAGGTCGGCCCCCTCCTCTGTATACGGCCCATAGAGAAGGCGCTGAGGCAGGAGCACCAAATCCCTACTAATCCACAACGCTCAGAGACAAAGAGGAAACACAAATAAGCTCCATTACAAGCTGAGAGCTAACAGAACCAGAGCGCCCTGCTACTGCTTATCGCACTGCATGCATATGATCAAACCTACTCTGACTAACCCTACCCTTAAATAATGCTGAACCAAAACCGAACCGAGTGTAGCAGATTTGACAGCAAATGAGAAATGTACCCTATCAAGATCACAAGATGCTATAAGAATTATTTCCAAGCCGTTACAAGTTCATATTTATAAAAGTATGCATTGAAATTAAGATCTTGACTGGGTTAAGGGAACTCATATAGATGTAATGGGCTGATATAATGACCTTCTTGACATTTTCAAAAATATGTATTTATATATTTTGTCGAAAATAAGTTAAGATCTACTTTCTAGAGTCAAAAGTCAATGTTGAATATTTCTCACTTGAAACTAGACAAGTTTATTCCTCGCATGCTAATTCATCAACAATTCACAATATTTACATACTTAAACATTTGATTTTCGGATAATTAACTTGTGAAACGTGGAACATCAGTCAGAACCGTGTTCAAATCTCAATTGCAAACAATCACAAAATAATCTTTACGGACACAAACACATAATACGGTTTATGTATCTACGAATATGATGATTTTGTGAGATTATCTGAACAACATCATGTTCCTTTGTCAGTTAAGTAAATGGTCGAATCAAGGCTGAATTAATCATTGCGTGAATAAAAATATGTGGTTTCCCAACCGCTTGTTGACATGTTGTAAATACATGATATTTAACAGCACCATCACAAACACTTACCCCCCGACCTAAACATAATCTTAGTACTGCGAGATACTTCTGTCCTCGTGAAGCTCGTCCAAACCTTTAAACAACGGACAATCAACACACACATATTGACTTTTCGAACCACTTTCCTTTGTCAGTGTCTCCTCCTGCACTGGACCTTGAATGTGTCGCACAAAACAAACCCTTAAAACACATCGACTTTGGACAAATTGCAAGCTACAGAAAGCCCCGTCTGTGTTTGGATTACAGCCAGGCCTAAACAGTCAGCACAAAAGAGCCGCTTCTCAATCTCCTCACTTCGCACGATGTCACACCGTCAGATTGCTTTTGTTTTACCTTTTCTTTGGGGTTTTTAGCGTGTGCATTGGAAAGTGTTTCACGGGTCGTGGCAAGGACAAGACGCAGCATGAAGCGAAGCCAGGGAGAGCAAACACTCAGAACGCATGATCCAAAACTAGAGACATGCTTGCTGTGTGTGTATAAATAGTGGATTTTGTTGGACTCGCCTACACAGCAGAAGCCCACGAAGCAGAAGCCCACAAAGCAACAGCACTTTGTATTCTGGTCATGTCTGCCTCCTTGACGACTCTCAAACCTGGAGTGTTAGTCTTGTCATTGTGTTCCACTATTTTTGTCTTTACACTGTTGATACATGAGAATTTCATTGCAGTTTTTTCTCTGCTTTTGGCGATATTCGTAACTGAGGTTTTTTTTTACCCATAGCAGTGTTTGGGATGGATTTGGATGGACTGTTCCAATTTGGATTTGGTTCCTAATTGGTAAATGACTCAAGGCTTCAACGCCGAGAACCCCTTTACGGAGGCTGCAGAGATTGACTGAACATGCCTTCACTGAAACTTCGCAAAAAAAGTCAATCAAATAACCGCTAGATCCAATATTTACAGGTGGCTACAGTACGACCGCATTTCAAATGTGTCCTCGTTCTTGGGGTTTAGGCAAATCTACTTGTGTAGGTCAGGAAGAAACAGTAGGGACAGTCAGAGAGGATTGTTTGTGATGATGCTTATCTTTATATTATCTTCCATCAATACATCAGTGCAAGGGCAGGAGAGTGAAGGAAACAAGTGAGGAGGGAACAGGTGGAAAAGAAGATAAGAGAATGGGAGAGAGGAGGACATTAGATCAAAAAGAGGAAACAAACAAGTGGATAGAAAAAGGAGAGAAAGAAGAACACAGACGGGCCAAGAGAAGGAAGAGAGAAGAGGAAACAAGAGAGGAGAGGAGAGGACAGAAAAGAAGCAAAAGAAGGAAACGACACAGAGTAGAAGGAAGGAGAGGAGGAGACAAAAGAGAGAGAAGAGAACGAGGAAGGACACAAGGAAACAAGAATGTATCCTGACAGTATTTGACATCCCTGAATTTCATTAAATATGGTATTAATCAATTTCCCATTGTGTTATATTTGTTTCCATCCATATGAATTGAGATGTAGAAAACCAAACAGTTGTCCTAGGAGTCATGATGTCACGTCTTGACTGCATTCGACTGATTATGTCAATGCTTTTATACGTGTTATTTTTGCTATTGTGTTTCATACAGAATAATCCTCAAAACGTTCAGTCAATATTGAAACGTGACTATTTGTTGGCATTTGATGGATTCGGACCGTCGCTTCTGGCACTGGTGGAGTTGTTCTGGGAGTCGATGTCGACGTCTAGACTCGTTTCTCTGACAGAGTCGCGTTGAGTCTGCGTGAAAGGAAACGCTCAGAAGACGTGATCTCCTCTGACATCCGTATAATGAGTCCATTTTAATAAACTATGTGACTAATAGTGCGATTTGACGAGGATGGCGAGATGACGAGAGGAAAGAAAGAGAAGAGAAAGGGAGGGGAGAGGGGGAGGATGGATAGAAGAAGGGTTAAACTCCCTCTTCCTGCATGCTGTGCGTGTGTGCGTGTGTTCGCGCGTGTGTGTGTGTGTGTGTGTGTGTGTGTGTGTGTGTGTGTGTGTGTGTGTGTGTGTGTGTGTGTGTGTGTGTGTGTGTGTGTGTAATGGGGGGAGGGTTGGACTGTGCAGACATGAATCATTCTGAGCGATTCAAGCGTTTCCATGACACCGCTGGGCACCGGTCCAGAAGTTTCTACAAAGTCTGAAAGGTACCAACACACACACAAACAGACACACACATATTACACACACACACACACTCTCTCTAACAGACAGGATCCTGCCAGCGCTGAATCTGAAATAATCTATATATTTATTCATGGCGTTGTCTTCCCGTGTAAAGCGCTAAACATTTTTGGGATCAACATTAATTTAACAGACGATGGTCGATGAGTAACCGTCGTCTAACAGACACACGCACACACGCACACACACCCCCCCATCCTTCACTCCCAGCAGGCATTGATTTCTTGGCACCGGAGCGAGTGAATACATCAAACAACAGATGAACGTATACGAGCGACGAGAACGACTCGAGAGACGCAGCATCGCGCTCACATCTGTCCGCTCCTACCTACAGCCATATCGCCGCACAGCGCTGATTGGACCACAACTACAAGTCTTTTTTTTTCTTTTTTTGCAAGGTTTGAGCCCATAAATCGGAGGCTGTCATCGATGCATTTCAGAACCAAAAATGTATCTTTGGAATATGTAAATTCTCTTTCAATTCCCTTATAAGTTTAGATTTCTTGGATAAATGTTTCAATGGTTATTGCCTCAGTATCCATGATTCTGTTCATTCAGCCTTTATTCGTCCAACATCTGGAAAATGTACAGCGTTAGACCCTCAAGGTACAGATAAAAGGCACACAAAAGGCAAACATATTTAGATATTAAATAAAAAATAGGCACATGTTAGTAAGAATATAAACACAAGTAAAACCAACTTATATGCAAACGTTATGTTAAAAGAAAGTGAACATATACAAGTATAAGTAAAGTATTGTAAATAAACCGGTCACGATCTTGCATTGTCTTCTTACCTAACCTTATGTATTCGGATATTTTCTGCAAATATACAAAACACAATGGCCTTAAGTATCCATAAACCTGTGTGACCTGGTGTCCATCTTTAAATTGAACATGTGTTTAATGTTTTTATTTTGTAGGTAGTACTAACCCTACCTTAAATGTAATGTTTAACTGTTCAAACTGCCTCTTAACTCCAACTACATTTCCCAGCATGCCATTGTGACCTCGATTTCAGTTTAAGTCGGCTCCAAGAGAGGCATGAATTTAGGGGGGAGTCAATTTTGTTTTTGTAAAGTTAACGCACTGAGCTATCCTGTAACTGCAGTGCATTGTGGTCCACTGAAGATGCTGCAGTGCATGTTGGCAGCAAACCTGGTTGCAATCTATTGATACAGCATTATTGCAATATACAGACATGTCTTTCCATACTTGTAGGTTATGGGTATGCAAGACAGCGGCAAACATGGGCAATTTGTAACTTATAAACACTTGCCAATGACAAAAAAAACTCCTCTCCTCAACATCAGATGAGTAGGCCTATAAGTTGTTTTTAACACGATGACACCTGTCTGACTAAGTAAAAACATTACAGGCATTGCTCTTCCTGTTGGTGAATATATTCACATTGAGCTTTTCATTCTCCATTCTCACCTATATATGTTGATATATGAGGCACTCAGATGAGTACCAGGAGTCAGTATTTGGTACTCCAACTTCTGGCCCCACGTAAAGTTATGTGATGAAGCCCTCTGTGTCGCGAACGCCGCCGCCGATGGGGGACGACGACGTTGTGATCAGCTGATTCTGCGCAGCTCTCCAGTGTGTGCGCGGAGCACAGAATGTGCCCAGGGGAGTCTCCCTCCGCAGCCGGTTGGCGTAGTTTTGGCACAATTACGTTATACAGACCGACGTTAACAGCAGCCCCGTCTGTAAACGAGGAGACAAACTCTGTCGTCCAGTGATCTAATCGCCTTCTGGAAAAGCTTCACAAGAACGTCGGAACGCAAAGGCGCTTAGTGACACAAGTGACCGTACGCATTTCAGATTTTTTTTCCGTGAATGCGTACCGGTTATGCGTGCACCCCTGCCTATATTCACAAACTAAGCTATGAAGGATAATATGTATTGGTATTCCACAGGTGTTCCTTTATCTGATGTTAGAATATTACAAAGAGAAAAGGCTCACACAAACTAAAACAATACAGTGACAATATAGTAGGCTAAACATATTAGTAGTAAGCATTCTAAGGCATAGTTAGATATCTATACAAAATGTATCCAAAAAATATCCACCTTTTAGGAACTAATGCTTGATTTTTGTAAGTTAGGTAGAACCATATCACTAACCCTAAATCCCATGAGTAGCCTACTGGTCACTGACATTGACTAAAATAACATAATTAACACGTTATATTCATATCAAACACTATATGTGTATGTGTCAGAGTTGGTTTACCCGTGTGTTTGTGAAGCAGATGGGTTCAGATCTAGCAGCAGCAGCCATGACACTTGTTCCCTGTTCATATGAGTGAGACCCATCGAATGCTCTTACTCGTTACCAACAGCCTTCATTATCCAACACCCCCCCCACCCCCAAACCCATCACACTCATTCACCCCTCCTCCACCCTGGAATCAATAGATAAACAACACAAACAACGGCGAGGCGACAAACAGGGCGACATCCCCAAACCCTCCAAACAGCAGGACTCCAACAGGAAGCTGGATTTCAAAGACATATTCCGAAACAGCATGGTGTGTGTGGCTCTGCATAAAAAGGATAACACTTAACAAGGGTTACCTTGATGTATTAAGAACTAACTATATGTATCACCTGATTTAGGAATTTAAGACCAATTTCTACAATGAAAAACTGAAACGTTGACTTTAATTAAATATATTGTGTTGAAAGCAACTATATTAAGTTGAATCCCATATTTTTAAGATTTAATATTATTACTTCCAACCAACCTAATACAATTATGTTTAATTTAATAAAAATCAAAGTTTACGTTTTTCCAGTGTACATTTTCTTTACCGAAAGGAGATTTTGTGGCGAATAACGTTGCAGATTTGCAGTATAGAGTGTGTGTATACAGCGTTAGTGTGACGACCGTGTGTGTGTGTGTGTGTGGTGTGTGTGTGTCTCAGACAAAACAGGGCTGCCGAAATGCGGCAGGCACTGCAGATTTTTGTTGGCTCGCTGACAGCGGCTTGCCGGTGCCAAGCCCCGACGGCGGAAAACGACTAAAAGACGCATAAGGCTGGCATTAGAGCCCCAAATCTTCTCTCCCCCCTCCATCTCTTTTCTCCTTCTCTTTTCTCGATCCGTGGCACGCCGTTCACTTTGGTCGGGGTCTGACTCGATTTGGCAACGTTTACACCCATCCGTGAATTTATCAATGTCTTTATTTCGCTGTGATCTGACGGGAGCGGGGGGGAGTAGAAAACATGGCACCTGAAACACCGCGGGAGGTTTAGGTAGACTGCCGCGTTGACATGTTTCCTTTTTTTTTGGACATCGCCCCGTTCCAGTTTAACCCCCCGTCCTTTTTTCCGTAAGTGTCGCAGAATGAGAATTTTGGAGGATTCCATTCCTTCCAGGGTTTATGTTTTCCTCAACATATCTGCTGCCTTTGTCTTGAGGATTTCGGGCAACACTTCCACAAAAAAACGCCGACACAATAGCATCTGGAGTTACATCCATGAGGCACTGAGCCCATGTTCCTCCTAAAACCTAAAACAAATGATACTCCAATTATGCTCCCGAGACAATAAAACAGCAAAAAGAAAAGAAAAAAATCTCCTGTAACACATTCAGGATTACCTGAAACTAAAAGCCTGATTCTGTGTTTGGAGTCCATTATTGATGGCACAATATTTAGCTGCAGAGTAAACAAAGGCGGGATGCTGTAAATTGTGTTTGGGGTATTGTTCGTGCAGACAGGTGACGACTGCTAATGTTGAATTAAAAGGTTCTTAGAGGTGGATTTAACACGTTTCCTCTTGTCTGCAGGGTTGAGGCGGAAGACGAACGACACAGGGAGACAAAGAGAGAGGTAGCAATGAGAGAAAAGGTGTGAAATTCAGAATTAGCAGCACAATATGGAAGTATTAAAGTGCCGCACAATGAGTTGCGAGAGCTGCGCGGCACAGTGTTGTTCACTGACACTGTCTGACTAAATAAAGACGCTGCGTTCGTGTGCCACGTAGGAACAGGCCGGGATACAAAGAGTGTTGAACACCAACGTGGCTCATTTTCAACACTATGCATGTGTCGCCTGACCTTGTTCTAGAAAATCCTCGTAACCTCTCACACTAAAGTATCATAAAACCTCACAGGTGGTCCTTAACCCTTTGTTTCCTACACTGTAAAATATGACCATGATTTAATAACAATACAATACTGTAATTTAGAATTTCACAGTGAAATCAATGACTGTGAATGTACAGGATAACTTATTACCAGGATTTCACAACATGTATTATCTCATAGTAAATACTGTATTCAGACCATCCTCTGTGATAACACAACAAATTACGTGAACCGCGCTGCATTGTGGGATAGCAAAAGATTTCGAACGGCAAGTAACTGCTAGGAGTCACTCGGCGCAAGCAAAGACGAGAAGAAGCACCTGTCACTACTCTGATAGGTAATTCAATGCATTTTGTTCCCCTTCACTTCAATGAAAATGTGTGCTTTTATTTAGACTTGCTCCAGTTTTGTTTAATGTGATTGCAGACAGTCTGAAATATCTGGTGTTCACAGTTTCCGTTAGCCGGTAACGGTCATAGTCCAGTCAAATATGCTGAGGACCGGCAAATATAAATCTCTCCGGTCAAAATGTCCGGTCAAAATAATTTCCCCTTAGCGCAATTCCGCCACTTATGTGACAGACAAGAACAGTACATTCCAGTGTTTCCCCTACCATTGTCTTGGAGGGGCGCTGCGACCCGCCAACGGAGCCCTGCGCCCTCCTGAAATCCAAGGTGTTTACCACAACAACAAAAAAGGATAATTATTATTTATTTTTTTAATTATATATTTTTTTTATATATATTTTGTAATACATATATAGCACCAAATTGCAACTAATCTATATTTACTGTCACTTTTCACATTGAACATGTGCTCTTTTATTAAATAAACTAAACACTTTCATTTTAAGTTGTGAGTTTAGTGTTTTTGACCCTAAGAAACACCGATGCACTAATCAATAACAATAATCCACAGCTCCTCTCTCCGCTCCAGAGGATTTAAAAAAGATATATCCCGATGCCAGGAGGGGCACCGCTTCATGTGCATTAAAATAAACGATGCAACATATAAATCTATGTTAAATGGAAAGTTGTTGTCTTGGCTTATTGTTTTCAGGTGCTTCCTGGGCGTTAACCCTGAGACGGGCTCGAAAAGCCAAGAAGAAGCGTGGCGTTATAAACCCCCATGTCAGCACATTCTTTAGAGAACCCCCTGACCAGAGCTCTGTACTGCTATATCACAGTAATGGGCATGGCAACTGTAAAGTCACAATATGTAGTTGTACTTTTATTCTAATTTACTGTAAAATATTTACAGTAAATACTGTGAAATCCATGCAGCTAGTAGCCAGTAATGTACTGTAAGTTTACAGGCAAAAATGTGACAGTGTAGGTTATCACATGTCTCAAGACAATGCATCAAATCGTATGTGTTCTTAGACAGTTTCATTCAAGTGGACATAATGACAACACTCATTGGAATTTGAAGCCTTTTTACATTGCCATCAAAGTTATGTCCACAATAAGGGGTCGAAAGAAAGGGAGCAAAGTACAACTGAGTAGAACCAAATAATGTAAGGCTAATATCATGTTAGAATTAACTTTCATGAACTCAAAACACATTGTTCAATGACAAAAAAACTAGAAAACGAACAACACCTTAGTCGAGACTTGTCAATCATATATTAGCCATACCCTAATGCGGGGCTTCTCAAACTCCGGACCAAGGTCCGGATCCGGACCGAACTGCAAATCAATCCAGACCGAACCCTGTGTCCCATTATAACAATTAAAACAATTATATAAACACATTTAAACTTTCTGATTCTGTGTAAATTAATGTATATTTTCTTGTGTCTGACGGGTTGTGAGAATGAACGTGCATATATTTACTTGTGTGCGCGAGTGTAAACATGCATTGCAGACCGCAAGTTAACCGCAAGTTTACCTTGACTTTCTAATGCTTCTAATGCCCTTTTTGCCGAGGTTCAAGGCATTGGCTACAGACAAACAGTTCCATTTCTCCCACTAGTTCAAGCCATGTTGTATTGAATGTGTGTGTGTGTGTATACAGAGTGCCTGCCTGCCTTGCTGCCTTGTGCCGACAGGCAAGGCAGGCAAGTGCTTGGACTAGAAGGGGGGGCCCCCAAAGAAGGTAGATTAAGAGGGTCCACAGCAACGACAACATGAAACACCCTTTAATTTACTGCAACGACACGTCGGGAAACCCCCTCAAGGGGGCCCCATGCATCGCGCACCGTAAGAAACTGCTTCATAATTTCAGCTTCGTTAAACTGAAATGATCAATGCCAGTAAAGTCCCTGTTTTGATCCGGACCAGAGACCTTGTATACAATTCACAAGTGGACCTTTAATAACAAAAAGTTTGAGTATCCCCTGCCCTAATGCATACCCTACATATTCTACTCTAAAAGGGACCATCATTTAGAAAAAACGAATTACGCGGTATTTAAAAAGACTTGAATAACACTAGAACCGCCAATCGGGTCAATTTGACCCAGAGCTGTTTTTTACTGTATGTAACTTTTTTTCAATAAAATATTAAAGTCTCCCAGTCCGTGACTTTTCCTGAAAGTGTGTTATGTAGCACCCTATGTTGTTAAAAATTGTCAATATGAAGTCAGATTGAAGAAATCGCCAACAAAATTGCCATTTATACCTATTTCCGCCCAGCAGGTCATATTGACCCCACCCCTTTTCGCACTATAGATTTTGCACGTAAACATAAACATCACGTGTTGCTATAGCAACGCCTTTTGTCTACTGCGGTTCCTTATAGATTGAGAGAGATAGATAGATATATTGATAGATAGTTATAGATAGAGAGATCGAGAGAGATAGAGAGATAGATAGTTATAGAGATAGATAGATAGATTTATAGATATAGATATATAGATTTATAGATATAGATAGATAGATAGAAGATTTATAGATAGAGAGTCATATTTCTGAAATGGACAAAAGAAAGAGACTCATGAATGTTCAGGAGGCATTAACGTTGCTAAACCGTCTGCACGAAGATGAGTCTGATGGTGGGGAGGTGTCAGGACTGAGTGATGTGTCCTGGGTTTGTTCTGCCTCTGATGGGTCATCTGACGGTGATCCCGAGCCTCTGCGGAAAGTGAGGCCGTCCCATCCTGACCCTCCGCTTGAAGATGCGCCTACTGATGTACCAGCCCATGCAGAAGGTCAGATACAAATAAATAGGGATAGCTGATGCAACATAGGCTATCCCTCACTCACTTCAGTGTTCCTATCTGTCAAACACGCTCGGGCACACACATTGAAGCCACAAATCAATGCATTCTAATACCGGGTCAATTTGACCCCGTCTGTGGTTTTGGGTATAAAAAAGTCTCTGGCGGTTCCAGTGATAAAAGCATGAGACAATGACTCATTAAGATAATGTTTACAACGAAAATAAATCAAGTGAGAAATAGGACAATCTTTTCATAGACTTCTATACAACCAGTCTTCTTTTTGCGATCAAGTGGAGGCGCCCCCTGCTGGCTATTATACAGAATGCAAGGCCAAGACACTAAGTCATTAGATTACATTACATTAGATTACATTGCATTTAGCTGGCGCTTTTATCCTAAGCGACTTACAATAAGTGCGTTCGACCAACAAAATACAAACTTGAAGAAAACAGAATCATATAATATAATCAGGTTTCATAGAGCAAAAACATTTCAAGTGCTACATGGCTTTAGATAAGCCAGTCCTTTATTAGTATATAAGTGCTTTGTTAATAGTTCTATCGCTCGAAGTGGAGTCGAAAGAGATGAGTTCTCAGTCTACGCCGGACAGTCTGTAAGCTATCTGCTGTCCTGATGTCAATGGGAGCTCATTCCACCATCTTGGAGCCAGGATAGCGAACCCACGTGTTTCTGCTGATGGGAACTTGGGTCCCCCTCGCAGCGAGGGTGCAGATTCCATATGTTTTTTACTTAAATTAAAATAACAGACCCTCAGTAATGAAGGTAATGGTGCTAACAACACAGGATACAAAGAAAGAGTCTTCATTTCTCTGTCTATCTTTCTGTTTGGGGGGATAGGAGGAAAAGGGGGAAACGGAGGAGGAGGGGCGACCCCTGAGAGATGGATGATGTGTCGGATGCTGTCAGACTAGAAGGGTCAAAGGTCAAAGGATCCTGGGGTCCAGAATCACGCTCTGATTTTTTTCATGTCACTGTCATGGCTCTGATCATTTGCTCTGCTCTCATCCACAATTATATCCTTGGACTTGGAGTATTTTCCTCATTTAATCTTATTCCTTCCAGACAAATATATACGTGGTTGACCAATCGCAACAGAACCAGCCAGCTGACCAATCAGAGCAGACTGGGCTCTGGTTTCAGATAGAGGGTGAAAAGAGGTACTATGAGAAAAATAAAGAGCTTTGTGAACATTAAAGCATGGAGACATGTCCCAGTAGAGGAATAAAATATACATTTGCATCTGAAAACGAGAAGAATATGTCCTCTCTAAAAAAGTACTTGCCGCCCATGCATGAACGGTAATGACCATTTGACGTCAATTACAAATATACGTATATGATATGATAATAATATGAGACGTTAGTTGTATTGCGACTAGTTGTTAGTCTGGTTTGGGTAGGTTTTCCATGCGTGTGTTTCACATCTGGTCCAAAGTCCTGGATCCGTACTTTGGATGACATTTTATGTATATTTTTCTCACTTTCCTCCCAATTTGCCACTTTTTTCACTAATGTTCCTTCTACAGCCATCACTGACAGAGCAATTCCTCCCCCTCCTCCACCCGGACTCCCAACGTAATACCTGTATTTAGACAAATGTGGCAGCGTTTGAACACCTGGACGGCTGTAATGTGAGGGGTGTGCTTTCAGTGGACCACCTGGCTGCAGAATAATGACATATCTGCTCCCACACACTGCTCGGGAGCCGCGATCACAGCGGCTTCATCACAGCAGGGCAGACCCCACCTGACACCACGCAGCGAGGGAGAGGAGAGAGGGAGGGAGAGTGCGGACAGCAGGAGGAAGGACAAGGAGAAGAGATCAGATTGCCTACGTAGGAACGCGGAGATGGCAGTCACCTGTTCTCTTTACAAATTAGGGATAAAGAAAGTGGAAACCTATACACACTTGAACAATGACAGCTTTGTCAAAACTCACATATTACAAGTCAGAAATGAAGATGGGTAGCAAACATCTTACAAACCCTGGACTCAGAAACAACAATCTCATCTTGTTGTTGTCTGATCGAGGCAAAAAATTGAGGATACAAATTATAAAATCTCTAATAAATAAATGTACCTTTTGAAATATCCATGAACAATTCACAAGATAGGCGATGTGAAGAGTACACAACGAATACTCACTCAAAAAGACCAGCCTTTGAGTCTATATTTCATCAATGCTCAAATCAACTAATAAAAAACGTATCTACAAGCATCCGAATTAGAACGTTTTCATCTAGTTCTCCTGTTTCTCCAAGATGTATTGGGTATTTTTATATATCTTCCAGTTGGCCATGAAAACTGCAGAAGTGAGGACAGACCGTTGGCAGAATGCCTTCAGAACCACCGTTGTTGGCATTTACTTATAAATAGAAATGCATCAGCTAATGTGTTTTAAATTACTTAAAAATACCAGCTTGCACTCAATTTCCACATTCTGCAGAAGGTCAAACTCCAAACCAACTTTCAACCACACTCAGTCCTCATAAATATGTCAGTTTAGAGATTTAGCAAAAGAGACACCTCCAATAAAAGCCTCCTATGTTCCTGTGGATATAATCCCTTGATGTTACCACACAGCTCTTATTCTCAAATATGTGTGCAGTGTAGTGTGACTCTTATGGCTCAGAATACAGGCTTTAACCATACAAATATATCAAAATAAGTACATTTCTTAAATTGTTGGTCTAAAATAACTATAAATGCCATTTAAAATGAAAGCAAATGTTATTGATGTGCATAAGCCAACATTATGTCTGGCAGTAGCATCAGCAGCTGTGTGAGTGGACACCACAAAGTGCCGTTCAGAGTTCAGACGTCAACCAACTATTTTACCAACACCTGAAGACTGTGAAATCACTTCCACTGCCTTGCTCCGTGTACTGAGTGGGATTTGAACCCGTCACTCTGTTAGTTTCGGGGCGGTTCAACACTTGCAGCAGGTTTTTTCAGGTCTTTGTCGGCCCTGTTTTCATTCAGTGAGTGCCAGCAGGGGCCGTGCCCGCTGCATTCACATGGCACTGCCCTGGAAGCGTGGGAAAAGGAAGAAAAGGAAATTGTGCCACTTTACCCTCGTCTGCTGCTATAGAAACGTACCAACGGTCATGCGCACGGAAACGTTGTATTTTTAACGGTTTTGCACCCCGCTCTGGTGCCTGGAGGTCAGTGTGTGTTGGGTAATGGGTAACTGATAAGGAACTATTTTAATACTGATTAAAGCTAAACGTATGGTAAAGCTAAACGTATGAATCTTGAACACGGCAGGAAATTATCTAAATGCTAGTTCCCACCGGTTTAATCGTTATTTCTCGTATTTATTTCTTCAGCTTTTAATTTAGGATTATTTTACTCAATGTTAACCTTTTTGTTCTTGAATTAATTGAATAATATAAAATAAATTGGTAGAAAATATCCATCCCAGTTCTCCATGGTTATCATTGTTTCTGTTGATGCGTAATAGACACATTATTTGTATTCGGTAATAATGAATTTAAGGTCAAGGGACTTGTTTTATACTATATTTTATATATCTGATTAAGCTGATGTTTCAGCATTTATGAAAAATCTATCTAATAATCAACTGTTTTCTGATTGGTCACCTCTCGTTGGGCTTTCTGGATGTTTCCTTTTCGTTTATTTGTGTGTTCGAATGGATCCCCAGCCAGCATCCCATCTCCTATAATTATACTGTGTGTGTGTGTGTGTGTGTGTGTGTGTGTGTGTGTGTGTGTGTGTGTGTGTGTGTGTGTGTGTGTGTGTGTGTGTGGTGTGTGTGGCGGGGGGAGCAGGTGATTGGTTGGCAACAGCTGGAGAGAGAAAGGAGAACACAGCTGCAGGGAAAGAGGAGAGGAGAGAAGCGGAGAGGATAGAAGGAAAAAGGACAGAAGAGAACGAACCAGTCGAAGAGAGGAGGAAACAAGAGGCAAGAGAAGGAAGGAAACAATAGAGTAGAGGAGAGGAGAGAAGGAGACACAGGAGTGGACAGAAGGAAATACGAGAGGAGGAAACGTAAGCGTAGAGAAGGAAACAGGAAAGGGGGAAAGGAGAGGAGGGGTGGAGAGGAGGGACTGAGACAGGAGAGGAGAGAAAAGGAGGAAACAGGAGAGGAAGTAAGGAGAGGAGGAGACAGGAGAGTGTTTCATCTCAGTCCTCTCTGACTTCAGCAGCAGTATATATGCCGTACGCTGCAGTGTCTTATTGATGGATTGTATTTTTAGCAACTCTAACGTGACTTTTGAGATGTCAAATCCCGGCACGGTGATTCACAATATTATGTTACGGGACTCTAAAACTCTGAAAGATAACATTGACAGGGTTTTCTTAAATTGCGACAGTCACTAGGAAAACAGTAGATGTTAAAGGAGCCATATCGCTGTGGGAATATAAAGACGCTCACTATTGGAAAACGTATTTAAAAAGTACGAAGGCGGGACTCAATGGTTTGTCTCATCGTACAGCATGTGGCCACACGCAAACTGAGATTTAGGAGACTGAAAGAAGAGTATGTGTCTTGTAAAGTCAGCAAGAGCATCGTAATCTCCACCACTGAAGGCGGCAACATTTCATTAAATAGAGGAAAAGGCAAAATAGTGCTGGTTTGAGATTTTGTACACGTTTAAACATAAATGCACAGTCACTCACTCATTGAGAAAAAGGAGTCAGGAGATCAATTACTGCTACATAATAACTCCAAGGACAAGGAACGAGGTGTGTGTGTGTGTGTGTGTGTGTGTGTGTGTTACTATCCTTGTGGGGACCTACATCTGTTTACATAGTCACGTGTGGGGATTGGCTTCCCTTATGGCAGGGGTGTCAAACTCAAGGCCCGGGGGCCACATTCGGCCCGCGACTTCATTTTATGTGGCCCCACAAGAGCTTGCAAAGAATATAATATGTTTATTATACGGTTACATGCTACAGAAGCACGTTGCCCATAAACTACATGTCCCACAATGCATCTCAAATTTGACTTTTTTCTCAGAATTTGCCTTTTTTTCTTCAAAATATGCATTTTTTCATAGAATTCCTTTTTCTCAGAATTAGATTTTTATTTCAAAATGTCACTTCCATTTATTTTTTCTCCAGAATTTGGCTTTTCTTTTTAAATCATTTTGTGACATTCTCACTGAAAAGACTTGCAATTATTTGCCCTAGACTTCTGCTTTCAGACGTAGTTAATTATGAAGTTATTACCCTATCCGATGATAATCCAATGCAGAGGCAAAGATGTAATATAATATAATACATTATTTTATATATATGATATATTTATATATGTATTTTTATATAGTCTTAAAGTTACAACCGGCCCTTTGAGTGCAACCATAATGCTGATGTGGCCCGCGATGAAATTGAGTTTGACACCCCTGCCTTATGGGGACAAAATGGAGGTCCCCATGAGGGCTATCATTACATTTAGGGTGAAGACTTGGTTCAATCAAAGGAAAAAGCCCTGTATGAACACAAACTGCTAACTAACCTTAAAACAAGAGTAAACGTGTGCTTCTATCTCTCTCCAGATCACATGTTAATGTATGGGTAGCAGTGAAATGCCACCATCAGTATCCTTTCTCCTAAAAACCCTGTTAAAAATGTCCTCATAGTTTTTATGATCTTGGTTTTAACATGCCATCAGTAACAAATCTAAATCAATGTTAACAGGACCTCTCGTGTTGCACTATCCATATGTCGCTATCATCTCGTCACTAACACATGTGTCCTGTTATCTTGATCGTGCTGTGTGTAGAAGCCAGTCACCGCTTAAACCTTCTCCTCAAAAAGCAGAACACCCATCAGAACAATAACAGCCTCTCCTCGTATTAACACACAATCACTGTCTCTTGTCCCGTGTCTTTGTTCGTGTTTCTCACTCGCTTCACTTCTCTAAGGAAAGGAAGGAAGAGGACAAGAGGAGGAAGAGGAGACTTCCTGTTCCAGGGTTCTTCTCTTTTCTTAGAAACCCAGTTCAGCTCGTGGTTTTGTTTCTGATAATGATGTTGACGACGGTGGAGACAGTGCCAGGGATGACAGAGGGGGTTTGGACTGAGTGAAAGCAGGAAGAGATGCTGGTCACTGATTGGCTGGTAGGGAGCTGGAGGTTTACTACTCTGTTAGGCAGGTTTAGACATTGTAATGGGGAGAAGCCTGAGAGCTAGTTCAGGCCGTCAACTCGAGCACCGTCTTCTTCTTATCGTGTTCACAAGGCAGTCAGTCGGTGGGGCGATTGTTTTCACTCCCTCTGGGCGTCTCTTGCAAGCAGAGGACGTCACAGTGTTGCTTGCTGCATAGGTCGGCTAAGATGGTTTTTTTGCAGAGGAGAACTCTAATCCCAAAGCCCAACATCCGGCCCGCCACCTCATTGTATGTGGCCCACAAGAGCTGGCAAAGAATATAATACGTTTATTATTAGGTTACGTGCCGCTTTACAGGAGCACGTTGCCCATAAACTACATGTCCCACAATGCATCTCATTTTGTGAGATGCGCACTGAAGAGACTTGAAACAAGTACTTTCAATTATTTGCCCTGGACTTCTGCTTTCAGACGTAGTTAAGTTATTACCCTATCAGATAATAATCCAATATATTTATCTATGTATATTTATATAGTCTTAAAGTTACCACCGGCCCTTTGAGTGCAACCATAATTCGAATGTGGCCCGCGATGAAATTGAGTTTGACACCCTGCGCTACAACCAACCAAACACATTCTCCTCAACATGCCGCTCTCTTCAAGCTGCCAGGTCTTCCTGCCTCTGCCTCGCGTCATTTTGCTGCTGCTCGCCTGCCCCCCCCCCACCCCCCACCACCCCAGCTTCCACCTGTAGGCTCGGGGGATAGTTATCTAATCATCACCCAATGAATGTTCTTTGTAAATCTGTGGAGCGATGAGGCCCGAGCCGAGACGCCAAACCCAAAATATGATGCTTATAATAAACATATTAAGAACACGTGAGTTGTCTGACTGAAATATATAAATTATCAATGGCTGGGGAGAAAAAAACAAGACGTCAAAAGTGGTTTAAATCTCGCATGTTAGTCGGAAGAAATAACTAATATTATTTAAAATCAGGTTTACTTTAGGCTATGAAAAATTCATTTGCAAAGTCTCGAGCGTCTGTGTGTTCTCTGATTGGCTGGCAGTGAGGTGGAGGTGTACTACTCTCATAGGCAGCTTTAGACATCTAAATGTATTAATAGAACGTCAAAAGTTGTATTAATATCTAGTATTGCCTTAAGGATGTATTAGGGAACAATTTGAGATGAGGTTTATTTTAGGGCTTTTGTTTTCCAGCTACAAACTTTAAATACACTTGGGATGGTTTCTTCTGCAAGTTGGTTGAAAATCGAATATTTTCTGTTTACTGCTTGTTAAAAAAGAAATCAAGTTATTCTGTAAACATAACCCTAAATCTCCAATTGCTGATTTTGAAATGTTTAAAAAAACACTCAATTACTTAACACCAAAATATATGCAAAACATTGAGCGTCTGTGTGTTCTCAGTAAATCTGTATTCAGGCTCAGCCACTTGACACTCGGCAGTCTTCTCTCAGCAGAACACGAGTCCGGGTGCATCTGCCTCTCTTGCTTCATGCAGCGGACGCTCGTGACGGTCCAAACATGTGATTGGTCGGCTCGGGGACTCTCCGAAACACGGCACATCTTCAAACTACGCTGCTTTGTAACAACACACGGGGCGCGAGTCCGTCAGTAAAGTAGATTGTCATTTAAGCGTCAGCCTCCAGGATGGACCAATCAGAATGCACAAATGAAACATCCAGGAAGTGACCTCAGCGTCAACCACCATAAACGTAGCTCTGTGTGTGTGTGTGTGTGTGTGTGTGTGTGTGTGTCTGTGTGTGTCTGTGTGTGTCTGTGTCTGTGTGTGTGTGTGTGTATGTGTGTGTCTGTGTGTGTGTGTGTCTGTGTGTGTGTCTGTGTCTGTGTGTGTGTGTGTGTGTGTTTTGATTTTGCTTCATGATCCCTCATCCCACAGCCGAAAGCATCGCAGCCATCATTCAACACACACACACACACACACACACACACACACACACACACACACACACACACACTGAGACAGCGAGCAGCAAGCTAGCGCTTAAAGCAAAACTGGGCTTCCATGGCCATCCATTATCACTGACAAGCTAAATGTACCATGGTACGCCATATGGTACAGAGAGAGAGAGCAAAGCGAAGCGGAGAGAGGCTGAGCCAGGGAGAGAGCGAGGGAGAGCCAGAAAGAAGAAGAAGAAAGGAGGGAAGATGGAGCGCATTACAATCAGAGCCTCTGTTTAAGATATAATCAGCAGACCGAGCGCGGATGAAGGGACGTCTTTGATGAACGACTGATGTGTTGCTCAAATCCTTCATTTGTACTTTTTCTCTTTAGTTTCTCAATTTAAATAAAATGTTCATCCTGTTGTAATAACCGTCATGTCATATGCCACCTTGTCCCCAAGCCAACTTTATATGTCCTGTGAAATGTATATCTCGACATGATTGCCTATTAAAGTATGTATGTCTTTATTTTATTTTTAAACCAGACATATTATGCAAATTGTTAGGATCCTATATGGTGTCTCTACTGGGACATGTCTCTACTGGGACATGTCTCTACTGGGACATGTCTCTACTGGGACATGTCTCCGTGCTTTAATGTTCACAAAGCTCTTTATTGTCCTCATACTGCCTGTGCTGCAGCACCTCTTTTCACCCTCTGTCTGAAACCAGAGCCCAGTCTGCTCTGATTGGTTAGCTGGCCGGCTCTGTTGTGATTGGTCAAGAGCTTAGAGATGTCCCGCCACATAGCCTGTCACGCACAATGTTCGGCGCTCGACAAGTGTAATTTCTCTTTTGTCGTTGTTCACTAAATTCAAATGAAGTCAAACATCTAGAAAATACTGTCGGTTGTTGGTGTCGCTGCAACTCTTCCATCCAACAAGTCCTCACGATCTATAATGCAATTTCTTCTACACACACAGACACACACAGAGACACACACACACAGAGACACACACAGACACACACAGAGACACACACAGAGACACACAGAGACACACACACACAGAGACACACACAGACACACACAGAGACACACACAGACACACACACACACACACACACACACACACACACACAGAGACACACAGAGACACACACACACACACACACACACACACACACAGAGACACACACACACACACACACACACACACAGAGACACATGCAGAGACACACACATAGACACACACACAGAAACACACACACACGCAGAGACACACACACACACACACACACGCAGAGACACACACACACACACACACACACACACAAAGACTCACACACACACACACACACACACACACACACAGAGAGACACACACACACACACACACACAGAGACACATGCAGAGACACACACATAGACACACACACAGAAACACACACACACGCAGAGACACACACACACACACACACACACACGCAGAGACACACACACACACACACACACACACAGCACACACAAAGACTCACACACACACACACACACACACACGCAGAGACACACACACACACACAAAGACTCACACACACACACACACACACACACACACACACACACAGAGAGAGTGAGATACAAACAGACACACACACCCACAGAGAGTGAGATACAAACAGACACATACACACACACAGACAGACACACACACACACACACACACACAGACACACACTGAGGCTGTTACCTAAAGGCTTGCCACAGGAAACATCTGTTCAGACAAAACAGACACATTCAGTTTAGACAAAACCACAAAGAGGGCACACACACACACACACACACACACACACACACACACACACAGTTACAGTACTCGATATAAATAAAGTAAAGTGAGACACAGCAACTAGATGTATGTCATTCTTATGCAACAACAACTATAGGGAATGAAAAGACGTGAGAGATTCAGACCCCGGAGGATGCATGCAAGCCCCTTCAGTGATCAGACGCTGCGTAACACTGAAGGGCAGCATTACGGCATTCATGCTTCCTCCCTCTATCCTCTAAACCCTGACGGCAAAGGGAGGAGGTCAAAGGTCAGAGCAGTGCCCCCGTCCAGGTGGGAAGGAGCCAGGGTCAAAGGCACGACAGGTAGATCTTTACCAACTAAAGCTGCTAACTTTTAATGTCCACTGCGAGGAGAGAAGGAAAGAAGGACTGGTCGAGAGGGGGGGGGCAAGAGAGGAGAGGAAAAAGGAAATAGGAGATAAAGATAAAGGAATGGAAGTGAACAAAGGAAGAGAGGAATAAGGGGAGGAGAAAAGCACATGATAAAACGATCAGTAAAGATGGGGGAAGGAAAGAGAATAAAGCCTCACTCATAGACGTTAGCCCCACCCGGCATTTCATATTTAATGTTTGAAGGGTGTGAAAATGCAACGTCCCAAACAAGTGACCCAAACCACCAGTCCATACATAAAACACTACAACCCAGATCTGCCAAAAATCACATACACACACACACAGACAGACTCTCTCTCTCTCTCTCGACAGACAGACAGACAGACAGCAGTCTCTCTCACACACACACACACACACACACACACACACACACACACACACACACACACACACACAAGACTCGTTGTGTTTTCACTTTTCAAACGTTGAGTTCATCTGAACAAACGACTAGTTGTTTCAACATTTCACTTTTTTTTGTATTCCTCTGTTGGTTCTTTTTGGATACCTCTTTCCACGACACACACACACACACACACACACACACACACACACACACACACACACACACACACACACACACACACACACACACACACACACACACACACACACACACACACACACACACACACACACACACACACACACACACACACACACACACACACACACACACACACACACACACCACACACACACACACACACACACACACACACACACACACACACACACAACACACAACACACACTCTCACACAACACACAGAGTCACACAGAGCCAGTTCCACAACAAAGACGGAGTCTGTGCCATGCTGCTGCAGAGGGGGCAGTGCCACGTTGGCAAAGCCCAGGGGGCAACTGCTATCTCGTGCCAACACTTCACACACACACACCCACACACACACCCACACACACACACACACTCACACACACAACATATCAGTATTCCAGCGCCGTCCGCCTGCTTTGTGTGGCTTCGTGTTCGACACACTGCATGTTTTCTCCGCAGAAACTATGTTCAGATGGTTTTATTTAACATGTTGTATCATCTCCAACACACCTGCACTCAAACACATATTACACGTTTATTATTCTGTGATCTACAGGAAAAAACTGTTCATTACATAGAACATTTATTAAACCAGATATTTAAGTCTGTACGTGTGTTACCAGCTCGTGGCATCAACAATCAAAGAAGATGCTATCTTTAGTGTGTTCACTTTGTAGAATTAAATGTCTATTTGACTATTCACTTCACTTCGGACACTATCCGGCGGTTGATGCACTTTACCGAGATGATCCTGCTTTAACCTGAACAAAACCATCTAATCTGTATTTTATTCTTCCTATGGATTAATGTGCACTCTCCCTCTCTTTGTCCCTCATCGGCTGGATCTAACCCTGGTTGTCGGGACACCGTTGCCGTTTCATATTTCTCTTTGTGGCGACAAATTAGACCGACGGACAAAGATGTAACAGTAAATACAGTGAACCACAAGATATATAAAATAATTATTCTGAGTATTTTAATCGTAAAATACGTCATTAGGTAAACAATGAAAATAATAATAATGATTAAAAAAAATCTATATACATATTATTATGATAAAAAGCACAGGTAAAAGTATATAGAAGTAAATAATCAGAAAGTCACAACATCGGAATGAATGACTGAAATGTTTACCGCCAATAGACACTCAAAGACGACGCATGACTCAGATATTTACATTACATCTTTCTCCGCCCAAAAAATGACTTAAATACATGTGACCAGTTCTCTGGGATGTGTTGCACATGTATCCTAATTATCCGAATAATAATCACGCTTTCTCTTTTTGGACAAATAGCCTCGTCATCATGTTGAATTGCTTATTCTAAATGTCGACACTAAAAACTGACTTCACATTCCTAAATGACACAAACTAAAAGACAAATACAATCTGCTCCAGAGGACACATCACTAAGAAGTGCACTCGGTGGCAAACCTCCGATGTATCCGTCAGTCACTGCTGCGTTTCACATGAGAGCATGTAAAGTGATGGTGCCGGGACACAGATGCGTAACAAATATATTTCTTCTTTATTTAGAAATTCCTGTCATGTTCCTTTTATCAAGAAACAGCCAATTGTTTCGAGGGACAATAAATACTTGAAGAAGTATCAGATGTACTTTTTATACTTTTGGTTTCAACGTGTTTCTACCACTCTTTCTTTCCATCCTTTTCTCCATTCATTCATGTATTTCTTTACCTGTCATTTCCTCTCACTTTGCGTATTGTTCTAGAACTTTCTCTCTTTTTGTTCCTCCTCACTCTTCTGTCTCTCTCTCTCTGCCTGTCTTCCTTTCATCTCGCGCCATCTGCCTTCCTCCATCTCAATTTCCCTCTCTCTTTCTCTTCCTCTCCCTCTCTAATTCTCCTTTTCTGTCTCTCTACGTTTCTCACCCCTCCCTCTCGTCTCCCTAAAAACTTGGCAGTGATCCCCGTCGTGGTTCACTCCTCGTTTGGGGGATTGCGAATGAATGCGATCCAATCTCGGCTAAGAGACATGAATTTTCATTAATTACAACCTTGTCAGCAAAAGCATTATGGGAGCTGAATATGAAAATGCTAATGAGGGGAGCTCATTTGCATATTTTTCTTTGTTGGAATGTCATTAATTATTACGTTTTATGATGATGAATGCAGCTGTCGATGGCTGGCCCTCCATGCCTAATTAGCTATCAGAAAATCCTCCGATCAAAAAAATAGATGGGGATCCCAAAAGTTATTTAACACTTTCTTACTAACCTCCCAGCGACAATTGTACACTTTCTTTCTTTACCGCTAATTATATTCCACCATTTCTCCCTATTTCAGATTCCTTTTTCTCCTCAGGGGACGCCTCCAACAGTCCAATGTTTTGGATTGATATCCTGAGGTTTCACCAAGTTTCTCTCAACAATGGCACGATTTGTATTTACTTAGTTTATTGACCTTTAACTGCACCTCGTGTTGCTAACTTCCGTCCTTTAGAAATAGCTCTTTTGTTCAAGAAAGCTAATCCCTGGTTCTTGTAGACCTTGATTCTAAACAAGCTTTGTGAGTTGAAGCGCCATTACCTGTATTTTGTCCCAAAGATCTAGTCTTGCTTGATTTTTACTTCAGTTGTATGTCCATTGCTGTCAATTGACCTTAAACCATATACCTCCTATTGCTAGCTTCTTTAGCTGTTATCCTCTAGCATAGTGTTTCTCAAACTTTTTCATACCAAGGACACTTAACCAATAATAAAACACTCGCAGACCACCTAACTCCACAAATATCCAAAAACACATCGTTATTCTAGAACAGATTATAAACCGCCTGGAAATGGTACAAACAGGTGGCAACATGTGTGACGAAGGTGTTGCGCTGGGCTATATCATGCAATCAAAAGTCAAACTTAAGCCCGCTCCATTGCGGAGATATTCCCGCGAGAGTGCGGAAAACTTTTATTTATTTATTTATTTCAAATTTGAAATGTTACCAATATACTCACGGACCACTAGGGGGCGCTCACAGACCACCAGTGGTCCGCAGACCACACTTTGAGAAGCACTGCTCTAGCGGTACCTCTTTTAGCCAGGAAAGCTAATCCCTGGTTCTTGTAGTCCCTTCGTTGGTTGAAGCTCCATAACCTGTATTTTTGCCCAAAGATCAAGTCTATTGCCGTTAACACTGGCTTTCTTAGTATTAACTTGTGAAATCCATTTCTTGCTCCAAACTGATTCCCCTGCAGTTCAAATAAATTACTCATGGGTTATTTAGGCTTGTTTCTTTAGCTAAATGTTGGATCTAGCTCCTTTTCCTTCCAACTAAGCATTAAGTAGCACGGGGTACTTTAAGTCTGGCTGATTTCGGACAGAATATTGGTATTAGCGATTTGTGGTAGCAATGTTCCGTATTAAGTCTTTTAATCTAGTCATAGCCTTTGCTCTTAACGCAGATGAATCCCTCATTGTGTAGCTCCATTTGACTAACCCTGGTACTTTGGCTACTCCAAAACGAATGTATTACGAGAAACCTGCTACCTTTGAGTGCTTACATGCTCTGACAATCTGTTTTGAGACTAGAATTTCGGCAAACTCAAACTCAACCTGTACAAAGTATATATACAGCTAGCTTCTTTTATAACAACTAGCATGTACACATTGCAGTTAGCTACTCAAATATGTTTATCGTAACATAAAACTGATTATCTCTTGATTACGTAGCCAAAACCTGAGGAGAATGCCAATTATAGATCACTGATTTGATAATTGGTTTTAGTAAGAAGAGAGCTTCCTCCTTTCAGATCCGTTTCGATGGAGACATTTGAAAATTGGACAGACTGTTGCACACCATCTGAAAACCTCCAATCCAGCTGCCAGAAGATGTTACATCACCTGGACGTGCTGTTACACTGTCCATGTCTCCTCAACTATATTTGTTTGTTCTTTCTTCCATCTTGCTTGCTCTATTGTCTAAGAAGAGTAACAATGAAAAATTAACAAATCCCCCCTCCAAAAAAAAAGACACTAACGAACACCCCCCCTAACTTGGCTTAATGAATGCCAGGCTTAATTAGAGCACCATGATGTCAGAGGCATTCATTATCAGTTGGCTTCGTTTCAGAAAACACACACTGTCTGTCTTATTCTCTCTCTATTCTCTCTCTATCTCTCTCTCTCTCTCTCTCTCTCTCTCTCTCTCTCTCTCTCTCTCTCTCTCTCTCTCTCTCTCTCTCTCTCTCTCTCTCTCTCCTCTCTCTCTCTCTCTCTCTCTCTCTCTCTCTCTCTCTCTCTCTCTCTCTCTCTCTCTCTCTCTCTCTCTCTCTCTCTCTCTCTCTCTCTCTCTCTCTCTCTCTCTCTCTCTCTCTCTCTCATTATCTTTTCCATGTTTAAACTGAGTCTCAGTATTAAAAAAAAAGATTTATACCATTTCATGCCATGGGTCTAAATCTGATTCCCATCTGATTTGTGAGCAGTCAAATGTGGATTCATGTGACTTTTAGAAAGCTTTAGAATTTGTAGGCCGACGTTACTTATAATATTGAAGGCATTCGACAGAGTTTGTCGTTGAAGGTGTCCAACGCACATCAGCATGCTAATGCTTCAGAGCCACAATATGCATTTGACCCTGTGTGGGCAGGCGGAGAACACTACTGACATTTTGTTATTGAGAATCTGTCAACTAAGACAACCCTGTCTCCTAAAAATTACGTTCCCACATAACTAAACTGCATTCTCAATTACGTTTAGCTCGACACGTATTCTCTCCCATGTTACGTTTCTTATGAACGTATCTCAAATACGTTTATTTCTACTGTACATATCTTCTAGACACGTATTCTCTCCCATGTTACGTTTCTTATGAACGTAACATGGGAGATAAATACGTTTATTTTCTACATATCTTTGCCATTTATTGTCTTGCTTATAATAATGATAATAGTCATTTATAAATATCCGTTTAGAGCACACATTTGAAATCAGTAGGCGAGGCTGTAATTTCGCCAGCTGGTACTCTCATGAGCTAGGCAGAAAATAATAGTTTTAACATGCCAAAAAGCTGCTGTGTCGTTTATTGCACCTCAAACATTAAAACAAATCCAGTTACGTGTTTCTGTACTTCCTCTAAGAAGAAAGGACAGTAACAGAAGATCTCTGTGGCTTCAGGCTTGATCGCCGTTCAAATGACAGCGTTGGTTTCCCCAAAAGGGGGCGGGGCTGTAAAGTGACGTAGATTTTTACTCTCATCTATTATTCAAAACCATTCTATTTATTCTAACGTAAATTACATGCCAGTGTTTTATGTTTTTATTACTTATATTTGTATACTTTATTTGCTATGAGTTATATCTAAAGCAAATTATGTTTCTGAAGATGTGTAGTGAATTCCACCCTTTAATGTAGCATAAATGTGAACTCTCATTACAGGAACAACACAGACGTAGGAAAGATCCTCAACTCGCTGATTGGATGAATAGTCAGGGGATTTGGGCGATGGGAGACACATCCATGGAATCACAATTTCAATAGCTAATGACGGATATACCTTTCTGTCTGTGATGTTTTACAAATCAGATATTAATGTGTAGAAGTAAAACATGATAAATAGTATAGCAATATCCTGTAAAATGATGTAAAAACATGAATAAAACTAAATATCTTCAGATGTTATACATACATAAGTGTCCTACACTAATAATACAAAGTTATTATTAGTATGCTGTGTGTACCTTGTGTGCACCGCCTAGTGGTTAAAGCACGTTATTGAATTATTTTTGTTGAATAATGTGAATATTAAAAGCACGTACTTTCATAGGGGGAAAGTAGAAGGTCAATGATAGAAATATAGAATATAAAAAATCAAGAAGATACTGTAAGTGATCTCTACAATAAAACAGTTTAGTGCAGGATGCACAAAGATATTAATAGGAGGATGTGCAAAACAGACAAACTAATTAACCTTTATTAACACATTAAAGAATACTTTAGGTTAAGGTCTTCTTTCAAATAAGAAAAAAACTTTGGGGGTATCTATCTACAGATAAATATTAAGCCTGACAAAGTACTTAACGTCTAATATATTGCTTTCCTACATTGTTAACTATGTTGAAGCACTTATTTGAAATATATTATACACATTAATTATACTCTTATGTATGTAGATAGTATAAGAAATGTGCAGAATATGACAGTTTAATGGTGGAGGTACACACATGTTGATAGATGTCTTGTAATGCACTGTTGAGGAACCTGTGACCCACGTTTTTCATGCATTGCATAACTACACCGTAGTTGTGTATGATATGTCAATAAACCTTAGAAAATCTTGAAATCTTGAAAGGGATGTGCAAAATAGCCACAATATACAGTCTTTAATTAACTATTAGTAGAGAATAACGAGTAATGAATATACTTTACAGAGATCTGCAGATACATGTTTAGTCTTCTCAAGCGCCAAATATCAAATATCTCTCCTGGTGGTTGGCACTTTCCCTGAATTTTACTCAGGTGTAACTAAAGTCTGCTTTAAGGGTTGTTTATATTTCACATCATTAATCAGAATCTGCAAAGTAACTAAAATAAATGCAGTGGAGTAAAAATACCAGGTTAACCTCTGAATTGTGGAGTAGAATTACAAAGTAGCAATGAGCTGTCATGTGGGTATATATTAATGCTGCCCATTATGGATACAAGCGATTTTCCCCCATTTAGTAATTACATGTTTTAAATGTGTAAACACCAATTTGTTTCCTATCGCCTAAACCTCCAGGGCTGTACACAGTTTAATACTGTCAACTTCTAATTTTGGGGAAAACAAAAACGTCTTTAAAAATTACAATTCCCAGTAGAGACGTGCCATAGAGAACATGTTGCGAAACACAATAGCCAGCATGTGTAGTTCTCGGGGGGCGTTCGAGTCCAGTTTTGAATAGTCTGCTGTGGTTTCGTTCCATTTCAAAGAGCTTGACGCTCGGCGAAACCTTGGCGCGTATTTAAGATACGTTCATAACGAACGTAACGTGGGAGAGAATACGTGTCTAGCTAAACGTAATTGAGAATGCAGTTTAGTTCTGTGGGAGACAGGGTTGACTAAGAACAGCTAACCAGCCTTCGTCGAGCAACACACTGATGAAGAAACCTCGCAGCCACCTGTTACTTTTAACCATTTAGCTAGAAACCAGCACTACACAGCAATGACTAGTGGTTTTACCAGCCACTATGTGTCTTACTCCTCGGCGTAGTGGACACTTTTGATGGCAGCAGCAAGCCAACATTGTTTGCTAACTGAAGAAAATCAGAAAAAGAAGGTCCTCATGTTCTTGTATCTGCAAAATATGTTCCCAACATTTGCTGCTTCTTTGTATTTAGGTGCCAACGTTTGCTACCAAGCAAGATTTAAAAAAAACAAACAATTCCACTATGGTCCCTCTTTAATTCAAGATATTCCATAGTGATATTAAACTTGTAGATTAAGCGACTTTGAGACTTCAAAAGCGCTATATAAATTAAATGTATTATTATTAGATAAAACAGATTTAAAGAGACGAGTGAGAGTAAACAGGCAGAACAACAATGTCATTAAAAGCAATACCAGTATAATTACTCGTACCCTTAAACCAATACCAATATTTTGAATGTACATTATTGTGCTATTTCTCTACTTCAATCAAAAACAAAAAATGTGAATGGAAATACTCAGTTCCTAAAATACCATTTACACTCATTTACAACCATTTTTTTTCTCCCAAACTGCATTTTAAAAGTGTTGTATTTTGTTTTTTTTATATATTGCTGAGGTAGAGGGACAACTGCAGGAATATTGCATTACATCGGCGAACGCTTGCACTGACTGGCTGCGGGCAAAACGATACCAATCATCATTATTTTCTAGATATGGGTTCCTAAATGATTGAAAGCAGTTATTGTTTAACGGTTGCGGTTTTGATCAAATCAAGACCCAGGTACCCAGCCCTTATATCTAAGGTGTGGGGCGGTTTAGGAAAGGGTTCGGTGCGGACCAATCAACTTCTACCTCACCAAATTCGGAAAAACTATTCGGTGTGGACCTGGCTTAATATGTGTGGGCGGGGTAGGACATTATTGTAACTGTTGCCAGGATGCCCACTATTGTCTAAAATACCATTGCACAAAAGCACCAAACCATAAAAATGACAAACACAAAACACGGGGTCCTAGGTTCCAACAAACAGAGGGACTGTCCTTTAAAGCGTGCATTGTAAATGTAGCATCTCTCTCACAGATGATAAAATACAGTTCATCTTTGGCCTCTGGGAGCCACAGTTCTAACTGAAGAGCTCTCTCCCTCTCCCACAATAAACATACTGTTTCATGCTGCACATCTCTATATCTCTCTCTCACCTCTTACACACAAACAAGCACTCTCTTTGCCACACAAACACACACACACACAGAGACACACACACACTGTAGCGTGGCTGGCCAGATGGGACTCTTCCACATGACCAAGCCGATCAATCAACACTGAAGGGCCCAGGTGCTACTACGCACCATTTCACAGTCTGTCACACATACACACACATACAAACACACACACACGAGTTGTACACACACATAGCAGCAGAGACATATATAGATAGAAAGATAAAGCACACACACACACACACACACACACACTGTGTAACATGAATGACCCGGGCTCGGTCTCCAGAGGCCTCATCTGGATGGATGACAGAAGATGGTGAAGACAGACAGACAGGCAGACACACACACACACACAGAGACAGACACACGCGCACACACACGCAGCGACAGACAGACAGACAGACAGACAGACAGACAGACAGACAGACGCACGCACACAGAGAGAGAGATACAGACAGACAGACAGACAGACAGACAGACAGACAGACAGACAGACACACACACACACACACACACGCACAGAGAGAAACAGACAGAGACACACACACACACACACACACACACACACACAGAAACAAAACAGATACATTGATTTTCTCACAAAGGTCTTTTTGGAATAAACAGAAGTACTTGTGGAGAGAATTGAGAATTCATGTAATGAGAGTCTGACCATGACAGCCAGCGTTGACTGAAAGTTGCTCAGCGGCGCATGAAACCGAACGGGCCTGACTGAAAAAGCACCAGGTATTCAGATGTCCGTACTGTGAAGTAGATTTACCTAAAAAACATGGACCGCTGATTCACACTGTGAAACTACGGCCATGCTCTCGAGAAGAGAGAGGTGTCAGTCTGTCGGTTATCACTTGGTTTGAGGCTGAACAAACGATTGATGCATTGCTCAGATATTGATACAGCCAATCTACAATGGTATGGAAGCAGACTCCCGGTGTGCTTTGATGCTTAAAGCCTTCAACGGTTGGGTGGTGGAGGAGCTGTAGAGATCGTAGGCATAACATGTATTCTGATTCTGATACTTGATGAACAACGTGTATACAGATGTGAGGCTTTCCATTCACAGATTTTGCCAGTATTCACAATCGAGTACTGATTTTCTTTAACACAAACACCGGCACGCACAGACATAGGTTCAAACCCCCGCCTATGGAATAGCTGTTCTTGTGCATCACAATT
The DNA here is from genome assembly GCA_036324585.1 of Champsocephalus esox. Lineage (NCBI taxonomy): Eukaryota > Metazoa > Chordata > Actinopteri > Perciformes > Channichthyidae > Champsocephalus > Champsocephalus esox. The sequence goes on along the minus strand of CM070483.1, from coordinate 7,162,866 downwards.
ACCTCCATTGGCCTTTTCGAACAGTGATAATCAGCTCTGACATTTCTTAAACAAACCGTACAGCGCTTTTTCTCAAAATACGGCAAGATGTTTCCCTCTCCGCGATGAACCGCTGCTTTCAAAGTGTTCGTTTTACATCTCCACCCTCCGCCCTCTCGCCTTGACGAGACCTATTATTAATATGTCAGATCTAATTACACAGACAATTTACATGTGATACACAGCCCCTTCAAAACAGCAATATACTAAATACTCTACAGTGGCTTACATTGTTAACGCACTGAAGTCAATGCAGCACTAATCAGTGCATGACATCCATTCTAAATACTGAGTCGCTGCTCTTCAGTCTCAATCAGCACGGACAATAGAGGAGACGTCACTGAGGGCGGAGCAGGGAATGGAGGATTGTAAATATATCTCTATTAATTCATTGCACATATTGACCTGGTTTTTATTTATTGTTGTATTTGGGCTCTAAAATTACCCTTGAATGAAATCGTATTCAAAAGAATATACATTTAATGTAATCCAATGTTTGTTGCTGATAATGTAGCATTTAAAGCATTTTTAGAAACTGTCAGAAGACATGTTACGCTAACTTTCAAGTTGATATTAATATGTAGTGTCTCTACTGTGACATGTCTCCAAGCTTTAATGTTCACAAAGCCCTTCACTGTTCTCATTCTGCCTGTGCTGCAGCACCTCTGTTCACCCTCCGTCTGAAACCAGAGCCCAGTCTGCTGTGATTGGTTAGCTGGCGGCTCGGTTGTGATTGGGCAACCTCTCTTGAGATGTGACGGAAATGTCCCGAGCGTTAGTATATCACGTACAAAGTGTTGGAGCGCGAGCCAATAGATAGCCAAGTGATAGGTAGGTTACTTTGTTGGAGAAGTAAACTCCCTCTGGAGGGCACTTGGGGATTTTAGGCTTTGCAGACCATTTACATCCATTTACTCTGCAGACCATTTACATGCACTAAAACCCTGAAGGCTCCCAGGATTGTAGTTGACATCTTCGTAGATTCATCTTCTTATTACAAACACATGCATTTCTTAATATTTGGACTACCTATGCTGCAAAATGTATTATCTCTTGGATGTACACACGGTAAGGTAATTAGTATATGTACAGCACTTTGGCTCAACTAGAAATCGTTTTTAAAATGGGCTATATAAATAAAACTTGATTTGATTTGATAACACTACAGGAAAAGGAAAACCCCAAAAAGCAGAAAGGGCCTCTTCAAGTTAATGGAACTGGCTTTTAACTAGGGCCGGGACTTTAACGCGTTAATTCAGATTAATTAATTACACAAAAATGAACGCATTTTAATCGCACTTTAATCGCACTTATTTTTGCACAGCGGAACGTTTCTCACTGGATGAGTTTCAGGCGTACCGATTATACTGGAGCACCAACTAACGTTCATGACTTCAGCATGGGACTTCAAACAACAACAAACCACGGTGAACAATAGTCAAACATGAACGAACAAGCTGATGAGACCGCTTTGGTCCGCCCCGTGGATGGGACATTTTGTTTTAAAAAACGGATTATGCAAAAAAGAAATTTGCATATCACCGCAGCACATCAAGCCTAAAGTATCACCTAAATGCAAAGCATGTAGCAGCTAGCGTGGACGTTAGCCCGACTCCGAGTGCAAGGAACCACACCCTGACCCAACCCTGACCCGACCAGATGACTGGTTTCAGGGCCAGGATAAGTCAGTCCACGTCTGAGAAAATAACCAGCTCCCTGGATTGCACTCCACTTGGAGTAAAATCCATGTGAAAATTGCTTCTCACTGTTCTCAGGTCAAATATGTATATTTGATTAAAAATGCGATTAATTTCGATTAATTAATTACAAAGCCTCTAATTAATTTTTTTAATCGAGTCCCGGCTCTAGTTTTAACACGAGACCCTACTTCTGACAGGTGGTGTTATATGTGTTCAAGGCAATCAAATACACTGTACATTCTCATATGTGAGGATTTACCTGCAATTCTTCGATGTTTTTAGCTAAAGTGAATATGTTTGACTGTCAGACAAAATTATGTTTGTCAGTTTGGGTTCTCGGAAATAAGAAAGTGTGCAAAAACAAGAAATGGTAAAACAAGAACGATCACAATCTGCTAGGGATCATTTGTTTACATGTTGTCACCACGTTGTCTCTCCTCTACTCTTGATCCCTCAACTCATTTTATCTCCTCTATGTTTAAAAATTCTGAGCACAGAGAGCCAGACCCAGCGGGGAGGGACAGGGGGGCGACCTTGGCAGCACACCCAGCTGAGGTGAGGGGCTGCTGGGGAGCAGAGGGAGACAGGAGGGTCTGGACTCCCTGGAGGAGAGGAGAGGATGCTAAAGAGAGGGAAGGAAACTAAAAAGCACATACTGGGAAGGAAAGGAGGAGAGGAATATGTATCAAAGCAAATCGGAAAAGTGAGGAGAGAAATATATAATTGTGCATTTCAGACGCGAGAAGAAGAAGAAATAGGAGAGACGGGCAGACGAAAAAAAGGGAAGAGGGAGGGAGACAGATATGTATTTCTATATAAAGTGTCCAGATGTGACCTCCTCAGAGGGGGTCCGGCCTCGTGGCTCAACACTCATTAATAAGGTCACACAGAGGGGAGACAGACGGCTGACTCACTGCATTTAGACCAAAACAACAAGAGCAAGGCAGCCAAGATCATCAGGTTACAAACTGGATGTGCTTAATGCCGGTTTAGGACTTTTGTGAGGGATACAAACTTTATAGATACAATTTAAAATATATATGGATATTTTATATATGTGTGTATTGAACGCTTGTAAGGACATAGGCAGAGAATTGCAGCAGTGAGTGTTTGATGTTCTTTCACAGAATATATGTATATATTTGATATCATATATACATGCACAATACAAGCCCGCTTAAGAAGAGGTTTTATAAACTACGATATGGATTATTTGTGATATCAGCAAATATTGCATTGTCCTGCCCTTTTAAAACATTACACCTCAGGGGTGTCAAACTCAATTTCATCGCGGGCCACATTAGCATTATGGATGCTATAGCATTAGCACTCAAAGGGCCGGTTGTAACTTTAAAGACAATATAAATATATTACATTATAAATATTATTATTGCCTCTGCATTGGATTAGTATCGGATAGGGTAATAACTTACGTCTGAATGCAGAAGTCTAGGGCAAATCATTACAAGTCTCTTCGGTGCCATGTCACAAAATGAGATGCATTGTGGGATATGTAGTTTATGGGCAATGTGCTTCTGTACATCTGCATGTAACCATATAATAAACATATTATATTCTTTGAAAGCTCTCGCGGGGCCACAGAAAATAAAGTCGCGGGCCGGATTTGGCCCGCGGGCCTTGAGTTTGACACCCCTGCCCTACATTGTCCGAGTGGCTGCTTGAGGATGATGAATGTACATTTACTGGCAGCTCAACACATGTACAAACTGTATTCTGTCATCTCTTCTCTCACAAACCAAGTGTTTAAATGCCAGAATGAAAGCAGTAGAAGCTGCTGGGCTTCAGAGCCTCGTCCCATTGGTTATTTATAACAGAATGTGCTTACAAGCCGAAACCACTGAGCCTCTCATTTACTATGTAGGTGACAGTTACAGTGCACCTGCTCTGCTAAGCAACTGCACACAGGTAGACACACACACGCTATAAGACCGCATATACACACATGAAAGCTAGAATCACAAACTGTGACATACAACAACACACAGGTCAGAGAACACAACACACACACTTTAGCATGCATCACAACCGACATGCATGTAAACTCATACACACGTTCATTAATAAAAGCAAGCACACAACTGTATCCAATACAAACACACACGTGCATACTCACACAACTACAAGCAAGAAAAGCACAAGCACACACACTAAAAACTAAATGCACACGACATACATGTCACGTCACAAACTATACACATAAACACACACGCCCTACATGTAACCACACACAACTAGTATCATAAAGAAGCTTACATCACACACTCAATACTGACACAGTAACCTGCCAACTTGCACAGAAACACACACCACCGCAAAACCACACACACACACACACACACACACACACACACACACACAGAGAAGCTGGTTTCACAAGTTCAAACACACAACCAATAATCATTCAAATGAAGATGCACATAAAAAAGCATTACACACAAACATCCACACAACTGCATGTGTACTTATCTACACATGTATGTAAGTGCAACCTATACATTCACACACACACACACACACACACTCACACACACACACACACACACATCTTCTGATTGCTTTTCAATGTGTGTGTGCGTGTGTGTGTGTGTGTGTGTGTGTGTTGGCAGATTAATCTGGTGGGGTCGCTGAGATGACACTAATCCCTTCGCTGATTATCTAGAGCATAACATCACTCTAATCTGATGGTGGTGGTGGGGGGGGGGTAAGAAAGACAGACAAGGTTAGAGAGGGGGAGAGGGGAGAGGGAGAAAGAGAGAGAGAGAGAGAGAGAGAGGGAGGGAGAGAGAGAGAGGAGAGAGAGAGATAGAGACTGAGAGAGAGAGAGAGCGAGAGAGAGACATGTTCAGGTTGGGTTCGTTCTCTCCAGTCGTTCTTCACTCTGTAGTTTGAGTTCACTTCAGGTGAGAGTGGCAGATTAAGCCACACACTGATCTGCTTTACAGACATCAGTCCACTCGTGAGCAATGTGCTTCCGACAAACAGGCTCCGCGTCTACTCTATTGCAATGTGATGCTTTATCTAATCACCCTTTTCAAATCACCATATAGCAACACTGGACATAAACACCTAGAATATGGACTCAATGTTCTAACCCTTATCACATCTTAACCCTTAAAAAACGATATCAATAGAATCACTTTTCACGTCTAGTTCCGTTAGTACCCCTTATGTTGCGTTCACACCAAATAGAGAACTTAGTGCCGGGAACTTTTACCCCCATTGTTAGTGCCTGCTGAGAGGTGGTACTCTCCTGGGGGAAAAAAGTGCCCCAGTTCTGATTGGCCGGGCGAATTGCAAACCACGCCCCGTAAAACTCTGAAATGTTTTTTCGAGCCGCCATTTTGTTTTTCTCGCATTAACATTATTAGCATTAGCATTCGCCCAATGCACCAACGCAGAGAGACTAACCTATGACAAGACAAAAGAAAACACAGGAGCGGTGGAGATGAGGAGGTGTCGGCGTTCTGGCGATTTACTTCCTCAACTTCGGGACTTCGGGTGGCAGTATACGCCGTGAAGTTGTTTGTGGCGTGCCAGTAAACCAGAAGAAGAAGAAGAAGAAGAAGAAGAAGAAGAAGAAGAAGAAGAAGAAGAAGAAGAAGAAGAAGAAGAAGAAGAAGAAGAAGAAGAAGAAGAAGAAGAAGAAGAAGAAGAAGAAGAAGAAGAAGAAGAAGAAGAAGAAGAAGAAGAAGAAGAGACGTCAGCGGCTTCATTTGCGTAATCTTCCCTCAGGGAACTTATTCCGGTGTGAACGCGATCGGTTCTTAGTTCCATCGGGGAACTAAGTCCTGGGAACGAAGTACGGCAAAGTGAACACGGCTAATGATACACATTTGCTTCAATAACTAAACCCCCCATTAAACCACAAAGAAACCGCCAGTTTGGGATACTCTACTCAAGCTTTCTGCAGTGCAAGACCAAGTTTAACTTGCCCACTCCACCAAACTGACTGTTCACTGTCCTCTTGATGTGATACAGAAGGTTCAATAGAAATGTTTCCAATGAGCACAACTGGGGCACTAAAGCTGGACAAATGTGTCAAGCATTGTCAAGGTGTGCGTCTTAAACATGCAATACCACTAACCCTAAATCACCAGTCATTGAACCGGTCTTTATTTCTACAGAAAGTGTCGACTTGAAATGACTTGACCAGATTCAGGTGGACTCTAATGACTGGTTGGGGCACTGTTTCGTCATGTGTTTCCTGTGTACTTCAGATATTGCTGCAACTGCATTGTCTTGGAGGCCTAAAGAAACCCTATCCTCAACCCCATGGATCAGCGCGGACCCAATATCACACCAACACTGGAAATGGCTCGTAATGGATGGACAATTCTGTCTGATATCAAGTACCAAGTACGTTGTCCGAAACATAGCTGTGAAACCTACACAGAGATGAGATGTTCGCTTTGAGGATTTTTCTACTTGAGGAAAGTGCTTCGAGGACGACTCATCAACGTAACTCATATGTTTGTTCATTGGACATCTAAAGAGCGGTGCATACCTTTGTCCTGAGACTTTTCAATGGACTCATTAAGGACCGTCTCCCACGCAGAAGATCTAACAATCCGAGTTGTTCACATGTTCTCGAGAATACCACAATGGCTTATATTAAGGCCGTCCACACTGGAGACAGTCAAGTCTGTGCATCAAGTAGAAATGTAACAAATCATTCCACCTCCACCATTTCTGTGTGTGAACATGTCTGGGAAGAACAAAGGCAGAGTCGCTCTTCGACAAAGAACACACCACCACTGATATTGATGAAAGCTCTGTGGTTTAAGTATTGGTTGTGAAATGTTACATTTTCCATTACGATACGCAGAGAAGCCAATGGGCTCAGAAGACAATCTGGTATTACCCAGATCAGAGGCGTCACAGGCAGAACGTGTGTGTGTGTGTGTGTGTGTGTGTGTGTGTGTGTGTGTGTGTGTGTGTGTGTGTGTGTGTGTGTGTGTTCCATATCCGTGGCTGTCTCTGTCTCTTAGTGTTATCATTATCAAAGTAAATTGCAGCTCCCATGTGCCAGATGAAGAATACAATATTTCCATTTCTGACTCTGCCGCTACATGCCGTGATCACAACACTGTCACAACACATCGCGCGCACACTGGATCATCCCAGCAGAGGCCCATGATACTGAAGTTTTGCATTACTTTCCCTTTTTGTATTTATATACGAGGTTGTCCTATCATCTGCCGCTTGCATTCACAACTAACTAAGCAAATACAGGAGTTAATTCGACGCGTAGGAAAATATAATATGATACTTTTTCATTTGAAGTGCTGCTAAAATTGAAAAGGGAAAAGCAAGACAATCATTAATGAACCGGGACATAATGACACCCTGCGGTTTCTATTCTTTGGATTTTCTTTACTGGGGACATTATGAGTCAAAAGTCACATGCAACCAAGATCATAGAAATTCATTTTCAAAAAGTATTCCATTAGGTTTCTCGAGTAGCGAACCAAAAGGAAGATTCATGTTTTATTTGCCACAGCTGATCTTAAATGACCGGACTTCTTTCTGTGGAGTGATATAGCTGCACATGGTTCTACACCCTAACCCTAACGGTACGTCCACACAGCAGCTTTTCAAAAATCTTGAAAAGCTTGGAGCTGGGCGTGTCTGACAGCTTGGGGATTTGTTGCGAGCAATGCGACCAACAACCAATCACATGAATCTCCCGCCCCCGACATACAAAGCAAAAAACCCCGGGGATTTTATGCGAGCAATATATATATAAACTCCCCAAACAGGCGAAACCCAACCAGTTTCCCCCACTGTCTCTGCCATCTCCCTCCATGCCTGGTTCCTCCGGTTTGTATCCCGGTAATAGTTCTGGTCGTAAAGAACCGGGTGATTTGCTACCGTAATTTCTCGCTTGGAATATGAGGAAATGAACTGCGGTCTGGCTCTCCCTGCTTACACGCGGTTTGATTGGCTAGCGCTTATACTGTCAGATTTGCATAAACGTGTTTGATTGGCTGGCGCTTCCAGCTCAGCTTCAAAAGTTGAACATTGCTCAACTTTTGAATCCTGGAGATCCTGGAAATCTTCGCTTCGCTCCCCCACAATGCAGTTCGGAGAAAAGCGAGGCAAAGTGACGTCATCCCCATTCAAAGTCAATGGGCAGAGAAGCGGTGGAAGTTGCTTCTGAAGCTGCTGTGTGGACGTACCGTAACCCTAACCAACGATTAATCGGGAAAGTAGACGCATAAATAGAATTTGTTTCTTCCAAATCCGTGTTTTATTCAGTTGACAACTTCTACCTATATGACAGTCATAATGAAAAATAAAGACAATTCTACAAAGTATCCATAGACCAATCAGAATTGAGTATTCAACCAAGCTGTGTAATAATAGATGTTAACACGTCAAACAGGACGTTTTTAAGAATCACAAACATTTTTGCCCGGTCCTTCATTTCCAGTTGAATCCTGAATTCCAATAAAACCATTAAACTATATTTCGGATATGATGGCAGCTTTGCAGTGACAGTTTAGGGAAGACAAAGGCCAAAGATGGTTTTCTGACTTTGAAGTGGAAGCACCAACTTGAACCTCATCCATCACCCTATGTATGACTGGAAACCTAAACCAGTTCCTATCCCTCACGTCAGGACTCGATGTAAGCCTTCAGAAAGGGTGTAAAGTATGAAAGACGAAAACCAGAAGAGTTGAGGCTGATGAGGTGTCCATATACTCGTGGGGGCACAAGTATAGGCATTTGGCTGGTATTTTTACCAGTACTTTACAAACCGCCCAACAACAAAGGCAGTGACACACTTGCATGAACTCTTTCAGGCTTCAGAATGGAAAGTTAAACATCTAAATATACAGCATCTGTCATAAGAGAAAGAGTGATTAAAACCAACACATGAGAGAACGAGCCAGAGACAGAAAGAGAGCAAATGGAGCTGACATCTTCCATATTTGATGCATCCAGTCAAAGGTAATTAAGCTCTGTGGTGTGTGTGTGTGTGTGTGTGTGTGTGTGTGTGTGTGTGTGTGTGTGTGTGTGTGTGTGTGTGTGTCTGTGTGTGTGTGCGTGTGTGTGGAAGATTATCTGTGTCAGTGGCCATTTGCTCACAACTGGCGCCACATCGAAGAGAGCCAGAGGCAGAGAGCATCATGGGTAAATGAGCACACACTGCCTTGCGCTATCCCACACACTGGGCCGAGGGAGAAGGAGCAATTGCATGCCAGATGACCTGTCTCCTCCAGAGTACGATAGTGTTCCACTGACTCTCTGCACACACACACACACACACATACCGGCAGTTTTTAAACCCAACAAAGCAGGCAATGTATGAGTTGATGGAAAGAAAGAAAAAGCATTGTTAAATCATACAACACACACACACACACACACACACACACACACACACACACAGTTTGTGTGTACCTGATAGCCTGCTGGAGTTCGCGTATGGAGGCGAGAGGCTGTCATGTGACGCCATGTACTGAGACCCATCTGCATAGCTCTGGAAAGACATAGACGATAATGATATTCAGTCATTTGATCACGAGAAGCAACAGTATATCAACATTAGTCTTGAGACGATGTAGTACCAGCAGTAGAGAGGATGTGATGGCTCAAGGCAGAGGCATACACGATATATATACAGTAGATATTGTTTTTGTATTATTTGACTTTAACTTTAACTATATATTCATTTGTTGTTCCTTTATTTTATTTTATCTTCACTATATATGTAAAGCGCCTTTGAGCACCTAACAAATTAAATCTATTATTATTATACATATTGGTAGGTTTCTGTTATCATGTTACAATGCACATATAGCCTTTACCCCATTAACACCGCGCTGCTTCATGGGTTGTAGGCATATCGGGCAGTTTCTTTTATGTGGAAAAGCCAATTGTAAACACAACAAAGATATAATAATAATAGACATGGATTGAAGTCCCACTGCTCAATTTTCTAAGCAGATGTCGAAAATATGTAAATGCGTGTATCGTCGCAATATGCTTATTTAATAGAGTGGTGCAGAAATGAGTCTAAAACCCGGAAAGGTCAATGGTTTTTGAACGTGTTTGTTTTTGGATGCCTGAAATAAAGTCAAGCTGAAGAGACTTTCACGTTGTGTTCTACGAGGGTGCCCTTGAGAGGCTAACTTCCGGGTCAGTCTATCCAGTATACTGTATGTCAGACAATGTAGCTTACATGTTAGAACATCCCGAGGGTAATTATAGTAGCGATAATTCCAGCATGGAGTAGCAGTTCTAATGGCTCTGATTGCAAAATGTAATTACAAAAATGATAGTAGTAGTATTGTTGTTACCTTTGAAGATCGACTTCCACTAGCCCATGACCCTGCACTCGTTCTCTCCTCCATATCTGTAAGAAAGAACAACAGAGATTTAGATCACAGTCGTTTATTCAAATCAATATTTTAATCGCTTTGTGTGTTCATCACTTTCAACCAAATACGTAATACCAGATATGATAGATAGTTTCAACTTATTGTCGTTACACAGTACAGGTACTATGTAACGAAACGGTTTCTCTGCATTCGACCCATCCTAGCGTTAGGAGCAGCGGGCTGCCATTATGTGCGGTGCCCGGGGAGCAGTATAGGGAACGGTGCCTTGCTCAGAGACACCTCGGTAGCACTTGGTCTTTCCGGGACTTGAACTGGTGACCTTCCAGTCGCCAAGCCAAGTCCCTATGGCAGGGGGATCAAACTCAATTTCATCATTATGCATTATGATTGCACTCAAAGGACCGGTTGTAACTTTAAGACTCTATAAAAATACATATATAAATATTTAATATATATAAAATAATGTATTATATTACTTTATTGCCTCTGCATTGGATTATCGGATAGGGTAAAAGCTTCATAAATAACTACGTCTGAAAGAAGAAGTCCAGGCAAATAAGTGCAAGTCTCTTCAGTGAGAATGTCACAAAATTATTTTAAAAGAAAAGCCAAATTCTGAAAAGAAGTGACAGTTCAATTAAAAAAAAGTGACATTTTGAAAAAACAATTAAAAAAACAAATCTAATGTAAGATGCATTGTGGGACATGTAGTTTATGGACATTGTGCATCTGTAAATCGGCCTGTAACCATATAATAAACATATTACATTCTTTCAGAGCTCTTGCGGGCCACATGAAATGAAGTCGCGGGCCGGATTTGGCCCCCGGGCCTTGAGTTTGACACCCCTGCCCTATGGACTTCGCCACCACCGCCCTGAAACGTGAAATGTATGATATCACTGTCCAGTGTCGACGTTAAACGACTGAAGCGTATTTCATTCTCTCTCCATGTCATTAAACATTATTGATTATGATTGCAGAGCCTTTTATGTGTCTTCGTGAAATGTAACGGCCCTTTAAGCCACTGCAGAACAATAATCCCCGCGTGTCGTTATATCCGTCACATGGCCACGTTCTTTCCACCCTGAACCAAGTCATTTTAGTTTATAAAATCAACCTAACAATAACCAAGGTGGCGATCGATCAGAAAACGGTGAAATTATCATTTTTGTAACAGCCATTTGAAACTGGCATTCTGTTTTGTTATTTAAATATGAGGACTTGTTGGATTAGACGGACGTGAAGAGGTCAAGAGGCAAGGACCTCCTCGGAGAGAAGGGGGGGGGGTTGTATATGACAGGTAGATCAGTCCATCCAGGTCAAACGCCATGTGCAAACGGAGCTCTCGCTGACAGTACTCTCTCACACACACACACACACACACACGCACGCACGCACGCACTCACTGTCATCTCATGCATTGTAGTGTACAAATCTCTCCTAAATAGGCTCTCCATTGTGTCAGGGAGTGTGTAGCGAGCAGCTTACATTCATTGTCAAGTCATTTGGAATGTCAGCTTATCTGCCATTGACTGTGTGTGTGTGTGTGTGTGTGTGTGTGTGTGTGTGTGTGTGTGTGTGTGTGTGTGTGTGTGTGTGTGTGTGTGTGTGTGTGTGTGTGTGTGTGTGTGTGCGTACGTGCGTGTGTGCGTGCGTGCGTGAGTGCGTGTGTGTGTGTGTGTAGCCTTTCAAACCACATGTCGCTACCTCAACAAAAGTACCTTTGGGCTACATATGTGTGGAGTAGAGACTAGAATATATCGTATGGAGGTTTAGTGAAGACTACACACAAAGTTTAGGGAGTATAAACTTGATCAGACATATTCAACATTATTTTGGATTGAACAAATGGACATGTATCGACCATGTGCATTTACCAAAGCAGATAACTGACACACAACTAGATTCAGGGAACACACACTTGAGAAGTTATTAAGATTAAGGAAAAAATTAATTATTGATTTATTTTTCTGCTAATGCTCCAGCATTGGTTCCCAGGTGTTACCCTACCATGTCACTGTAGGAAGTCAGTCAGTCACAAGGTTACTGGACACCACACTTTGAACATTACATTACATTATGTGAACCTACATTAAAACATGTTGTCAAATAAAGACTATTTGGAGAATAAGAGTTGACCAAAGTGGGGGACATTAAATAAAAGTTGAGTTGGTTGATAGCGGGTCCAGAGGCTGGAGCAGTGGGAGTGAGGTTGGGGAGTGAGAGGATGAAGTGGACAGCAATTAAAGAAAACATCATTCAGTATTGAAAAGCAAGAGGATTGAGATTGGAAGAGAGGGAGGAGAGGAGAGGAGAGGAAGAAGAGAAGAGAGAAAACAACTTTGTGTGCAGGAGTTAAAAGAGGTGGAGGAGGAGGTGGAGAGGAGGAGGTGGAGAGGAGGAGGTGGAGAGAAGGAGGCGTCCATGTGTCCTGCACCTGATAAGGCCTCCGATTGAGGGCTATAAATTACACCAGAGAGTATTTACACACAAGCAGGGAAATGCATTCTTAAAAGCACACATACACACTCTCTCACACACTCACACATGTGGTCACACACACACTTTCACACACACACACACACACACACACACACACACACACACACACACACTTGGTGCGGGTCATCTATCATCAGTTAATGAACTTAGACTGACAGACAGCTCCATGTCTCTCATACTGATCCTATTAAGACCTGCTCGACACAAAACAGACTCCCATTAATACAGTTACCCTCTGTGTGTGTGTGTGTGTGTGTGTGTGTGTGTGTGTGTGTGTGTGTGTGTGTGTGTGTGTGTGTGTGTGTGTGTGTGTGTGTGTTTTCTCAGGACAAAAACAGGCCCTGTCTGACCGTTGAGACACTTTTTTTTTGTAACATTTGAAATGGCCGTATGGACCAGCAGATAACGCGTTCATTGGACAGTTTCTGTATTTTGTAGAAAGAAAAAGATGATTGTGAGCAACGTTAGTCAAGAGTATAACAGAATAGCATCTCCTAACTACACACAGGTTAAACGGAATACAAAAACATGTGTCTATTCATTCACATTTTAATAAGGAAGTGTCAAGATAATGCCACATTGCTCAGTTTTCGATGTACAGTCGAAGGGACCATCCTCGCATTCTCCTGCTGATTCACGTTGTTATTTCCTAGGTGAACACATTGTACAATTTTATAGATGTGCTTCGCTCATTTTATATTTCCATGAACTGCATAAGGACCCAATGGTACTTTGTCTTTGGAATTATTGCTAAAATCACATGTATCCATCCATCCATCCATCCATCCATCCATCCATCTTCTCCCGCTTATCCGTGGTCGGGTCGCGGGGGTATCAGTTCCAGCAGAGAGTCCCAAACGTTCTTTTCCCTGGCGACATCAACCAGCTCTGACTGGGGGGTCCCGAGGCGCTCCCAGGCCAGCCAAGAGATATAATCCCTCCACCTGGTCCTAGGTCTACCCCTTGGTCTCTTCCCAAATCACATGTATATTGTTACAAAATCCTGTGGCTGTTCTGCTTTGCTTTAACATCAAACCACCCAACAGTCTTACTGGAGCGATAAACCCACCTTTAAAGCGAGGTCATGGGTTTGTTGGGTCAGAACCGCAGCCTAAACAACTGCATGCCAATGGGCAAGATCACTAGAGTCCATTGGAAACTACAGTCACATGTCAGGCCTTGTCCTCAGGTACACCGGTTTTATTGAAGACAGGCTTTTTCCTCCTCAAAATTGTAAGCACTGGCAAGCCCTGCCATGCCTGCCAAACCAACAGGTGGCGATATAACTCAAGGTCATTTTGGCCGCAAAGTATTAAGATGTTGAGCCTCTGACAAAACGGTAGTAACACAAAAATACCGTGTCGAAAATGGCCCGTCTGTGTCGTGGGGTGTAGAACTAGAGGTGTGTGGCGCAGTGGGTTGTGCGTAGGCGTTCGGATCAGGGGGTCACAGGTTCAAACCCCCCAACAGTCAGCATGTCGTTGAGTCCCTGGGCAGGACACTTCACCCCAAAGTGCTCCTGTGGGGATTGTCCACAGTGTTGAGTATGTGAGTCGCTTTGGATAAAAGCTAAGTGACCTCCGGACACTGTTTCTTAAAAAAGTTCAAGAGTAACTGTGTATGTGTGGACAATTGTAGAGTCCTGTTGGTAAACCGCGTTAACTATTTTCACCACGTCTCGACAAATTCTGCCAAGTTTGTGTCGCCTCACGAATGAGATTCACTTTGTCCGTATTCTCTGTCGACACTGAAAACAAGATCAAACCTGAAAGGCTTTTTACAAATGTCAGTGACCTAAAACGCGAATTTACATGTAGAGAAACGGACAGCACAGAGAACAATATACGTTAAGAAGAAAAATACCCCAAAAGCCTTCTTACGGAAACACTAGGCAACCACAAGATATGAGGTTTAAAGAAACTCTCTGGGGTTCTGTAATATCATCTGCTTAGTATTTCCCTCCTGTAATTACCGACTACTGAAATGGTGGGACCTGCAACCGACATCCAGCATAAAGACTGTCCCTTTCTCAGCCCAAACGTTGGTGAGAGCATTACATAAACACATGTTGATTAAGTTAATAAATGGGCGCTCTGATTGACAGAAATGAGGACAGTGGTCATGCTGAGAGAACATCAAGCGCCAGTGTGCGTGCACCTGTGAGAGCTCTATAGTCCCACTGTTCTCATCTGGTGCCCAACCAAACTCTATAATTAACCGTAGGCCTTCCCCATCCCCCAACACACACACACACACACACACACACACACACACAGTTCAAACAGTGTGTGGTGATCAGAAAGGGTTCTGTCATCAGACCTGTTTGGGTATATTTCTAATTTCTTCAAATTAAACACTCAAAGTGTCATGGTAACTGAAATGTTACTGAAAATTGTGAATTAAAAACGCACTTGTTTTGTTCTTCGAGTAAAAGGTATCGTCAAAAATTGACATATTGGCCTTGACTATGTGTAAAGATTATGTAAAGAAATTCCTTTTCAAACTCCATTTTAATCCTTTTAAGGTTTAACGCAGGGGTGTCAAACTCAATTTCATCGTGGGCCATCAGCATTATGGTTGCACTCAAAGGGCCGGTTGTAACTTTAAGACTATATAAAAATACATATATAAATATATCATATATATAAAATAATGTATTATATATTACATCATTGCCTCTGCATTGGATTATCATCGGATAGGGTAATAACTTCATAATTAACTACGTCTGAAAGCAGAAGTCTAGGGCAAATAATTGCAAGTCTCTTCAGTGCGTATGTCCCAAAATGATTTAAAAAGAAAAGCCAAATTCTGAAGAAAAAAGAAATAGAAGTGACATTTTGAAATAAAAATATAATTCTGAGAAAAAGGAATTCTATGAAAAAATGCATATTTTGAAGAAAAAACGGCAAATTCTAAGAAAAAAAGTCATATTTGAGATGCATTGTGGGACATGTAGTTTATGGGCAATGTGCTTCTGTAGCATGTAACCGTATAATAAACATATTATATTCTTTGCAAGCTCTTGTGGGGCCACATAAAATGAAGTTGCGGGCCGAATGTGGCCCCCGGGCCTTGAGTTTGACACCCCTGGTTTAACGTATCAACTCTGAGTAATCGTGTATAACAAGTCAATCTTCCAATATCTTCCATTAGAGCTATCGATGGGATGAAAAATACATGTTCAAAACACCGAAACTAGTTCATATATTTTAAACCAACCAAAAACCAAAGATTTGAAACCATCCATTCACAAATCTGTGGCTGATTTCAAAGTCACCACGGCCGTGTTTACAAGGTCTACTCTACAGGATGGAAAGAAAAACCACAGAAGAAGAACTCTGATGCTAGCCACAGCGGGTCCATGACATCGTAGAAACGTTGTCAATTTAAAATTTCAGAAATAGACATGACCCATTTAAATTGCTTGAGAGTTTATATTTTGTGCAAAAAATATAAATTGATAAAAAAAAATGTATTGCTTAAATTGATTACTTCTTTGAATCCACTACGGTTAACAACATTATAATGATGAGTTGAATCCTCGAGTAAAGCTGTAGGGGGCAAGGTAGGTAAGGGAAAAGGCAGAAATAAGGAAAGAGATGAGGAAATGAGGACAGGAAGGAAACGTTCAGACAAAAAAGGAAAGTGGAGAAAGAAAATGAAAGGAGAGAGGAACTAAGGAAAGCAGAGAATGATCGAGATGAACTAAGGAGAGATAAACAAAACCTCTCTTCTTGTGATGCATTGGAAAGGGTGACACAATACAAGGAGGACAACGAAGACACAAGTATCTAACCCATTTTATAAAATGCAAAGAGAAGCTGCTTGTACTCACTGGACCACATTCATGTTATTATCCTGGGTAATCACACACACACACACACACCACACACACACACCACACACACACACACACACACACAACACACACACACACACACACGCACACACACACACACACAACACACACACACACACAACACACACACACACACACACACACACACACACACAGACACACACACACACACACACACAGACACACACACACACACACACACACACACACACACACACACACACACACACACCAGTAAGAATTAAGAGTCAGATTACGTCTCTGTATCTTCTCCTTTAAAGCGTGTGTGTGTGTGTGTGTGTGTGTGTGTGTGTGTGTGTGTGTGCACGTGTGTGTGTGGGAGACTGGACAAGCACAGGAAGTGATGTAACGATCAGGAAGTCACCCATGTCCTGTTTTGTTACATGATTCGTGCTCTCTCAGCTCGCCCCCTTCTTTCCTTCCCTTGCTTCCTTCTTTCCCCCTCATTTACACTTCTCAATACTTTCCCTCTTACTCCCCCTTTTCCTTCCTTCCCCTCTTTTCTCTCATTTAAACTTCTGCTTTTGACTATCCGTATCTTCTTTGTTTCATTTACATGCTTTCATCCCTCTTTTTCCCTCCTTCATTTTTAGTGTTCTATTTGTCCGACCTCTGCTCTTTTGTTGTCCTTATTTCCATGTATTACTTCTACCCTTACATTACTTTTCCTTCTCTCCCTCGTGCAGAGTTGTTTTTGTGTTTGAGTTACTGTATCTCATTTCTTCCTCTCTTTAAACCTTTCCTTGCCTCCTTCCCACTTCTTTTCGCATACTTATTTTCTTTCTTCTGATGATTTCCCCATCTCTAAGTATCCCTCCATCTCTCTCCTCCCCTCTTCTGCTGTCACTGCCTTTCTTTCTCTCATTGTGCAGCCTTTGAGCAAGGCACGGCATCAGGCAGCAGCTCCGTCTTAACCTCCGTACCAAAAAGATGCGAGTAAAAAAAACTCTCCTCACTCTGTCGCCGTGGTTACGGAGCTCTGATGGAGGGGACAGTTGGAGATGCCACATCGATTGACATCTTGTTACCATAGAAACCAAAAAGAGAGAAGGGACAGCACTGCATCACCAAGGCTACTAATGTATATGATCCAAGGTTTCCATGGATACAGGCGGGAATATTTAGCCTATTATTGTTTATAGTTGACTTTAACACTGAAACGATGCAAACATCATAAAAGGTCACTTTATACTTTAACTTTTATCAGTTAGACAGTTTGACTGGGAATCGTACGGTCGCCGGTTCAAGTCCCCGACCAGACCTACAAAATGGAGAGTGGACTGGTACTTTGAGAGGTCCCAGTTCACCTCCTTGAGGCCTGCCATAGATTGTTATCCAAATATTCGATGCTCACATTACAAGTAAAAAAATACACGACCCATTCTGTGATTTTAATTCTGGATCACAGCTAAAAAAAATACTATTATTATAGTTATGAAAAGAACTCTGCAGATTTGGTTTCCATCTGTGGTGAAAACCTAATCTAGGTGGCATAACAATAACTTGAAAACATATTTGATTAAAAAAGAAGTGACTTGGGAGTGTTTAACATAAATGTTACCAAAATGTGTTCCTAACACATTGTGTTGGGAAGGTTGGAGACAGTGTGCTTCTGTTCTGTCCAAAATAGAAAGTTGGCATTGTTCACAGAGACAGTTTTTAACTCACTTCAATATTTATATGAGACTTGTATTCGAGAACTCTAGCCATTGTTACATAAACAAAGCGGTAGAGGGAAAATCTTCTTTGTATTCATGATACAACAATACTTGAGATGAAATGGTAAAATGACTGGAATGAAATAGTACAACCCCCAGCCTCGAGTTTAAATCTATGTTCATTCAGAAGAAGTATTATGTGTCACCTCTCCAGGACGTGCACAGAGGTCGTCAGTGAACGTATCTGCGCTGCAATTATTTTCCCTTAAAAAAAAGGCTAATTTGTTAAATAAAAACCCAAAAGCTACTTAAGGGAACATTTAAGGAGGAAATCAGGGTTCAAGAGGTTAATTACAAGAATTCCATTCATGCGTCTGTCTCGCGCACACTCACTCAATGTGTCAGTGTGTCTGTCAGAAACTCATTTCTGCACTTGTAAACCCACACACACACACACACACACACACACAGGCCAGCGTTTCCTGTCATTAGGCAGCAGAGCTGTTCTATAATTAGAACATCTGGACACAAGTAAGTTTAGTGCCAGTACCCACACACACACACACACATACATACCATGTATACATCACTTCAGGGGACATTACATTGACCTACATGCATTTCCTGGAGACTTATACTAACCTTAACCATAACCAACACATGCCTAACCCTAAACCTTAACCCTAACCCTAACCCTAATCCTAAACCTAACCAGGTCTTCACCCTAAAATTAATGATCCCCCTTATGGGGACCTCCAATTTGTCCCCATAAGGGCGGCGAGTCCCCACACGTGACTGTGTAAACAGATGCAGGTCCCCACAAGTATAGTAATGCTAGGTCACACACACACATTTTACATAAGCATGAAAACAATCAATGACATGCAACAGTTTGCATACAATACACATGCAGTCCAAGCCACCCACCCACCCACCCTTCCACCCACCACACACACACACACACACACACACACACACATACACACACACACACACACACACACACACACGGAATTGTGCATGCTTTATGTAGCAGTCAATTGTGCCTTTTGTTATTCCTTCTTTTTTTTGTGCAGATTTGTTAAAAAAAAAGCACATTAAAGCAAGAAAACAAACAACAGCTTGGCGAGCTAATGGCACGCTAAATGAGGAGCGAGGGAGAGAATAGCTCATGGAGACGGAGAGAGAGGGAGGGAGGGCCGAAAAAGGATACGAGGAGAGAAAAAAAAAGCAAGTTCAAACATGGTTTTTCTTGAATCGGCCGTGTGTGTTTTAAAAGACAGCCGAGCTCAGAGCCTACAGAGGGCTTTCCAAAAGGAGAGATTCATATTGATAATAAGGAGGCAGTTCCTTTTTGTTTTTATTATTTTTTCTCCATCTCTGTGGCGGAGGAAGAATTCCTTTGACAAACCCCCTCGTCTCTCCGCACAGGCAGCCGAGCCAATTGTGGCTTAGATCTCCTCACACCATCACAACCAGAGGAACAAAAGGAAACTCGCTAAAAGGAAAAGTCTGTGTGCAAACTGGTCAGAAGCTAAAAAGCAGCAGAGTTAGCAAAACTTTTATAAAGACTAAGTGAGAACAATGCAGATGAAGGCTCGGAGCCAAAGGGCTGGCTGGAAACCAGTTGTAAGCAGAATGAAAACATGTTGTTTTATTGAAGTGGTTACTGATTTAATAGTGACGAGTGCTTGGGAAGTAATGACTTTGTTTTCTGTAGCCGGAAGTTATGAAAACCACAAATCAGTGTTTCTAATTCTATAAAGGATTTTAGATGTGGCCATTTCTCGTTAAAGCCCTACAAAGCGCTATAACTTCAATACAAACTACAATCCAATGAATTCATTCAAATAACTTGATATTATCTTCATCACAAATACATTTTATAAGACTGAACAGCTATGACTCAAAAGATATCACAAACAATGCTAGATAGCTTTATAAACTCAGAAACTGACTATTTCAGTTATTGGCAGCTAAAAAAAGTACACAGTTTCTATTTTCTATTTTCTTTAAATGTGTCATTTCCCGACATTAAAAAGGCCTTATTATTCTTTGTAGAGTTTCCCCTTTCTTGTAGTGTGTTATTTAATTTGTTGGTGCATGTAAATGGTGTGCAAAGGCTAAAAGAGTATCTCCCCTTGCCTGAAACGCCACTATGTAACAAGTGTGCTTCTATTGGCTAGCCACCAACACATTGTACGTGATAGGTAAGTTGACGGGAATTCTTAAGCGGTTGACCAATCACACATCTCGCCCAGGCCATATACACCAACTCTCTTTCTTTTCAATTAAACTCCCTTTTATCCCCTATTATATTACTCTTATATTACTCCTAACCCTCTCTCTAAACCACCAACCCTATTATAATACTAATAACACCTCCTAACCACATCCCCATCCCAAGATTATCTTTCCCAAACATACAACCAAACCACAATTTAAACCCCTAAAATCATATCTTTCCCACTTAACACAATTAATTTTGCCCGCAATAAAAAAATTAACACAACATCTAAACCAAAACAAACTATAATTTACAAAAACCCGCCACATTCGAATCCAATAATCTTTCCCCTTTTTGCTAAACTTACACTTAGAAACACCGAACTTAAAATAGTAAGCTGTAGTAATATTCCTAGACAATTCACCCTAAAGACTAAATTAGAACTACAATCTAGATTTACACTCATCTATCTCAGATCTAATTCTCATACCACTGAAAACATGATATTCAATTCTCCCGCTGATCCACCATTCAATTATATTGTGTGTGCGTTATATGCGAATGTGTGTTCCGAGGACCGCACATTGCGCCGTGCTCCGAACTGATCACAGAGGATCTGCTCTCTCTCCACCTGCTTTAAGTGAACACCTACGTGGAGCTACTTTTTCGAAAGAGTCGTCTAAATAAATTCAGTGAACACGACTACAATCACCAGTCAGAGAGAGAAACAGTCACGCGCAGACAGGAAGTGTTTCGGATGAGTTTTTGTCTCTGGGTAGATTTGGGTTTGACAATTCAATTAGGGCTCTTTCCTCTCTGCGGAGGGTTCTGTGTGTGTCGGAGAGAGAGAGAGAGAGAGAGAGAGAGAGAGAGAGAGAGAGAGAGAGAGAGAGAGAGAGAGAGAGAGAGAGAGAGAGAGAGAGAGAGAGAGAGAGAGAGAGAGAGAGAAACTGGAGGAGGTCCAGTGGGTTGGATGTGGAGAAACCCAATGGTCTCTCAACAAGTGCAGGGACGCCTAGAATGTGAATCAGGAAGCAGTTGTGCTGCGGTGAGCAAGCTCTCAGAAAGTACCTGAACATCTGCTTTCAATTAGCAGGGAAAATACAAGACAGCGCTACATCTTGTTTTCACATGTTTCCCTTCACTTTTCCTCCATCAGAAGTCAAATAATGGCTCGTTCCTCCCATCATCTCCGCCCCTGGTGATGAAAACGGATACTAAAAGTAGATCGGACTTCTCGTTCTGAATTTCTCTCCCGTTTGGTGGATCGCTGGTCTTCCCATAAT
The DNA here is from genome assembly GCA_036324585.1 of Champsocephalus esox. NCBI lineage: Eukaryota > Metazoa > Chordata > Actinopteri > Perciformes > Channichthyidae > Champsocephalus > Champsocephalus esox. The sequence goes on along the minus strand of CM070483.1, from coordinate 7,141,202 downwards.
GCTGCGATGTTTTAGCAAACACTGATTCACTTTTTCACACATAATTGTTCCCAGAATGCACCTGCTGCACACACAGTTTTACCATGGGTGTGTTTTATTTGAGGAACTCAATGTAGGCTATTAATGAATACATTTAAATCAACTGAATTATTCGCATTGCGCATCCATCTCAGCTGAGAATGGCTCATTGCTTTCAAAGTTCAATTATTAGCTGATGATTCCTGAAACTCCGGAGCCCAAATAAAGACTATTCGGGAGAGCCCTACTTCCTGAAATACCCAAGGAAATGACGGGTTGCCAATGATTAAAAAACACTTATCAGCGACATCATCATTAAACGTCGACCCTAACCCTAACCCAAACTCTAACCTTTGAAGAGAGCAAAGCTACTAATCTCGACTAAAACTCCAAAGTCTACCAACAGACATAAAAGAGGTTATAAGCTTCCTCGACCAGCTTGACAGGAAAACAGATATGAATATTTCCATATATCCAAAACGATGAAATATACTGGACTATAGCAAGTCATAATAATCGTAATAACCATTTATTGCCAATGTTACACAAAATATCACCATGCCCAAGTAGCCTATCTTTTTAAATTGGTCCTTCTTCAAATTGGATGTTTGGACCTTCCCATCATAGCACATATTGAATGCAGCCATACATATTACCACCTATACTGACATCTCCATACAAACTTTTATTGGCAGATAAAATTAACTCAATGAAAACAAAACATGTATTTCAAACAGGTTCATGACACAGCCAATCAACAAGCAGGTGCATCACTTACAAGACCCTCTATTGCAGGGGTTCTCAAAGTGCGGCCCGCGGGCCAATGGCGGCCCTCGGAAATGTTTCTGGCGGCCCGCGATAGTTAATGTGACACGCTGAAATGCATGCGTTATATTTTAATCCTCCATGGTTGTATCTAGTAAGAATTAGAATGGAATTTAAGAATGGCAAAACTGCTTGTGGAAAGTTTGCTAGATTACTGGTTGCATGGCAACTAGGCATCTCGCGAGTTGCGGTAATTGGTTGGTACAATAAAGAAAGGATTTGTTTTGGAATTATTTTGTGTTCCGTTTTTTCTTGGGCGGCCCTCAATCCAATATTAGGTACCTACATTGGCCCTCACTCATCAACACTTTGAGAACCCCTGCTCTATTGGATAGTCTTTGTATATATTCGACTGATTGAACAACGATGAAATGACCTGGGACCCAAGTTCCACCAACACCTCAAGTGCCCGAAGTGCATGTTTATATTTCTTATGATGAGGACTAACACTACAAAGGGCAGCAGGTTGGTTCACCTGAGGCCCCGAATGCAACGCTGACATGAGTCTTAAGGGTTAATCCATCTGAAAGTGTTCCTGGATCACACCCATATCTGATTTCATTAACACTAAAAACACTTCTTTTATTCCTCCTCTCCCCTTTCTTCTCCCCTCTCATCCCTGCCTCCTCCCCCTCCCTTCATCTCTCACTGCCTCTCTTTACTTTCTTTCTTCTTCCCTTTTATCTCCCGCCTCGCCTCTCTCTTTCATGGTGTCCTGTCGTCAAGTGTAAACACAACTAAGCGCCGAGCCAGAGGGGTGCGAGTCCTATCTGCTCTTCCTCCGCTCCTCCAGTCTCACCCCTCCAGTCTCACCCCTCCAGTCTCACCCCTCCCGCTGATACCACCGAGCTCAACACATAAGAAATCAGACGCTGGAAGAAGTGACAACGACTTTAAAAAAAAACAGCGGAGAGAAATCCATAAAATAATCTACTTCAAAAGGATATTAGGAAAACTCTGCTTTAAGGTGATTTTAGAATACTTGCTAGGAAATCACTACGTGGCAATGCTTCTTTGAGCTTGTTTGTTCATAGTTTGGGTTTGAAATGGAACAACAAACTTGTACTACACTCTATCAACAAAACACAAAGTGTTTTCGAGAAGTTTTTAATATTAGTTAAAGGGTTTAAAGAGACCCTCTTATGCTAATTAATAATAATAATAATAATAATAATAAAAATACCACAACATTGTTATACCATTGTACATATTTACAATAGATGACATCACTGAGTATAGATAAGAGCAAGTCATGATAATAAATAAAACATTTACAATACGCACTCATACACACACCTACTGTACACCCAAACATCAGTGCTGACACTGTTGTTGTCAATGAACATTGCACCAGCTTCGAATGTAAGTTAAGGTTCCGTGGAATAATTGTAGGCGATTGAAAGTCGTACTTCACACGCGTCATTAAACGACTCGTCCTACATCTCTACGTCCTCCACTACAGTGTATACAATTGGAACATGAAAAGAACATCATGTTTCGGAATATTTAATCTCAGACTTCAGCGAAACTGAGACTCTGGTCTGAGAAGTGCAGACAAATGTGCAGCGGCTAACATAATGTGACATGATACATTTGGCTTTTGTGAATCTTTGCGGTGGGGATCGGGCTATAAATAGCAACACATGCGAACACACACAGGGACACCACATGCACCTGTACAGGAAGAGCCCTGTGCATTAGTTATGTAGCAGTTGGTTTGTGGCGCTGAAGGGGAAGTGAGAGCGAGGCTCAGGTGAATTCCATGAAAACAGATGACCACTGAAACCAACACGGTGGAGCAGCCACTTACCGAAAAATCACTGTCACAGAGTCACCGTGTGTCGAGAGAAACAACAGAAGCGGTTACTTCAGACTGTTTCTTGGGTGCTTTCACACCTCATAGTCCGTTTTCTAGTGCGCACCAGATGACAGTTTGTTACATTGCTTCATTTTTCAGAAGGTTCGGTTTGCGTTCACACCAAAACTCAAACGGACTATAAACTTTAAACACAAGTCATGTGCACGGAAATGCTGGTCATCCCATTGGTCAGACATTAAGGGGGAAAAAATGCAAATCCCGGCAATTTCTACCGGAGCCTCCGCCATGGAGCATCGGCACTTTTGGCAGGTTATTCTCATGCTGCTGTTAATCTGGAGATCAACAGACATATGATTATATCAGACAACGTCCGTTAAAAAACATTATAACATAATGAGAGACGTTCTGCAGTCAGGAGGGCGTTTCACCGACGAAAGGTGTTCTTACTTTTATGTAGCTGACGGAGAATGTCTTTACTTTACACGACACTGTTCAACATTAATTCTGCTTCACTCTTTAACTAAACAACCGTGGTTATCTTGAAAGACTCTTTCGCTGAAGATATTTGAAGACATCCGCGTTCCTGTGACACGTAAATACTACGCTTCCTATGTTTTGGTGCGGACTGCGTTCACACCAGCGATGAACCGCTCCAGAGTTCGCAAGCAAGCGCTCCGAGACCACCTATTTTAGCGGACCAGAGTCCGGGTGTTCAGTTCACTTAAGAGGTCTCGGACTGCGTTCACACCGACCCAAATGAACCGCACCAAGCGGCTAAACGCACCAGGGTTCGATTCAACCGGACTATACAAGGCAGGTGTGAACGCACCCTACACTTCATCCCATCTCATGACCACACTAATTGGATAGGAACTTAGAAACAAGTACCCCAAATCTGAAATGCATTAAATAAGTATCATTATTTTACCTTGTCACGTGTCTGATGTTTTAGGACCATTTCATACTTAGCTTTAGATTGGTTTTCAAGGGTGTTAGTGTTAGGTATGTTTGAGCTAGTACCGTTTCTGTATAATTCATGAACGTTCTCCAATTCGAGATAAGTGTTTATTATAAATGATTATACTTAGACGTACTTGGCTAAATAGTAACCAGAATGCTAACATGCTTAAAGTGGCAATGCAAACGTGTTAAGATGTCATAGCGTATAGATGTTTTCCATGTTCAACGTGTAAGGTGTCCATGCAGCGCTTGACTGACGGACAACAAAGTGCATAATGAAAAAGTCAGAAAAGATTACAAACATCAGTGTGATTCAGATGTTGATGTAAGACTAATGGTTATATTCAAATGGATGACTCTCATTGATGTTCTAATTTTCAGAACCTGTGACTCTTGATCAATTGACAAGCCTAGACTTGGCTGCTCTCACATATAAAATGCTAGGCGGTCTGTCCAGTAACAAGTCCAATAAAGTTTATTCAAACAAGATGGCCGTGTTCTCCATGTGGCGGCAGATGGCTCAAAGATACAGACAGTCTGCTCGGTCTGTTCGGCAGTGGAGTTCAGTTTCATATCACAGCAGTTTTAAGACTGCACTAGCCACAGCACGAAAAATACTAGCTCCTCCAAATTGATAAAAACAAGCTCTCTACAGTTATAAGATTATTTGAACAGCAGACATGTGGGACATCAGGCTGTGGAGCGGCTCAAACGGCACACAGCTCCACCAAATCGATTGTCCCACAGCCAGATTGTTGATTGTTCAGCCACTTGATCAGGTGACCCCTCAAACTGCACATGGAGAAACGACCGATCTGGCTCGAATCTGGTCGGATTCTGGAATAAGTTGTGGACGAGAGATTCATGGCTGATTCAAATCTGAGCAGTTTTTTCTTTTGTTAAAAACATTGACATCATGGTGGTGTATATGGGGACCGTGAATATATGTACAAAGTTATATAGCAGCCGTACAGCAGTTGTTCAATCAATTAAACTTGAATTGTATAGCGCAATATTACAAATCAGATATTTCAAAGCCGAACCAACCAACCAACAAACTAACCGATCTCCATCCCTCCATCCCAAGGGCCATTTTGCTAACGTTGCTAAATCAGGTACCTTTCAGAAAGTGAAAACTAATTATCTGCCCCGTGATTCGGACATGCTCCAAAATTAAAGGAGTTTGTCTATGGCCCATGCTACACCCTTCCACTAAATATCATACAACTCGGACCTGCGCTTTTTTCTGTGAACATAACTCTATAGTTATTAGTATGCGTTGATGCAGAAAAAATGGATTCCCTCCATCCAGTATTTTATTTGTGACCGTTACACAAGAATGCACCATGGTTTGTTATTTTGCCCCATCAATACACCCCCGTTTGTGTTACTGCTCAACGACACACTGACAGAAAGAAGATGGATGTTGAAGGACAAAGTGAACCAGCCGGGGATCGAACCGGTGACCTTCCAGTTACAGAACAGTTTATCTACTAGCAGGTCACCAGTGTTAGGGACATAATTTGCTTCGGTATTCAACCTTTGACACAGTTCATCATCGGCATAGGTCTACGGCCTGGGGTATTGCTGCTACCTCTCTTAAGGAGGGGCAGCTTGGGCGCATTGTTGTTGCCAGTCTGTGACCGAGCACAAGCCGCCATGAGGTAGTTCACTGTTCAGGGACGAAGGTTCGTTCTTTTCTCTGGACGACAGCTCTAGTTATATTCAGGGTCCATAATGTTTAGTCTCGCTGATGAAGAATGTTGATTATTACACGGCAAACTAGTTAAAACCTCGAGCTACAAAATTCTTGGTTTGGCGACCGCTGTGTCAACTCGTGACACACCGCCTGTCTCGTCAACTCTCCGGCCGAAACTCCAAATAAACCGTCAGTGTTTGCCATCAAAGCTCCAGCTCTCCTCGTGCCTCTCTGAGTCCTGACTCTCCGTTGCTCCAGAAGTTTCCCCCACAACCAGTGACCAGCCTGTACCAGAAACACAACGAGGTTCGGTGGGTCTGTACAAGCAAAACAAGCGGAGCATTTCGACAAAGCATTGTTCGAATAATGCGTCAATCAATTAGTCTATAAAATGTTACAAAGGGTTGATGCCTAAGTAACCGTTTTAAATGTTGAGATTTGTCGAACAAACAGTTCTTCAACCTTACAAACCAGAAAAAAAGCCCAAGATCAACACAATTAAGACGCTGGAACCAAATAGCCTTTGACGTTCCAGTCGAAAAAACGAACTGACTTATGGGTTCAGCAGTTTCTGATCAAAGTTAAAAACAAATCCATGAAGACAGGAGGAATGAAAGTTTCATAGAAAGACTGTGGTTGAATAAAGTATAAACTCTGCTCATGTTTGACGACACACGCACACAGTGATTATAAGTGAGACTGAAACTAATGTGTTTCTCTCTTCCAGTAATTATTGAAATCTCTGTCAGCGCAGACGTGATGAGAGAGAATCTGCTCCTCCTCCTCCTCTTATTCACTAAATAGCCAACATGTATGTGGACAACAAAACATTACACCACTTCTGATATGGTCTCATTCCAAGGCATTGATACGATCGACTGACTTCTTTTCTTCTGGTTTCAGGATTTCCACCAGACATATTCAGGACAGAAACATGTGTCAATATTTCAGAAGATTATCTCAGTTTCATCCTGAAATTGTGTGAATTGTAACTTTTTCCTGTCAAACAGACTTATTTAAACTTTACAACATATGTTCTCGCTCTATCAAACACAACTACAAACCAGCACGTCAATTCTAATTAAATATCATGCACTAGCATCAATTAGTAAGCCCTTACTGCTGTGTACATGTTCACAATATGACTGTACTGTACGATGTTGCCTCTACTTCCTGTTTCTGGTTTCCTGCTGAGAAAAATATTCAAATATGTGAAACTGCACATATAGTGTATCTTTAGTCATCCCTTGTATACAACCAGACATTTTATCATTGCATTCACCTGCAATCTTATTTGGAAAGCACTTGGTAAATAGAACTTTTTAAAAATATAATCTATTCAGCTTGTTACATTTGGCATTTGGGAAAATGTTGGGAATTCTGACAAGAATTGCGATAATTACAGATAATACTGATTAGTATTTGTGAGTGATTATTAAAAGGTGACACAGAGATAGAGAGTATATGAATCTCTCCTTTCTGTAAAATGCAGATTCCCTGTTTTCTCCCCTGACGAGGTTGTTACCAACGGCGACCATTATCACCGACTGGAGAGAGGTGCATTGTGGGATTGCCACCTGGATGGCACTTCCTTTTTCTGGAAACAAAGAGTGAGAAGCTGCATCGAGCTACATGGGTGCAAGTCTGCAGGGGACATGCAACCAGCACGACACACACACACACACACACACTCAGGCCGAAACAGCGAAACACGCAAGAAACACAACATACACAAAGACCCAAGCAGTGTAACACACACACACACACACACACACACACACACACACACACACACACGGCAGACATTCCATCAGTCTCGGAGCACTTGTTGATCAGATCTCAGCAGAAGAAGAGGGTGTGTTCTTCATTAGCGCGACACCTGAAGGTTGCATTCAGGGACATCTCGAGATAGATTTTATAAATAATACATTAAAGAAACACTTATTCCGTCTTCTGTATCGTCCCACGACACCCACAGAATCATAGCAGGATGAACAGGTTGCTTGTGGACCCTAACCCCCCACCAGCAGCTGAGGGGGCTGAAACCCAGAAACCAGGCTCTGACCTGAACACCTCACAGCCTGAGGACCCTCCTCATGTTACACATTCCTCCTGGAGGGACCACTCTACTGGGAACTGTGCATTCAAAGGAGTACTTAACTTGTAAAACCATGAAAACACTGTCACATACGGACGGACCCCTTGGCATCCCCTCTTACCAGGGTAGAGTCACTATGGACATGTAATGGAGGATATGAATTCATATTTCATTTTAATTATCTAACCACAGACCTTGACATTTAGTTTCTGCATGTAAATATCAATACACTTAGCCCTGGGTCTGGTGCCTTTTTCTCAAAGACACCCAGATGCACCTCTCAGTTCAATGCACCAGGTATGTGGTCCTTTCTGGGGGGAGTGTGTGGGAGAGACACTTCTCTGGAGGGTACACAGGGGTGTTAGCCTTTGCAGACCATTTACATGCACACAAAAAGAGAAAAAGTACAGTAAGTATTTTACAGAATCACCATGATGGATACTCTGGTTAAGCTGAAATCCCTAGGGAGGCGCCCAGGTGGCATCCTAACTAGGTGCCCGAACCACCTCAACTGGCTCCTTTCGACGCGAAGGAGGCGCGGCTCAACTCCGAGTCCCTCCCTGATGACCGAAACTTCTCACCTTATCCCTAAGGGAGACGCCAGCCACCCTGCGGAGAAAACCCATCTCGGCCGCTTGATCTCGTTCTTTCGGTCACGACCCATCCTGCATGACCATAGCTGAGGGTAGGAACGAAAATGGCCCGGTAGACAGAGAGCTTTGCCTTCTGGCTCAGCTCCCTTTTCGTCACAACGGTGCGGTAAAGCGACTGCAGTACCGCTCCCGCTGCTCCGATTCTAGGGCCCATCTCACGCTCCATTGATCCCTCACTCGAGAACAAGACCCCGAGATACTTGAACTCCTTCACTTGGGGTAAGGACTCATTCCTTACTTGGAGTGGACAGTCCATCGGTTTCCTGCTGAAATGCGAGGCTTAAAAAAGGGATGTTATGTATGTATAATGATAATTAATAATAATAGTAATTCATAAATAATCAGTCTATCTCTCTCTCTCTCTCTAATCTCTCTACACCCCCCACCCTCTGTTTGCTGCAAAATGGTGTCCCATGTCTTTCACTAACTACATTAGAGAGCAATTACAGCTTAATGGCTGTCGAGATCCATTATCGACATTCATAACCTTTAAATATTTCAAGATAATACCGCTTTAATTTGTGGAATGTGATGGAGAGAGACAGTTTCTCTCTTTCTCCCCCAGTGACACATCCTCCCTCTCTTCTTTTTCGGTACTCGTCTTCATTCATTCCCCTATTTGTTTCTTCCTCCTCTTAAATCTCCACCCTCTCATCATCATCACTCTTCTATCTTTTTCAGTCGTAACATCCGAGGACTGGATGACTGTTTTTAAAAAAAAATAAAAAATCAGGCATTTGTCTTTAACGGATGTAAACATAAATTGAAGATAGATACACAAACATGTTTCTCGCTCTCTGTTAATCTTGTTCCTCATTTCATTCTGCTAGTCCCTTGGAAACATCTGAAGGACCCCTGAGACGTCCCGAAACCCCCCCCGCTTCTCTGAAAACAACCATGTGACTGACACTGAACACAACCGTACCGTGTGCAAAGGGAGATCACATTCAGGGCCATACAAAGACATCTATCAGAGAAGTCAGAAACATATATAAATCACACAGGTAGTGTATTTATTCTTTTTACAGCTAATGTGATAGATAGTGTATTACATCATTGGTGACACCATTTTGTTTTACGTTTGAAAAGAGTGCATACTGGAGAAGGTCTACCCGGTCGTAATTTAAGATGTTGATGTTGGAGGAATTGTATAGGGGAGAATGAAGAGGCCACATTGGGAAGGTGTGATGCATACAAAATCTAAATCGCCATGGTTATTTAAGCTTATCAATCAATACACCTTTTTTAAATAGCCAAATATTACACATTACAGAAACCTATGGGTGATGTCCCGGAATGTTGTTCTTTGAACCAACTGGGCAATGCTATATGTGCGGTACTACTGATACTGTAGCTCGAGCTGGGAAACCAAGGTCAAGGTCAGTTCAAGTTGCTTTGAGTGTTTCTAATGAGACCAGCTCTCGGAGTTTCAGCTCAGATGGAAGCCGGTTCCACGCTGGAGGGGCAGCGTAACCGAACGCCCCTTTCCCAAGAACTTGAATATTGCATCCATAGTGTTACAGCAAAGTGATGACATTTGGTTTTATTATTTAAGAGACTGTTCTAGCATTGCTATTGCGTGCCTCTGCACACTTAGTCATTAAATCAACATAACAGATCATTATGTATGAAAAATCTCATGATGTAAAAACGTTGGGAAAGCAGAAATGGTCCGAAATCGTCACGATATCAATAACGAGGTATAAAGGGAAAATATTGTAATTTATGATTTTCTACAAATCGTCCAGCCTTAAGGGGGATGGATCGGTGATATCAGTTCAAGTATATCATTTGATGTATAAATATATATTCTGCACCGACAAGAACAGCTTTTATTATTTGTTCCCACTCATACAAAACTGTTGTCCCTTAACACACACACACACACACACACACACACACACACACTATGAGAAGCTGTTACAGTGAGAGGTGAAACACTCCCACAGAGTGTTCTGAAGCTTGTTAAGGAAGCAGGTAAAAACTTGAAGTGCTAATTCCAGTTTGCCATTAGGGCAATTTGTATTGTTGCAAACTCCACTTCCCACCACAGATGAGACTTCTATAAAGTGTGGCTGACAAGAGCAGCAATCCAATTAATTCACACTTAACATGCTACACATGTGTGAGAGTTGTACACCCTCTGAGGGCCTGCTGCTATTTCACTGGGATGCCGTGATTTCAAAAGATATCCACAGGGAGAAAACAGCCAGAGATAATCCTCGGGGGATTGCAGGTGAAACACAGCCATAGTCCTTTCTTCAACAATGTGTAAGGTCTTTCAAGTTGAAATAAAATACAATTTGAGACAAAAGGCCACTATCAGAAGATATTTGACTCAAGATAATTGTCTGCAATGTCATATTGCTAATGCGCCACAAAACCCTCCTCCTACAACTGGACAATCTGGAGGGGGTGGCAGAGGGGAGGACGAGGAGGAAGCTCGACAGCATCCTAGAGAACCCCTCCCACCCACTCCACGCAGAGCTAGTGAAGACGAGGAGTACGTTCAGCCACAGACTCATCCCTCCACGACAACGCACCAAGCGCCTCGGACAGCCCTTTGTGCCTGGAGCCATCAGGCTGCACAACGAGGGGTCAATGACGAAAAAGAAATCAAATTAAATCACTGGTCGTAAATATACACTGTTTTCACAAGTCTTTTATTATTATTATTATTATTATTATTATTATTATTATTATTATTTCCTTGATTTTATGTTATTTATTTTAGATTTTATTGATTGGTTTTTTGTTCACGCTTACCCTGTTGCTGCTTTGTACAACTGAATTTCCCCTCGGGGATTAATAAAGGTTCATCTTATCTTATCTTATCCTCTGCTTGTGATATGCGTGCCTTGCCTTTTAAATTTAAACGTTTCGTGCTTACAGGAAACTATTTGGTTTCAACAAAATAACTTATTGTTTATCAAAATATAGCTTTTTCTTCTTTAAGGAATTAACGTACGCTACATACATTTAGTTTGTTACCGTACGTTACCTCGTTCAACATTTGCTTTTGGTATGCAACAGGTTTATTATCTTACTTGAGAATATAATGTAACTTAACTAAAATGAAGAAAGATAGCAAAAACTTAACGTTAACTTTCGGGAAAAGTATTTTAAAACATGAAGTAGGCGGAATACAGTACGCAACATACATTAGGGTTGTGACAAAAGCACATTACAAAAACTCAACATTAGCTTTGTTAATGCATAGAATTATCATGTTACGTACAAAGCGTAACTTCCATCTATCGTCTCAATTTGCCTCGTTTTTATGACAAACAACAACTTTGGACATTCACCGCCGGGTATTTACTAACGTATTCTCTGTCGCAGAACAAAACGTGAACATCTCTTCAGCTCTAGTTAACCAAAGACCTTAAGTCAGGCGTCCAAATAAAAGCACGCTGACTTCAAGACAAAGAACCGGAAGTTTTAAATGTGAATTCATTTCCTGGATTTAGGACTCCTTCCTGCGCCACTCAATGGAGGTCGCTTTACAATGAGTGTAAGTGCATCGGCAGGGTCTGTACCAACAGGGAATGGTTGGTTAATCAAACACAGACGTGCACACAGACTTCAACACACTCATAACAAACACACACACACACACACACACAACCCGGGGACTCCAGAGGTTTGGGGGACCAGATGTCAGGAGGGCAGAGCGTGACACTTGACTGAGAACAGGCCTCGTCGGAGAGCGTGTGGGGAGTCAGACGCGGCAGCACACTATAACTTTATTGATCTCAAGAAAACACCCACACCCATTTGCAAACACACACACAGAAACAAAGACACACACACGCACGCACACACACACACACACACACACACACACACACACACTAAAGTGAAGGCTTCCCCTTTGAAAACCACATAATACATGTCCGGCACGCACGACCGAGAGCTCTGCTGCTCGCTCTAAACACATTAAAGCGTGTCCGTGTGTGTGTGTGTGTGTGTGTGTGTGTGTGTGTGTGTGTGTGTGTGTGTGTGTGTGTGTGTGTGTGTGTGTGTGTGAGCTCTTAAACAGACTCCAAAACAAAGAGACAACATGTACAGTAGGGCTGTGAGGACACTGAGGTCGCACCATTATAAAAGGACACACTCAGCACAATAGAAAAAAAGAAAGAGATGTGCCTATATGTATATATATATATATATATATACATATAGGCACATCTCTTTCTCTTACATACGCTATTTCCCCATAAATGACCACTATCAAAGAAACATCTACAATTACAAGCAATGTCAGATATCCACCGTCCTGATGTCGTTCAATCAGAAGTCGATACATGCACGTAATACGTTGTATCTTTGTGGTTTTCAGGACAGACCTGATGAAGCATGACTGAGTTTTTACAATTGTGCATCATTATGTTTTTATTCTGGCATACTATTGATTCATTTATCAAGACATCTTTATTTTGTGGTTTCATAAATGTGTTCAGAATGCAAGTAAAGGGTAGGAACATGTGCCGGTGCTATGAAATATGCTTCTGCTTCTGCTACTGTAATGTCTTTTACTTTCTGTTGATAAAAGGATGTTTCTGTTTATATAATGGACAGTAAACTCTGGTATGTATGTGTCTTAGCGTGCGTGAGTGCATGTCAGACTCTATAACTGCAGCCATTATGTTAACAGAGACCAGAACATGCTGCCTTATATTTCACATTATTTCTATTAAGAGGCCTGTTCAGTACCACACACACACACACACACACACACACACACACACACACACACACACACACACACACACACACACACACACACACACACACACACACACACACACACACACACACACACACACACACACACACACACACACACACACACACACACACACACACACACACACACACACACACACACACACACACACACAACACACACACACACACACACACACACACACACACACACACACACACACACACACACACACACACACACACACACACACACACACACACACACACACACACCATGTTGAACAAAAACTGAAATCAGAGGCATTGACCTTTACCGTCATCGGAAAATAACTGTTAAATTAGTCATACTGATTCCTCGCAAAATAATGATTTAAGGGGTTTCCCTCCCTGCAGTGTGTTATGTACAGTAGGTGCTGGTGCATGTAAATGTCCTGCAAAGGCATAGGTTCCTATAGTACGGCTCCTCAGAGGCAGTTTGGTCCCGTACAGAGACAACACACAGCATGTCCCCTCAACATACTGTCAGGCTCATTTAACCTGTGTACGAGGCGTTTAACGCACACATTTCAAACATGCAGAGCTGCATATTAGAGTGTGGAGCGGGGCTGGGGTGGAGGGTCTGCAGCCGCCTGCGTTTGGGATGGAGAACAGTCACTACGTCTGTTATTGCTTCATGGTGAACACCTGCAATGAGTGGGGAGGGGGAGAAGGGGAAAAAGGTGGAGGGCAGACAAAAGGCTCACATCTGAGGGAGGGAGAGAGAGGTACTGTGGGAAAAGCCTGTGTGTGTGCGTGTGTGTGTGCGTGTGTGCGTCTCAGGTTTCATTTTTTCAGACAGGCTGCCGAATGAGACCGTCTGTGCCTCATGCAGATCTCACGCTACGTCTACATAGCATAGTAGCTTGAAACGGATATTTGGTTTTGCAGTGGCACTTGAATGCACCTCAAGTTATAACAGCAGGTGGCCAACAGTATGTGGACACCCTGGATCTCTGATATCTGTCAGGAACTAGCGTCAATGCTAACAGCTGCTAAAAACCAAATGGTTTCCTTTTGCAGTTCTTCTACACACCTCTGAAAAAAACATGATGCAGCTCAATCAGACGGTATCATAGTTGTCGTATGCTGTTTTTGTGTTACGCTACCAAGCACACTGTCTTCATCCTCACTGTGTCCTAATTCAACAACAAGCTAAGTTCTCAGTTATGTCTGAAGTTCAGGGCACATCCTGTTCACAAGACTCCACAACTCTCAAAGGAAACAGTGTGTGTGCCTCATAGTGAAGATTACCAAAACTCAGATGATACCTTTTTTAGAAGTACTGATTCATTTAGTGTAACAGTGTGGTTGTATTTAAATGTCACTATTAAAAATCTATCTATTATCTGACACACACACACACACATGCTCAAGTGACAGACCCGTGCTCTCCCCTTTACAGAGTCACTGAAGCAATTAGTTCTGCTTCATCGGTGAAGACTGAAGTATTTGAAACCTCTGGCTGCACCCAGGGCCTTCTGTCTGAAAGAGTTACGCAAGTGGAAAAAAAGAAAATCCTCCTGAGTTATATGTACAGTATGTTTTATCAGCTGATGTTCCAAGAGAAAAATACAAGTGGTTTCATATTGATATAGTACTTGCAGTTCATCGACACAGGACCGGTGTTAGTCTTGGCTTTGACTGTGTAACATGACAATGCCCCAATGAAGAAAGTCAGGTTTAGTAAGACGTGTGTTTCCGACCACTGGAGGTGTTGGATGGGTTTGTTCTGACTCAACCCCACCCAACACATGTCCACAAACATACCGCCATGTTCTGAGCGCCGGCACCTTTTTCAATTGATTCCAATGAGAACATACCTCCTCATGCGGCAGCTTCAAGAAAAAGCACTTTTCAGAAAAGCTTTTTGTTGTGGCCGCTCCCATATAATATATATAATATATATATAATATATAATATTCGCTACAGTCTCCACAATCCAATATTAAATTTAAAAATCGATTTTTTTTTATTATTATTTATGTCTGGCTTAGTTTCAACCAAAATATAAATAAATATATGCTAATAATAGTAATAGTATCAATAATTGTAAATGGTCATTGGTCACACCACCAGTTTGTTTTACTGTAAACTTGGAGGAAGCCTGCGTGCAGACACCCACCCCACCCCCCCTCTCCCTCACACGTGCGACAAAGCGGCAGGTAAAAATAATTCCTCGTGGAACTACTTCAAACTTACAAGTCCAAAGGAAGTTAAATGCAAGCTCTGCGAAAAGACGTTGGTCTATCACAGCTAGTCGGTCGAATAATCGATTATTATTCGCCAGGGCTGCCGAATAATCGATTTTGATCATGGTCAGTTTCTGGCAACCCTACTATGAGCCAGACCTTAAAAGCAACACCAGTGTTGGACTATTATCGTGATAAATCCCTGCAGCAGGGCTAGCATCTGATGGAAGGCTTCACGACAGCAGATTCACGTCTGGGGTTTTGGGATGAAACGTGTAATCATCACACATGGAGGTATTGTTAAGGCGTCTTCATACAATTGAAAATGTCTAACGTTTTATAGCTCAAGTCTTTGTTTACATCTTTTTCCAATCGCTGACTTTTGATTTGGCAACCAAGACAATAAAGCAGAATAATGCAAATCTGTTTAAGTTTGTTTTGCAGAAGGACGTGTCACATTTTTCCAAATGGTGGTTATTTCTTTTAAAGCTCCAGTGTTGTAAATCTTTTTGATATACACCTCTGCCTTCCAAGAACACAGCAGCAGGGAAACAACTTCATAAAGCCGCATTTATTGGATAATTGGTCCTTCAAATGGCTTCAAGCTGTCGGAGGATGGCCATCCAACAGGCAGCAGGCCGGAAAATGGGAGAAAAGAAGAAAGACTAGAGGGAGAAAGAAAAATGAAAAAAACTAATGTCCTCTTTAACATCCTCATAACCAAAGGCTAAACACACGGCGGTGAAGAGAGGGTTTCACCCTGAAGTTATTGCAGACGCAAAGCTGTCAAATAAGAAAAACAGCCGAAAATACAAAACACTAATTCTCTACGTTTTCAATTAACAATCCATTGTGATGCATGGATAATTTAGCAAGATGCCGCCAGTATAGAAGATTAAAAAAACACATTATTTTGACTTTGAAGCCAGTCTTTTTATAGCAATAACACGTTTTGTCAAAGGATATAATAGAGAGTCCAAGTCAAGTCTTAAGTGTGTCAGAAAAAGGCCAAGTCAAGTCCCAAGAGATTTGATACAAAGTGTAAGGAGATGTCTTATGTCATACAAGTTATCAACCTTATGGTGGGCCAAAGTCAAGTCTATATAAGACACTTCCAAGAAAAGTATGTGGTGAGTCCAATACAACGAGAACATATTATGTTGTGTTTCAGGTTCATATTTATATGTTGTGCCTCTGTGACATGTGTCCATGCTTTAATGTTCAAGAACGATGAAGTTCTTTGAGGTAAGTACAATTCAAGTCTAAAGACATTTACAAAGCAAGCCTCAGGTCGAGTCATTTTGAAACCAGTCCAAGTCAAGTCATTTAGAGTATGCCTAGTGCAGTTGTGAGTGAAGTCCATGTGTATTTGTACATTTGCATAAAACAAGTGTGTATACCAAGTGTCAAGTAAGTTGTAATGTTCTCTAGACAAGTTATAGTTAGCAAGTCCTTTTGGGTAGGTCCGAGTCAAGTCTCTAAAGATTCTTATAGAAATCAAAGTCAGCTTGTGTTTATCAGAGCAAAGGTTTCAACTTTTAAAGGGAATTCCAAGTATATCTCAAATCCTGAAGAGCAATCTAAGTCAAGTCTTTTGTTTACATGAACACATGACACACGCCTTTCCAGTGCGTATATGCTGTCCAATACACATGTGTCAAATCCCATTCTTAAAAAGCTGAATTATTATTTTAAAGGTTTGATGGGCAATGTCTAAGCTCTGTGGCTGAAGTTCAAGTCCAGGGGAAGATCACTTAATGTCAGTGGCGAACCGTCAGGGCCTTCAAGGTGTTCAGAGAATACCCTGGAACACTCGGATAAAACAAACAATAAATCTATTTAATTATATAAATAAAATGTAATAAAATGAATAAATGAGAATGGTATCCGTGTTGTTGATATGTAATATCACAGTGTTACGTTGATTTGTTTGTCCTTCTCGGACCATGCACTACGCATTTCAGTGGTTTTCTGTTAGAATAGAAAGCAACCAATCAGATCGTGTTCTGGGTCTCTGGGTTGAATATCCTTCAACCAGGTTTTCTACATCCTTGATAGGATGCCCTGGCCGTTGCACTGAATGAGAGCGTACGTCTGGACTGACGGTTTGATCTACCAATCAGATATTCCAAGGTCCAGTTGTGATAGACACGGTTTGCCACTGCTTAATGTTGATATTCACTCTAATTGTAAACATGATATAAGCTACGTGCCATTGTGACAGAGAAGGCAGATTGCTATCAAGTGCCATTTGGAGTAAAAGAGAGGGAGAAAAGTCACAACTAAGAATGAAAAAAGGAAAAAGTGAGGGAGTGAGAAAGTCAGGGAGGGAGAGAAATGTTTGGAGTGAGGAGTTCTCGCTATTCAGAGCCCTGACAGTGTGGAATGTGAGGGGGGAGATCAATGTGGTATCTCAAAGAACACACACACACACACACACACACACACACACACACACTGAGACTGCCAGATGTCCTCCAACCAATGAGGAAGACTGGTCTCCTCAGGTCAACCCACATGTGTCACACACACTAACACACACCTTCACACACACAGTCAAGATCAGGCCCGTCGTCCTCCCCTCGGCTTTCCTTCCCTAGTCCTTATTCACTGTGGGCGTGTTTGCCAAAAACCTATATTTTATCAATGAAAGGTTCACAGTTTGTAGATCTGTTCCCATGTGTTAGTCAGTATCCCTGCCACGGGTGGAGGTTCAATCCCTCTGAGCAAGGCACATACTATGTAAGAGATAGACGTTTGATTCCCATGAGCAAGGCACTAACATCACCAAGGTTAGGGGTTCAAATCCCCCAAAGACTTTCTCTCCCTCCCCCCCCCTGAAACGCCTCCATTGGACTCTTACTTCCGTAACATGTCATCACTAACGGTACGTCCACACAGGAGCTTTTCAAAGATCTTGAAAATCTTGGAGCTGGGCGTGTCTGACAGCTTGGGGATTTTTTGCGAGAAATGCGACCAACAACCAATCACAAGAATCTCCCGCCCCCGACATACAAAGCAAAAAACCCCTGGGGATTTTATGCGAGCAATATATATATATATAAACTCCCCAAACAGGCGAAGACCTACCAGTTTCCCCCACTGTCTCTGCCACCTCCCTCCATGCCTGGTCCCTTCGGTTTGTATCCCGTTAATAGTTCTGGTCGTAAAGAACCGGGTGATTTGCTACCGTAACTTCTCGTTTGGAATATGAGGAAATGAACCGCGGTCTGGTTCTCCCTGCTTACACACGGTTTGATTGGCTAGCTTCTACTGTCAGATTTGCATAAACGTGTTTGATTGGCTGGCGCTTCCAGCTCAGCTTCAAAAGTTGAACATTGCTCAACTTTTGAATCCTGGACATCCTGGACATCCTGGAAATCTTCGCTTCGCTCCCCCACAATGCAGTTCGGAGAAAAGCGAGGCAAAGTGACGTCATCCCCATTCAAAGTCAATGGGCAGAGAAGCGGTGCAAGTTTCTTCTGAAGCTGCTGTGTGGACGTACCGTAACACTCGCGCTATTATAGGATAATGCTAGGGCTGCTCAATTAATCGTATTTTAAAATCGTATTTTAAATCGTATTTTAATCGCGATTACGATTATGGCTTGCAACGATTACGAAAACAACGTAATCGAAATAAAACAATTAATTTTTTATTATTATTACGTTTTTCAGTTGAATTGTACTTAAAGTTCAGGGTAATCAACTGTTAAAAACATACCGTTCAAATAGTTTTTCTCCAATAAATCCATTCTCCATTTAATAATCGCAATTACAATTATTGACCCAAATAATCGAGATTATGATTTTTGCCATCATCGAGCAGCCCTACGCTCCAACACATTGCACGTGATAAAGGGCGGGACATCTCTAAGCGGTTGGCCAATCACAACAGAGCCGGCCAGCTAACCAATCAGAGCAGACTGGGCTCTGGTTTCAGACAGAGGGTGAAAAGAGGTGCTGCAACTCAGGCAGTATGAGAAAAATAAAGAGCTTTTTGAACATTAAAGCATGGAGACAGTAGAGACACTAAATACAAATATTAACCTAAAAGTTAGCATCCAAGTGTCAGTGCGTGTGTGTTAATCATCAGAGTAAAGAAATCAATGTACAAAACGAATTAAGAAAACCAAAAGACCAAAGAAAATTAAGTGAATGTGACTTCCTGTCAAATCTCTTGCTTCCAGCCAATCCCAATGAATCATCTGGTGACAAAACTGATTGAACCGCTCAGCGAGAGATGCATTAATGAAGGGTGTGGTGTTGTTGAAGGACACTCCAGCAGGGCCAGGCGTCATCAGTAGAACTCCATTAGAAACATATCAAGGCAAACTAGTTTCACACTGGACTAAAACACCAATTACACAAAAACTCAGCCAGAGACGGTCCCATAATTGTTCTGTGTGAGAGAAAGTGTGTGTTTTAAAGAGTGCATTTTTCTGCATTTGGTTTGCTTTGGAAGAACCAAAACACTTCTCTCTTTTGCACTCAATGTTCTCCCTCCATGAACACACATTTACAGTACACACACACACACACACACACACACACACACACACACTATGTCTGGCCCGTCACACGAGCAGATGGCACTAGGGGTGTTCCAGACAATTTACAGTCTATGTGTGTGTGTTAGTGCACGTATGTCAGTATTTGTGCACGAGTGTGTGAGGTAAAGGGGGGGTCGGTTGAAAAATATATCTCCACACACACACACACACACACACACACACACACACACACACACACACACACACACACACACACACACACACACACACACACACACACACACCACACACACACACACACACACACACACACACACACACACACCACACACACACACACACACACACACACACACACACACACACACACACACACACACACACACACACACACACACCACACACACACACACACACACACACACACACACACACACACACACACACACACACACACACACACACACACACACACACACACACACTTGGCAGTGCCACTCTGGTGCCAGCTCTGCCAAAGACTGAGAATAAAACAAAAGCTGGGATGAACCATTGCGCTCCTCTCCTCTCTATCCCACCCCTAACTCTGAAACAGATGGTTTAACCCGCTGATCTCTGCAGAGTGAAGGTTCAGTGTGTCTCTGGCAAGTCAACTCACATCATATTCCTACATTAAACACCTTTAATTCAGACCTCCTTCATGCAAAGATAATGTATGCTGGCAAATGTGTGTCATCTCAGTTTGAGGAGGGTAGAAGAGGAAACATGTATATTATGTAATGATCATTTGGAATACCCTTATGGCGAAGAATGTGTTATATTATATAAATGGATGTTTTGGATTTTTGAGGTAAAAGAAATGGAAGAAAAATACACTACATTTCTTTTTAACAGCATGTGTGACTTCCTCTCCATCTCCATCATATCCTCACTCCATTTCTTCCTGCTCTTTATTGGCTTTTCCTTTTCCAAATCCAAACCTTTAAACTCTTGGCAGTTTGTGTTTAGTTGCATAATACATGCCAAAGTCAAGGGGCAACGTCCGCTTTGGGAAAGTGAAGCCGATGAGGAGGGCTTTAAACCTGCTTTCTCTCTACTGGCCTGCAGGGGGCGACTCCACTGGTTACAAAAAGAAGGCCAATTGTGTGGAAGTCAATAGGCGCTTTCACACGTACTTTTCCCAGTACAGTTCCGATATAGTTCAGAAAATGTGCGTTCACACCAAAAAAATCCGGAACTAGAAATTAGTTCATGAGAACCTTTTCACCCCCTTTTCCGTCCCTGCTAGAGTGCAGGTACTTTCGTGGGAGAAAACAATTCCCATTTCTGATTGGCTGGGCGGATTGCAAACCACGGCCCGTAAAACTTTTGTGAAGCCGCCATTTTATTTTCCTGGCATTAGCATTATTAGCATTAACATTAGCCCAGCGCACAAACGGAGAGAGACTAACTTATGGCAACACCAAAGAAAACATAGGAGCGGTGGAGATGAGGAGTTTTCGGCGTTCTGGCGATTTACTCGGAAAGCTTCAGTAGAAGCTGCTGGAAGTCCCAGCAGCTTCTACTGAAGCCAGTCCCCAACTCCGGGGACTTCGGGTAGCAGTATACGCCGTGAAGTTGTTTGCGGCCTGGCAGTAAACCCAAAGCAGAAGAAGAAGAAGTGACGCCAGCGGCTTCATTTGCCTAATCCACCCCCAGGGACTTATTCCGGTGTGAACGCATTCTGATGAACTAAGTACTGGTGTGAAAGCGTCTTATGTGAAAATGACCATACTTGTCACTTCATTTATAACCTCAGTCAAAAATGTTCTAATGAGTTAGCTAGGTTAAAGCATCAATCAGTACAGATTGATGCTTTTAGAGAATGGCCGTTTGTGATTGGCAATAGCCTATAGCATTAGCTGTTATATTACAATTACTGTTCTGGATTCTACTGCAAACTAGTTAGCTGCTAATGCTATCTGCCCTCCACCAGTTCCATAGGCTACTATATGGTCGTAAGGGCAAATGGAATAAGTGAGGAAGAAAAGTAAAGCAGTGCCTTACAAGAAAGTGTCAAAAAGTAAGGAGGAGCGTTAAGATGAAGACGCATACAATGCAAGGATTTAGTAGGAAGCTTAAGGGAAAGGTAGAAGGATTAGCATGAAGGCCAGATCGACGAGTAGTGACGGGGTAAGAACAACGAGGAGAAAGAGGAGGGTATGAGGAAGAAGACGTGGGTAGAATCAGCTGTGTCACATTTGATTCCCAGACCTTCTTCTTCTCAGTTAACAGCCGCCATTTTCACATAACAGACCACTTCTGCCTTCACTTTAGCCACTTAAACAAACATACATTCACCCCTCATTTGCCACACACACACACACACACACACACACACAAGTTTTGATGCCAACCTTAGAATCCCCAATCAATTTGAGCTTGTAACACACTTACAGGCATAAACACACACATACACACTGCCGCCTCCCAGAATAAGTTGGCTGCCTCTAATTGGAGTGGTGTTTGTTGCAGAGAGGTGTTGAACGCCGCTGTAATTGCCAGGCAGGCTGGTTGACGTTCCCCGTCTCTTTATTTTTTAAGGACTGGGTAATTAGGCTCTGTGGTTGCGATGGTGCTTCCATTGCCGCGGTGCAAGCGAACAGGTGTGGGAGTGAGCGGCAAAACACACGACACCTAGCCAACGTCACAGACCGACCGCGGAGACGAGAGAAGAAGAGCTGTTTAAAAAGTGACGAGGCGGCCCGGGGCGATGAGGTTTAACCGAAAGAAACCGAGGAATGAAACCATGCTCACTACGGGTGGGGGGAGGCAGGTATTCAGTCAGGTTATAATGATTGGAAAAGAGGAAATTAGCAGATTGTGTGACGAAAGGAAACGAAAAGACACTTTTGAATGCAACTAATAACTGACTTCAAGAGAGTGGGGCTTCGACCTTTTGAACTGAACGACAAAAAGCAATAGGATGTATCTTTTGGATTTCAGATTATTGCAGAAAATAAGCTCTGTGGCAAACACGTGTTTAGAAATATCGCCACATACCAACACTACTTTATGGATTTTGAGGCGTGCCAGAAGTAAAAAGCTAATGCTAGGATATCAACAAACGCCATCACGTTCACAGGCTTCGTGTCACCACCGCTAAGCTAAAGGCGGCTAATGCTTTTTTTAAACTAGCTTGTGTTATCCACAGGCCTTATTTTAGACATCTAACTAAAAACATGTTCAAAAAATGACTGAGACAAGGGAACCAAAAGGGATAATATGCTAACTCATTTCTGGGTTTGAGGACTCATTCCTGCACAACTCTATGACAAAGCACTTGCTGATGTTTTGCAGGTTTCATGTTTACCACTCGCAGCCCCTTAGGTTAGTGTGTTAGCATGTTAACATTAGCAGATGGGGCGGTATTCTGACCTCGCAGTTTTTTGGTTTCTCCAAAGATGGTAATGTAGTGTTTTTGAAAATGGTGGTGCCTCGATTTCAGAGGATAAAAGAAGGAAGTGATATAAACTGGTCCTGCATTAGGGGATGTGGACTATATCTGTCTTACGGCCCGTCCACACTACAGCGTCGAAAACTCCAATCTGCCCATTCACTTTCAATGGGGTGACGTCACGTTGCTTCGCTTTTTCGCCGAACTGAATTGTGGGTAGCAGAGCGGTCCATCTCCGGCGGAGACGCCGGAGTAGCCAGCGCCAGCCAATCAAATCCCGTTTCTGAAAATCTGACAGCTGAAGCCGTAGCCAATCAAACCGCGTCTAAACTGGGAGAGATATCCCGCCGTTCATTTCTATATTTCAAAAAAAGTTGGAGGAGTAGCAATCACCCGGTTTTGTATGACCAGACCCTCTTCACCTACCAGGATACAAACCGGAGGAACCAGCATGGAGGGAGGTGGCAGAGACAGTGGGTGAAACTGGTAGGTTTTCGCCTGTTTGGGGAGTTTATATATATATATATATATATATTGCTCCCATAAAATCCCCGGGGTTTTTTGCTTTGTATGTCGGGGGCGGGAGATTCATGTGATTGGTTGTTGGTCGTGTTGCTTGAATAAAATCCCCAAGCTCCAGACACGCCCAGCTCCAAGCTTTTTTTGAAGCTGTAGTGTGGACGCTCCGTTACAGTCAGTGCCGATTCTAAAGTCTGGGGGCCTTGGGCAAACATTCACTGGGGGGCCCCTTGAACCATTCCCCCCCCCCTTCTGGTCCGGGGCCCCAAGCAGTTACCTGCCTTGCCTGTCCGGCGGCCCTGCTTACAGTGAGCCACACAGGGTCAAAGCTAACATGATGTGAATGTTTGACCAAATAACCAAAAACGAGAAGTCAATGACACCTTTCTCGACTCAGTGAAAAACACAGCCCTGCTCACAAAACCAAGTACAAAAGTGAACAAGCCAAACTTAACCACTCAACTCACACAATTGTAAGTCAAAACAACCAAAGAGAACTTAATATAAACCAATATAAACTCAACAACTCAGCACATCTCAGTACTGTCTTCGGGGAAAACATATGGAGCTCCGACTCGGCCCGCCGAAGCAAGCTGCACGTCAATCTCTTGAGCTTTAAAGAAAATCCCAAACCCACATCGAGTTCTCACAGACACTAACCTTGAAATCACTGCCATTATTAGCGGAGTCATTATTAGCATTAGAAAAGCAAATGGGGCTAATAATATTTGCCATTATGGCTAAAAACGCATATTAATCCCTAATCCGCACCACAATTAAGAGCATGGCTGCGTGTTTTTGTGAGTCGTTCTGCATGTTCTTTCCAAGGAAATGGAACAATTTAAGAGCCTCAGAGGCAGAGGAGGTGGGAGGGCGAGGTATAAAGAGACTGGCTCCTGCTCTCCATCTCTATTTTGAAAGCGATCAGCCAGAGTGTTCTTGAGTGACAGGCGTAACACGGGCAGATTTGACTGGATAGAGACAAGAGGGTGTCGATGGGGGCGTTGTTCGCCGCGTTGAAGCGCTTATCTGTCTCGGTACAAGTGCATCAAATCAAACGGGAGAGGGGGTATTATTAAAGCAACCCCCTTTTTTCTCCGCTATGAACTGTGACTTAATAAGCTATGCCAATTAGGGGAACAAAAATCGGGCATGCCATCGGGGCTGTATCTATCCTCGCCCAAATTTCTCTGCTAATGCGTGAAGCTGGCTGGCAGCGCCGCTGAGTTCCTCTGACAGGGTAAAGAAATAGAGGAATAGGAGGAAGGAAGATGGAACAGACATAACATTAGAAAAAGGATAGCGTGTAGTTTTTAGCTTGTGAACCTTCAAAATAAAGCAGTGCTTTCTTTGGTGTGTACTTTTACACAAGGGTGACATATTATGAAATAGATATTGCAAATATCGGTTTAAATATTTCATTATAACGCTTTATAAATATCTAACAGCTCCTTGATTCTCTTCTTCAATTCCTCTTTTGTTTAAATCCTTTTTTTTGGTTTCTCTAGTCCTTCCTTCTTTTCCTTTCCTTAATTCTTCCTTCTAACCTTTCCTTCCTCTCCTCCTGCTCCTTCCTTCTTTCCGTTTCCTTTTGGTCTTCAGTTCCCTTCTTATCTTTCCTTCTTTTCCTGTCCTTCCTTCCTTCTTTCCTCTCTTCTTCAGTTCCTTCATTCCTTACCCTCAATGTGTCCCTCCTATCCGTTTCCTTTTTTCTTTCCTCCATCCTTTTCTTTGTTTCTTCCTGCTGACATGTGAGGAAATATTTCCTCCACCTCGCTTTGCCAACTTTTTGTTCCATGGCAACGGGGATGATGGTTTGCCCTCCCGCCCCCAAAGCCCTCCCATGTCTTTAGAACACACATATACAAATCACACACACACACATTTTCAACATCTTCACATTCTCCTAAGAACACACATATCTCCACACACACACACACACACACACACACACACACCTACCTCCGTCCCTTTCCAACACCATTGACAGGGAGACAAACAGCAGATCTGAGAGGTTATGCGTTAAATTAAAAAACTGAAAATTCGCACAACCAGCCAAGGCCTGAAATAGACGAGTGTCGGTGGGGTTTGACAGGCATCTGAACGGCTCCATCCAGCAGGAGATTAGAAACACACACAGAGTTTGAAGTGTGCATTATCTTTCCAGGGATGATCCCAAAATAAAACAACAACAATGGTGAAATCTTCCAATAATTAAAACGCCTAATCCACTTCCTGGTTGGTGGTGATGATTCTGTCCACGGGCTGAGCGTGTCAGTCGGGACTCGTGGGGATTGTGCTGCGTTTATGTTTAGACGCTTTTGTGTGTTGAAGGTGAATTTATCGGCCAAAATATGAGGATTGAGAAGAAGAACAAAAACCGGAATTTATTCACAGCATTGTGCGAAGGATGTCATTTTAAAATTCGACATGTTTGGAGGAATGTCACTACCTATCCTCATAAGCATCAGATGAAGCAAATCCTAAAACCTGTTTTTATTCTGAGTGACATGTTATTTTTGCACACGGTGTCATGCTCCCGCCTCGTGTCTCCGTTATGTTCTCATTTTGATTTGATGTCGTGTTTGTTTGGCAAAAATCTACCTTTTTTCTGTTATCGACATTTCTGCGTTGTGGCAAAAGAGCTGTTAATAAAATGTAAATCTCTGTGTAGTAGAGAAGGGCTGGGTATAAGACCTACATACTTACTCAGTTTCAAAGGCTTAAAAACTGTAAGAATCATACATGTATGCTCAAAAATGTCTCAATATTGATCTAGTAAATCAAAACGTTGACTTTTCAATCTCACCCAAGCAAAAATTCAAGTGTTGTTATATACTCATTTAAAATGCACATACAAACTGGTGAATGGAAATGCACTGTATTGCCTCTTGAGCTGTAACTGCTAAACTTGGTGGACCATCAATTACAATCGTCTTGTTTAAAATGAGGTGAGAGGCTGATTCATTAGAATAAGGCCTAACTTTGGGGATTGAATGGCCCAATAAGTAACAATCAGAAATGAATGTTTACTTTTCCAATTAAACGAAAAGTCTCCAATCGGGTGAAAATGAAAAAGCACAAACATGCATAAGTCACGTCCTGTCCCACGGTGAGGCTGCAGCTCTTCATGTACAGTAGCTACCTATTAAAATACTGCACATCAGGTCGAACTGACTTTATAATGTCCAAAATATGACATTAACTTCATACAAGAGAAGAAGGAATGGTTAAAAAAAAGGTAGCAATGTTAAAAACATGATAATGAAAGGAAATGTGTGTGATTGGATCTTAGAAGGATTTTAAAAAAGAGTAGCCACCTCGACGCACCCATTAATGAATTAAAGGAGTTAAAGTGGTAACTCGTGAAACTTTCCAAGTTTAAGAAGAGTTATTATAGTTCTTGAATTGCATCACCTGCATGTAACACCACCATGTGTTCCAGTGTTGCTTCTCATTTCACTTTTTGAACCCTTAAGGTCATAAATCCTTCTCAAGTCCATTTGGACCAAAAAGTGGACATGGTTTATTCCCCTTTTCGTCCAATGGTGGCCCCTGAGCAGATGCTAACTCTGTTTATGGATTGAACCGACGCTGCTTTGTTTTAAGTTTTGAAAAGTCCACATCATTTGGTATTGACTGATGAGACACGTTACAATAAATGAATCCCATGCAGGAAATTAAGATATTGAACAAAAAGGATAGAGAAAAATCACTAACCATGAGTGAATATGTTTTTTTGTACCTTCTCTAACCCAAAGTCATGACTGTTGCAGAGCTCAGTGTGTGCGTGTGCATGCGGGTGTGTTCGCGGCTCAGTGTCGACATGTCCCAGCCTCTCTCCTCGCCCCTGCCTTTGGAAGCCGCTGCTCTCATGGTTGTGTAGGTCTATAGAGTTCTAATTAGCTGCATTCACAAACAGCGCCGGGCTCATCAAAATGCCGAGGCCTGCAGAAAGCCACAGCAGGGGTGAGGAGAGTGTCTGTGTGTGTGTGTGTGTGTGTGTGTGTGTGTGTGTGTGTGTGTGTGTGTGTGTGTGTGTGTGTGTGTGTGTGTGTGAGTGTGTGTGTGTGTGTGTGTGTGTGTGTGTGTGTGTGTGAGAAACAAGAATGTGATGTGTGCACAGGGATGAGTGCATGTGACACCAGTGTGCGTTGCTGCATCTAAAGATCACAACAAAAAAATCACGAAATAGAGAAACACATCGCATCCGTAAACCCGAGGCCCAACAACCACTACTGGTTCCACAAAGACTGGGCCTTTTATGGGGCATTTGTCGTCCTTCCTCCCATTTGTATGCACGGCAAGGGAGCAAACAACAGTACCGAAGTCGCAGAGAACAAACAACAACAACAACAACAACAGCACAACGGAGCAGTAAACAAAGAAGACGTCTGTGGCATCTCTCTGTTTTACAACCAACAAACAAAATGGCTTCCCAACGACGTTTAGAGGCAAACGATACGAGCGGGATTATCAGAAATGACCCGGCTGGGAAAAGCTTCCGGAAACTATTTTAAGACAGAATCATTCAGTGCTTCAGATGATTGCATACTGACTGATGATGTCATGAGATATAAAGACATATAGTATGATAAAATGCTTGATAATAAAATAGGGAAATGCATCATGGTCTACAACCTGTTATAAAACGGAAAAGTCAAATCAAGCAATCTGATTGGTTCTTAGCCGTGATATACTGAGCATATACCACGGGTAGAATTGTAAGTTACTTTTCACAACAAGTCAGTATCCCTCCGCGCCTGAGAAAAACAGTATACCGTATCAAACTGGAACAAGAAAGCAGCGGAGAAGTAACGGGGCAGAAACCCTCCTTTTTACGCAGCGGTCCAGACATAGACATCAAACGGCGACACATATTCAGTGTGCAGTTCCTTTGGCATTAGGGCAGAGATATCTAGATACTTTCCAAGGTTTGACATAATGAATTGTCCTACTTTTAAAGCAAGCAACGATGTTTTCAAATCTGTAATCAAAGAGGTCCGCAAAAACACTATCGACCAATCAGATTGCTTGATTTGACTTGTCAGTTTTATAAATATATTTAAATTTCTTCCGTTACGAAACAAATTTACAAAGCTTAAAATGGAAACATTTAAGATTAGCTTCAACCTCCGGGGGGGTCTTACTATGGAGGAGTGGATTGAGCAGTGCCTATCTCCAGAAAGCACCTAAACGACAACATGCAGAGCTACGTGAAGAGCAGGCAGACCAACTGGAGAAGTACCACCGCCAAAGCTTTCTGATGCGGGTCTTGAAACAAAGCAGAGAAATGATGACCGTTAGTGGCCACAGGTGCGAAAGCTCTCTCCAGAGCTACGGGAAGCCGAATCTCGGGGACCGGAGAAAGTGGAGCAATATTCTCGCCACGCCGAGCAGCAACCTAGAACAACCTCAACCTATACAAGTGACCTCGTAAGCCATGCTACTGATGCTGGACAGGTTTTCAGTGGCTGCACAATAAACGGCAACATACACATGAATGTAAATAAATAGCCAAATAATGGATCAACGCTCTCTGTCTAATATGTTCGCTAGCTGTTAGTGCTGTTGCATAGCAACCACCTCGCACTGTTTCGTGCAGAAGGCAACGGAGGGACTATTTTATTTTGAACGTCATTATTTACTAATAAAAACTATTTAAATTAGAGTGTGTATTTTTCTTTCATATTGCCACGCCCCTTAGCTGTGATATAATGAGCATATACCACGGCCTGTCGTGAGCTATTGCTTAAATATACATCAATCACTGCAAGGAGGTAATATACGGTATACGGTAGAACTGCACATGACAGAGAAAAAGCAGGAAGTTGACATTCATATCTCCAATATGTACGTCGACTATGCCTTGGCTCACTTCTTTCAGCATCTTCAATTTGAAAGTGTTTCCATTTTGGTGCCGTTTTAGTATTCTTTAAGACCCAAAAGACAAAAGAACTTTTAAGTAAACAAGCACAACAAACTCATTGAAGAAGAAGAAGATTCAACTTATTGGCATTACGTAGTACAGGTACCATGTAACGAAACGTTTTCTCTGCATTCGACCCATCCTAGCGTTAGGAGCAGTGGGCTGCCATTATGTACGGCGCCCGGGGAGCAGTGTGGGGAACGGTGCCTTGCTCAGGGACACCTCGGTAGCACTTGGTCTTTCCGGGACTTGAACTGGTGACCTTCCAGTTGCCAAGTCAAGTCCCTATGGCCCCTCATCTTCCTCCTCGCCCCTCTACTGTTCAGTTTTCTCCCACTTGTTGCTGTCCTAAAGTGGCGGCAGAATGCCTCAACACTAATACGGATTAGTTCGTCCTTTTACAGAAAGACATACCATTATTTCAAATACGTTTTGAAACCACAACTGATGCAACACCGGATGGATTGAGCAGTGACGCGTCTGTCAGGTTGGGGAGGCTACTTTTACGCATCAAAATGACAAATTCTGTTTAAGTCAGTTAGCGAAAAATGGAGCCAGGAAAACCGTGAATCAACCCAACTGTAGCACTATCATTATTAAGTCATTGACAAAGAAATGTAAGCTTGCACTTTTTAGCTGGAACACAACCTTGCCGCTAGACGTCTCGTTCAGTCTTTCTGACGCTGTACCGAGATGCCGTTTTTTGCTGAAGCTCCGTTAGCATTTTGAAACTGGCCTCACTCAAATGGATGTGTGATTCAACACAGGGCTAACGTCTGATGGATAAAGCCAGCCAGTCATTTAGGCCGTGCTCAGGCTCTGACACACTGATTAGTTACAGCCTGACTGGATGAATTCATCAATTAAATAAAAGCCTTGGTGTTTTAGTAAAATAATGGCTCCTTAGCATGAAGCAACTTTGGTAACTCCCTCCCCCAATATTAGTTTTATCTAACTAGCATGTCGAATAGAAAGCCATCATGTTCATCCATCGTTTACACCAAACTGACTTGTTGACCCCAACAACACCACCGTGTAGAAAAACACAGTAAGCTAATGTACAACACACACACACACACACACACACACACACACATCACACACTCATGGGCAGGAAATAATCAGGGCAGTAAACTTTGAAAACAGGTTTTTTTTAGAAGCTGATAAAATAATTGTTGCCCAAACATGACATCATCGTCTTATGGCTGTGTTGTACACGCCAACGTTACATCAGTTACTGCGTCATGAAGCAGGAACTCACACGTACAAACTAGTAGAAAGAGTACACGTGACGCAGGGATTTCAACAGAATTGAGTTGAGCAGCGATTGCTGTTTTAGGAAAGTACTGACACTTGTTTGAAATAAAACCATCAATTTGTATTCCGTCTTCATCTTCATTGGGAATCAATTGGTTTTGGGATTGGGTGCCACGGACAGGTAAGTATTACGTGATGGGCTTTCCAATAATCAAGCCATTTCATCAGATCAGGCCAACTCATTGTTTGAGTGACGTAACATGTTGGCTAAAACGTTGGTACCGAAAACCACCAGCTCAACAAGAACAGAGTATTCAAAGAAAACATGAGCATACGGTACGTTAAACAAAATGTCTCCTAAAAATAAAAAGTACTCCACAAAGCAAAACAGCATAAAACCCCAAATCTGCATGGTTACCCTCAGAAGAACATTAAACAGCAAGCGAAGCATCAGAGAGCAGGTGTAAGAGGAAGGACGGGAGGAGGCTGCGAGAGGGTTGAAAGAGGAATAAAGAAAAAGCTGACGTACTTGAGCCGGAGAAATGTCCGCTCCCCAGGGACGGCGGTCCGTTCTTTCCACTGCCAACAGGAGGGGAAAACATCTACAAGACAAACAGAGCGCACATTATCTCCGAGAGCACTGACACCGCAGACAGCAAGAAACATCTCTACACATTATGAGAGAGCCGTGAAAAGCTTCATTCCAAAACACAGGGCACCATTTGGCTGAAAGACGCGGCTCATCACATTAAAATCCAAGGAAATGTCTTAAATATAAAGACCTAACGTCTCCTTTGAACCCAGATAGCCCAATCTCGTTTTGGAAAGAAACTCTTCATGGATATTTACCAAGAACACAAAGGGCCACGTATCACTAGGGCTGGGTGTCACTGCAACTCTAGATATATTAAGATTATTGTGTGAATGCTGTAATCTGGAGTCGGCACATTTCTGATTGATATATGGGGATTTACTGATCAAAGAATAACCAAAGGAATGATTGCCTGCAGAGGTGGGACAGAGTCACTTTTATACAAGTCCCAACTCATGATCAACAAGTCGCAAGTCAAGAACAGTAAGGCCCCGATTTATATCCCAGATCAACACCAACAAGTCCAGAGTTAAGTCCTAGGAGAAGTCCAACAAGGTCCAAATCAAACCCCATATCAAGGCAAGCAAGTCCAGACTATCTGTGACTGATTGACCTGAATGTTTTATTATCTCAATGCCCAAGACAAAGTTCTCCTAAGGGAGACAATAAAGCTATCTTATCTTATATACTTAAGGTGTAAATCAACGTCAAGAAACCAACGTCAAGTCCGAGGTCAAAAAGTCCTAATTCAAGCCGAACAAGTCCAGAGTCAAGAGACGCAAGACGCCTTTGTAACATGTGAAAAACGGGTCAATCCCATTTCCTGTGCGGAGACCGGTCCCAGGTGAATCCAGAGAAAGGTTCCACACCATAAAAGATGTCCAGGTAAAAGAGGTAAGTCAAGTCCAAAGTCAGCGCCAACAAGTTCATAACCAGGTCCAACTCCTTTTCCTTTGTCTTTCCTAAACATGTCAGTGTGTGCCATTCGACCTATCTTATCCCACATAAATGTTTAAAAAAGCAACAGTCAGTTTGGGATCCAGATATAATCCAACGACTGTTTTTTATCACATGTAATGTTTCACTGATTAATCAAACATTGTTAGTTATTGCTGTGACGGTTACAATGGTTTGTCAATTCTAAGCGGAAGATATTTTGTAATATAAGCTGTTGTTTTTCCTTGTATTGACTTTAGCTTTCTTTGCGAAGATGTATCGTCTGCCGTCAGGTTGATTTGAAAGGTATCCAAAAATGAAGATCGACTTATTTCAGATTTTCATATTTTGCTCGATAACAACATTTAGCCAAACAGTATAGTCATTGGGGAACGGTAAAGGTTGAGTTGCAAGGAGTTTTAGTGTATTTTAAATTAACACTTAAGTAAGGTTCACGACTTGATTCAGACTCCTGCCTCGAGTCCACACCTCTTGAGGCCAGCGTTCCTACTAGACTGCTTTCAATCACTATAAACACATTTTTGTCTGTACTCAAAAAGCACACCCGGCCCTAATGATCACTCAGCTCAGAGTTGAACACAGATATGAAGAGTAATTTGTCCAAAACACAATGGGAAAAATGTTTGGGGAGCAGAATAACATTTTATAATTGCTCATTCAACATCTGTGAAAAATAAAAACAGGCTCACTTTTAAATCACCTGCTTAATTTTACACTACATGTTGTGTCGTTCAAACGTTGGACGGCTGATTGTTGGAATGAAACCCTTCATATCTGACTTAAACATATGAGATCAGTACTAGTTACCATCTGTTCGACACATCTACAGGAAAATAAGCCCACGTTGAGATGGACACTGCACACTGATTCCTGTTGTGCTAAAGTACGAGCTACTGTACAGCAAAAAAACGTTCAAAGTGAGACATGTGACCCTGCTAGATAACCTCTGTGGAGAAAAAGCACCAGACTTTTGTGTCGCCGTGTTTGATGGTGAAATCTCAGTGATCTCCCACTTTCAAAATCTTTTCAGGATTTACGGGATTGTCTTTTGAAATAAACACAATATAGGTTATTAAAACTGCAACAATACACGCTGGATCTGATTCCTAATACGGGGCCTGTAACGTGTACGTTGGATACTGGGGTTGCTCCCTCGCGGCGGTAACGTGAACACAAGTGCTCGGGAGATAAAAGATGGAGTTGGGATTATTAGCAGGTCTATCGATATCCCAGCCGAAGCGCTCTGAGCTGCGGGTGTCAGCTTGTGGGCGTGCAGACAGATGATCGCATAAATTAATGCGACCGGCCTGCGTTTATAATGAGAGGAGACACGTTCTAGCTGCTGCTGCCCTCCTTTGTTTGAATATTTTCTCAAGACATTTAATTGACGACAGGCTGATTGACATTTTTTGGAAATCTGTTCAAATTCAAACACAGGTTAAATGTCTAATATTCGTGTCAAACAGCTCTACTGCTGCTAAATTATGAGATTGTGAGGTTTTGTATTGAACTTTTGTTCATAATTATAATCATATAATATTATAAGACTTTGGAGCATACATCTTCCACTCATAAGATTTATGGTGATTTAGTGATATTTTTGTTACCAGTAATATAAATAAAGAGCATTGTACATTATGTATTGCTTATACAGAATTGCTGCCAGTCTATCAATAGATTTACAATATTCCTATATAGATTTAATATGTCTCTTTGCTTCTCAATTATGTATTAAATTACTGGAGATAATGCGAGTACCACTAAATGATGTTAATAGTGATTTTGTTTAAAACAATTAATTTCTATGGGTATCAAACAATGTGTTTATGATATATACAGGCCGACAAAGCCAATACAGCACATACTAAAATACAAATATTGCTATAGAGTAATATGAAATGCCTGTGGTTATACATTTTTACATGACAATGAAAAAAAAATTATAAAACAGTCATGCAATATTCTCATCATAATCAGAAATATCAAGTTGTATGATAAAATGATCAATACTGTATGACCTGAAGTGGTTGATTCAAAATCAATATAGTAAAGTTATAGGCAGTAATTGTGTAGGTTTTGTTGTTTTAATAACTTTTGAATTCACATCTCCTTTGATTTATCTCTACAATGCTTCTCAGGGTCGGTTACAGTACAGTGTCTGAAGGCCTCAGCTGTGACCGTATCACATTACCATTCAGTATAGATTGAAAGCTACATCAATGTGTATTTAACTTCATATGTGTGTGCATTTGGAGCAGCATCACTAGTCTGATTCCTCTTATATCAAGACCTTTTATTGTTATCAGTGTCCACAATGATACTCCAGTTGTGTATGCAGGCCTCAGCTGTAATCTTATACATTTATTGCATTATGAATGAAAATAATGCAGCAAAATGTGGTGATTTGTGTATCCTATATTAGCTATTTCTCATTCAGCATCACTCCTGTAGTGGTGATATTTTCGTTCAATAACAATATTAATATCAGCCTGGTTTTTTTTTCATTTTGGGATGTTTTACATTTTTCCCCTCCTCCTCTTCGGCCAAAGTTGCTCCCAGAAGAGGAGAGGCGCGCGGAAAACATGGCCAAGAGCCGGACACTGTTTCCTGCCGTCAAGTTCGCAACACACACTGTCCTTTAAAACCTCTTTTTCTTTTTTTAAAAAGACACAAACTTTTAAAAGCACTTGCACATTAAAACTGCGTCGAGAGCGTGTGACACTCTCCTCTCTTTTCTGTCCTGCAGGTTCATGGTCGCGCCATAAGCTTCCCGGTGCGTATATGGAGCAGCCCACAAACAGATTTAAATACAAACACTTTTCTAAATCATGGGCAGAAAAAGCAGTAGACAGATGAATGAAAAAAAGGACTTAAATTAGATATACTACCATGGATGTTGGGAACATTTTCAAATCGTTGTTTCGCATCTATAAGACAACAAAATTACCAATGCAGCATCACAAATCTCTGCACACACACACAGAAACAAAAATGATAACATTACAAAAACAACAATATGCACTGACTTTTCTGCAACTTTACTCTTTACATGTTTAGTTAAAGGGCTAGAAATATGCAGGTTACTGTGCAATATTAACAGTGTAAACAGTGGTCGCTGTAAGGACCCGTTGAATGCTCTTCTACGGCGTGTACGTACTGCCACGATACTACTCGTTATATTCATATCAACAAGAAGTAAAAACATGTCCTTACCGCGCTGAAATCCAATAAATCGCTCAGTTCCTTGTCCGTTCCCAAAGCTGCCATCCGCTGTTGATGATGCATTTTAGCAAAATCTCACGGACCTACAAACAGGGGGAACAAATGAAGAGACAGATGGACAGGAGAGGACAGGTAGACAGATTGATAGATGGAGATAAAGAGGGAGAGGAGAGAAGAGAAGAGGAACACCTCGGCTTTTTTGCGCACCGCTCCTCTCCGGGATCTCTTTTTTCCTCCACAGCGAAATAAATCCAGTGAAACACAAGCGATCGCGATTCTAGTTCATCCTCCGAGCTCCTGGTTCGATAGAAATGTCGAGAAAAAAGCTGGCAGGAAATAAAAAAGAAAGAGAGGCGACAGGACCGGAGTGTTTCCGCGTGTGTTGGTGTGTGTTCCAGCCAAACAAGTCCAACCTCTCCGCGTTAAGACGCAGTTCGTCCGCCGCGGATGGCTGTCAGCAGGGTCCGGATATAAATAAATAACACATCGAGAGGAAAGATCACCTCGGAAATGTGGAGATGTTCTCCAGTGTGGGGTCAGAGGAAGAGTCCAGGCAGGTTGAGTGCTGCTCCACGCCGGGCTCAGGTCCCCTCCGCTCGGCTGCGGGTTGCTGAAGATCCCCGGTATGCAGCACGGATCCCATGTGCGTCTGGCACAGCCTCGGCGTAATACATGTGTTCGTGCGGCCACCTAGCTTATACTCTCACCCAGCGCCGCCGCTCACACAGCAACACACGGAAAGCTGGAGACAAATGAAATAGATTTTAAAGAAAAATGTTGGTTGGATTAATAGGATGATTGGTGCGGATTGGCTGCTTTCATTTGGATCGGGTTAATTGGGGCAGGGAAAGGTGATTATGTTTCCCCTCTGGAATGCAGAGAATCCTTATTAGGCTTAAAAATACATTAAATACAACTTTTTTTGAATGTGTTCATTTCATATTGACGATTGATTTGTCATGCCTTTTTTCCAATGAAATGTTTTAGCTCTATGAAACCTGATGTACTTATGATTCTGTTTTCTTCAAGTTTGTATCTTGTTGGTCAAAAGCACTTATTGTAAGTCGCTTTGGATCAAAGCGTCAGCTAAATGCAATGTAATGTATCGATGCATTTCTCTCTCTACGCATTTCAGCCATTGCTTTTGTATTGGTTAAACCAACAAGTGCACTAAACAAGTGCTCAACCTGCATGGTACCCCACCTCCCCTATAGGTCACCACTTAAACCACAACAGCACCAAAACCCACCTCTGGAAATGATTTGCAGCACCTTTTTTTGTTGCTTTCCCCCCTCTGCCTGCAGGTATGAAATGACTGGCCTATTTCTGCAAATTACACCCAGTATGTGCATGTTTCTGTGAGAGAACACACACAGGTGCAGGGACGACATAAAGGCTTATTTGTTGCGTGTAAAGTGGTCCTGCCTGCTGGCCCTTCATGCCTCTCCCTCTCAACCGAACTAAAAGCCGCGTAACAGCCCATAAAGAACAGCACAGACCCACTCGTTGTTGTTAAAAACACACGCAAGTGCAAGCATGTTTAAATCTGTTCCTGCTGAGGTGGATTTCAGAGAAGTAGACTCAGATCTTGTACTTGAGTAAAAGTAGAAGTAGCCTACCAGAGTGTAGGAATAGTCTGTTACGAGTACAAGTCCTGCATTCAAAATGTTACTCGAATAAAAGCACAAAAGTATTAGCGTCAATACAACTTAAAGGTGGGGTAGGTAATTTTGGAGAAACCAGCTCGCGCTAGAATTTGAAAATAGACAACCGGAACAAATCTGCCACTTCCTCACAGAGCCCCTCCTCCAACACACACGAACGCGCACATGACCAATGAGGGCGCGAGATAACGTTGTGCACAGATGGAAGGCTGACAGGCAGGTAGGCCATCCAGTTACTTTAGCCGGGCCGAAGCAGATGATTGGTCGTGCTTTTTACAGCGCCACGGCTTCCACAGATGATATTTTCATATGGATTTTTTGTCAAAGCATTTCAGATATTCATTGCTATCGGGATGTTAAGAGCATTCCATGGGATATAAGAAAAAGCGTATCTCGAGCCGGTTTCTCAAACTTACCTACCCCGCCTTTAAAGTACCAAAAGTAAAAGTAGTCATTGTGCAGATTGGTCCATTTCAGAATAAGATATGTTTAATAATTATTCAGTGTAGTTATGTCGATGAAAATCTTAGGTCACAGGCTCCACCAACAGAACACAATAAAACAGAAAAATGGTGCAAGTAATTACAAAAGAAAATTGTAGAATAGTGAAATAGTGTAATAAGAGTCTATATACAAGTTATTGGAATATGATATATTAGATACATAATTTGTAAGTTGCAGCCAGATGAATGTTATGGATGTTGTTTCAAAAGTTCAGGTGTTTAACAGGTGCAGCTAGTTTGAATGACTTTGTAGACTGCAGGGTAGCTTGTGAATTTACTCCAGTGGAACTAAAGTCTGATTTAACACTTGATTATATTTCACATCATTCATCCACATCTGTAAAGTAACTGAAGGTATTAAATACAATGAAGTAAAAAGTACACCATTGACCTCTGAATTGCAGTGAAGTAGAAGTACAAAGTAGCATCAAATGGAAATACTCACGTCAAGTACAAGTCCCTCAAAATGTGTCTAAGTAAAGTACTTCATTAAATGTACTTAGTTACTTTACACCAGAGTATTTTATCAACGGTCTATGTTAAAAGCGTTGATATCGTCAGACATGTAGGACAGTTTCAGCACGACTCTGTAATTTTTTACCAGTTACAGTCCCCAAAATACTAAGACGTATTTATCTCAATCATTTGTTTGTTTGTTTATTCAGTCAATTAGATTCATTTGAAATGCATAATGTAAACTAAAGCAGGTCCTGTGTAGCGTATATACTGTGGCCCTGTCTTGTCAAAATGTCCAACAACACTTGTTTGACAGTCTTGCCAGCCCGAGCCTTTTATTTTCCACAAAAAACCCATCACACCACACATTGTTTCCGATGACAAAAGATATAAACTGAGGGAATATTGTCAAAATTGTCAGTGTGAGTCACAAACCAACCAAACAAAAAAATATATAGCGAGGCTAGGTTGTCATGTCAAAACAAGAAAAATAAACACATGGATTCTGTGAAAATAAATGGTTTGTTTCGGTTGGTCCTCATTCTGAAGGTTGATAGAACACAATAACAAAAACCTTTAAATCAAAAACTAGTCAGGGACAGATGATTGGTCACGACGCTTTGGTCTCACTCGAGTGCATGCAACAGAACAGCTTGATTATTTTTAGGAATAAATGAAGGTTTGGGCTTAAAATAAGTATGTTACGTGCGCAACTTTAAAACACGACATAGGTAACTTGCGTTCGTAAATTAATATAACAAAACTGTCTAAAGATCAACCCTCCAAATGTAAGTCAACTTTACAAGGAACACAAGCTGCATTTCTCTGAGTGAAAGTCCTGTGGTCCAATCCAACCATTCATCGACACCTCTGAGCTTACAATATTGTTGACAATTGTTTGGGCTTGAGTTAAAATCCCGATGCGACACATTTCAAGGCTAAAGAGTGCCTTGTGAGTTGGTATCAGACACCAAGGCACTTGACAAAAGTCGATAGTTGACGAACGATTGAAACCATGAGCTGTCTGAAGGGTGATCAATCTAAAATGTCCTTTTGTAAAGTAATACAAAAGTTAGACGGACAACACTGAAATCATTGTTAATCAGAAGACCTGAGATGAAGTAGAGCAGCATTGTTTTAGAGTTTAGGCAACTAAATACTTTGATTCAACACATTTTCACAGTTAAAAGAAACCAAAATTAACTCCTTAAAGTTATTGAGCACTTAGAGCTGCAAACCCCATTTACTGTCTTAATTATTTGTTCTTAGTCTTTAGCTGCAGTCGAATAGTCCAAAGATCAGCTCCTAAGTTCTAACCCTATCGTCTATTCCTTGACCTCTGAGTGAAACGTCACGGGTTAAGGGATAGTGGATAGGAGAATTCAAAAGGACTTAGGAGAAGAGACTGCGGTACTTTAGAGAATCCTAATGCACTTTCACTATCCGACGTGTTTATGATGCGCCAGCGGACGTCATTGTGTGCGTCTGCTGCTGTGGGGTAACTATGGAAACCACAGTTTTCTATACAGCGGACTACAACATGGATGTTCAATAAGAATGAGGGACTAATGTAAACTCATCTGGAGACTCTGCACCGTGCTCTGATGCTGCTGCTTTGCTTTATGAACGTGGACAACAGAGAAACATATTCTTCAGGACCAAAGTTAGAACTGAAATAAAAAAGGAAAGTGAAACTTATGCTCGTCACCCTCTCCCTCCGGTCCACATGAATACAAATGATCCCAGTACGTATGATTGTATGAACTAAAGATCTTAAAATCAATACAGATGTATTTATTATAAACGTTAGTCCTTAACATCTATCACTGTGTATATCACCATTCAAACATCTTTTAAAAGTTGAACAAACCCCACACAGCTCAGTGAAGACTGAAATGTTGACTTTATTTGATAATTTCAGTGAAAACTAACGTTCATATTTCTCTTTTTGATTATAATACTGATGAACGTTCAAAACAAAGCACTTTGGCAACTTACCACCTATGTTTTAAAATGCTTAATAAGCACCGTAACTTTCATGATATAATTTCTCCGTCATAATCAGTGGTTTCCGTGAATGGCCGACTGTTGAGTGACGGCAAATGCTGCGGCTGCAAGGCATTGTGGGGCAGCATTTTCGCTTCTCCTGTCGGTTAGGGAGGTCCACTGGTTCCTAAGCTAAAGGAGGTTATAAAGGAAGTTTGAAACCTCCTTTCCTATCATTCTCATCATTCTAGAGAATTCGAACGGCACTTATCATGGCTGCCACTGAGGGACTTCCGGGTCATTTCACTCCTTTAGGAAGGTTCCTAAGCTAAATGGACTATTCGACTTCAGCCTTTGAGTTACCAGGGCTGCAGTCGAATAGTTTAAAAATCAGCTCCTAAGTTCTAACCCTATCGTCTATTCCTTGACCTCTGAGTGAAACGTCACGGGGTTAAGGGATAGTGGATAGGAGAATTCAAAAGGACTTAGGAGAAGAGACTGCGGTACTTTAGAGAATCCTAATGCACTTTCACTATCTGACGTGTTTATGATGCGCCAGCGGACGTCATTGTGTGCGTCTGCTGCTGTGGGGAAACCATGGAAACCACAGTTTTCTATACAGCGGACTACTACATGGATGTTTAGTAAGAACGAGGGACTACTGTGAACTCATCTAGAGACTCTGCTCCGTGCTCTGATGCTGCTGCTTTGCTTTATGAACGTGGACAACAGAGAAACATATTCTTCATGACCAAAGTTAGAATTGAAATAAAAAAGGAAAGTGAAACTTATGCTCGTCACCCTCTCCCTCCGGTCCACATTAATACAAATGATCCCAATACGTATGATTGTATGAACTAAAGATCTTAAAATCAATACAGATGTATTTATTATAAACGTTAGTCCTTAACATCTATCACTGTGTATATCACCATTCAAACATCTTTTAAAAGTTGAACAAACCCCACACAGCTCAGTAAAGACTGAAATGTTGACTTTATTTGATCATTTCAGTAAAAACTAACGTTCATATTTCTCTTTTTGATTATAATACTGATGAACGTTCAAAACAAAGCACTTTGGCAACTTACCACCTATGTTTTAAAATGCGTAATAAGCACCGTAACTTTCATGATATCATTTCTCCGTCATAATCGGTTATTTCCGTGAACGGCCGACTGTTGAGTGACGGCACATGCTGCGGCTGCAAGGCATTGTGGGGCAGCATTTCCGCTTCTCCTGCCGGTTAGGGAGGTCCAGTGGTTCCTAAGCTAAAGGAGGTTATAAAGGAAGTTTGAAACCTCCTTTCCTATCATTCTCATCATTCTAGAGAATTGGAACGGCACTTATCATGGCTGCCACTGAGGGACTTCCGGGTCATTTCACTCCTTTAGGAAGGTTCCTAAGCTAAATGGACTATTCGACTTCAGCCTTTGAGTTACCAGATTTTTTGGGGCGGTTACTTCCTGGTTGAGCAACAGGTGTGGCCATGGCCTGAGAGCAAATTGGGCCAAACCATTTGGTGCCGCATGTCAAGGGGGGGATTTAGGCTTAGTCATTTGCATTGTACTCTGTGTCCATCTTAGTGAGCACTTATTTAGTTTGGTCAAGCCACTTAATATGTTCCCTACTGGTCATTGAGAGGTCACTTTGATTATTAAACACTTTATTGAGTTAACTTTATATTGATTAGTTGTGTTGACCTATTGTATACAGTGATGGTGAGATGAAGCTTCAATATGTATATGTATGTGTATATATCTTAACAATGATATACTGAATTAAAGATGAGCAAAAGTTTTGGAATAACTTCAAACATGTTGTCATGCCTTGAGTTATATTGGCTGTGGCTAATTAAAAATATGAATATTATTACAAACATTTCTCTTTTTTGTATTCCGCACTTTCTCCTGGGACTGTATGACCTTAACTCATCTTTGTTTCAACAAGAAGCCAAGCTGAGCTGTTCACCTGTCACTTTGTTTCTTTCATTATCACCATGTGAACTCTGGAAAGAGTTACATAAGATGCCAACAACACATCCTGGTTTAGTCTGAGCGGTCTCACCTTGAAACGGAGCAGGAATGCACAGTAACGCTCCGACACAGACCGTCTGTCACATCTGGGTCAAACCTGAGCTGCAAAACTCATCCTCCACAGATAGAGGTTATTACATGATGAGCAGGAGAGAGAAGGGGGGGGGGCAATGTTCCCTGG
Source organism: Champsocephalus esox (assembly GCA_036324585.1). Lineage (NCBI taxonomy): Eukaryota > Metazoa > Chordata > Actinopteri > Perciformes > Channichthyidae > Champsocephalus > Champsocephalus esox. Next base: position 7,098,920 of record CM070483.1, on the reverse strand, counting down.
TGTGACTCAGGTATTGGAATAAATGGATCATTTGAAAACACCAGCAAGAATACTTATCACAAAAAAAAATACTTAAACATAAGTACATACCAGGTGAATTGTAAAAATGCTTACTTAGAGGATACCGTTTGTCGCATTTGGATTACAATGTAACACTGTACAACTTAAATAAAAATGTATTTAGCATTTAAACTAACAATTACATTTTAAGGAAATGGTATTGCTTTAGGTCAGAGGTCTTAAATACGAGGTGGGCAACGATACAGTAAAAGGGTAAAGGCGGTGAAGGTTGAGTTTCTATGAGACAATGCAATGCAAATGGCAAGGCAAGGCAAGTTTATTTATATCGCACATTTCAACACAAGGCAATTCAAAGTGCTTTACAAAAATGAAGGACATTAATAGCATTAAGAAACATATTATAAAATGATATCTAAAAACACTCATTTAAAAGCAATGATATCAAATGGCATTTTTTATTTTTATTTAAAAGCAAAGCTACATGAATTACAGTTACAGTGCAGTGTGAGATACACACATCTGAACAAACCCCCCTTTGGAAAACTATAATCTGACCCCATGGTACCTTTTAGTTTTTGCCGAAACTATTTCTCTTTTTTATTTTTAAACGCACATAGTTAAGTTTACCTTGTCTTTCAAGGACTTTTTTGGTATCCTCCGTGAACCAGGGTCTCACACCTATGTGTTATAGAATAATGCATTACAAGACATCTATCAATATGTGTGCATACCTCCAGCAATGTTAACTATGTTGAAGCACTTATTTTAACTGATATTATACATATGTATTATACTCTTATACGATGTATGTATATATTTCATCTCCAGCCTTGTCAGGTATTGAACAATCAATAAATAAAGAACACAGAATTATACTAAATGATTTACAAATAAACACCACTGCATATTTACAACTGTTACACATGCTGATGTAACGCAAATGTTTCCAACTTGGGATCAGTAAAGTATATCTTATCTTAAGCTGATCGATGGCTACTGCCATATTTGCAAAATTTGCCTCTGAACCTTGACATGTGCATGTTTCAGGCTTATCGATTAATGTAATGTAATGTTATCAATGAACAACAGGAGGGGTCACAAACATAAGACCAGCTGTTAAATAAAGCTCTTCTGACCTTAGCTGGCATGTGGGTATATATATTAATGCTGCCCATTATGGGCACAAGCAATTGTATTAAATATTAATTATATGTTTTAAATGTGAGTGTTTCCTATCCCCTAAACCTCCAGGGATGTACACAGTTTAATACTAGCAACTTCTTATCATGGGAAATACGAAAACATCTTTTAAAACTACAATTCCCAGAAGAGACGTGCCATAGATAGAGAACATGCAAAACAGAATAGCCAGTATGTGTAGTTCTAGGGACGGGGTGGGGGAGGGGGGACGCGGTGGACCCGTTCAAATCCAGTTTTAGACAGTCTGCCGTGGTTCCATCCCATTTCAAGTGCTGTTCGACGCTCCGCGTAACCCTCGGAGCACACTCTCCAATCACAGAGCTTGAGGACTATCACGGGGTTTGTCAAGCGAAGCGGAGAGAATACTTACTTCCCGGTTTAATATTCTCTAAAGCAAATGAGCTGCTCCGACCCTCGGTCCTGACAGACTCCAACTTGTGTTTATTAATCAAACAAATAAATAAAAACAAGGATAATTATGTGTTATTATTGTTGAGTAAATGGAGAATTGCACAGGGGAAAATAACGTAGGCTTTCTAAGCCACAATTTTAGATGCGGATTTTGTTAAACTAATACGTTTGCGCTGTGGACCAACACTATACATTGATGGGGAAGGGGGTAGCAATAAAGATAACACCATTAAACAGTTACACAACATAACAGAAATAATATCGATTGCAGCGTCCCTAGCAACAAGTAACAAGTAGTTAATAATAATAAAAGACATTAAGAAAAAGGCATTTTAAACAGTCGTTAAAAGCAACACAATCTACCTGCATTGCATTACTCTAAACGTGTAATAACGTGCTTTAACCAGTAGGTGGTTTGGGTTAAAAATCTGTCAAGTTTACAGTGTTAACAAAATAAAATATACTGCTGTTTCTGGTTTAGTTTACGACGGATATATTTAGTTATTGTTTTGATATTTGTAACACAAAAGCGATGGAAAAACCCCACAGCAACACAGAAAAGATGGTCTTAACATGACCCAGCGGTCTAGTAGTTAATAAAAAACAATAATATCAAAACAAAATATTACTAACTTTATTGTGAAATTCAAACTGAACGGTAAAAGAATAGTCTCCGGGCTATTCTGAGCCCGATCTCTGTAGATACATAAAAATAAAGAACTACGACAGATGTGTAATATATTTAATGCAGCCGAAGCATTTATTGCAATGCATTCATGTGATGACTTTCAAAGAGTAAAGCAAGCACTGCTGAATAAAGTATGATTTTATCTTTTACGAAACGTTTTTTTTCATATGGAATGCAGTTGGAGGTCAACCAATCACAGAGCTTGAGAACTAATCACGGGGTTTTTCAAACAGAGCACATGGTGTAGTCCCAAACGATAGCTGGGGATTCTGGGTAGTGTAGTGTCTTCTGCCGTCCTTTGCTCCGAAAAAATATTTGTTTCTCCGAATCGAAGGGGAAAAATACAAAAGCATTGCACACAATTTAAACCAATCAATATTGTGTAATTAACAAGGATAATCTGGTGTTTTTTAGTCGATGAGTAGTGCAGATATCACTGTAAAATCAATCGACAGTAAGGAGAATACTTACTTCCGGGTGTACAATTCTCCGTTATCCAATGGGAATGGACGCTCACATTGCCTTTAAGGGCAGTCGACACAAACGAATGCCGTGCTTCCATGAGCGTCAAATCCCGACACAGATGGGAATACATTGCAATCAGTTGAAAGCTATTTGCGTCCCTTTATGACGCTGAAGGAGCCTAGGAGCGTCACAACTGGACACCACGGACACTGACCAAACGTCGCTCCTGGACGATTATGGAGCGAGAGTGTGTTGTTCTAGAAACACCATTAGGTTAAACTTAAATCCGTCCAACTATTTGGTTTTATTAACAAATCACTCCGAAGAAATGACATTCCATCAGCCTCAGCTATACAGTGTGTTTTGTTCTTGATAAAAATGCATGTTAAAATGCTCAACTAAAATGTTGATATGGTGAGCATTAATTACACCACTGAACAACCAAGTCGCCCTTCAAAATAAAAGTCTCTATAAAGACAGTAAGGTCTTACAACTTCTGGCAACTTTTCTAGAAGCAGTAAAGGTCCCATGTCATGGCCGTTTCTACTGATCATAATTCCATTGTTGAGGTCTACTTTAGATTTATATTGTGCAATTTTCCAAACTCACATTGGCTTCTCATACAGCATCTCTGTGTATTCACTCTCTGTCCTAAACGGCTTGTTGGAGCTCCTGCCCCCCCCCTCCCTGTGAGCCCAGTGTACTCTGATTGGTCGGGATGTTGCGAGGCTCGCTGCTCGGTGAGCTGGCTACGGTGAGCTGGCTTACTGGTGTGGTTTCCGGGTCGGCGATACAGCGTGAAACTCATCCTGAGCACACACACAAACACTCACAGCCGAAGTAAAAACAATAAGTGAAAATAAGTAAACAATAAGGTTTATAAACGCTGTGAGAATGGGTCTGCGGAGACCATTTCTCCGCAGACCCAACTCGTCTATTACCAACCAGGGAGCTCTATGCAAGTCAATGGGACTCCCTGTTAGTTGAACATTGACGCTAAAGGTCCCCCCACTACGTTTGATAGTGACGCCAAGGGATCCTGGTGTGTGAGGAGCTCCGCGGATTGGTCCATTTTGATTCCGGGAACCGCATGACATCAAGAAACAAATAGAAAAAGAGAAATGTCCAACGAGGCGTTCTGGGGCAGCAGACAGGTATTTTCTGTGTTAGAGTTTTACTCTCTACAAGGTGTAATTTGAGGGTTTGTGACTCTGCAGACCGTTTACATGCAGAAAAACCTTCATAACACACAAGGGGACGGGGAATAACCGGAAAAGCATGTCATGGGACCTTTAAAATATTAGATTTATGAAGTTATGTAAAACCTAGACCCTAATGATTTGTCTAAGAAAAACTAAAGACATGTGAATGAATAAAGACAGAGAACAGCGGAGAGAGAATTTAGAATGTGATGGTTGATGTTGATGTGATGGTCAAGGAAATGGCAGGACTGAGTCACTGGGAGGAAGTAATGCTATAAACACACACACATATACACACACTCCTGCAGGGAGGCTGTGCAAGCACACACACACACTCAACACATTCAACCACACTTACATATTCATTTTTTTTCTGTCTCACTTACACACACTCAGAGACACACACTCAGAGACACACACTCAGACACACACACACACACACACACACACACACACACACACACAGCCCTCTGCAGTCTCAAACAGTGTGTTTTTGCCAAACACCTGTGTAATCGTACAGCTGTGGAGAATGCTGGGAAAGGACCGGGGGAACTGAGCACTGCACAGCTAATACCCTTTGATTCCACCCGGATCACTGAGTGTGTGTTTTTGTGTGTATAAGTGTGTGTGAGTGTGTAACAGTGTGAGTGCTCTGGGAGATTGGAGAGAAAGAGAGGGAGGGAGGAAGAGCGAGAGAGTGGATGAGAGCTGGCTGAAGTTTGTTTAGTGTTTTTGCGATGTGTGCGTGAATGCGTGTGTGTGTTATTGTGTACAATCTGTCCTCAGTATCAGCATTCCGGAAAATTCCTGTATCCTCCCCCACCTGAACCCATCGAGCGCCCTCTTCCTAAAAACTGTCAAACCATCCACCGCAGAGGAAGAAGCTGCTGTCACTTTGTGTTTGTTTTTAGCCATGAACTACGGTGGCCATTAGGAAAAAACATGCTGCAAATATAAAAAAACAAAGGAGCTAAAACACATGCAAATTAAGAAATACGACTTGATGAAACATGCGCAGTATTTACTAAAAGCGCTGCATAAATAATGCTGTAAATAAAAAAAGGCAGAAGATATTTACACCCAGGTGTCCGTAGCTAACAATGCTATTTACACCCGGGTGTCCGTAGCTAACAATGCTATTTACACCCGGGTGTCCGTAGCTAACAATGCTATTTACACCCGGGTGTCCATAGCTAACGATGCTATTTACAGACGGGTGTCCGTAGCTAACAATGCTATTTACACACGGCTGTCCGTAGCTAACAATAATATTTACACCCGGGTGTCCGTAGCTAACAACGCTATTTACAGACGGGTGTCCATAGCTAACAATGCTATTTACACCCGGGTGTCCGAAGATAACAATGCTATTTACACCCGGGTGTCCGTAGCTAACAATGCTATTTACACCCGGGTGTCCGTAGCTAACTATGCTATTTACACCTGGGTGTCCGTAGATAACAATGCTATTTACACCCGGGTGTCCGTAGATAACAATGCTATTTACACCCGGGTGTCCGTAGCTAACAATGCTATTTACACCCGGGTGTCCGTAGATAACAATGCTATTTACACCCGGGTGTCCGTAGATAACAATGCTATTTCAATCCTGATGGGCCGGTACTGAAGTGGGACGGTCGGACGATGTGGGACGGTCGGATAGGTCACTAGCACCCCCCTGTCCGTCCGTCGATAATTTACTCGCGGAATTTACTTGCGGTACCGTGGTGGGCCGGTCGGATAAGTCACTAGCACCCTTCTGGCACTTTCTACGATTGCTTGGTAAGTACCTGAACATCAGGGACAAAAAACACCTGTGCTGTATTGTGCACACGGCTGTAAGGTAATAAATGTCCCACAGACCCCCCTGATGAAAGGCGGTTAATTAATCTGCCACAACAGTCTGAAAGAAGTTATGAGACGTGATGAATTTTACCTCAACAGTAAACAGTGACTTAAAAATTAATGTTGTAATTGTGCCTGAATCAGTCTATTGAATATGTAGGCCTGCCCCTGAGGCTCTTCGTGTGGACGCTGGCAGGATCTGCGTCTTTCAGCCGGGCTTCAGCATTCATACATAAAACACAATTACATATTTATTAACAATATACAGTAGAAATCATTTTACAAATGATTCATGCCCCTTTAAGGCTTTAAGTTGAACCTGCAATCAAACATCTCTCCCTACAAGACGTTTAGAGAGCACACAGTTACTAATAACAAGTAAGATCAAATAAGAAAGCTACAAGTTGAAAAGCTGAAAAAGGCTGCATGCTCCCTTGGCATAGGCACACTTTACTAAACATGAGTCTAAATCATAGGTCTAAATATGATACCAAAGCAGAAGAAAAAAATACATAATTAAATGACATAAACATAATATTCTGTTTACCATATCATTGTGGGTCGGCAATTCACTGAGAGGTTTTTAGACCTTGTGATTTTTATTGGCATATTTTGGTACAGCAACTTCTACAGTTCAGCCGTTCTGACAGCTTCCTCAGGGTCTTTCTGCACGTCAGGAACATTCACTCTATTAAGACCTGACAGGATGCACGAAACAAAGAAATAAAAACAGAATAATCTCTTTAGAAATGAGATTTCTGTCCTGCAACATGTCTCTTTTTTTAGATTTCAGAAGTTAGATTTTGGTTTCCAGATAACTATTAGCCGCTTTCACACCAAGTACTTTGCCGTACTTAGTTCCCAGCACTTAGTTCCCCCATAGAACTAAAGCGCAGATCGCGTTCACACCGGAAAAAGTTCCCTGAGGGAGGATTATGCAAATGAGCCGCTGACACTTCTTCTTCTACTGCTTTGGGTTTTCTGGCAGGCCGCAAACAACTTCACGGCGTATACTGCCACCCGAAGTCCCCGGGCGGAAGTCCCCGGAGTTGGGGACTGGCTTAGTGATGGGAATTCCGGCTCTTCTTGGTGAGCCGGATCATTTGGCTCGGCTCACCAAGAAGAGCCGGCTCTTTCGGCTCCCAAACCAACACCAGCTCTTCAGTTTACCACATATTATACCTTTTATAATTAAATCAAATGTAGCCCTGTTTTGACAAATGATTTATATGTGTAGACATATATCACTTCAATTATTCAATACATCCTTTGTATTAAAAAGTAAAAATTACATGTTTAATATAAATGATTTGCTGTGGCCAAATGTTTTCATTGCATTTACAGACCCGTGTGACTCTCTGATCCCACCCCATGAATGCACTGACTTGCTTGTAGAACCACGTTACACAAAGCAGATAGCAACACCTATAAAAACTTAAGCATAGACATTTTAAAAAAAGGGGCTACTGTATCGACCTTTTAAAATTATATTTAAAGAAAAGGCCCTGACAAAACAGCAGGGCTCTATTTCAGTAACTATTACCTATAGCAAAAAAGACAGCAACAGCTGACATCAAATCTTTGCTGAGCCCAAGGATAAACATAAATAAATAACATAGTGAAAATAAATATATTGCAATGCTCAAAACAGCAGCATCCAACCGCCTCTAATCCATGTCACTGCATGCATGCACGGAGCAGCTGTAGCGCGGAGATCATCATATCATTCTGTCTTGTATTACTTTAAAAAAGAAAAAATGTTTTCTTTTGTGTTGCCATAAGTTAGTCTCTCTCCGTTGGTGCGCCGGGCTAATGCTAATGCTAATGATGCTAATGCCAGCAAATACAATGGTGGCTTCACAAAACGGGGCGTGGTTTGCAATTCGCCCAGCCAATCAGAAATTGGAACTTTTTTCTCTCCAGGAAAGTACCTGCTCTCTAGCAGGGACAGAAAAAGGGGCAAAAGTTCTCATGAACTAAGTTCTCTTTTTGGTGTGAACGCAAAATCCCAGGAACTATCGGAACTAAAAGGGAAAAGTACGGGGAAAAGACTCCGGTGTGAAAGCGCCTATTGCTAAGTTTGTCAACCTAAACACAACCACTGGTGTAATTCAGTCAAGTAAATGTACTCAAGTACTGTATATAAATTCAATATTGGGTACTTCATGATCCGATAATTATATGATTGTAAACCGGGCTATCATGCACAATAAGTACTTTTCCTATTGGTATTTTAAGTATAGTTTAATGCCATTACTTACTTAAGTACTTTTACACAGATAAGATTTTGAATGTAGGACTTGTACTTGCAAACAAAGTATTTTTGTATTATTTCAACTCCTACTAAGACAGCTGAGTACTTCTAACACCACTGACGCTAACCCTAACATGGTGAACAGTAATCAATGCATTTCAATGGTCTAAGTGGCAGCCATTCTTCTTCTATGAAGTTGAATTAATACAGTTGACACAGTTCTACACCATTTTTAGCAGTGAACTACACATTTCCAGGCTCCAGATCTGAGTGGCGTGTGGCACGGCTACCGCACCTCTTCACTCAGGTAAAGTGAGGATTATTAATAGTTGAAGACCTGAGCAGTAACTGAAGTTCTTCTCAGCCGGCGAAGCTCAGCAGGTGTCAACTCTCACGCCTGTAAGCTTCTCCTTTGCTAAATTCTCAGTTGGTGTGAGGGTGGATGTTTTTGTGTGAGTGTGTGCGTGTGTGCGTGTGTGTGTGCGCGCGTGTGTGTGTGTTATCCCTGTCCTGGCTGTTTTTTGGGATAAGGAGGCGGGTGCCAAGCAGCTGGTTTACACAGGTGTCTCCAATGTGTATGTACTGTATGTGTGTGTGTGTGTGTGTGTGTGTGTGTGTGTGTGTGTGTGTGTGTGTGTGTGTGTGTGTGTGTGTGTGTGTGTGTGTGTGTGTGTGTGTGTGTGTGTGTGTGTGTGTGTGTGTGTGTGTGTGTGTGTGTGTGAGGGGCAGAGGGAGGCAGCTGGGGTCCGGTTCAGGCCACGTCCTTCAGTTTGTAGTAAAGTTGAAAGGAAAAGTCGTTCTCGGTTCAGCTTATGTGCATGTTGACTTCGCCAATAAAACGTAATTTTCAGTACTTCAAAACGTTTATCGATCATACAAAATAAATCTTTTTACTTTGACTGCCCGACTATATGTCGATGAATTGATTCAACCGTTGGTGATACTTAAGTAAAAGTAAAGAGACAATTGTCATAAAATATTCCATCACAATTAAAGTTCTAAACAAAAAAGTGTATTTAAGTAGAAGTAGGTATCATCAGCGAAATGCACTTAATGTATGAAACTACTTAGTGTGCTGATTAGCGTCTCGTTGCCGGTTTAATTTATTTCTGTGCAATAAGATGGATATTGTGCAGCTTAATGTCACTCAACTTTCATATCATCATCATCATCATCATCATCATCATCATCATCATCATCATCATCATCATCATCATCACTGTATGCCATTGTTTATATGAATTATTAAATAAAAAGATGCCTCTCCAAACATTCCTATCTGCTGAATCCACTCCTATAAAGCAGGTATAGCCATAAAATATATCCTAAATATGATCTTAACAAACGTAACGGTTTATTATTTTTACCTTCTTTTGATTTATTAACCTCAAATGTAGGTTGTCGTGTTCGACTTCAACTTCTGCTGACGACTCACAGCCGCCGTGTGGGACCACATCTGAGTATTACTATTGTGCTTAAGTGCAGTGTTAAGGGGAGTGTGTGTGTGTGTGTGTGTGCGTGCGTGCGTGTGTGCGTGCGTGTGTGTGTTGTGTTGTGTTGAGAGGTTTAAAAGGAAGGCAGAGTTGCAGAGTCAGCAAAAAGCAAGGAGAGAGAGGGTAAAGTTGAGAGATATTCCGGGAGAGAGCGAGTAAAAGATTGACCTACAGACAGAGAGAGAGAGAGAGAGAGAGAGAGAGAGAGAGAGAGAGAGAGAGAGAGAGAGAGAGAGAGAGAGAGGAAGGAAGGAAAAGTAAAAATAGAGAAGAAGAAGAGGAAGGGTTAAGGGAGGAAGATGGGGAGCGGGCTAAACCAGGGATTTGCTGGTTTTCTACCAAACTGAAATCAACACACACACACACACACACACACACACCCACCCTCAGATGGATGAAGAGAGGCTGCTTCATTTTGCCAACACATGGAACCCAGCAACGTGTGCCGCTGAGGTCTGCTCTTTGTGGTGACTGTACTGTGCGTGCGTGCGTGTGTGTGCGTGCGTGCGCGTGCGTGCGCGTGCGTGCCGCTGAGGTCTGCTCTTTGTGGTGACTGTACTGTGCGTGCGTGTGCGTGCGTGTGTGTGCGTGCGTGCGTGTGCGTGCGTGCGTGTGTGTGTGTGGCGCTGTGGTCTGCTCAGATGCTGTATAAAAAGAACAGAACCACTTCAGTCACGATGCTCAGGCTCAAATGCAAGTAGTGTGTTTTTCAAGGCGTATCAGAAGTACACACACGCTGCTGTCCTTTGGGTGGACTCACTGTTTTCAACTATGTTTCATCCAATGTCCAATGGACTTGCCGCAATAAATCCACACAGATGTTTTATGTCAAGTTCAACTTTGGTGAACAAACAAAGTGATGGTCTTTGAATTGTTAGTATTTTAATGAACTGCTTTCCTTTTTTCTGCCTTTCACTTTCATTTTTGTTACAATTACGCTATATTTAAGTGCCACACTGTAATAAATGATCACAGCAGCTGTGTTGTGTAAGGCATTAGCGCAGTTTGTTTTGGTTTAGTTTGCACCTACCACTGTTGGACCATCAAAGGAAATATGTATATTACTTAATTTCATCTCCCTTATAATGAACACCCATCTTAATGAACAAACTCCAAACTATGGCAGCTGTGAGCCTGAGCACCTTCTGTGAGCTGACATTTAAACAAAAGGTCATTTATTGTTGGAAAGCTCAGCTTCCAAAATCTAATCAGAATGTGTGTGTGTGTGTGTGTGTGGTGTGTGTGTGTGTGTGTGTGTGTGTGTGTGTGTGTGTGTCCTCATTGAGCAGATTGCAGTATAATCTCCTGTTGATCCTTTTTTCTGACCATCAGTTCCCACACTGAAATAATTCTCATTAATTACATTTAGACTTTTTCGGAATTATCAGAGTCGCTCAGCTTCATCTGGCTGAATGTGCACTGTGAAATTATGTGAAATAAGAAAAGCAAAGCCACTTTAAAGTTAATACCATTATGTTATGTAATATTGGATTGCAAGTGGAGATCAACTTGTCCATCCTTTTCCTTCCTTTCCTTTCTTTTCTTCAAAGTAGGAAACCCCAACATAGCTTGCACTTGATAACATGTGTAACGTTATTAGCACATTTTCCAGCTTGAGGACCGCATGTTTTTAATAAGGACTATACAAGTGTTCATACTGGGTAGTTTATTTAGTTTAAAAATAATTATCCAACGATTTACAGATGTCTCTTTCCCAATTTGAGTCAAAAGGGAAAAGTATTTCCGGGTCCAGCGACTGATACGGAAGTGTAGTACCACCGTTTGGCCACAACGAATATTTCCATCTGAGTCCGGCGCACTTCCTGGGGGCTTGGTCAGAACCAACACACCAAACCCTGGCTCAGCGTTTTTTAATGACCTTCGGAAATAATTCATACCATTTGATGAGTCCTTCAAGACTTTATCCAAATGACAGAATTCATGAACTGTATGTAAGAGATATAATCCAAATCGAAATGGTTTCCAGTAAATAAAGGGTTTAATAAAGATAGATATCTCAAATCTGGACAAATGAAGCCAAAATACTCAGTATGACTAGAAACCACGAGAGGTAGGTGTGATAAATGTTTGGGAGAACTGACCCTTAAAGCCTCTGACAGCTCCATTGAGTGAGCAGCAGCCACAATGTCCTCACTATCAAAGTGTATAACTCTAATTGGTCCTCACAAGGACAAGAGGTAAACCACCAAACCCTGTCGCCCTGGTTCACGCGGAAACTGAACTCTTACCAATTATCTTTCTTTATAAAAAACACTACTGACCTTCTGACAGACACACGTTAAGTCTCTTGGTCACACAAATAATCTGTACACACACACACACACGCACGCATGCACACACACACACACACACTGGCACCTGACAACAATTATATGGGGATTATATAGAAATAATAATAAGGAAATTCCAATAACTGTCCGTCCTGAGAGGGATCCCTCCTCTGTTGCTCTCCCCAAGGTTTCTAAATGTTTTCCCCTTTAAAGGTGGGGTAGGTAAGTTTGAGAAACCGGCTCGAGATCGCTAGAATTTGAAAATACACGACTGGAGAAAATCTGCCACTTCCTCACAGAGCCCCGCCTCCAACACACACGAACGCGCACATGACCAATGAGGGCACGAGATAAGTCTGTGCCCCGATGGAAGGCTGACAGGCAGGTAGGCCATCCAGTTACTTTTTACAGTATTACGGCTTCTACAGATGACATTTTGTAATGGATTTGTTGTCAAAGCACTTCAGATATTCATTGCTATCGGGATGTTAAGAGAATTCCATGGAATATAACAAAAAGTGCATCTCGAGCCGGTTTCTGAAACGTACCTACCCCACCTTTAACTGTGTGGATCCGTCGGAAGTGTTGCCAACACTAGAGCCACACTTTGAACATGTCTTAAAAGCAACAGTACATATTTTAGACTTACTTAAAAGGTGTAGATTAAGTTTTAATACCTTAAATACAAAGTTGTTTTACTTCAAATGTGCAACAGAACATGGCAAAAATATCTGCTCCTCATTAACCTTTAACTTTTATAGGTTAGCATGTTCATTCCTTTCTGCTGGTCAGAACATAACCCACCCCACACACACACACACACACACACACACACACACACATGTACTGTGTGTACACATGTATGACTGCTGTAGGGCCTAATAAAAGCCTTGTATCACAGCGACTAATGGTTTTAATAATGTTGTGGTGTTTGTTGGTGTCGGTGTGCAAGAGAGAGACACCAAAGCACTTTGTAGAGATTGCTGACAGCTGCTGGGAAAATACCTGAGCTAGCGTGCACACAAACACACACACACACTCACACACACACACACACACACACACACACAGGGTCCTTTGAACAACCAGATGTGGCTGTGTGGCAGGTTGTAAGCATCAGTGCACCAAAAACAGGGGGAGAGGAACGCTGGGTACGAAGCTAAAGTAGTTAATGAAATGCATATTCCTTCAACCTGCTTCAGCCTGGACACACACACACACACACACACACACACACACACACACACACACACACACACACAGAGTGTTAAGTTGGATGAAATATAGACAGAACTACACAACAAAGAACAACAGTATCCCTAACTAAACACAGGGATAATGAACACAGAGAGAAATGATGGATGAAGGTAACAATGGAACTTTGCGTCGCGATGTTTTGTTGATACGGGATTCACTTACATCAGTTGTGTTATTAGTGGCCTTGTTAAGTTGTAGCCTTTTCTAAGAGTACACAAGACTCCTTGTCAGGAAACAGGTAATGAGCATCTCTTGGAATCGCACACACACACACACACACACACACACACACACACACACACACACACACACACACACACACACACACACACATGTATGTCTCCTTACACACTCCAGCTTTCAGCAGGGAACAAAGCAGTGTAATTAAAAGTCAACACAGGCAATTAAGACCTATTTTGAGGTGTGCGTTCACAGAGCTGCTTCTGTCAGGCAGAAGGGGAGAGTACAACACGGTGCATTTTGTCTGCGCTGCGGGAAATGACACTTTACAGGTGAGTTTATATATTTTACTTCTTTGTTATCTGTCTCTCAGTGTAATGCATCCATCCAATATTCCCCGTGTGGCAATTAAGGTGTGGTTAAAAAAGTAACCACCCAGATTTGCAGTCCCGTTACATTGTCGGATTCGATGCAGCAAAACCAGGAATATCTTCTTTTATCTTTTAGTCATTACCCACAATGCAAATATACCAGTGGCTATTGAGGATGCTGGTCGCAGGTAATGTTGACGACGCGACCAACTCGCTTGCGCCACACTGTACTGTATGCAGAGCGTTATACAATAATCGGATTAACTGACTTCTTTGTAACAATCCCAGGTTTACATCAGTGTTACACTTGAAGCGCTCGGACCCTACCGACGCTGACCCAAGTGACATCACTGAAGGCACTTTTACCAGCACGACAGACGTTTTAACATATTAGGGGTGGTTTTGGCGCAGTGGTTAGAGCGTTGGTCATCAGATCAAGGGGGCATTGGTGAACTCCAGTTCGAATCTCGCCTCGGCCGCCTGTGGGTAATGTCCGCAGTAATGGCTGTTACGTGCCTAGTATGTGTAATGTCTACCTGTAAAAGCTCTCTAATAAAAAATGTAATTCATTATTATTATTATTATTATTATTATTATTATTATTATTATAATATAGTACCAGAATGATTATATGTCTTGTTACTGGGTCTCGCAAAAGTCTGATACGAAACCTAATTTCCCTCGAGATAAATAAAGACTTCTGCTTGTGATTCGATCTCATCCTGATTCTGACACCTCCAACTAGGAAAAGGCTTCCCATCGAGAACACAGCCAGCCTCCTTATCCTCGTTCTTGCTCCTCATCCTAAACCATTTTACTTAGCTGAGATTCAATTCCATTTCATGAAGTCCTTTGACACACTCACACACCCAAGAGCATAATTGGTAATTACAGGAACAATCCATTTCACAGAGAAGTGGAGGAAACACATTCTAACTTGGGAGGCTCGGATGAACTCCCACTGACATATTAATTACATTGACGACAGCGAGGAGCGACAGCAGCATGAGAGGACGAGAAGCAAGAAGACAAAAGCTGTGAAAGTGAGGATTTAACAGCCACTTTCTAACAAAAGAAAAATCAAACGTTTAGCAGTCGTTCAAACTTCAAAATGATCATCCCCGAACGCTATGGATGATTCAGTCAGTTCTTTGAAATCAGGGGAGCCGAGTAGAAAGCTAAAGACACGTGAACACACAGGACAACACAAGTCCACAAAAGATTCTTCTACATCAACATGTGTCCCCTCTTCTTCATGTCTCTTCTACATCAACATGTGTCACCTCTTCTTCATGTCTCTTCTACATCAACATGTGTCCCCTCTTCTTCATGTCTCTTCTACATCAACATGTGTCCCCTCTTCTTCATGTCTCTTCTACATCAACACGTGTCCCCTCTTCTTCATGTCTCTTCTACATCAACATGTGTCCCCTCTTCTTCATGTCTCTTCTACATCAACATGCATGTGTCCCCTCTTCTTCATGTCTCTTCTACATCAACATGCATGTGTCCCCTCTTCTTCATGTCTCTTCTACATCAACATGTGTCCCCTCTTCTTCATGTCTCTTCTACATCAACATGTGTCCCCTCTTCTTCATGTCTCTTCTACATCAACATGTGTCCCCTCTTCTTCACATCTCTTCTACATCAACATGTGTCCCCTCTTCTTCATGTCTCTTCTACATCAAAATGTGTCCCCTCTTCTTCATGTCTCTTCTACATCAACATGTGTCCCCTCTTCTTCATGTATCTTCTACATCAACATGTGTCCCCTCTTCTTCATGTCTCTTCTACATCAACATGTGTCCCCTCTGTGGAAAGAGACTCTGAAAGTTTCAGGAACAAAGATTCTCTCTCTTTTTGATCCATTTCTATAAAAACCTGTCTGAAAATGAGCTGATCACATTTTGCCCACTTTATGATGTCATTACGATTTGTTGTCTTGTGTAGCCATTAGCCAATCAGCAACCGAGGTAACCCCCCCCCTTATCACCTGAATCTCCTATAGAGCTCCATTGAGTTCTTTGTAACCAGATGTCTGGATGTGGGGAGGGGCTCCTTATTTTCATCTGAAGTAACAGACAGAGAATCAGCACTTTGGAAACAGGGCTGAAACAGAGGGGATTATGGGTAATGCTGAAATGACCTGTTTGGTGTTTGGAGCCAAACACTTCAGAGACATGTTTGTATCTGATAGCTGTGATGTATTGATGAAAAACAGTATAATAGCGGACCTTTAAAGAGAATAATAGAAATGAAAGAAATACGTGGGTTTATTTTCCTTAAACAAACCCGCTTAGCCTCCGAGTTGGAAAATAAACAGTTGGTGATAAAATCGTCTTCGTTATCGTCATCTCGTTATTATTTCCTGCAGCGAGTCAGCGAGCCGCAGCACACCTTTGGGGGAACTTGGCAGAACTGATGAGGAAGGTGTGAAGACGAGAGAGAGACTCCCTTTGGGTACATTTCCACCTCTGATGAGGGAGCGAGGTGAGAACAGAAAGCTCCACTGCACGAACATCTGAAGATCGTGAGGAAGACAAAACGGTTGATTTGGTCTCGATCTGGGAAATATTTATTATTTGGGTACACTGGATTTAGAGAACAATTGTCAGCGCTGCTCATCTGAGTGGAAAATTGTCTCTAATAAGAATACGACACCTTTTACACAAATACACAGCTTCTCTCAACAAGCCTCCGGTTGCGACGTGAATGTTTAATCCATTTCCAAATGTGTTCTGATCAACAGAGACGACCCTCCTCTCCGGTGTCAGAACATCGCCTGTACTGCATAACGGTACGTCCACACAGCAGCTTCAGAAGAATCTTCCACCGCTTCCAACGCTTCTCTGCCCATTGACTTTGAATGGGGATGACGTCACTTTGCCTCGCTTTTCGCCGAACTGCATTGTGGGGGAGCGAAGTGAAGATTTCCAGGATTTCCAGGATTCAAAAGTTGAGCAATGTTCAACTTTTGAAGCTGAGCTGGAAGCGCCAGCCAATCAAACACGTTTATGCAAATCTGACAGTAGAAGCGCTAGCCAATCAAACCGTGTGTAAGCAGGGAGAACCAGACCGCGGTTCATTTCCTCATATTCCAAACGAGAAATTACGGTAGCAAATCACCCGGTTCTTTACGACCAGAACTATTACCGGGATACAAACCGGAGGAACCAGCATGGAGGGAGGTGGCAGAGACAGTGGGGGAAACTGGTAGGGTTTCGCCTGTTTGGGGAGTTTATATATATATATTGCTCGCATAAAATCCCCGGGGATTTTTGCTTTGTATGTCGGGGGCGGGAGATTCTTGTGATTGGTTGTTGGTCGCATTGCTCGCAAAAGATCCCCAAGCTGTCAGACACGCCCAGTTCCAAGATGTTCAAGATCTTTGAAAAGCTGCTGTGTGGACGTACCGTAAGACAGCATTACCAAAAGTGGTGCTAGTGTAATTAGGTTTAAGTTTATTCTTAACTTCGGAAACAGTCGTTTTATAAATCGACCTTAACTCCAGATCCACACACTCAGGTTTCGACCACAAAGCAGATGCAGTGCGTTCAGCTTTCATCAAGACGCTCTTATATATTGTTACGTGGTTTGATCATTTGGTTTTACGGTATTCAAATTGAGTTCAACGGTATGATAATAGTTAATGATTAGGTTTTATATCAAATTATAGAATATAATATGACCTGCTACATACAGCACATATTTATACAGCATGAGGAGAAGGAAGGAAGGAAGTTGTTTTATGTGCAAACATTGTGTCCAGCCAGCGGATCAGTTCATCCATCCGTCAGCAGTTTATTAAACCACAGACACAAATTAAAGGCTACAGACCGTGTGTGTGTGTGTGTGTGTGTGTGTGTGTGTGTGTGTGTGTGTGTGTGTGTGTGTGTGCGTGTGTGTGTGTGAGAGAGGGGTGAGAAAGGGTGAGGTCTACAGGCACTTCATCAACACACACACACACACACACACACACACACACACACACACACACACACACACACACACACACACAGCCTCTTACTTTGCCCAATACAATTTTTGTAGGGGGCAAAAAATATAAAATGATGTAAAATGTTTAAATGTACATGTTTCCGCAATATTTTGTACTCTGTTGTAAAATCTGAAAACCGGCTAATTATATTTCAGTTCATAACTGCATTTAATTGTATAATTAACAATCAACACAACAAATAGCCTTTCGACCCAAGTTACTCCACAACTATTAGAATAGTTACATTATTTAACAGCATTTAAGTTGCACGTTCCTTTTTCTCTGCCTATATTCCTACAAATCTTTGGTTTTCTGTTTTCTTCAGCCCCATTGGAAAAGTATTTCGGGGAGTGTCTCCCACCACTGGTTTTGGTTTGGAGTGTGCATGTGGAACAGCTCAGTTGGTAAGAACATCTGGAGAGCTGGATGACCAGAAACCCACCAGTCCCAAATAAGGGAAACCAGAAGGAGGGGGGACCAACTAAGAGAACATGCACTAAAGCACACACAACTGCCAAAGCAGGACATTAAAACCCGCAAAAGTATGCATGAAACACACAAACCACAGTGAATCATCCAATGAAAACACACACTGACACACACACAGAGCAGCGGTGTCCACAGGTGGCACATGGAACCAGAAAAAAAGCATCCGTCTTCCAGAATGTTCAGAACAGCCGAAAGAACAAGGAAATAATAACCCGGGCCTTTCCTTTTTCCTGCAACGATGGACTCAGACCTGAATGTTAACAGTCACATTACAACAGTCATGAGGTCTGCATACTCCCACCTAAAGAATATATCGAGGATTAAAAGACTAATGTCGCAACAGGATTTAGAAAAACTTGTCCATGCTTTTATTTTCAGTAGACTCGACGACTGCAATGGTGTCTTCACAGGGCTCCCTAAAAAATCAGAAAGCTGCAGCTGATTCAGAACGCTGCTGCTCGAGTCCTCACTGACACTAAGAAAGTGGATCACATCACTCCGGTTCAGGGATCATTACACTGGCTTCCTGTCTGCCAAATAATTGATTTTAAAATATTACTGCTAGTTTTGAAATCACTAAATGGCTTAGGACCGGGGTATATAGACGACCTCCTCCATCACTATGAAGCATCCAGGAGTCTCAGGTCTTCTGGGTCGGGTCTGCTCTCTGTTCCGAGAATAACCACTAAACATGGAAAAGCAGCTTTTAGTTATTATGCCCCAACAATCTGGAACAAACTGCCTAAATCGTGCTCGTCCGCTGAAACGCTTCCTATTTTTAAATCCAGACTAAAAACGTATCTATTTGCCGCTGCTTTTAATTGAGCTGCCCATACTCACACGACAGTAGCCTTTTAGTCATGTATTCTGTACCTGCTGTGTTTATTTAATTTATTTATTTCATTGCCTTTGCTTTTTAAGCCTGTTTTTAAATGTCTTTTTAATAATGTATTTGTTCTTAAATGTCTTTTGCATTTAATCTGTAAAGCACTTTGAATCGTCACGTGCTGAAAAGTGCTATATAAATAAAATTGCCTTGCGTTGCGTTGCGTTGCCTTGCCTTGCGTTGCCTTGCCTTGCCTTGCGTTGCCTTGCGTTGCGTTTCCTTGCGTTGCCTTGTCTTGCATTACGCTGCGTTGTCTTGCGTTGCGTTTCCTTGCGTTGCGTTGCCTTGCGTTGCCTTGCGTTGCCTTGCGTTGCCTTGCGTTGCGTTGCGTTGCGTTGCCTTGCGTTGCGTTGCCTTGCGTTGCGTTGCCTTGCGTTGCCTTGCGTTGCCTTGCGTTGCCTTGTGTTGCCTTGCGTTGCCTTGCGTTGCCTTGCGTTGCCTTGCGTTGCGTTGCCTTGCGTTGCGTTGCCTTGCGTTGCGTTGCCTTGCGTTGCCTTGCCTTGTGTTGCTTTGCCTTGCCTTGCGTTGCGTTGCCTTGCGTTGCCTTGCCTTGCGTTGCCTTGCCTTGCCTTGCGTTGCGTTTCCTTGCGTTGCCTTGTCTTGCATTACGCTGCGTTGTCTTGCGTTGCGTTTCCTTGCGTTGCGTTGCCTTGCGTTGCCTTGCGTTGCCTTGCCTTGCTTTGCGTTGCCTTGCGTTGCCTTGCGTTGCCTTGCGTTGCCTTGCGTTGCGTTGCCTTGCGTTGCGTTGCCTTGCGTTGCGTTGCCTTGCGTTGCCTTGCGTTGCCTTGCGTTGCGTTGCCTTGCGTTGCGTTGCCTTGCGTTGCCTTGCGTTGCCTTGCGTTGCGTTGCCTTGCGTTGCCTTGTGTTGCGTTGCCTTGCGTTGCGTTGCCTTGCGTTGCGTTGCCTTGCGTTGCGTTGCCTTGCCTTGTGTTGCTTTGCCTTGCCTTGCTTTGCCTTGCCTTGCGTTGCCTTGCGTTGCCTTGCCTTGCGTTGCCTTGCGTTGCCTTGCGTTGCCTTGCCTTGCATTACGCTGCGTTGCCTTGCGTTGCCTTGCCTTGCGTTGCCTTGCGTTGCCTTGCCTTGCGTTGCCTTGCGTTGCCTTGCCTTGCGTTGCCTTGCGTTGCGTTGCGTTTCCTTGCGTTGCCTTGCGTTGCCTTGCGTTGCCTTGCGTTGTGTTGCCTTGCGTTGCCTTGCGTTGCCTTGCGTTGCGTTGCATTACGCTGCCTTGCCTTGCGTTGCCTTGTGTTGCCTTGCCTTGCGTTGCATTTCCTTGCGTTGCGTTGCCTTGCGTTGCCTTGCGTTGCATTGCCTTGCGTTGCGTTGCCTTGCGTTGCCTTGCGTTGCGTGCGTTGCGTTGCGTTTCCTTGCGTTGCCTTGCCTTGCATTACGCTGCGTTGCCTTGCGTTGCGTTGCCTTGCCTTGCGTTGCATTTCCTTGCAACACCAAAAACACTATTTCACATTTTCAATTCTATCATTGGTCACACAATAACACAACAAAACACTTGTGGGATTTGTGATACTTGCAAATCAATCAGAAACATAATACTTTCTGTCAGTTGTCTCTTTGTAGTCATTTGGGGTATATTTCTGTTAGTGTGTCTCTGTGTGGTGTGTTTGTGTCTCGTTGTAGTCATTCTTTGTCTCTTGGTGGTCATTTTGTGTAAAATGTTTGGTAATTGTCTGTGTTGTTCTAGTGCAGGGGTGTCAAACTCAAGGCCCGGGGGCCAAATCCGGCCCGCGACTTCATTTCATGTGGCCCACAACAGCTCTGAAAGAATGTAATATGTTTATTATACGGTTACATGCCGGTTTACAGATGCACGATGTCCAAAAACTACATGTCCCACAATGCATCTTAAATAAACTTTTTTTTTAATGTCGCTTTTTTTTCAGAATTTAGATTTTCTTTTAAAATAATTTTGTGACATTCACTGAAGATACTTGCACTTATTTGCCCCAGACTTCTTCTTTCAGACGTAGTTATTTATGAAGTTTGTACCCTATCCGATAATAATCCAATGCAGAGGCAATAAAGTAATATAATACATTATTTTATATATATTAAATATTTATATATGTATTTTTATATAGTCTTAAAGTTACAACCGGCCCTTTGAGTGCAGCCATAATGCTGATGTGGCCCGCAAAGAAATTGAGTTTGACACCCCTGCTCTCGTGGTTTGGTGTCTCTCTGTGGTCACTGTCTGTGTTTTTGTGGCTGTGTTGTGCTCCCGTACTAAGCTAGGCATAACACAGCCTTGACCTATCTTTGACCCAAATGCACAAAGATGAAACTGTTCCATTGTCCCATCTGACTCAAGGAAAAGCATGCCAGAATTATTTTGTTTTGTTTCCAGAGGCTGAACGCAATCTATCTCTCATAAACCTGCTTCCCTTGACTCTCGTAACCATTGTTGAATTATCGATACATTTAAACTCTGAAGGAATGTCTCCGTATCTTTCTTAATAAAACGCTTCTAACACACAGCTATAGTACAGTGCAATTGTTCCGTTTTTAAATCGTATTGCACTTCCAGTAAGCCGCCAATAGAGGTTGGTAAAGGTCAAAGGTCAATAGGTGAACCTTTGCAGAACCGAGCTGACGGAGGGTTGTGAGAGCGTTCGCTTCAACACACAACTACAGAGAGGGCACACATCCTGCCGAATGGTGACCAGATGGGGACACAAATGTGTGTGTGTGTGTGTGTGTGTGTGTGTGTGTGTGTGCGTGCCACAAGTTGTATTTGAGTTGCCATGCATGTCTCTTTGAAAGAATAAACGCTTTGAAAGTAATTCAAATGGGAGACAGAGATGATGATGATGATGTACTTTACAGTTTAGCTAGGGGGTGTTTTGTGTGGGTGTGTGGTTGCCTCAATGTGTGTGTGTGTGTGTGTGTTGCATTGAACATGAGTGTGCTTCTCGTGGGGGTGGCATCAGGTGCAGTGCAGGTGGGCAACAGGGGGAAGGGATGGAAAGGTCTACAGAATAAACACACCTGATGTCATCGGACGTCGCAGAGCGTGTGACTGCAGTCCTGCTTTCACAAGCTAACTTTAGTTATCGTTAGTTAAGAATGTGTAAACTTCTGCCATCCCTATATATACATAAATAAATATATATAAAATACCAAAGGTCGCTTAACAGAGACACATATAAGGACAAGACATAAAACAGGGGGCAGAAATGGAAGTGTAACATTGCAGGGGGGGGGTGAGTTAATGTTGGACGGCGATGTTGAACAGATGAGTTTTCAGGGTTGAAGATGTTCCATGAAGGGGCGTTACGGATGTCAGCAGGGAGGGAGTTCCAGAGGGTGGGGCAGCGACACTGAAGGCACGGTCCCCGAAGGTGCGGAGGCGTGAATGGGGAATGGGGAGCAGGCCGGAGTCTGAGGATCGAAGGGTGCGGGACGGGATGTAATGGCGGAGGAGATCTGCGAGGGACTGAGGGGAGAGGGCATGGAGGAGTTTGTGACGTGTAGTTACTGTACTTGACCAAAGTTGTGTGTGTGTGTGCGTGCGTGTGCGTGTGCGTGTGTGCGTGTGCGTGTGTGTGTGTGTGTGTGTGTGTGTGTGTGTACTTTACAAGGACAAACAGTGCCCCCTGGGGATGAGTCTCCTTCTTGTCTCCTCTCCTGTTAAGTCTTCCTTTCCACTTCCCCCCCTTCTCGTCTTTCTAAGTTTATCTTTTCTCCCCTTAGTTTCATCCTCTTTTTCTCCATCACTCATCTCCACTCTCAATCTTTTCTTCCCTCTTGCCTCTTTTGCATTAGTGTGTCTGTGACGGACGGGGAGTAGAGGTCATCTGTCCAAACATAGTCCACCTGCAGCCTCAGCAGACTGAACCTCCACTCCTCCCATTTCTAACCAACTTTAACTACCTCTCTCTTCCCTTCTGCTACGATTAAGTGTGTGTGTGTGTGTGTGTGTGTGTGTGTGTGTGTGTGTGTGTACACATGTATGTTAATGGAGTAAATTAGAAAAAAATAAGTAAGGGAGGGCCGAGGACATTTCCCACACACACACACACACACACACACACACAAATACCATGAATACATCACTTCAGGGGACATTACATTGACTTACATGCCTTTCCTGGAGACTTATCCTAACCTTAACCATAACCAACACATGCCTAACCCTAACCCTAACCCTTAACCTAACCCTAACCCTTAACCTAACCCTAACCCTTAACCCTAAAAGTAATGATTCCCCTTATGGGGACCTCCATTTTGTCCCCATAAGGGAGGCGAGTCCCCACACGTGACTGTGTAAACAGATTTAGGTCCCCACAAGTATAGTAATGCTAGGCCACACACACACACACACACACACACACACACACAGACAGACACACACACATTCTGATTACAAATAGCTGAACACATCAAAAGAGGATAAGAAATGACGACATGTTGGAGGAAAAGCAAGAAGAACTAGTTCACAATACACAGATGGATCGAGGAAATGCTGAAATAAAACTTAATATGTAATTAGCACGATTAACATGGAGAAAAGGGCTCGAAGAGGAAAAGCAGGAAGGAAGATGGAAGGATGGAGGAAATGATATGTTAACATGATAAAAATAATAATCAAAAGATATTTGACTTCTCCAAGTTGTTGTATTGAGTTATATACAGACATGAGAACTACAACACAGAAAGTGCAGCACAGAACAATTTGTCCGTGACGAAGGAAAAATATTAATCAATTTGAGAAAACCGCAAAATCAATACTTATTTTGTTTTGTGTTTTACTAGATTTACGTTGATGTGATGTCCTTCCCTCTATGGAATGTGTCCATGAACACGATGACCAATGAGAGAGGAGCAGTGATGGAGGTGGTGAGGGCAAAAAGAAGAGAGAGGAAGAGGAAGTGAAGAGAGGTGCAGATCACCCCCCCCACAGACACACACACACACACACACACACACAACCCCCCCTGCCTTTAAATAAATTCCACTGGCGTCTTGTACATTTTTATTTTTGTGCTGCTGCCGCTGCTGCTTTTTTGGCTGCGGGCCCCATCTGTCGGCCAGCTGCTAGATGTTTGGGAGGGGAGGTGTATATGTGTGTGTGTTTTACCCTTAACCCTTTACACACGCTCACACACAAACACAAACACACACACACACACACACACACACACACAGGGAGGGATTACACGCAATTGGACGGAATGTTTCTAGGGTAATTAATATGCATGGCAGGCGAAAGTGATTTAAATGGGTAAAAAGGAAGGAGATAGAGGGATGGATGATGGGGAGGAAGAGATGGAGGGGTGGGAAGGAAGGATGAGCATGAGATGAAGAGAGAGAAAGAATATAGGAATGGGGAAAATTTGAGCAAGAATGAAGAATTGGGAGGAGAGAAAGGGAGGCAAGAAAGGACAAGAGGGAGAAGAGAGGTGAAGAGGGGAAGCCACACAAGAGGTGATGAGGAAGTGATGACGAAGAAAAGATCATTTTCAAAAGTCTTTGTGAATGTCACCAAATTTGAACCCACTCAAAAATTGCAAACCTGAAAATGTTCCAGACAAAATGTAAATACACACAGAGTAACAACACAGACCGTTTCAAGCACAACCGCGTTCTCCCAACAATATTACAATAATCTAGAAGAAAGGGCTGTGTGTGTGTGTGTGTGTGTGTGTGTGTGTGTGTGTGTGTGTGTGTGGTCTAGCATTACTATACTTGTGGGGACCTAAATCTGTTTTACATAGTCACGTGTGGGGACTGGCTTCCCTTATGGGGACAAATTGGAGGTCCCCATAAGGGGGATCATTAATTTTAGGGTGCAGACTTGGTTAGGGTTAGGGTTAGGCATGTGTTGGTTATGGTTAAGATAAGTCTCCAGGAAATGCATGTAAGTCAATTTAATGTCCCCTGAAGTGATGTATACATGGTATGTGTGCGTGTGCGTGTGCGTGTGTGTGTGTGACCTACTTTTACTGAACGGACATCCTAAAACACACAATGTCTTATTTCTCTCAGTAGGTTGGTAAATCCGTTCCGTGTGATTGTTTTTTTATTTGTTTGTTTGTTCATCTGTTGTTGCTTTAAACAGCACTCGACATAGTGCGTGTGCGTGTGCGTGTGCGTGTGTGTGTGGACCTATTTATGGGACAAAGCCTTCAGTGACCCAATAAGGGAAACTAAAATCGGAGCGTTTTACTGTGAGAGAGCTTTGCTGCTTTTATCAACAAACACTGTTTAAAAGACAAAAATGAAACACCCTGACTTTATTATCTCCTGCTTATGAAACTATAAACCAGCATTGAAGTGCGGGTAACATTTAATATGTTCAACAGATTTCCTCTTTACTGCTTTTGTTGCATCTGATGCTGTGGATACAAAATACATGTAAACCAAAAATCAATCAGTCACCAAAGCAATCGATCTAATTTCAGCACAACTCCGAAAGGGACCGAAACATATCTTCTTAAAAAAAAGTAAATAAACCAAAGTAAATGTTTCACCGCGTATGTGCTCTTTTGACAAACATCTTAAGTGTGACCTGGCTGAGAAACCTCCATGTTTGATTCAGCAGACGTCACAGCAGCTTCTCACAATGACTGACCGGTAACACTTTACGGTAAGGGTACATGAGTCATCATGATTTCATGCATCAGTAATGTACAGGTATTAATGGCATCTCATGCATGACTTAATGCAGGAACAATACCTTCATTAATGCATCAACTAAGGTATCTCAATCCTCATGACTTCTGAGTTATTAATGATGTTCATGTCTTCTTCCTATAGATCTGGCCAACAAGCTGACCAGTCACGGCCCCTACACACGGCGGCGTGCGTTGCCGCTTGGCGGTGGGCGTGTCTTGAGCTTGGGGAGTCAACGTGACCAACAACCAACCACATGAATGTCCCGCCCCGGACATACAAAGCAAAGCATTCATGCTACATCCATGCTGGCTAAATATACTGTCTATGCTTGCTAGCTGTCCATTCAAACGAAGTACACTGGATATAAACTCCCCAAACAAGCGAAAACCTACCAGTTTCACCCCACTGTCTCTGCCACCTCCCCCCATGCCTGGCCCCTCCGGTTTGTATCCCTGTATGTAAAGAGGGACTGGTCATAGAGTACCGGGTGATTCCCTACCGCCACGATCATTTTCTCCTCCTTTTGTTGACATATGGGAAATAACTGCGGTCTGGCTCTCCCAACATACACCCGGTTTGATTGGCTACTGCTTGTACTGTCAGATTTATATACGAGGGATTTGATTGGCTGACGCCTCCGTCGAGGCGGCAAAAGTAGAACATTGCTCTACTTTTGCAGCGAGCACCGCGAGAGAAGCTACGCTTTGCTCCCACAATGCAGTTCGGCGAATCGTGACGTCACCCCATTCAAAGTGAACGGGCAGAAGCGTTGAAGCGGCAACGCACGCCGCCGTGTGTAGGGGCCGTCACAGCAAAGTGTTGTAATCCTGATTAACTAAGCATTATTTTGTCATTACTTCATCATGAAGTGACCTGTTCCATCGTTTACACTGATAACCAACATATGATAATGGTCAACACTGACAGGGTCGGGGTCACACTTTGAATCACAGATGCTATGACGAACTGCATGACCGACCGACCGGGTCACCACTTTATCTGAAGGGGCACAAACATGATGGAGTAATGAAAAAGTCTTGCTTAGTTAATCAGGATTACAACACTTTGCTGTGACTGGTCACTTTAACTGCAGATATATAGGAAGAATACATGAACATCATTAATAACTCAGAAGTCATGAGGATTGAGATACCTTAGTTCAGTGTTTCTCAAACTTTTTCATACCAAGGACACTTAACCAATAAAAAAACACTCGCGGACCACCTAACTCCACAAATATCCCAAAACACATCGTTTTTCTAGAACAGAATACAAATCGCTTGAAAATGGGACAAACAAGTGGTAACATGTGTGACGAAGGTGTTGCGCTGGGCTATATCATGTAATTTAAAGTGAAAGTTAAGCTCGCTCCATTGCGGAGATATTCCGTGCGGAAAAACTCTAATTAATTAATTTATGTAAAATGTAAAATGTTACCAATATACTCACGGACCACTAGGGGGCGCTCACGGACCACCAGTGGTCCGCGGACCACACTTTGAGAAGCACTGCCTTAGTTGATGCATTAAAGGTGGGGTAGGTAAGTTTCAGAAACCGGCTCGAGATACACTTTTGTTATATTCCATGGAATGCTCTTAACATCCCGATAGCAATGAATAAAATGTCATCATCTGTGGAAGCCGTAGTACTGTAAAAAGCACGACCAATCCGATTTCCGCCCTGTCTATCAGCCTTCCATCTCGTGCACGCACAAATGTATCTCGTGCCCTCATTGGGCGTGCCGTCATTGGGCGTGCATCGCAGCAGTACTTCAATGACTCGCCAGCGACAGGCGGCCACTTTCACCAGTCTGCCGACGTCATGTGCGCGTTCGTGTGTGTTGGAGGAGGTGCTCTGTAAGGAAGTCTGAAGGAAGGGGCGGATTCTTTTCGGCTGTGTACTTTCAAATTCGAGTGCACTCAAGCCGGTTTCTGAAACTTACCTACCCCACCTTTAATGAAGGTATTGTTCCCGCATTAAGTCGTGCATGAGATGCCATTGATACCTGTACATTACTGATAGTTCATGATGCATGGATTCATGATGATTCATGTACCCTTACCGTATGGTGTTACCGATTTACCATTATGTAGTTCACCGACCAGCCTCACTCACATACAGGTACCAATGGCTTCTTTCAAAATTCCCTGTTTTTTAAATATGTTGCTGGCTTGAACGTTTGGACTTTCAGCCTCGTTTTAATTAGCGATTTCCTTCGAGAATAGCTTAAATTAAATCATTAGTCAGAAGTCCATCAGCAGTGCCAGTGTTTTACTGAAATGAACCCCCAGGGCTGCACCAACCTGGCATTACCTATACACTGATTTTATTCGAGCGTTCTCCTTTTTTTTGTTTCGCCTCTTTTTCACTACATAACTCCCCTGGCTGAACGCGAGACAGGCCCTAATTGGTGGAATATTAGAAACCATTATTCCTAATTAAACATCACAGAGCACACTGTCAGAGTTGGACTGGCGGAGTGATTTAAGACGTGCTGAACCTCTGGCTTGGTAACAAAGTCTATTAGTGGAGACGTACGAGGGACGCTTCAAATTGGCAAGCAGACGACACAACAAAACTCTGCCAGGTTTCACTGGAACAGGTGTGACTGTGTGTGTGTACGGATATGTGTGTGTGACTCCGACAGAACACATATGCACACTTCGCGATAGTCTTTCAACAGTTATACAAACTGTTGAGATGAAGAAGTGAAACATATACTATCTTTTAATGTATTAGCAACTCAATAAAAGACAATATTGTGAAGGTGGCAGATTGAATATGAACTCAACGCAGGTTCAGACACATTCATCCAGTCCTCAGCTGCATATAATCAGCTCATTACGGGCGTCCACTTTTAACCAATTCCACAATGTCCAGCAGCCAATCGTCGTGCTGCAGTCAAACTTTTAAAATGGTTCTCCACATTCATGTGTCGAGGTAATCCAAAAACCACACCTCATCAATCCAGATCTTCAGCATCCTCTTCATCCCACCTCCTCATCATATGACCAGTGTCTAGACCCCCGGGGCAGTACTCTACTCACGGCTGCACGTCCTGCACGATATCGGGATTGGGGTCTCATCGCCAAAGACTATAAACAATCTATCGTATCATGCATGTGTCAATAAATATTCTTGAAACAAAGACAATGAAATCTTTCCTGATTGAGTTTTAGCAGCAGCTGTTCTCAACTAAATGGCAACTCTAGTAAAAAATAGATTGATATTCGTAAAAGATGAAGGTCCTGTAACTCAGTTCCAACACTTCATTTATTACCGTACCAAATAATTACAGACTGCTCAATTAACCCGTTCTATTAACTTCTTTTCAACAGCAGCGGTGAGCTACTAAAGTTACTATTTCTTTAGCCCCCCCCTCTCGAAAAATATGGGTTCTTAATATTTGTATTCTCTCTCGGTCGTCCTCAGACGAGCCCTCCATCGTCGCTTCCAGTCATCCCGGTTCTCCATACATCTGGCCAGTTCACCATCCGCTGCGATGTTTCTGCGGACTCCCGCTGCTGGAAGTATAGCATTTGGGATGACTTTGTTCTTCATGGTTGGCTTTACTATCCTGATTAAGGACTGGGGGGCGCAACTCCTCTCAGTCCTGGTTTTTAGTTCAGAGTGTCCTTCTCCTAGATGGGTTGCCTTCCATGGCTATGAGCCCCATCTGCCCCTGCTATTTGCCCATAGCTGGGGAGCAGTTTTAGGGAACGGTGCCTTGCTCAGGGACACCTCGGTAGCACTTGGTCCTTCCGGGACTTGAACTGGTGACCTTCCAGTTGCCAAGGCAAGTCCCTATGGACTTCGCCACCACCACCCTTAAATTGACCAATATTTGTGTTGCATGTTTAAATCCTAGAACAATGCTTATAATGTTAAACAGCATTGGTGCATAAGTAAGATATATTAAGAGGGTGCAAAGTAAACTGTGAGGCGCATATAAATTACCCCTGGAATCTACTTTCACTTTGTTTCCTGTGAATGCTTACCACTTGGAAGGCATTTCAATCCGTTGAGAGGTCTTCGGACTCTGGTACTAACAAGAAAGAATATTTTAGAGCATTAACAACAGTAAGAGTTACCAGTAGGATACTTTTTGTTGACTTAAACTGGACTATAACGTCTTCAGTTGTCGTCAACTAAAACAAGACTGAAAGAATGTGAAGAAAAAAACGCATTTTATCTAGAAAGTAAGATTAAGATTTAAACTAAAATGGCTGTCTCCGACTCTCATTTGGACAAACAACGGATACATACTTAACACCTGGAGACACATGAATTTGACAATCTTAGGATAAGAAGAAATGTACTTTGTTCCATTCCTGTGTGAGTGTAGCTTAAGGGGTGTCAAACTCAATTTCATCGCGGGCCACATCAGCGTTATGGTTGCACTCAAAGGGCCGGTTGTAACTATATAAATATACATATATATAAATATAAATAAAATAATGTGTTATATTACATTATTGCCTCTGAATTGGATTATTATCGGGTAGGATAATGACCATGATAATGACTTAGTAATTAACTACGTCTGAAAGCAAATAATTGCAAGTCTCTTCAGTGCGCATGTCACTAAACGAGATGCATTGTGGGACATGTAGTTTATGGACAACCTGATTCTGTAAAGTGGCATTTAATCGTATAATAACAGGGTTGCCAACTCTCACGCATCTGGCGTGTGACACACGCTTTCACTCTCAATCTCACGCTGCCCAAACTATTCTCACGCCAAAAACAAGATGAACCGGCGATCGTTTTTTGTTAGTTATTTACAATGTTGAGTTGACAGTTGCTCAAGCTGTCGATCCGCTCCCTCCCCGCCCCCCCCTCCCACTCTTAACAACGTTAACAGATAGCAGAGCAGTGGGAGACGGTTGCTCAATCCCCGACCCGTATGGCGCATGCGCAGATCTGAGATCCAGGCCAAAATAGAGTCAGAGTATATGAGAGTGACAGTGTGTTAATTAATATATTTGGCAGTTTCAAGTAAGTCTGTAGATTTGTTTGCGTGCGTTTCAGGTATAGGCCTCTCACGATAATTAATTTAGTTGGATACATTTTCCCGGAAATTATTGCGATAAACGATAATATTGTCGGCACCGTTGTATGACCATTTTAGACCACTGACATAATGATAATATATAATAATAATTCAAGTACATCCTTTCAAACTGCTAGTCACATCCTCATGTAAATAGCAATTTATCGAGTTCATTTTTATTTATCGTACGATAAATCAATGAATTGCTTATCGCGACAGGCACACAATAAAACAGTGGAAACAAACATGTGTGTGACTTTCATTAGTGAATGAAACTGTGTGTCCTTTATAGTCTGTGTCCAATATTGTGTATTTGAATATATTGTATATATATCCTATATATGCTAAGGTCCCGCTGCTGACACGATAGCAGTAATTTAGTGTGCATATGTGTAATTAAACCCATGATATCAACATCTCACTCCAGCCAGGTACCCAAAGTTGGCAACCCTGTAATAAAGGAATTACATTCTTTGCAAGCTCTTGCGGGGCCACATAAAATGAAGTCTCTGTC
This sequence comes from Champsocephalus esox, assembly GCA_036324585.1. Lineage (NCBI taxonomy): Eukaryota > Metazoa > Chordata > Actinopteri > Perciformes > Channichthyidae > Champsocephalus > Champsocephalus esox. Next base: position 7,067,673 of record CM070483.1, on the reverse strand, counting down.
CGGATGTGGCCCCCGGGCCTTGAGTTTGACTCCCCTGGCTTAAAGGATATGGACTCCAAATGAAGGTTGTTAATGAATCTCCAACACTTGTTTTGGATACCCTGAAGTGTGTTACAGACTACAGGACACGGTGTGTGTGTGTAATAACTGAGCTGATGTTGTCCCAGTGTTGACGATGTTCAATCTTTCCTTCTGCTTTAGTGTGCCCACGTCCCTCCGTCCCAGCGTGACGCCTTCTTGATGATTTCAGGTTTGGGTTTATAGGAGCTTTACGACCTCAGACCTGCTGTCACACACATTAAACACAGACACGCACATGGGGAGGAACAACACACACACACACACACACACACACACACTCAAGCTCAGTGTTACACGCTTACATGTCAACCTGGCGCACAGCGGCTTCATTGTCATTCCGCCCCACAGTCACTCCCGCCCTTTAATGGCACACAGACACACGGGACGCCAATGCTAAAACATGCCATGTGAAAGGTTTGATTCTGTTTGGAGGTCCTATTATGATTTGTGGGTGTCTCCATTTCCTGTAGTGTGTTCTGTAGGTTTTGGTGAATGGTCTGCAAAGGCTTAAATCCCTGTGTTCCCTCCAGAGGGAGTTTCTCTCCCACACACTCCAAAGTGTTCATTACATCAATGTGAAAACTGTATGTTGTTTCCAATGCTGTTAAAATAATAATGTCCTAATATTGTGTTTGTGGCGCTCAGATGTTACTCTATAGTAAAGTAGTAGAGGCTTATGTATCCAAGCATATGGGATGAATAATTGAGAATGTGTCTGTAGTACACAACACACACACACACACTCACACACTCTGCCAACCATTCAACAGGTGCAGGTTTATGGTGGAAATGGCGGGGGCGCTTCTGTGGGAAATGTTAATTTCCTGATTTTTTTTGGTGGTAAAATTGGCTGCTGAGAGCCAGCCAGTTGATATTGTTTGCCTCTCTGAAACACTCACTCACACACACTGACTGACCACTGTCGTAATCATCACATATGACCTCTTAAACACATGAATTACATTTCTAAATATGTCACTCCGATTCTCAGTGAAGTGCTAAACCCAAAGTCCAATGAGCGTGTTGAAAAGAGGATGTCGAAAATGTGCCAGATATCCAAGTCAAGGAGGAAACCATGTTCACATCGCATTGCTTATTTGGCTCAGATCCCAATAGCAATATATTTACAGATTTTGGTGCTTAAGTGTTTTGACCAGAGAGAGTTTTGGATTCACATTTCTATATTAGCAGCAAAAGCCGTATCAGGAGCAATACGTAGAGTAGTAGTGACTGTAGAAGCATTATGTGTAATTGTGTGGAGGTTGTAGGAGCTGTTACTCTCCAGTATTTAAAGTTCAAAGTTATGCTACAGATGCCTTTTTTCATTTATTTTTAAACACGTCCTTCAAGATTGAGCATTGAGATTCCCGGATCACAATCTGGAGGATCAGGGAGACAAGGAGGCAACAAATCGAGAAATGAGAGAGGACCCTTTTTGCATTTACTCAAATCTCCCCTTCCTCCCCTCCACACATTTGCCTGCACTGTAACATATGTGAATTTCTCAGTTGTGTTCTCACGGCCAAGAAGACATATTTTAGTCCCCATCACACCAAAGTAGTGATTTCCGCTTGGCAATGACTCGCTTATGAACACGTCTACGTGTATTATATGTAAAGGCGTTTGTTTTGACACAGGAAATAAGGAATATGTGTGTATCATATTTCTACAGTAATGCTCAGCATGTTACTACACAACACACACACACACAGACACACACACAGCGGGGTGTCTTTGTCTTTCTCAAAAACTTTTTGCTGTTTAATTGTTTTGTCTTTGTTCCTTTAATTATTACTGGTATAACTAGATTTATCAATTCGAATTATTATTTGAGGTTGCTTTAATTGGGAACTTATGGTCGAATCCATGAAGGTCCATATACAGTGTGGACTAGTGTTGCCACATCGTTTGCAATTAGAGTAGCTAGCACTAGCTACAAGAGATGCTAAAAGTCACCAGATTACATCACACACTGATCGGCATCATTGTTCATGTACTCACAGAAATGGCGGTGCTCACACTCGGCTAAAGTACACCACTTCCGCACACTTGGAAAGATTGCAATCCAGCTAAAGTTTCCGAGCCAGATGGTCAACGTATAGACGGCTAAACTCCCACCTCTGCACGTCTTCCTTCCTGCTCCACGCCCACTGACTGAAGAGCAGAGGAACTTTCTCTTTTGGCAGAACAGCCGGGACTACCGTTACTCTGAGCAGCATGCATTGCAATGGATAACAATATATCATAGTCACAAGAATCTTTTCCTGATGGTTTGAATGAGACGCCAATTGTGTAACTATTTAGAAAGTAAGTCGGAAAGAGGGTTTACTGTACTTTGAACATTTAAAATATATTATTAACATTTTAAATTGTATACCCCGTTTATCTAGGCCCTTTTTGTTTTGTTTTATGTATATATGTCACACTGTGGGACTGTGGGACTGCGGGACTCGAGATTTCTGGTTGTATAACACATGTCGTAATTTTGACAATAAAGCTGACTTTGACTTTGAAAAGCCAATTTGGAAACACTGGAGTGGACTGAATGCTCGAGAGGTGCCAGTTCACTGCCAAGGTACCCTCGACTAAGGCAGCAAACTCCTCAATTCTCAGGGGGGACAGTACTTACCCATAAGGGGAGAAATTAGAGTACTCAACTATTATTTTAAGACCTGTTAATTCATTATAATTCATTATATATTAGCAGGACCCTGAAACTAGCGGACATAATGGAATGCTGTTGTTTTCAATGGGCCGTATTATGCTAATTTTCAGGTTCATATTTGTATTGTACGCCTCTCTGTGACATGTTTCCATGCTTCAATGTTGTTTATTTGTATCTTACTGCCTGGACAAAGGGATTTTAGACTTTGCAGACCACTTACAAAAAACCTATATAACACACTACGGGAAAGGGAAAACCCCAAAGAAGCATAATAGGGTTCCTCCAAAACCTTTGCTTTTCCTGCAATGAATATTTCTAATGTAGATCTAGATGTAAGTTGCTTATAGTTAGTTGGTTTGGGACTTCCAAATGAATGAAATGTAGTTTGAGATTCATGTCCTTTTTAGGCATTATACTACACTGAACAAAAATATTAAAAAAAACCAGGCAGTATCTGTTGTGAGGGGTAGGATTAGGGTAAAGGTTAGGGTAATGTTGTGAATCGAGTGGCCTGTGTTCGTCGTCCATAACATAGGCCTGCCCATACCATAACCCCACCACCACCATGGGCCACTCGATTCACAACATTACCCTAACCCTACCCCTACCCCTACCCCTCACACCAGATACTGACTGGTTTCCGGACCCCCCCCAATAAAGCAAAACTGCACGTTTCAGAGTGGCCTTTTATTGTGGCCAGCCTAAGGCACACCTGTGTAATAATCATGCTGTCTAATCAGAATCTTGATATGCCACAACTGTGAGGTGGGATGGATTATCTCGGCAAAGGAGAAGTGCACACTATCACACATTTTTTCAGATTTGTGAACAATATTTGAGAGAAATGGATATTTTGTGTATTTAGAAAATGTTTTAGATCTTTGAGTTTGTGATTAGACAGCATGATTATTGCACAGGTGTGCCTTAGGCTGGCCACAATAAAAGGCCACTCTGAAACGTGCAGTTTTGCTTTATTGGGGGGTCTAGGGAGGTCCGAAAACCAGGCAGTATCTGTTGTGAGGGGTAGGGGTAGGGTTAGGGTAAGGGTTAGGTTAATGTTGTGAATTGAGTGGCCTGTGTTCGTCGTCCATAACATAGGCCTGCCCATACCATAACCCCACCACCACCATGGGCCACTCGATTCACAACATTACCCTAGCCCTATCCCTAACCCTACCCCTACCCCTCACACCAGATACTGACTGGTTTCCGGACCCCCCCCAATAAAGCAAAACTGCACGTTTCAGAGTGGCCTTTTATTGTGGCCAGCCTAAGGCACACCTGTGAAATAATCATGCTGTCTAATCAGCATCTTGATATGCCACACCTGAGAGGTGGGATGGATTATCTCGGCAAAGGAGAAGTGCTCACTATCACAGATTTTTTCAGATTTGTGAACAATATTTGAGAGAAATGGTTATTTTGTGTATTTAGAAAATGTTTTAGATCTCATGAAAAATGGGAGCAAAAACAAAAGTGTTGCGTTTATATTTTTGTTCAGTGTAATAAGTTGATGTTTTAGGCAAACTTTTAAAATAAAGGAGAGAAAGTGGGATAAAGAGGAAGTGATTGAGTGTGAGGAAGGAAGAGAGCAAGGAAGTGAGAGAACTAGAAGAAGGAGGCATGAGAGCGATGACTATATGAGAGAGGAAGAGGGTGAATTTAGGGGGAGAGGAGGATAGCGAGAGAGAGGGATGACAGAATGAAGAGAGAGATGAATAGACGGCAGAGGTTGTTCGGAGAGGAATGCTGACAAGTCTCTTTCAAGTGTTGGAGACCGACAAACACACACACACACACACACACACACACACACACACACACACACACTCAGGTCTCAGTGGAGGGCAGGTGTAGACAGCACCACCATCTGTGTATCAAAGCGTCAAATATTACTACTGACACACACATTTTAACATAGGGTGTGTGTGTGTGTGTGTGTGTGTGTGTGTTTATGTGTGTTTGCGGAAAAGTGATATACGTAAGCAGAATCCAACAGATCAGTTGTGTAGGTGTTCTGTATGAGCATGTCTGGTATAAAGAGTACATCTAAGTAGGCGCACTAGGTTCACCCTACTTTAAAAACATGTGCTCCTCACTGATAATGGGGATTGGTCCAATATCTTCATAAATCAACATACATTACTGTCAACAAGCTTCTGCGTGTGTGCCTCAGATACAGGGGGAAAAGTTCATGATTTCTCGGGCAATAAAAACATCCCACAAATCATTAATTTGGTTCATATTGCTACAGAACGAGAAAGCGTTATAAAGATATCATTCAGTACTTACTGTGCCATTCAACAGCAGCGTAGGCAAGGCAACACAACTCATCCCAAGCATCCAAAAAACAACACTTAGAACACGCTTAATAACCGAGGCAGTCCTTTCAAAATGCATTGAATCCATTGGCTAGTGATAGCAAAAAGAACGGGCTCGTATTGAACACTATTTGATGCTAAGTGCCAAACTGTCAAGGATAAGAAACGGGTAACGATACGTCCACACGGTTCCGTCGCGTTGAAGCTTGCCGGTGGGCGTGTCTGGCGCGCGACCAACAACCAATCACATTAATCTCCCGCCCCGGACACACAAGCACGTGTTTTGATTGGCTTGCGTTTGTACTGGCATATGATTTGATTGGCTGGCGCTTCTGTCGACGCTTGAAAAGTTGAACTTTTCCCAACTTTCAGCGCGAGCAACGGAGGCAAAGCGACGGAACCACAATGCAGTTCGGCAAAGCCCCATTCAAAGTGAATGGGAAGCGTCTCCGTTGAAGCACGCGACGGAACCGTGTGGACGTACCGTGACCTCCGGGTCTGTCCAATGTGAAGCAAACGCATGAGTGCCTTAAACCTGCTTTATTTGTGATGGCCAGCAGGGGCCGAACAAACTGGTTGCAAAAATAGTTTAGATAAATTGTAAAGAAGTCTATGTAATGATTACCCTACTTCCCACTTGATTTATTACCTCAGTAAACATTTCGCAAATGACGTAAGGGATAAATTGCTAGTTTCAAGTCTTCTTCAACTTAGCATCATGTTCATTTTGTGAATGATGGTCCCATCAAAAGTCAAATAAACAATAAAGGGTGGGGTTAGCTTGGACATGTCGCAACAAAATACTTTTCTTGTTTGGATGTTGTCCTTGTTTTTGTCTAAAGCTTTAACCTTTTTTATGTTAAATGAAAGTTAACGTTAACATGGATAACATGTTGGTCACCTTACATTACCTCTGTAAGGCTCCACTTCTTATATACTGTCTACATGTCACATGCAACAGGTATCGGACACCAATGCAGACGGTAGAGAAGTCAGAAGGATAAATATATAGTTTATTTCTGAAAGAACGTATGGAAGTGACGGCAGTACTGACAAGCAGAAGAACAATGGGCTGAATCTAATCAGAGAAAATCGGACGCAGGTAGGTGACTGGCTTATAAAATAAATGTACAATGATACAGCCAACAGTTTGGATGAACATTGTCACAAACGTATTTTCGTGGACATCAAAACTGAAACAATAACTTTCACTTGAAACAAGAGACTCACGAAGTGTTCAGGGATCTTGAGACATCTGAAGGCCAGGTCCCTAAAACTGTACTTTCAAGACTAAAAGCGCTCATCAGAACCTTCATGTGAACATCATGAAAGGATGGAGCTGAAAGTCCTACTGTTTTGTTTGATGGAAGCCGTCAGTATCTTCATTCTTTTGGTGCTGCTAACTTTAATGCAAATGATAGCTATTTCACAATTTCCCAGAAGTGCTTCACAGCCATGTTCAATTTGAGACGACACTTTTTAAATTCAAGCACTACACAACAAAAAACATAGTGTCCGCAGTACAGTGTACTGTATGGACATGTTTGACTTAAGACCGCATTGAAATATGATTCTGGTATATAGTCAAAGTAACCTGGACGGTTTGGTTTGAGGGGAACATAGAAGATGTTAAACTTAAGGTCATGAGAAAATGCAAATACTTCAAGTGTCCTGCAAGAAACCTTTCACGCTTAATGTTAAATATTTGACGGCGTGTGTGTGTGTTTGTGTTCAAACTCCATAAATTAGAATGAGATGAATAGTTAAATATGAAAATGTGACAGGCTGGTCGTTTGACGCTTGTGCACATTGACAAGAGACATCTGCCCTGGCCTGTGGAGAGAACGAGCTGAGTGACTGGGTGTGTGTGTGTGTGTGTGTGTGTGTGTATGTGTGTGTGTGTGTGTGTGTGTGTGTGTGTGTGTGTGTGTGTGTGTGTGTGTGTGTGTGTGTGTGTGTGTGTGTGTGTGCATGCGTATGTTTCTGTATTTTTGTATGTGTGTGTCATTTTGTGCATGTGTGTGCGTGTGCGTGTGTGTGTGTGTGTGTGTAGAAAACATATTTACATTTGTTCCTGGGCATGTGTGCAGTTTCACAAGTGTGTGTTTGTGTCTGTATTTTTGTCTGTGTGTGTAATTTTGTGCATGTGTAGTGTGTGTGTGTGTGGTGTGTGTGTGTGTGTGTGTTGTGTGTGTGTGTGTGTGTGTGTGTGTGTGTGTGTGTGTGTTAGTGTAGACGCCAGCTTCTGTCAGAAGAGGGGATGAAAGGATGAGGAAGTCTCGAGAGAACAATGGGATGAACACACAACGGATGACGGAGGGAGGGACGGAGCGCGACACACTGCTGCAGCCGCATCAGTCTGATTAAAACACACGTTCGCTTATCTAATACTTTAATGAAATATTAACACAGTTTACTGTAATTAAATTAAAAGGGGAGTCAGCAGTGAGATTAGCGGCCATGTCAGAACAACCTTAGGAGGATAACCTCCCCCCATAATGAATACCAGGGCATAAGCTTAGCCGCTCTGCTGTCACACACACACACACACACACACACACACACACACACACACACACACACACACACATACACACACTGATGCTAGTAATGAGCGTGTACACAGACAAATTAACTAGGGCAGCTCCACACATATTGCACAACATGTATCTTAGTTCAATGGGTTTTCCCTCTAAGAGATGTTCAATAAAAAGGTGGCACTCCACAAGTAGTGTCTTCAACATGGAAGCACAACGGTCTCTAGAAAACTGAACAGCAACAGCACAGGGAAGTTATCGTAAACTTTATTTCACTCTTCTTCTACTGTACCAACAGCTTGTGTTGTGAAAACAAGAAAACTGCTGTAAATGGTTGTGTGTTTCAGGGACCGCTGACAGTTGTCCGAGAGTTAGATAGTTACATTCCGTTATCAGGGCATGCAATCCACGAAAAGCTTACAAAGTCACTTCGTTATTAACCACTTTTATCAGCCATGGTAAAAATCATAGATAGCATAAAGTATGTATTCTTTGTGACATCGCCCAGAGGTTTCTGAAGAGCAGAGCTCAAAGGTAGTGCGTGTTGGCACCTTCTAACCCAGGGGTGTCAAACTCAATTTCATTGCGGGCCACATTCGCATTATGGTTGCACTCAAAGGGCCGGTTGTAACTTTAAGACTATATAAAAATACATATATAAATATTTAACATATATAAAATAATGTATTATATTACATTATTGGCTCTGCATTGGATTATTATCGGATAGGGTAATAACTTCATAATTAACTACGTCTGAAAGAAGAAGTCTGGGGCAAATATTTGTAAGTCTCTTCAGTGACAATGTCACAAAATGATTTAAAAAGAAAAGCCAAATTCTGAGAAAAAAAGTCAAATTTGAGATGCATTGTGGGACAAGTAGTTTATGGGCAACGTGCCTCTGTAAAGTAGCATGTAACCGTATAATAAAATCATATTTTTTTCAAGCTCTTGTGGGGCCACATAAAATGAAGTCGCGGGCCGGATTTGGCCCCCGGGCCTTGAGTTTGACACCCCTGATCTAACCCCTGTCTAATGTAGAAATGGGCATGCTCTGTTAAATTGAGGCAGGCTAGATGTAGGCAGCAGAGCAGATTACTAAAATATGTGAGTTATATAAACAAATGTTTGGCATAGGTGTAAATATAGGAAATGTTGAAATAGGGACTACAACTTTTTTTGTAGCAAGCTCAAAACAGGTTTATACCTGGAGCTCAGTTGGGAATTGTGACATGGGGGTTTATGAAAATTGCTTTCTTTTGGAACTAGCACCAAGAGGCCATTTGGTGCTATCAGTGCTAGTTGGCTAAACCCGGTTTGTCAACCTCAATTGGCAACACCTTTTGTCCAACAGTAACGGCCCGTCCACCCAGCGGCGTGCGTTGAAGCTTCCAACGCTTCTGCCCATTCACTGTGAATGGGGTGACGTCACTTTTAGCCGAACTGCATTTTGGGAAGCGACGTGGAGCGTTGCTGGCGTTGTAGGCTTCAAAAGTTGAGCAATGTTCAACTTTTGATGCCTCAACGCCAATGAAATTCCGTTTTTGCAAATCTGCCAGTACAAGCGCTAGCCAATCAAACCGTGTGTATGCTGGGAGCGACGACGCAGGTCATTTCCTCATATTAAAAAAAATGGAGGGAAAATTAATTATAGCGGTAAAGAATCACCCGGTGCTGAATGATCAGTCTCTGTTCATCTACCGGGATACAAACCGGAGGAGCGAGGCATGGAGGGAGGAGGCAGAGACAGTGGGTGAAACTGGTAGGTTTTCGCCTGTTTGAGGATTTTATATCCAATTTACTTCGTTTTAACATTGCTCTTGCTTTGTATGTCGGGGGGGAGATTCATTTGATTGGTTGTTGGTCGCGTTGCTCGCAAAAAATCCCCAAGCTTCAGACACGCCCACCTCCGAGCGGCAACGCACGCTGCTGTGTGGACGCTCCGTTATCAGACGTTTTTTTGGTCAACAAACTAGTGCTAGGTTTTTGTCTTTGTGTATATGGAAACACAGTACACCGTCATGTTAGGACTGCATTGTACAATAAGGTTTCCCTAATTACAGATTATACCATCGCTTCACATTGAGCTGCCACCTTGCCCGAGGTCTAAGAGCAAGGTTTAGTTATGTATCTAGTTATCATTATGCCTATGTATATAAATTAACTTAATTTAAACAATGATCATGCATGGTCACATGAATGCAGCTTTAATTATCTATTCTATGATTCTTGTAACTGTATTTTGTGTAGTAGTTATTCTGTATTATGTTGTGTTGTTATCGGGTTTCTCTTGTTTAAAAAGAAAGGGATTCTAATGTGAGAGAGACAGCTTGAATAAATAAAGATTAAATAAAAAAGAATTCCCATACTCCCCGTGTGATTCACATGAATATTGAAATGAGAGGATTACCTTTGTGTTTGTGTGTCATGAGAAATGAGCTTTAACTGTTAATCATGAAAGGTATTAGGCTCTAATAATGACTCGACTAAGTAGAATCAGAATTATGAATGAAAAATAATACCATTAAGTGTGTGTGGTGTGTGTGTGTGTGTGTGTGTGTGTGTGTGTGTATGTGTGTGTGTGTGTGTGTGTGTGTGTGTGTGTGTGAACTAGCATTACTATACTTGTGGGGACCTAAATCTGTTTACATAGTCACGTGTGGGGACTGGCTTCCCTTATGGGGACAAATTGGAGGTCCGCATGAGGGGGATCATTAATTTTAGGGTGAAGACTTGGTTAGGTTTAGGATTAGGGTTAGGGTTAAGTTAGGGTAAGGGTTAGGCATGTGTTGGTTATGGTTAAGGTTAGGATAAGTCTCCAGGAAATCATGTAAGTCAATGTAATGTCCCCTGAAGTGATGTATACATGGTGTGTGTGTGTGTGTGTGTGTGTGTGTGTGTGTGTGTGTGTGTGTGTGTGTGTGTGTGTGTGTGTGTGTGTGTGTGTGTGTGTGTGTGTGTGTGTGTGTGTGTAGTGGGCGTGACACTGAATTAAAGCTCCCAATTAGCCAGAAATGTTTGATCTGCATAAACGAGGCCTGACCCAACAAACACACACACACGCACGAGAACGCACGCACACACACACTCTTCTGAAAGCACGTTTGCATAAGAGTGTGTATGTGTGTGTTTGTTAAAGAGGGAGAAGTCAAGAGATAAAGAAACATACTATCTTTTCTTTGGTAAAGAAATGTGACATTAAAGCCGGATTAATAATAAAAATGATTGCGATGGATATTTTGTAAATCCAAGGATTTCGGTGGCATTCCCGAGTTATATTTCTGAAGAGAGACCGAAGGAGAGAGAGGGATTTAGAAGTGAGTGTGTTTAATAACATTATCATAATTCATCAGATAACACTGACTTTATTGGTATAGCAATTACCACTACAGTTATCTGCCACCTGCTGCTCGTTGTTGTCCTTTCATTGTTTCTGTAATCATGACCATCATCTTCATCATCATCCTTTGCTGGTTAGTAATATCGACAATTAATTAACTGTACATAATCTTTCACTTGTATCCCAAACCCTTATCTGAGCCGCTGGTGTTAAACGTTCTGTTTTAACTCTGTAACCATCTTGATTAGTGATGGAAACGATAAGGCTCTTAAACCTCATCATCCTCATGATAAGTCGAAAGTCGAAAGACCTCGCAATAGTCTTTTTGTTTAGCCATGGATCTTCCAAGATTCTCAAGACTGATACCAGTGTCCCTAAACAGGAGATCTGAATGTTAGCCTTTGACCCCTCAAAGGATACTGTAGGACAGGGGTCTCCAACCTTTCTTCATGAGAGCTACTTTGAAAAAATGAAAGTGGCCAAGAGCTTCTTGCATCACATCGCTTACATGTATTCACAGAGCGCTCATCAGTTGAATTAAGCTACTTTTGTACACGTGTGAAATTGCAATACCTAAAGCTTATCAAAAATCTTAACTTCACATCAAGGTCCAAGAAAACGAAAATGTCTCACATATTATTATGGCCCAGTAAGTACATCACTGAAAATTCACATAAATGTCCTTAATCACCACCTTACAAGCATTTCACTATTTTGTACAGTCAGTGAGATGAATGGCGCTGCATGGAGTCCACCACACAGGTGTATGCTGGAGTGTACCCACTTAGGTTCACTCTAATAGAGTCATTTAAATGTTCTGTATTTAGATTTCATTCATGTCAGAAAAAGCTGCTTCACAAAGGTCTGTAGAACAGAACCAAATGAAGCAGACATGTTCAGCGCTGCTTGGTGAATGTTCTTATAGTTTTCTGTGTCTACAAGGCTCCAGAAATGTTGTGAGTTTTTCTGAGACTTAAGCTGAGCATGATTTTGGAGATCTCCACAGGATTGACACTGAACAGTTCAGCCATCGTTTTCTTCTTCTTCTTCGTCTTGACATGAAATTATAAACCATAACAAATCAATTGTATATGTCTAGCCTCCCTATATCTGTGTGTGAAATTGTTCCATCCTCAAAAACAAAAACTAATGCTTCTGCAGTCTAGCTGCAGCTTCTATCTTCTGTTTAAAAAAAAGACACTGAATGTCTTGAATGTGGCATCACACACATGACTTGAGTCTGAAGCTATGGTCTGAACACAGCAGACAACAGGAGTATTTACAACAGCATTATAAAAACAAAAATAGTGCATGTGGGTGTACACTTACATTCTCTGTTTTACTGTTACATGAATCCCATGAATGTATGAGATTAAGTTAGCTTCACATCTCAATCAGTGATTAAGTGAATAATAACCGTTTCTATCGGGTCACCGTCAGCCTGTCACTCATTATTTTCAGGGAGGGGGCAGGGTTTGGAGGAACGGAGAGGAGACGGTGATCGCGGAAGCTTTCCTCCTGCCTTCACAAACTGTACACATGTATTTATCAACTGAAAATAGCAAGTGGACATTCATACTCTGCAATCCAAGACTTGATTAAATCCACAAAAAACCTGACATGACGATAACGGGTGTTTTTCAAAAAACACAAATCCCTCCCTGTGTGTCTCTGAGCCGCAGCGACAGGGCCTGATTCAGAGCGGGTCACTCTGCTGTTGGTTCTGGACTGCTTTAGGTGGAGAAAGCAGACTGCTCCGTGTGTGGTGTCGCTGTGTCGCTGTCACGTCTGTTCCTTGATCTCTGCGTCACCGACCAATTTTATAATCGTGTGACAGAAACTATTCTAAAATAAAAAAACGTATTGTCCAGCCGCAGCCGAAAAATCAATAAGCAACTGCCCATTCACTTTGAATGGGGTGACGTCACGCTTAGCCGAACTGCATTGTGGGAGCAAAGCATAGCTTTTCTCCCATTGCTCTCCCGGGGAGCAATGGGAGTGAGGGAGGAAGGGGGGTATCTGCCTGGTGCCTTGCTCAAGGGCACCACAGCAGGGCAGGAGGTGAACTGGGACCTCTCCAAGTAGCAGTCCATATTTTAGTTCTGGTCGGGGACTTGGACCGGTGACCCTACAGCTCCCAGTCCAAGCCCCTACTGACTGAGCCACTGCCGGACCAGGTCTTGGGGCCGTACATGAGGATGGGCTTAATGGTTGTCCTGAACAGACAGAGCTTCATGGCGGACAGAATAGATAGAGTTTTGTTGCGTTTTGGCAAGTCAGACCGCCATATTTGTCCAGTTTTATGTCCAGTTTCTTGCATACCGCCCAGGCTTTGGTTCTTCAAGAGAGGAAGTCTTTCCAAGAGTACATGATAAGTAATCCCAGATTTGAAATCATTGACCAAAGCGGTGGATTCACTCGCCTTGTTTATCAATGACTGACAGTAAATACACATTTCTTTCACTTTGCTTTTAGGCTCTTTAAATTCTGTATTTTGAGTGCACCGTATGATCTTTTATGTAAAAATCTACTTTCATCACCTTGTAGCAGCTTTACACAGAATACAGCATTGATCTGGGAAATTTGGAATGTTATCGTTTTAACTGTTCCCCCGATATTAAGCCTTAAATGGGAAAGTTAGGCAACACTTTGTGGATCTGTTGTTAGATTCTGTGAAACAGGAACTGGATAAGTGTGGTCGGAGAAAGAAGAAGGACCTGGAGGAACCTCGCCTCCTGTTTTCCACTTACAGCCCGTCCACCTTGTTTGTCGTGATGGGCCAGACGCAAATCTGCCACCTCCCTTTTTCCCATTGGTGGGAATAAGTTGTTCCACCTGGCGACCGCATGGTGATGGATGATGATTGGCCGGCCGGATCAGGGTCTGCCGTGTATTTCCATACATCATCCGACTCTCTCTCTCTGCCCCGACAATCTGCACCTGTGCCGCCTCGCTTCCCCGAAAATACCTCTGATTAATGTTCGGAGCTGGAGAGGGGAGCAGAGCGGGGAGATGCTGTGGTATTAATTAAACCAAGCCTAACACCCCCCCACCCCTGGTATACATGTGACGGAGGGAAAGAGATAGAGGGAAGGACAGATGTAAGGAGAACACAAGGATGGGGTAATGAGAAAGAAGTAAAAGGACACAAAATGGAAAAGACGTATAAAGATGGGGAATGTAAACAAGCATGTAGTACGTTAATAAGGAAAGAAAGATGGAAATATATATCAGAAGAGGTTTAAACATACACAGAAAGGAAGCAAACAAGAGAGAGAGAAACAGATGTTCAAAAAGCAAGAAGAAATGGTAATCTTGAAAGAGAAAGCAAATTATATGGAGAGATAAACGATGAAATGGATATAGAGAGAGGGAAATAGAGAAACAGAGAGATAATGTGGATGGATGAATGCCCCCCTGCAACCGTGCAGAGGTTGCTTCTTTTTGGTCTAAATATGTTTTTGCTAATAATAAAATCAGCACCTAGCTGCTCAGATAAATAACCCTTATCTTGTGAACTTGCACACTGGGTTTTTGTGTAAATATAGTTTGGTATAACATCTGTGTTTGCAAGGTCACATCAGCCACTTAGCCTCATTTGTTGACAATAATACACAAGTGAGATCATGAGCAGGAGTTGCAGTCGAAGGCAAAGGATATGTGCTAGACTTCAAATCAGGGGATAGCAAGTTCAAACCCCACTGCAGTCAGCATGTCGTTGTGTCCCTGGGCAAGACACTTCACCCCAAATTGCTCCTGTGGGATTGTCCTTAGCAGGGGCGTAACAAGGTTGTGATTGGCCCTGGTGCAAATATTGTTTTGGGCCCCCCCATCGCCCCAAACATAAGCGCACGCTGATGCGCTCACACATGCACGGACATACACAACCACTCAGAAGCGCCACATGTATGCTATCAACAACAGCCTGCCCTGGCCTCAGACCACCACAGCCTGACCACGGCACAGAAAACTAAGAAGTGGATTAAACCTGTTTCCTTGATGTGCGTCTCTGGGGAATGGGCCAGAAGGCCTACATAGACCGGTTGCTATAATATAGCTTTTGATCTTGGCGTCGGGGGTCTCAATAGCGCCATAGTGTCCCCTATCGATTGGGGCCCTTTGGGGAACTGTTGGACCACCGCCGGGCACAGCCAAATCCAGCCTCTCCTCCTGGCTGGCTGGAGAAGAAGGTTGCACAGCCACGGCCACGGATACAGCTTCACTCGTGGAGCTAGATGGCAATGATGGTGGTGAGGCAGGTGAGCTATCGTTAGCTACCGCTGCACTTCAACATTGCTAACGTTAGCGCTCGATTTCGAGGACGATGTATGACCAAAAAAACGGTATAATTTAGTCAGTTTAGCTGCTACATCTCCTTGTTCTCTCTTGTCCTTTCTCGTTTGAGCGCTGCTCTT
This sequence comes from Champsocephalus esox, assembly GCA_036324585.1. Classification (NCBI taxonomy): domain Eukaryota; kingdom Metazoa; phylum Chordata; class Actinopteri; order Perciformes; family Channichthyidae; genus Champsocephalus; species Champsocephalus esox. The sequence goes on along the minus strand of CM070483.1, from coordinate 7,052,314 downwards.
GTGCTTTGGTTTGCTGCACATTATAAATGCAAGCTATTACATTTCTTATAATGCTGCCGAATTTGCTGCTGCTAGCTACAGTACAGGTTGATTAAACGGTTCGCTCGTCACGCAAGGTATCACATGACATGAAAGGGAGCAAGGTCATTGGACAGAAAAATTGCAAATTAATTTAGGTTGCTTGGTTACTTTGAAGACTGCGTTGCACCGGCTGCACCGGCGATAGTTACGCCACTGACGTCAGCTGTATGAATTCATGGCTCATGGTTTACGCATGATGGACCCAAAAGATATTGGGGATACCCTTTGACTTTATATCTACCAGGTGGTTTTGGGGGAATGTCTTCAAAACTAACTGTTGGATGCATTCATCAAAGAAACATCAACAGTTACAAATCTTTATTTTGTTAGTAATTTGGTTTGTTGATTATATTACGTATGCTAAAATGCTTCAGGGACATATTTCGATTTAAGATGGAGGGCCAGTGATGAGGTTTTTTTATAATTAGTTATATATTTGTTTCTACATGTATGTATACATGATTTTACTGAAAATCAAATTCCCTGTATGTGTAAACCTGATTCTGATTCTAATGCAACATTTTGGAAAATATGAGACAAATATTCAGAAACAAACAGACAAAGTGGGTGAAATAAACACCTGAAAGTGTATTTTCGGATGGTTTCCTGGATTTCTATGGAAGCAGAATAGAAAAAGATATCATTGTATCAGAGAATAATGAAAATATCGATCATTCTAAACAAATACCCCAAATTCACAAAATTAAACGATTGCTTTTTGTCTGTTTTGCTGTTACGGTAGATTTTTTAAAGGTAGTGTTAATAGTCAGGCGTGTATTTAGTGGGACAGAGATCGGAAGAAACAAAATGGCTTCATTGAAAGCACCAAGCAAGTGCATAAAAGAAGCAAGAAGAATACCAAATGTTTTCTGTTATTAAAAGGCATTGTAAACTTTCTGAAGGGCAGCAATGTCTCTCAAACCTTTGAAAAATAACTAATATTATTCCTGATGAGATAAAATATCAGTTGTATTAAAAAGCTGAAATGATAATCTAAAATGAGACAGGCAAACGTTTTGTTTTTTTAAAGCATCTCGCTGTGTGTGAGCGACTCTGCCGTTTCCACTGTCTACAGCCAACACATTTATTTTTCAGCAGCATTATTGAAAAATGCAAATAGATGCAATTACACTCGCCTTGTTTATCAGCAGTTATTACCAGTATTTTGGCGTTGCCGTGCTGAAGAGGAGTCACATTTCAAAGCGTTCGCCGTGGGCCGCTCGCTAACGCAGATAACGAGTTTCCCCCCTTGCAGATGTAATTACAAAACAATTTTTCTGGAAAACAACTCTAGTCCTACGACCCCCAATAAAACATGCACACAGACAGACATATACATAATATATAAAAAGATATATGGGAACACACACACACAGACATATACATATATAAAAAGATATATGGGAACACACACACACACATTTGCTTGGAGCCGTTCTAAAAATAGCCCAGTCTTTACTGATAGAGATCAGTTGATGGATTCCTAGTGTTGCCATATTCATTGGGATTCAAAATAATTGACTGTGTGTGTATTTTCTGTCTTAAATAATCATGATATTAGGTTCAAACTAAAAGGGAATGAAAAAGTGAAAGCAAATGTAAATATGCCGCTGATGGCATTTTTCATTCCCTGAACATGTAAGAGGAAATGTAGAGAAAGTGCTTTTTTATATCCCATTTTCAAACATATTTGTGTTTTGATGTTTTATTTCATTCAAATAAACACTTACCTAAAAAAGAACGAGCCATATGAATTATTTTAGTGCTTCACAGATTCTCAGGTACTCAAATAGGTGTTGAAGTGAACACTTTAACAAGTCTAACATACAGTAATAATCTCTTAAAGAGGATTTATATTGCTCTTGTTCAGGTTCATATTTGTATTGTGTGTCTCTACTCTGACATGCCTCCATGCTAATGTTCAAAAAGCTCTTTATTTTTCTCCTACTGCAGCACCTCTTTCCACCCTCTGTCTGAAACCAGAGCCCAGTCTGCTCTGATTGGTTAGCTGGCCAGCTTTGTTGTGGTTTTATTTTAGTTTTATAAAAGGTACCAAAAACCATTTTGCATTATCGTTATGTTTTACAGGTGCTGTACAAATGCACCTCGCTTGAGAGAAAGACACTTCCGCAAAGAGGCGGGACTTCGTTCAGGACGAATGGACATGACATGTCATTTTTTGGGTGATATCCAATCGATTTATTCTGTGATTAACCCTGTTGCATTTCCTGCTACCGTGATCAAAGCAGTCAACATGGATCAATAAAGTTTGTTTTGAATATTATTATTTCTGTCATATGGGCTTTTAAAACTGTTGTCATGTCAACGTGCTAAGTGTGAACTGAAATGCATATGTCCATCATCCACCATCTGTGCACACGTCAATCTGTCATACAAACACATAACATACACAACAAACACACAGCTAAAGATAGCACACACCTGCACACATGTACATAAGCACATGCTAGAATGTCACAGATAGTAACCATCTGAACACACATGTGAAAGCACAGATGCCCAGTAAAACACACACACACACACTCCTGCAGCTAAGGCGTTGCAGTGCAGATGTGTGTGGTGAATGCACAGGATGCAACGCTGCACATGAGTGGTTGTCACGGCGTTTGGATGACAGATGTAATACTCTGGTCTAGGCTCGGTTCCAGACACACAACACACACACACACACACACACACACACACACACACACACACACACACACAGCTAAAGCGACTCTTCATTTATCAATAATTGGTTTTTAATTCCATTTGGCAGCCAGCAGCGCGAGCGGCAGAACAACGGCAATAATTAGTCCATCGGAGAGAAAGAAAGAGAAGAAGAAGAAGAGAAGGGAAGTTTCATGGGCCGTCTCCAAAGTGACAAAAACCCACCTGATCATCAATCGGAATAAAAGATTCATTCTTTATGATCCTTTTAGATTCTTAGACAGTTCACAGAAGGGAAAAAAGAGGATTAATAAAGTAGATATTTACAAGTTTTGTGCCACAACTTCAAAAGTATGGCCACTATATCAGGGGTGGTTCTAGGGGGGGGGGCAGGGGGGCCAGTGCCCCCCTAACAAAGACAAGTTTTTTTTAAATGTATCTTTTCTGGTACTCGGTTTGCCAATGACCGCAGGATTTTGTTGCTGTAATGTGAGATTGTGCAGACACCCTTATGTAAAGTAGAGATGTAACTGTTCATTGCCTTTATTTTTATATAAATATGGTGTTAGTGCAAACATTGCACTATAACTTAAGCTGAAGCTAACAGTAATAACTATAAGATCTATCTGAAATCAAATAAGTGTACTGAAACAAATACCAATAACTTATGCATGCGCAATTACTTCATACTGTCTAGTTCTCTTTTTCGTCCTGCATTCATTGTGCCCCCCTCAGAAAATAACTGGCCCCCCAGTGGCCCCCCCCAGTCAAATTGGTCTAGAACCGTCACTGCACTATATACAAGCTCATAAGAAGTCTAAAAAAGATATGCATTTGCAGTGGATTTTTTTTAACAATGTAAGCATTTCCCCAAAATCTTAAAATACTCGGCAAAATGGCGCAGGATGGATCTAAATGCAGGACAACGGAGCACTTATTCAAGGCAGGGGACAAAAACCGAACAAACCTTCCTATCACGACGAATAACATACAAAGTTTGAACAAAGTGAAGAAATCAGCTCCAATGTGTTTTTCTAACCACTATTCCTTAACGGTTAAAAACGTGACGGAGCATTCATCTCTCTGTCCGAAAGATGAGCTCCAGCTCTCGTTCATTATGACATCACATAATCAGCGTAAACAACCTTTAATCCCCCACAGAGATGCTTCCAGATTGTTCCCCTGCTCTGGCCTCAGTTCATTTCCTTTCATTCATATTAACTCCACAGATTTGATTGTAATTAATTTCATTAGTAAAAGTGGAGCAGCAGAACATGGCTGTGACTGGCGGGCCCTTTGACCTTTCTGATCCGCAGAACAGCAGATAACGGTCGGCAGGCGGGGTGTTACTGAGGGTTCAACAACACATCCACACACACACACACGCCGAGCAGGCAAAATCAATCAAACATTGTAGAAACGCATTTCTGTTCTTCCATACGCTTGGTGATGTGGATTCTAAGCGCTATCATACACCCACACATAAAGCGTCAGAGGTCCCCATGACGTGACTGTGTAAACAGATTGATGTCCCCAAAAGGTGATAAATACCAACCCTCTCACACACACACACACATAATGAATTAATATAACTAGGAGCTGTCTTTCTTGTATATATATGTTATACATACAATGTAATTGATTCCCTTGTGTATAAGCTCGACAACATATTATGATCAAGTGCCAATATTTTCCAAAATACCAACATTTTTTATAACTTGTTGGTCAACTTTAAGCAGGTTTGTCTGTCTGTCAGTCTGTGTGTATTTAGCCACTTTCACTAATGCACTTGTATGCTGTATTGTGTCCTTGTGTTCCTATTCTTTTCCTTCTCCTATCACTTTCCCGGATTCACAAAAACCATTACACACACACACACACATGCACATACAGACACACGCATGCACATACACACAACTTAGTCCACAGCAGAAAGCTCAACAGTTGCACCTGCAGTCTGAGAAAGGTGTGGGTTTTGTGTGTGTTAGTGTGTGTGTACTTCTGACCTGAACTCCAGCTGCCATCGCAGTAATACACTAGGCTCTAAATGCTGTCTTTTCACCTGCTTCTCTCACCTTCTTAGTTAAATAATCACTCTAAAGGGCTGCTAACTTCAGCATGTGGTTTATTAAGCTTCCCTATGAGGAGCTAAACATGTACAGTTTGTCCAAAGGAGGACATTAGAGAAAAGATTACTAGGTTATTAGGTTACATGTGACCAACTAACCAGTGTTGCATTCATCTGTTAGGGAGCTTACACAGGCATGAAACACACATTTTAAAAACCCAAATAAATGTAGTTCTGAAAGAATAACATTTCAGTATTTAATGTATCGCTTTCTTTATTTTGTGATCATTAACTTCAATCCGTGGCCTCTAGCGCGGAGTGAACTGTCCGTCTGGTATTGCGATATATCAGGAGATGTGAGCTTTAAGGGCGGAAATGTAATGAAATGTAAACCTGTAGCTTTTAGGATAATCCATTTCCCATAGAGTCAGCTGGTGAGAAAATATGCTCTGCGATCTGATCCTTCACACACACACACACACACACACACACACACACACACACGAGTGGTGATTTAAAGCAGCTGCTAAAGACGGAGAAAGAGATACATACAGTAGATATAATCATAGAGAGAAAGATGGTGTTGGTGTCCATCCATCACTGAGAGGGTATTATTTATTTTCATTTTAAATGTCATTTCACATTTCAACTTTTTCAGACCTAATGATTAAATAAGGGCTATTCAAGCATGCAGAATGGGAAGTTGTAACATCTCTTTCCGAATGTAAGTCAATGGCAAAAAGTATTGTTGGGCCCAATGGCGTTATGACTGGCACATCAGTTGTAGTACCAATGTATGACCATGACTTTCATTTATTACATTGCATTTAGCTGACGCTTTTATCCAAAGCGACTTACAATAAGTACAATCGACCAGGAAGACACAACCTTGAAGAAAACAGAATCATATAAGTACATCAGGTTTCATAGAGCCAAGTATTTCAAGTGCTACTCAACTGACTTTAGGTAAGCCAGTCCTTTATTAGTATATAAGTGCTTTATGCCTGGCGCATTACCTTCGGAGCCTGGGTTTATTAAAGCATTTTTAAAAATGGTGCTAAATACTGAAAAAAACCAATGTGGAACCCACAGCACAAGACCTTTGTTTTTCCGCTGGGCTGTAAATACACTTAAGCAATGAACCAGATTTTCTGATTTCTTCTCTTGATTGGAAGTGCAACATTTTGTGAGCTAACGATAGCTAGTGAATTGTCCGTAATTAAGAAGTTGGTTTAGAACTCTGAGTCCAGCTTAACATTGAAATATGTTGCCATCAACCCCCATTAGGGTTTCACTATACGTACATTTCTCATGCTTTAGCTCAATTAAATATTGGTCCAAACAAAACTGGCACTAAAGCTAAAGGACCAAAGCAACAGTCTTACCAGTTAAGGGTGCAGGGTTAAGAAGATTAGAAAATTCATTCTGACAAAACATTTTTTTATTTTGACTTAATTTTAGCACGAGAAGTTCAAACTAACTAAAGTTTCATTTTGTTGATGTTTGCTGTCTTATCTCTAAAGCTCACTCAACTCAGATGAAGTCAAACAGATGGATGGAGGAAGAAACGGATACAGAAAGTCAACTGTATAACAGCTAGACATGGAAAACAAAGACAGGCAGATGTCAGGAGGGTGAGACAGAGCCCTCAGCCATCAGGTGGTCACCAATTGAATAAACTCCACACATCCCTAAATATTGACTCGGTCGCCAGGACAACAGACATATTTCCTGTTCTAGTATTTTAAAGTTTGGGTTTCTCTGTCTGGAAACGTTGCTGTGAACAATGATGTTATCAAATGGAAATCTGACCGCTGGTGATGCAATATTTTTGTCTACCTTTTTATGTTTTCTTTTGTCCCTCCAGTCTGAGGCAAGTCTGTACGGAACAGTGTCCTCTTAAAGGTCACCTATTATGCAAAATCCAGTTCTTCATGTCTCTTCTACATCAACATGTGTCCCCTCTTCTTCATGTCTCTTCTACATCAACATGTGTCCCCTCTTCTTCATGTCTCTTCTACATCAACATGTGTCCCCTCTTCTCCATGTCTCTTCTACATCAACATATGTCCCCTCTTCTTCATGTCTCTTCTACATCAACATGTGTCCCCTCTTCTCCATGTCTCTTCTACATCAACATGTGTCCCCTCTTCTTCATGTCTCTTCTACATCAACATGTGTCCCGTCTTCTTCATGTCTCTTCTACATCAACATGTGTCCCCTCTTCTTCACGTCTCTTCTACATCAACATGTGTCCCCTCTTCTTCATGTCTCTTCTACATCAACATGTGTCCCCTCTTCTTCATGTCTCTTCTACATCAACATGTGTCCCCTCTTCTTCATGTCTCTTCTACATCAACATGTGTCCCCTCTTCTTCACGTCTCTTCTACATCAACATGTGTCCCCTCTTCTTCACGTCTCTTCTACATCAACATGTGTCCCCTCTTCTTCATGTCTCTTCTACATCAACATGTGTCCCCTCTTCTTCATGTCTCTTCTACATCAACATGTGTCCCCTCTTCTTCATGTCTCTTCTACATCAACATGTGTCCCCTCTTCTTCATGTCTCTTCTACATCAACATGTGTCCCCTCTTCTTCATGTCTCTTCTACATCAACATGTGTCCCCTCTTCTTCATGTCTCTTCTACATCAACATGTGTCCCCTCTTCTTCATGTCTCTTCTACATCAACATGTGTCCCCTCTTCTCATGTCTCTTCTACATCAACGTGTGTCCCCTCTGTGGAAAGAGACTCTGAAAGTTTCAGGAACAAAGATTCTCTCTCTTTTTGATCCATTTCTATAAAAACCTGACACTTTATGATGTCATAACGATGTGTTGTCTTGTGTAACCATTAGCCAATCAGCAACCAAGGTAACCCCCCCCCCTTTATCACCTGAAAGGCGTTAAACATTACACTTTCTCTAAAAGTAATTCTCATATACATGTTGTAAGCATCTGGATAAAAGAAAAAACGATTTAATTTAGTTAAAAAAAAATTAAAACTCTTTTCCCAGTTCACTTACAAATTATACATTTTAGAAATGCATGGTAGGGTCCCCAGCATTTTTAAACATCCAGATGCTAAATTGTTGGGCAATTTGCACAATAAGCATAAGGGGTCAAAGGGGTAAAGAAACCTTTATAAAACAAACTACTTGGTTAAATTAAGTAAATAAATGGTTTGGCGAAATTACGTTTTTTTAGTTTTTCTATTAAAGTTACAAATACAAGTAAAACTAAGTATTGCACTCGTCCTTCTAGTCTCAGTACAAGGCTTGACTATTCACTTTTACCATTACCATGGCATGGAACTACTATTGGCCGCCTCCGATGAATGCTCATCTTACAGTAGGAAGGAAAATAATAGAGTGATTTTAGGACTGTGTTTCAGAAGTCTCTCATGGTGTCGAAGTTGCTTAAAATTGAAGTTGAACAGCCTGGATTGTTCCATCTGACGGAATACAAATCTAAAAGTAGTCAGCAAAGTCACTGTCTCGTGTGTCTGTGAGGTGTATGGATAATCTCCAGATATCCTCTGGGTTGCATAAAGACCTTATTACATTTAATATGATATTCAAGGAATTCCATATCCAGCATAACACAATTATAATAGGACTAAAGGAAACTCAAAGGAACAAGATGGTAATGGCACAGAAGGGAAATATTCAAATGAATGAAACATTGTCCTGCACTCTGTCCTGTGGTCCAGACATCAAGTAAAACAGCTCGGTGCTTTACAAAGAGAAATGGATACAGAGTTGGAGGCGGGCCCTGTTCATTACTTTTAAAGTTGCTTAGTGGCAGAAACTGGTCTGACTCTTGAGTCAAAAATACCCGGGTCAAACGGGGATCTTCCCGGCCTAAAGAGCATCTGCACTTGCATTTTCCTTCAACCCCGCCTCCAATCCGGTCTTGCCTGGATTTAGCTTGAAGCGCATTTTACAACTTTTCCCTAATGATTTATATAAAGTTGTTAAAGTGTTCATACTTGGTAGTTAATTTGCCTAAATAAATAAAAAGGCGATGAACCAGCAATCACATGGCTATAGCTCAGGGGGTTAGCGCGCTGATCTGAAAATCATGCAGGTCAGTCAACATGACAACACAAAGAGAACCTGAGACAGCGTTAGAGGCGGGACCCCATTCATTCCTATGAGAGTTGCTCACTGGCGCGTGAAGCCAAATTGACCTGACTCTTAAGAACAAAAGCAACCTCCCGTTTTATGACAATTAAAAGCTTCAGACATTCACGTTGGTTATCTACTGACGTATTTGATGTCGTAAACAAAGCGTGAAACTCTAATCTTAAACTTGTGTTAGTAACCACAGATTTCATTTCAGACACCTGACCCAAATCGCATTCCAAAAGACGTTGACTCTGAGACAAGGGAACATTGTGGAAGTGGTACAAACTCACTCCCGGGTTTTAGGACTCATTCCTGCACCACTATAGCGATTCTAATGACGACCTTCTGACCTCATCAGGCGGGTGATACGGTCTGAGGGTCTACCCTGTTCATAAAGCTGAAGCACGCAGTGAGGGTTGTGCGTCGGCTCAGCTGTCCTCCTGCATGGAGCTGCTCGCGGCAGCAGCTGCTGATTGGCAGCTCTAATGACATGCAGCGGTATTCAAACCAGGAGAGGAAGAGCTGTGATTTGGACAGGTGCCAACAGTTCTCTCTTCTTTTCCTCTCCTTCTCTTCCTCCTCTCCTTTGTCTCTCCTGATTTTTTTCTTACCTTTACATCACTCTGTCTTCCCTCCACTCATCCTCACCTCCACCTTCCCTTCACTATGTCTCTCCTTTCCTTCTTCCCTATTTTCTCCTGTTGCAATTTCTACCTTTCTTTTTTCAGTATCATTTTTTAAATACCTAGCATGTTTTTCACACATTATATCCCCTCCATTTCCTTTATCTTCCGCCTTCTTTTCCATCTCTTTCTTTTTCCCTTTCCTGTCAGCTTATTTATATTTTTCAATCCCATCTTTTCCTGTCCTTTTTTCTCTCTTTTCATGGTTTCATTCTATTTTCCTCATCCATCCATCTCCACCCCTCCCCTCTCCCTTATGTGTGTGTGTTGCTGACAGCTGCAAATCATTAGTGTAGCAGGTAGATACACACACACACACAAACCACTTTACGCACACAGACACACACACTGCGGACAGACACACAGCTGCACCTGGCCTATTGCGTACAGTGTGCGAGTAAGAATGAGAGGCGAGGATGACAGAGATAAATAAACATTTTTATAAAAACATTTCAAATGTGCTTATTTTTAGGCGAACACATACACACACACACACACACACACACGCTGTTGCACACATGCACACATATGCATGTTCAGACACAGGCTGTAACCTCTGTGTAGTTAAGAGACCAAAATGGGGTGAGATTGATGTTGCTACCCGCCACCAGAGACTCCTGCACACACCCCACCACGCACAGGAAACACACACACTCTGTATCTGCTGACGTCTACATTTCCATTGTGGAATTTATGCTAAATATGCATATCTTAATTGCAATATCTGAAATAATTAGCAAGTGTATTTTTCTCGCACTCCTGTCCGTGTACGAGCTGAGCAAACAGTGCCGTGCCGACGACGACCACTTCCCCCATATTAATCCAGTCCTGTTTGCTAATTGTTATCAGAACTGTGAGCCGGTGGCTAATAGACGGAAATGTAATCCTTCCGTTCAAAAAGTAAAATCAAAGTGAAACACGAATGGAAGGAAAGGAGGGAGGGAGGAAGGAAAGGAACGATGGATAGGAAAGTTGTTAAATAGTTGAAAACATGGATGATGCAACAATATTAACTTCAGCGTTATCGTCAAAGGTCTTAAGGGGAAACTGAATAAAAATAAAATAGGAAAAGTAAAAGAGTGGAGGGAGAAAGAGAAGAATTTAAGGAGGAGTGTGAACAGAATTAAAAGGAGATTATTGGCGGAGGAAGGATGGATTGAAGGGGACAAGAAGGTTTAGGATGGAGTAAGGAGGTAAGGACGTATCATCATTTTGACAAAGAAGGAAAATAAACTTTGGGATTTTAGCTTTTGCAGACCATTTACATGCACTACGTAACTTACTGCAGGAAAGAGAAAACCCACAAATCACAATAGGGCCTCTTTAAGGAATGTACGGGGAAAAAGGGAAAATATTGGCAATCAAGGGGAAAAGGACACGAGAAGGAGTATGGATTGAAAGGAATACAAACTTGTAAGATGGAAAGAGGGAGTTAAGAGGGTTTCATCATTTTGACAAGGAAGAAGGAAAACAAATTTGGAAAAGGGAAGATGTAAGTGTAAACAGGAGAACAAATTGGGGTAAAATATGAAATAAAGATTGGATACGTAAGGAAAATACATAAAGTGACTATAGAAAAGATTCCTTTGTATGCTATACACACATAAAAACATTTTAGAAATATTAATTTCAAAGAAGATTTGAGATGAATAATTGAAAAGGGAACAACATTCTTGAAGTCAACAACAGCTGCTATCTCCAAAAGGAGGAAGGAGGAACCACGGAGGGAAGGAAGGACAAACATTTTTAATTTCTGATATTTCAGAAAAGAAAATGTAAAGATTTATTTAAAATAAATAGATTTTCAGGAATATAACATAAGAAAATATCAAAATATTACAGATTCTAATTGTACGTTTTTAGATTATTTAAATGTTATGAACAAATGATACCTTTTTTATTTGTATCCATTGGTCGGATTAGCTGATAGGTGCCATTATTGAACCATACATTTGGTTTAAATGTATCAGAATCAATGACTGTAATTAATAATACATGGCTTATTAATATTTCTGTACTTCATATATATGGAAGATGTTATCCCTACCTGAATATGAAAAGTAGAGCGTGATCCTTTAAGCCTCTAAAAACACATGCACTGAAAGGAGTTCAAATGGCACTTGAAATCGAGTCGAAAACATTTCAGGCAAGAAATAAGCCATGCCGTTTCTGATTCTGTCTCATTTGATATTGGCAGTAAGTTTAAACGCTTGAGTTTCCAATGGCGCCAATTTGTAATTTATTGTGGGATGGGTCTTTCGATCCTAAAAAAATAATCCTTTAGACTCTTGCCTTTGCATTCGAACCCGGGTCTTCACGGGCCGCTAGCTCTACCAATTGAGCTATAAGACGACCCAAGCCTTTTTTGGTTTATTTCCAAGTGTGTTGGCTTGGTGAAACGCTAATGTAGGGAATTAATGTTAAATTCACTTCTGGAACCGAAGCTGCTTAAAAAGTGGACGCCCTCTGTTGAGCTCTATAAGGACCCTAACTGCAGTGCATTATGCATAAAAGAAAGCTCAGTGACTTTCAGATGTCATCATTTGAATGGACCTTTAGTCAGAACCTACAAGCTGATGCAGCTCTGATCCACTGTTCTGCTCTAAATGATTATTGGCTGTTAGGCTGCCATGACAACCGACCATCCCCCCCCAAACCAGAAGGCCCGGGAACAATGTTTCTGTTGTAGAGATGCAGAGCAACGCTTCCTCCATCCGATTACAAGTTAATGGCTGTTTTACATGGTCACCAGCAGCCTGGTTTAAGGTGTTCGGGCCTCGCGGGGCCCCCTTCTGCTCAGGCTCCATCCCATCAGTCCACCTTAACAGCACTCTGCCTGGCACTCAAACCAGCTTTGTTTACTGACAGGATTTGGCAGTCAGCCATTTTGTTTTTGCACATTTACATAAACACCAAATGGTGCCTGTTTCCTGTGTGTGTGTGTGTGTGTGTGTGTGTGTGTGTGTGTGTGTGTGTGGGTGTGTGTGTGTGTGTGTGTGTGTGTGTGTGTGTGCACGTGCGTGTGTGTGCGTGCGTGCGTGCGTGCGTGCGCAGGGGCCACAGCAAGTTCCCTCTGTAGTCGCTGCAGATGAAAATCGCAGGCAGTTTGAGATACATTAAGCACTGCGGCTGCCTGGACGCCATTTTCCCGCAAAAGCCGATGAACTTGACACGAATGCTCACAAGCTGCAAGTTCATTTCTCCGTACCTTAATTTTGTTGATTACTAAATTATGCAATGACCCAGCCAAAGACATCGGGGGGGGTATGTGTGTGTGTGGTGGGGTTTAGCTGCCAGTGATTTTTCCAGAATTGTCCTGTTTTTAGAAATACTTCCTGCTCGCCGCCACCCCGGGCTAAACATGTGTGCCAGGCAGCACAGCAGAAAATAAATGACGAAGTTCCTCTCGGCCCCTCCCCTGCAGTGGGCTGTAATATAACCCTCATACATCAGGTGGACAGGGATACATACCATAACGATTTACATGTTCAGTATTATTAATTTCACCTCTTAAAGCAGCGTATGCACAGACATAGGAAGTGAATCTACTGCGTTCTGCATTAAATGTGTAACATTAAACCAAATCTAACTGCTTTTAACTGGATGGATGAACAACTTGGTGGCAGTGTCTCTTTAAGACTCTGTGGTATGGTGTGAATACACTTGCTTTTTGCAACCTATCTACCTCCCCCTTGGTCTACTGGGTGAAATTCCTGTGTTTTTCAACCCTAACTTCCAACGTCTTGCTCTTTAAACCATGTGACCTGACTTCAGTCTTTGCTCATGTCATAAAGGACTACAGTCGCCGTTATTATGTTCTCATATTCCTTCTTTAAGTGGTGTAACTGGCCCCTTCTGTCTTTATCTTAAAGGTGGGGTAGGTACGTTTGAGAAACCGGCTCGAGATACACTTGTTATATTGCATCGAATGCTCTTAACATCCCGATACCAATGAATATCTGAAGGGCTTTGACAAAAAATCCATAAAAATTCATCAGTGGAAGCCGTGGCGCTGTAAAAAGCACGACCAATCATCTGAGCCGGCCCGGCTAAAGTAACTGGATGGCCGACCTGCCTGTCAGCCCTCCATCTGGGCACACACTGCCCTCATTGGTCACGTGCGCGTTCGTGTGTGTTGGAGGAGGGGCTCTGTGAGGAAGTGGCAGATTTTTTCCGGTTGTGTATTTTCAAATTCCAGCGCACTCGAGCTGGTTTCTCAAACTTACCTACCTCACCTTTAAAGGATCCCTTTTAAAATCGTCTGATATATCGTAAACACATAAGAGAATCAAAGTAGCAAGTGTTAAAGTAACAACAGGAAGCAGTTGAAGTGGCATTTGTAAAGCATCAAATAAAAGATGATCAAAGATAGTGCAGAAAGTGTATTTCTTTGCAAGGTTCTATACTGTGAAGTTCATTGGTTGGGTTTTGGCACAGTTTATCATTTCTGTCATTCTTTCATTTTATTTTCTGTAAACTTTATTTTCCACGTTTCTAGACCTCTAGTGGCCGTAGTAGTTATGACGGGAGTGTAGCAGAAAGTCAGGTCACGATGTATAAAATGTAATGAATGGAGAAGGTTGTTATGGTCAAACAAACAGGACTCTCACCTGGTAAACCGCTGTCTTGTCCCAAGTGAACCAAGAGGTCAACACTGACTACACCATCCAGGTAGTCTTGGTATATTCTGACGTACTTCCCATTGGGACGCACTTAGGTACTCAAAATAGCACATTTAAGTACAGAAGTTATGCAAATGTAGACACAGCAAAAGTACAAATATCCTTCTCTCCTTGCATCCTTCATTCTTCTCTTCCTCAGACTCATACACTTCCTTTCTTCCTTTCCTATTTCCTACCTTCCTTCTTTCCTCTGTTTCCGCTCTGATGACGACTCCCATCTCTTCAGGCTGTAATTAAGCAGCTCTGCCTCTGTCTCTGCGTTCAGTCATGGGTGGCTCATTGTGCGCATGGATTCCTCTGCAACGCTTAATTGGCTAAACATTGTTTATCCCACTTAGTTTTTCCTTCTCTACTTTTATTCTTTATATTAATATTATTATAAATGTATACAACCCCATTATCACCCCCTCCTCCCTTCGTTGTCCCTTTTCTTCAGATTATTTTCCATCTTCACGTCTTTCGTATTTTATCTGTTTTTGTACCTTTTAACCCCTTATTCTTGGGTTTTTCATGTTGAATCTGCTCTCTTTTTTGTGTTATCTCAGTTTCTCTGTGTCCTCCTCTCATCTGGCTGTGCTCCAGATCCAGCAGGGTTTTAGCCCGTGGTCCTAATTGTCAGGACGAGGCTAGATCCTGTATGAGACGGCCATATGGTGCCTGGCTCAGGGGCGATCTCCCCGGGCATTTTAAGGTGAATGTTGTGAAACGGCCACATTGCAAAAGAACATTTCTATAAATATATACTTCATACATGAAGTGTACTTGGGCTCATATTTGCAGTCGAAGGAAACATGGATGGATTACTACAAGGACAGCTCGAGCGGCCCAAAGAGTTTCCGTTAGCAGGTAGCCTAATTACCAGACTATGACCGGTAAAATATGCTGAAGACCGGCAAATCTAAACCTCTCCGTTCAAAATGTTCGATAAACAATCATTTCCCCTTAGCGCAATACCGCATCAGTTGCGCCACTTATGTGACAGACAAGAAGAGCCAATACGCGACATGCACAGTCACTTCCTTTCTACTGTCTGACATTTCATTTGGAGAAAGAGATGTATCCTCCTGAAGGGGACATTTTGACCCCTCATGTAAACAAATGTTTAATGCTGCGCTATACTTTTGCCCCGTTGCCAAGCAACTCTTATAGGTGTCCTTTGATATGCAGGCAGTCATATCATTAGCTAGAACTAGCTAGATCTGATCGATATGGACATAAACGCGAGTAAAGTATAACCGGACGCGAGAGGGAGAGATCAGAGAGCAGACCAGCTGCTGCTGACGGAGACACGCAGCTCTGCATGATCACAGCTCCCCCGCTGTGTCGGACCGGTGAGCCGAGCAAAACACACACATCAAGTTATACCTAACACAGTTTATCTACCTCTGGAACATACAGTCGCTGTTGTGTCTGTGTCTGTATTGATTGATTGATTGATACATATTTATTATTCCCGTGTGATTATCCAAAGTTACTGTACACTTTTGAATAAAGTAGTATCTACTATAATTAGCTTGTTTAATATAGAGTCGTTATGAACAAAGAAGACCTTTGACCGACACTTTTCTAATTTTGTCCCGAGGATTTAAACTTTAACGCACATGTTGACCGGCAAAACTAATTCTAACAGAAACTCTGGCGCTGGGGCCCCCTTCTTGCCGTCACCTGCGAGATATGACTCAAAGAGATAAATCGCGACTGCGAAGAGAAGCAAAAGAGCCGCAGAGATACTCAAAGACTTTGAACAGGCTTAACAACCACTAAGAATTACAAAATGACTAAAAACGGCAACAAAAACACACAAAATTGTACAAAAAGACACCATGACAAGTGATGGCTACAAAGAAACGGAAACGGACACAATGACCAAAAAAGATGAAAAACTACGACAAAAAATAAATTGTAATTATTATTTTGTTACATAAAATATAACTGATATATTTATGTCAATAGGTTTGTATATTATTAAAGTCATTTTCTTTTACTTTCACAAAACACCTAGCTAAGAAAAGATGCTCTAATATGTAGGCTATTATTGTTTAAATGTGCCTTTGAACTTGTCTTATTTCAACCTAAAGCAGCTTTTAGTTTGTGCTGAAGAAAACTTCATAAATAAAGTTTGTTTTCCACTTTGAACTCTGAACACTTATTTCAAAGGTTTGTTAGAAAATAAAATCTGTGAGTGTTCTACCTATCCTTTAATGTGTGCATTTGATGCACATGTTAACGGTCAGCAGTTCAGCTCTGCCAATAGCTGAACACACACACACACACACACACACACACACACACACACACACACACACACACACACAGTCCAACAAGATATCTTCCTGTGTGTGAGTGTATAGTCCACAGGTAGGGGTTGTGGTTGCCAGTATGTGTGTGTGTGTGTGTGTGTGTGTGTGTGTGTGTGTGTGTGTGTGTGGACAGGTCCCACTGGGAATTTAGGATCCAGCTGCTGATTTCAGAACAAATGACATCTGCTTCTCCACACACACACCCACACACCCACACACCCACACACACACACCACCACCACCAAGAGTATATAGAAACACACATGCATGTGCTAACTGGTGCTGTGACACACACACACACACACACACACACACACACACACGTTGGAGCAGATGTAGTGTGGGCCTGAGACACATGCTCGCCCTCCTCCACTCAGGTGCTGAGAGAGCAGAGGATGTCACACAGTGTGGGAAACATATCCCCTAAATTAAAGATGTCTTTCCTGACTGAACAGTATTTATGTTCTTTGAGAAGTTCTGATGAATTATGAGGACAAATGCAGGGAGGATAAATCATTCAATGATTTAATATATTAGGTGTAACTTAGAGAGGAGAGTTACAGTGTGTGTTGTACATTGTGACAGCTGATTAGAAGCCTTGTTACAGATAAACGTAATCAAATTGATGGAATATTTTTCTTAAAAAACAGCCAAACTCAAAAGGACGGTTAAAATAAATTACACATATGGATTTGTTTCTGTGGCTGTAAAACACAACTAGGCCCAAAACTCCACCAACAACAGATACACTTTGAAAATATGTATTGCTAATATTAACTTGAGCAACCAAATGGTTTCCGTGTTTTCAAGGATTTTAGATCTTCAGACAGAAATAACTTCAAACATCGCTTTTAAACAAAAGGTTATCTAAATGTGATTATTAGGTGTTTTAGGAATATAGGGTTGCTATTGCCTGAATGTTCTCCCAGAATTCCTGCACCATGCATTATCGTTGTGTCGAGTTGCAGGAGCGGGTTCTTTTATTTCTATATATCCTTTTTTTATCTTCAGACAGGTACGATTGGTTTGAATGTGTTTTAATGTTTTCAATCATTCATTAATGGTACTTTTTTAGCAAAAAATGATAAGTTTGTGTTCTATTTTGCCTTTTTTGTGAATTAAGTCTGCATTATGAAGCTGCGTGTTCTGTATACTCATGTTTCATTCATGGTAAATTCTTGCATATCCTGTTTATTTTTCCATTTATCTGTGACTTTCTGTTTGTGTAAGAATGTGTGTGTGTGTGTGTGTGTGTGTGTGTGTGTGTGTGTGTGTGTGTGTGTGTGTGTGTGTGTGTGTGTGTGAGAGGCGGGGGTCAGTGGATCAGAGTGGCAGGTGCAGGGATTGCGGCAAAGCCCCCGGGCCGACTGCGGGACTCGAACGCTCGCTGCGGCGATTAATCACCCGGCAAAATGCTTCTGACGTGCGGAAGAGGGAACGAGAGGAGCTTCATGTCTCTGCACCCTTCACTGATCGTGTGTGTGTGTGTGTGTGTGTGTGTGTGTGTGTGTGTGTGTGTGTGTGTGTGTGTGTGTGTGTGTGTGTGTGTGTGTGTGTGTTAGCACTGAGTATCTGGGATGGAAATGATTATGGTCTTCATGAAAACAGCTAAGTAGATTGTCACTTTGATTCCGAAAATCCAGTTTCACACAATTTCTCTCATCGTAATTTCGTACGCGTTATTTGGACACAGGGTCTAAGGTGATTACAATACTTCCTACGAAGAAGTAGGAACAGTGGGGAAAAAAAGTATTTAGTCAGCCACCAATTGTGCAAGTTCTCCCACTTAAAAAGATGAGAGAGGCCTGTAATTTTCATCCTAGGTATACCTCAACTATGAGAGACAGAATGAGAAAAAAAAGATCCAGAAAATCACATTGTCTGATTGTTACAGAATTTATTTGCAAATGATGGTGGAAAATAAGTATTTGGTCAATAACAAAAGTTCATCTCAATACTTTGTTATATATCCTTTGTTGGCAATGACAGAGGTCAAACATTTTCTGTAAGTCTTGATAGAGATTTAAAGGGATTACTAGTCCGCTTTTCAAATCTCCGCGCGTCCCTAACAAGCTGGTTATCATACAGGAAGGAATCCAGAGCATACAATTAACCGTTTAAACAATAATCTACTTTAATGGTAATATAACAATGCAATACAATCAATACATTACCATACAAAGCCATATCATATCATATGCGTAATGTCAGGAGTATGCCTACTCCTGGCCCTTGTTCACGGGCTGCCACGACCTTCCGGTCCGGGCGGCGCGAGAAGAGAGAGACAGAACAAAAAGCTGAATAGGCTTTCATACCAACAGATACAAGAAGGGGTGGAGTTTACTCAACCTCCACACACACACACACCCCACATTCCAGAGACCTCAGATGTGTCTTAAAGGATATTTCTTTGCTTCCAAAGATAACACAAATATTTATAGACTTCCCTGAAACATGACATGCTAGAGATCTTAAGCAGAATATAATCTTCCCCCACCTAGCACCATGTCCTGCATACATACACCTCCCCCACAGGGCAATACAACCCTGTTCACTCTAAACAGCCCTTGTTTAGAGCCATTTTAGTCCTCACCTTTATGTAAGGATAAAACAGAGAAATCAATATAAAATACAAACACAAGTATTGTTTGAACAGTATTCACTGAACTGCTACTATTACCAGAGAAACTCAAGGGACCTCTTTTAATATCTGGAAATTGCAACAAGACTTTCTGCCATTTCAAATGTAATACACTTCTTAAATATCAGATGCTGCAGTCTTCACAAGGTTTTCACACACTGTTGCTGGTATTTTGGCCCATTCCTCCATGCAGATCTCCTCTAGAGCAGTGATGTTTTGGGGCTGTCGCTGGGCAACACAGACTTTCAACTCCCTCCAAAGATTTTCTATGGGGTTGAGATCTGGAGACTGGCTAGGCCACTCCAGGACCTTGAAATGATTCTTACGAAGCCACTCCTTCTTTGCTCGGGCGGTGTGTTTGGGATCATTGTCATGCTGAAAGACCCAGCCACGTTTCATCTTCAATGCCCTTGCTGATGGAAGGAGGTTGTCACTCAAAATCTCACGATACATGGCCCCATTAATTCTTTCCTTTACACGGATCAGTCGTCCTGGTCCCTTTGCAGAAAAACAGCCCGAAAGCATGATGTTTCCACCCCCATGTTTCACAGTAGGTATGGTGTTCTTTGGATGCAATTCAGCATTCTTTCTCCTCCAAACACGTCTAGTTGAGTTTTTACCAAAAAGTTCTATTTTGGTTTCATCTGACCATATGACATTCTCCCAATCCTCTTCTGGATCATCTAAATGCTCTCTAGCAAACTTCAGACGGGCCTGGAGATGTACTGGCTTAAGCAGGGGGACACGTCTGGCACTGTAGGATTTGAGTCCCTGGTGGCGTAGTGTGTTAATGATGGTAGCCTTTGTTACTTTGGTCCCAGCTCTCTGCAGGTCATGGACTCGGTGCCCCGTGTGGTTCTGGGATCTTTGCTCACCGCTCTTGTGATCATTTTGACCCCACGGGGTGAGATCTTGCGTGGAGCCCCCGATCGAGGGAGATTATCAGTGGTCTTGTATGTCTTCCATTTTCTAATAATTGCTCCCACAGTGGATTTCTTCACACCAAGCTGCTTACCTATTGCAGATTCAGTCTTCCCAGCCTGGTGCAGGTCTACCATTGTGTTTCTGGTGTCCTTTGACAGCTCTTTGGTCTTGGCCATAGTGGAGTTTGGAGCGTGACTGTTTGAGGTTGTGGACAGGTGTCTTTTATACTGATAACGAGTTCAAACAGGTGCCATTAATACAGTTAACGAGTGGAGGACAGAGGAGGCTCTTAAAGTTGTTCGTTTGTAGGTGACCAAATACTTATTATACCGAGGAATTTAACAATTAATTCTTTAAAAATCCTACAATGTGATTTCCTGGATTCTTTCCCCCATTCTGTCTCTCGTAGTTGAAGTGTACCTAGGATGAAAATTACAGGCCTCTCTCATCTTTTTAAGTGGGAGAACTTGCACAATTTGGAATTTTAGGATTCTCTCCAGAGAACGATGGAGAGGAAGCAAATGAAGGAATGCGGAGAAAACACGCTTTTAACTGAATCTGTATTTGTATCATTCTGTCAGCCTTATGAGTTTATACAGAAATATTACTGTTGATGAGAACCATCAGTCTTTGCATATTATTTGTCCTTTATTAGGTTACAGCAATATCCCCCCTCTCTCCCTGTCTCTCTTCTGTCAAAAGCATCCAATGAGCCCAAAAACATCCACAGAGAAAACAATATATAAGAAGATGTATCCAAACATGGCAGCATAAACCGATTAGACAAATGAGCCAGACTGCAAAATATACAAAATATATTCTGTTGACAGCAAAAGATCTAAAAAAATGATTTAGCCATTACAGATCCTTATAACCGGGTCCAGTCTGTGAATATCAGTTTAAGTTGGTTGTTTTCCTTCCTTTGAAAAGTAGTTCGCTTGAATTGGTTTACAGATTTAAAGTTTGAAAGCAGCACAATGATTGGCTTTTGGAGTTTGTGGAAAAATGTACCTAAAAAGCCCATAACAGAGTTACCCCTACAGAGAGTGCCGCAGTGACGCGTCCTAAAACCAGGAAGTAAACTCCTTCCGGTTCCTTGGACAATGGCAATGCAATTTCTCCATAGGAAGTTGGAAAATAGCTGGAACTAAGGTCTGTGGTTGAGACACATTAAGAGACGGATCACGTTTTGTTCAGCCGGATAATCTCCACGTGTCTACCCTACTTTTATCATTTTCTAATCATAAATCTAGTCGGCAGAAGCAAAATGCTAACGTTATGCTATAAAGCAAGGGTCGGCAACAGGCGGACCGCGGTCCGGATCCGGACCCAGACGCCGACCTATACGGACCCGGAGCTATAATCAATACATTAATAGGGGATTTTTCGGCGCCTCCCGCTTATTTAACGCTGATTTGGGTGACTTGTGTAATTCGTGGAGAACCGAAGAGTTTTCGTTTTAGGGGTGGGGGGGAGGAAGTCAGTCCGACAGACGGACAACTTCTCACTTCAAAAAAGAAGAAGAAATCTAGACCGCAAAAATAATTAAACAAGCGAGTACCTGTTTTTCCTGGCCAAGGACAGGTTCCTTGAACACAACACGAACGTGGTATATGTCTCGTCTGAAAGGAGTGCTGACAGAAAGCACCGGAACGCCGCTCCAGCCCTTAAAATATTGCAATACCCACAAGGAGCCGTACACATGCCGCAGTGTTTGCGTGGCTGTGTCTTTAGTTGTAAGCACAGTGGCGATCTGTTGTTATTAGCATCTGGTTAGCTAGCTATGCTAACGGATTTAAAGAGCTTTTCTACAACCAGGTGGAAGAGAGCTCTCTCTGAGAGGCTCAAATAACCTCAGCTCAGTGAGGTTAAGGCACACCTTGATATGATCATTATAGTTATTAATGAGACTAAATGAAAAACAGGTATAAAATACTATATGACAGCAACAAAAAAGTTGTTAAAAATAACAAGAATAGAGTTTAAAAGGGGAGTGATTTGTAAAATATCCAAAAAGGAAAATATGCTACAGTTCTGTTTCATATGGGTGTTGAGAGATGTATCCATAGATCTCTCAATGTTGCTCTCAAAGTGCACCACATCGATGCTTTTAACTTCAATCTTTAAACATTACACATATCCACAGTATTTAAGTAATGTTAATTGACAATAAATATTGTTGTTTTTGAATTGTACTTTCTTTATTTGATTGGCAGTCAGTTGTTGATTACATGCAGACGTTGATAAAGCTACAGGTCACTTCAATATATATCACACTAATTCATGAAGCAACTTAGACATTTTGATGTTCCGGACCTTTGCATGGGGACATTTTCTCTAACTGGACCTCGTTGAATTTTAGTTGAAGACCCCTGCTATAAAGGAACTACAGCAGGGTCGCTGCTTCAACGTCACGCCAACTTAAGATCCATGTTCAAACCTACAGACTCTAAATGGTACGAGTTGAAGCGTTTGTTTGAACACTTTGCAGGAGGCAGGGACTTGCTTTCAAGCAGAACAGGGCAAACTAACTTAGCGGAGTGTTACGTGTTCGGTGTAATGACGTACAGCGGCCTCGACAACTTCTGTAATCCTATTCAGCCACTTGGTAACAACCATCGCTTTTCAGACACGTAAACTCTTCAGGAATCACCAGTGCGGTCACTGCTGATGGATTTAATGTCGTAGAACAAAACGTGATCTGTCTCTTCAATATGTCTCAACCTCAGACCTTAGTTCCAGATATTTTCCAAAACCCTATGGAGAAATCTCATTGCTTTTTGTCGAAGGAACCGGAAGTGGTCAAATGCTAACTTACTTCCGGGTTTTAGGACGCGTCACTGTGGCACTCTATTAGTGGATTTAAAGCAGCTGAGCTTCATTGATATTGCTGCGTGTTGCTTTAAGTTGTGGTTTTATAAAACAATATTCAGGGATACATTGCATAGGAGTACAACATAAGGAAAGATAATAACGCTTTTAAAACGTGAAACTAACATATGAAACACATGCGCATTTGTAAATGTTGATATTGGGCATTACCAAAGAAATGTGACTGACTGATTGACCAAGTCCTGAAAGCACATTGTTAGAGACCTGTCAATCATAAGGTAGCCACCCTTAATTGATCTGCTATTTGACTCTGAATAGAGCATGATTTACTAAATGAATATAAAGCTCTAAAGAATGAGTGTTGAAGCCATAGCGATTGAGACCATAAACTCATCAGCAACAAGTTCACTGTGGTTATAAATCAAGGAAAACGAAGGGACTTGTTTTCATAGACTTCTATACAACTGGGCTTCTTCTAGTAATCTGTGGATATTCACGATATATATGTAAACCACTTTTGCCATTGACCTTATTTTTCACAGAGGTTGCCGCTTGATAGTGTCAGAAAGAGAGATGTCGAGCAAAAAAAATACTTGTATTGTATTGTTTGGTATTTGAGTCGTAAAGACAGTAAGAAAGAGGGATTGTCTGCTGGAGGGATAAGGGAGAGGAAGAATAGTTTTCTTTGGGTCTCAGCTGGCAGAGTACAGTCTGTGTGTGTGCGTGCGTGCGTGCGTGCGTGATCTAGCATTACTATACTTGTGGGGACGTAAATCTGTTTAAACAGTCACGTGTGGGGACTCGCCTCCCTTATGGGGACAAATTGGAGGTCCCCATAAGGGGAATCATTAATTTTAGGGTGCAGACTTGGTTAGGGTTAGGGTTAAGGGTAAGGGTTAGTCATGTGTTGGTTATGGTTAAGGTTAGGATAAGTCTCCAGGAAATGCATGTAAGTCAATGTAATGTCCCCTGAAGTGATGTACACATGGTGTGTGTGTGTGTGTGTGCGTGCGTGCGTGCGTGTGTGTGTGTGTGATAGAGAACAATACACACACCTATATCAGTACGAAGTGAAACTGCCCTCCAAGGTTAGCATTTACATAACGATCCTCTAAAGGTTTGATTTATCGCTTCAAATTCGCATTTCCACAGTTTTTTGGTTGTTGCTTTTTTTCTTTAATCCCCGAGGAGTAGCAGTTTACTTATCCGCTGTCCTTAATAGAGGGAGCAAGGCACCAACACAGCCTGGGTGAGAGTTCGATTCCCTGTGGGACCACACATTCTGAAAATGAGCGTTAGCTGTCCAGCTAAATGGGACAAAATATTATAAATGTTTAATAATACATTTATAGGGACCCTCAGGGGATGGAGGGTGCAGAGGGAGTTGGAAACGTATGAAGAATTAGGTTAAAGAAGAAAACATTTAAATAAAAAGTCTTCAGAGCATCGTTGATAGCATATCCTGTGTGCAATACTGAAAGCATTAATGTTGTATCTGTAGAATATAATGTATTTATAAAACATGTTGATGCATAGTGCAAGTACAAATGGTCTTAATATAAAAACATCTGGAAGGAAAAGTCATTGGTATATATTTTGATTTTCATACACCGCTGCTCCAGAATTTGAATATAAGAAAAACATTTGAATGATTTCAAAATCAGAGCAACTGCTTCATGCTGTAAATCCATATGGGCAGGGGGTGACAGTCCTCATGTGAAGCTAATGGCAGATGAAAGGAAGCAGTTGGAGATACCTGCATCATTTGACATACTAATACTATAGATTATGTACACACCAATCATAACATATTCTTAAGAAGTTGTCATTCAAAAGACGTGTGTGTGTGTGTGTGTGTGTGTGTGTGTGTGCACGTGCGTGCATGCGTGCGTGCGTGTGTGTGTGTTAACATTTGGTGAGGTCATGGGAAAGATGATGATTTGGGGTTTCTTAGTCAAAGTCAGCGAAATAGGAAGTAAACTTTTGCCAGGCTGTTTGGGGACTGTTGGACAGTTTGTATAAGTGCAGTTGGTAGCAGCAGGTCTAATTTGATTTTTTTTAAAGTAGCACCCTGGTCCAGAAAACACAAATGTGTCTATAAAACCACCAACATATCCCACACTCAGACTTTTATTTTGAAAGTCTGAGTAAAGGAGCATAGTAATACAGCAAGTCTGGTGCAGGTTAGACAATTAGATTCAGCCTAAAGTCATAATTGATCATGGTAATGACTTGACTGAAGGACATGACGGACTACATGCTGGTCCCCGACCACTCGTCTTCCAGGCATGATGTCATTGGGAAGGCGGCGCGATGAACAGACTTGTCTCACATCCTCTTTACTTTGAGGCTGATCAATTAAACAACATCTTCATTCCCTTACTCATTCATGTGACATCTACTAACTCATTCACTCTCATTTGTTCATCCATTCATTCATTACCTTTCTCTCTCATTGCATTTATTCATGTTAATGTTGTTTTTCTTTAATATGCATGTTGGGTGCATTCTGTGTGGTTGACTTCAATCACACATTTTAATTAAACGCCTTTGATCAGCAGTTTAATGAATTCATCTGCACGTTCGTACGCTCGTCGGTTCCATACTCTCCCAGTCATTGCCATTGAAATCTTTCAGCCGTGATCTATGCAGGTGTCTGACATAACTATCAAACTCAACTCAAAGAGAATATCACACACACACACACAAACACACACACACACAACACACACACACACACACACACAATGTCAATCTATGATACGATGGAGTCCAATCCAATCACACTAATTTGAGACAAACAAAAAAATAAGAAAATAACTTGTGGCGTCAATCGAATTATGATTAATTAATTAATTAAAGTTTAAAATACATGAATGAACTTGATGTAATGTGTCTTTCTGTATGGTGTATAAAGAAATTCATGAAAAACTATATTAAACAAATCTGGTATAAAAATTGGTAAGAGAAATCTGAGGTATTTATTTTACTTTTACATCTTAGCAAGGTTTTGATGATTTCTGAATTATTAGGATAAAATCCAGCAATTTTCCGACACTAGGCATTGGAGAGCCGCTAGGATCACCCTCTGTATAATAATAATAATAAATATCATACTGCAAGCACTATCTTCCTACCATGGGTGTTTCTCAATGTCGAGGACGCTTCTTTGGTAGGACATGTCTTTCGAGTCAGGTCCATCAGAGGCTAGGCAAGAATCCTTCCTGGCATTCGGAGTGTGCAGTATGCGTCATATGAGAGGCCCCGCCTTACATTTCCACCAAAGATTTGGGAAATTGGTCCGTTCGCAAAGCATTGTGGGGATTTTAAGACCACGGAAGATACACTGGTGCATCCTCGAAATTTCACGCAACGAAGGATTCAGTCCTCGGTAGAATTCCAAGGATCCTGGACATTGGAACAGTCCTTCGGCGGTATTCGATGATGTAGCATTACATTACATTTAGCTGACACTTTTATCCAAAGCGACTTACAATAAGTGCGTTCGACCAACAAAAGTACAAACTTGAAGAAAACAGAATCATATAAGTACATCAGGTTTCATAGAGCAAAAACATTTCAAGTGCTACTCAACTGGCTTTAGATAAGCCAGTCCTTTATTGGTATATAAGTGCTTTGTTAATAGTTCTATCGCTCGAAGTGGAGTCCAAAGAGATGTTCAGTCTGCGCCGGAAGGTGTGTAAGCTATCTGCTGTCCTGATGTCAATGGGGAGCTCATTCCACCATTTTGGAGCCAGGATAGCAAACCCACGTGTTTCTGCTGATGGGAACTTGGGTCCCCCTCGCAGTGAGGGTGCAACGAGCCGTTTTGTTGATGCAGAGCGGAGTGCACATGCTGGGGTGTACGGTTTAACCATGTCCTGGATGTAGGAAGGGCCAGATCCATTCGCAGCATGGTACGCTAGTACCAGTATCTTGAAGTGGATTCTAGCAGTTACCGGAAGCCAGTGGAGGGAGCGGAGGAGCGGCGTGGTGTGGGAGCATTTAGGAAAGTTGAAGACCAGACGAGCCGCTGCATTCTGGATGAGCTGCAGAGGTCGGATGGCACATGCAGGTAGACCAGCCAAGAGGGAGTTGCAGTAGTCTAGGCGTGAGATGACGAGAGCCTGGACCAGAACCTGCTTGGCTTTCTGGGTCAGCTGGGGACGCATCCTCCTGATGTTGTAGAGCGTGTATCTGCAGCAGCGGGTTGTAGCAGCGATGTTTGCAGTGAAGGACAGGTTATTATCTAGGGTCACACCCAGATTCCTTGCAGTCTGAGTCGGGGAAACAACAGAGGTGCTGATGTTGATAGTCAGGTCAAGAGTGGGACAATCTTTTCCCGGAAGGAAAAGCAGTTCAGTCTTGTCAAGGTTGAGCTTGAGGTGATGAGCAGACATCCACTGAGAGATGTCAGCTAGACAAGCAGAGATGCGTGCGACGACCTGGGTCTCTGAGCGGGGAAAGGACAGAATTAGTTGAATGTCGTCAGCGTAGCAGTGGTATGAAAAACCATGCGGGCTAATGACAGATCCGAGCGAGTTTGTGTACAAGGAGAAGAGGAGGGGACCAAGAACAGAGCCCTGAGGGACCCCTGTAGTTAATTGACAAGGGTCGGACTCCGACCCTCTCCAAGTTACCCTGTAGGTACGGTCTTTGAGGTATGAGGTGAGGAGGGAAAGTGCAGAGCCTGAAACTCCAAGTTCTTGAAGAGTGCGAAGGAGGATCTGATGGTTCACCGTGTCGAATGCAGCAGACAGGTCCAACAGGATGATGACAGAGGAGAGGGAGGCTGCTTTTAGCCGTGTGCAGTTCCTCAGTGACAGCAAGGAGGGCAGTTTCTGTGGAGTGACCTGCCTTGAAACCAGACTGGTAGCATCGTTGAAATAGTGGCTCTGGAGCAGCCTTCCTCGACATTGAGAAACACCCCGTGTCTACTATCTCCTACACCTGTGACACTTTAAGGAACTGGAAAATGGTTATTTAAATGCCCTTTCTCAGTTCTGGGGGGGGGGTGCTAGTGAAATTGTCATACTTCGGTATTCCCAATGGCCAGTCCGCCCCTGTCTGTATGGACAAGGTGCCGATTCACACGGTAGTAATTTTTACTTGAAGAGGCCGTATTTTGCTTCTTGGAATCAAATAAAGAGGTTTCAGTGCATGTAAATGGTCTGCAGGGGCTCAAATCCCAAAGTTCCCTCCAGCTGCTGCCTTCAGGGAACAATTCATTCAAAAAGGACAAACAATGATTTAAACGACCAGTCAGCAGCTTGAGAAAATCACTCTTAATCTATGTTAAGATTTTCTACAAACGGCTTGATTGCTTAAATTACACCTTAGATAAGTGTAATTGTCACATTTTCAAATATCTGTGTTTTTACGGGACTCAATAAGTGTGTCTTCCATTAGCAGGAGCAGGCCTTTCTAGGTTTCTGCACTTCTCCCTCTGTGTGTTTCTATAGTAACCTTGGCTAAAGTCCAAACAGCCGGTAGGGCTCTCTGAAGGGCACTACACAGGCAAGATGAAAGATTTCACCAGGCGACTGCAGCTTCCAGAGAACAGATCAATGGGATTTTTTAAAAGAGGACACACTGAGCAGAGGAGTGACAGCCAATATCGGGGCCATATTTACCGACAAGCTTCACTGTCGAGACTTTAGAAGACTACGAATGGAAGTGCTCAGAGTCACGGTGACACCACACATTGGTCTTGGTATACGGTTTTGAAGCCTCAACATTGGTGTTTTGGCCGTCGTAAGTCTTGGTTTATTGTAACCGGAAGTTACACCATAAAACGAAGCTAGGAACATCGTCTAGTGTGTCTATTTACTGGAATCATATAAGCTTTACTATGGTGTTTTTTTTATAGAGTTCTATACAACCAGACTTCTTTTTGCAACCACTTCATTCTGCCCCTGCAAGTGGTGCATGTAATGCCTTAATGCAGGGATGTCAAACTCAAGGCCCGGGGGCCAAATCCGGCCCGCAACTTCATTTCATGCGGCCCTTCAAGAGATTGCAAACAATATAATGTTTATTATACGGTTACATGCCGATTTACAGAAGCACGTTGCCTATAAACTACATATCCCACAATGCATCTGAAAGTTGACTTTTTTCTCAGAATTTGACTTTTTTTCTTCAAAATATAAATTTTTTCTCAGAATTAGATTTTTTTTAAATCATTTTGTAACATTCTCATTGAAGAGACTTGCAATGATTTGCCCTAGACTTCTGCTTTCAGACGTAGTTAATTATGAAGTTATTACTCCATCCGATAGTCCAATGCAGAGGCAATAATGTCATATAATACATCATTTTATATATATTAAATATTTATATATGTATTTTGATATATAGTCTTAAAGTTACAACCGGCCCTTTGAGTGCAACCATAATGCTGATGTGGCCCGCAAAGAAATTGAGTTTGACAGCCCTGCCTTAATGCAAAGAAAGTGACTTTGTACAAAGAAGGACTGATTTTCTGGCACTAAACTAAACCACATCATTAAATTGGGGGAAACATTCCAACTTCAGTTTCCCAATTATTCAGTTCAGAGTTTTGAGAAGAACCAGTCAAAAAAGAATTATTATGGAACCAAAATACACATATGAACAGTGACATGCAGCTCATTTTATGTTAGTGATGCGTACATCTCTACTTGATGGCTCCTTAGCTTATATCGGTCAAAACAGGATACAAACTTCACCACTACCAAATAATGTCTGCAAATCATTGGTCATCTGAAAAAAGTGAACACTTAGAACAGTTGCCAAAAAAACGACTCCATCCAATCTCCATCAGTGGTGAGCACTGTGTACACAGCTTCGTATTGCTCAATGTGTGGGTCAAAAAAGCAAAGAAATACCCATCTGCAGTGGTTCCATTGGAATGAATTCATGTTGCAACAAAATGTCACCATGCAGGTCCTATGCTTTGTTCAATCTACAAGCAACATTGACATGAAGGTTAAACTTTGACGGGTTGGCCTCAACTTTGTTCGGCTCACTAACCGACTATACACGGTCTGCTTTCTCACTCACCTATTTTCTGCATTAACCTTCCTTAGTCACCTGGTAGTCACACCCTGTCTCTCTCTCACTCTGTTACACCCATCAGCTCCATTAGTATTTAGGCCCACTTCACTTTCACCTCAGTGCCGGATCATACTTTGCAGCATGCCAGTCTTTCCCGCATTACCCTCCAGATTGCTCTCCCGGTTTCGACCCTGCCTGTCCCTGACGAGCCTGCCTCGCCTGCTCCCTGACCCGGTCTGTACCTGCAACTCCCGTCTTGCTTTCTCCTGGAACCCTCGCCTGTCCCCGACCAGCCCTTTGCCTACTATCTGCCGTGTTGTCTCCTACCAGCCTTTAATAAAGCTGGTTACAGACTATCCCTGGATTCCCGTGTGTTGCATTTTGGTTCTCAGCTCGTTCGTGACAAAAAGGTTTCAAATGGTAATTCACAACAAAATATATGCTTGCTTTCATGATATTTATTTTTATATTCCCAAAGGAGCAGAACCTCGTAGCGACTGCTCAGGGTTCGGGATGTCAGAACCGAGACAAAATAACCCTAACCCATTTTCACATGTAGCCATTGGAACTCTATGAAACCTAAATTAAAGAACACCACAAAAGTCAAAAGCCGGGGTATTACGCGCTCTCTGTTCAACCCGTTCCTGTGGCACTGAGTCTGGCTGCTGATACCGGTGAAGGAGTTTAACGCTCTGAGCATCAGTGTTTCTGTTTGTTCCCTGAAAGATTCATAAGCACCACATCCACATGAATCATTCACTACAGAAATGATTGTCGTAAACATGAAGTGCCATCTCTGCCACTGTGCGCTGAAAAATTCATGCTTTTTAAGGCATAAATTATGACACGGCGCCTTCTCTCTCTCTCTCTCTCTCTGCTGGGGGGGAGGCTGTGACTTCCTCCTCCTCCTCCCCCTCTATCTTCCTCCTACTGACGAGCTTCACTGTCTCATGCACACATTATAAATATAACAAACCAGAATGAGACATGTTGAATTTAGAAAACCAAGTAGAAATAGTTTCTATAACAAGGTTTGTTGGAAGTAAAATAGTCAAACAAAATTATTTTCATTCAAATATCTCTAGGAAAAATGTCTGTTTTATATATTTTTAAATCAATTTATAGTATGTTAAGCATTCATCTGTTTGCATTTCACATATTTATTATTATTATGATTATAATGAACTATATCTTATTCCTGTACAGTATTACATTTGAAATTCTATTTTACATGCATATAGTTTACTTCTTACATATTTACTTTGGTCACTTGCAACATTCTATTTCACTATTTTATTTCTATGCCTTTTCTTTTTGCACTATTTTTAGTGTTGTATTGTTTTACGTCTGATATATATTTATGTTGCATTGTTGAAGGAGATCAGGACAACTAAACTGCAGCTACTGCGCACATGACAATTAAACCTTTGCATCTCGAATCTTTGAATGTACGTTGGTGTTTGATCTCTTTAAAATAGGACATACTAACCTATATTCAGGAGAGTGCAACAGATTACAGTCTCTCTCACACAGAAACACTGATAATGATGGTAACCTTGGTAACCTTGCCCCCATCTACATCTCTGACCTCCTTCAGGAGTACACCCCCTCCCGCACCCTCCGCTCTTCGTCCGTAGGACTTCTCACCGTCCCAAGCTATCGCCTCAAAACCATGGGTGCTTGAGCTTTCAGCTGCTCGGCTCCCAGACTCTGGAACACCCTGCCACGACGCGTCCGACAGTCTGATTCCATAACAACATTCAAAACCCAACTCAAAACCCACCTGTTCAAACTGGCATTTTCTTTATAATCTGTACCCTGTGTCCTTTTGTGTCCTTTTGTAGTCAATGTCCTGTTGTTTGTCTTGTCTTACCCCGGCTGATACTTCACTAAATCCACTGTTTTAATTTGTAAGGTAAAATTGTAAATGTAAATTGTAAATCTGTAACCCTGTAAGGTGTCCTTCGGTGTTATGAAAGGCGCCCCCCAAAATAAATGTATTGTTATTATTAAATGTCTTGTTGGTTTTAGTTCTTCATTTTGAAGTGTGTGTGTGTGTGTGTGTGTGTGTGTGTGTGTGTGTGTGTGTGTGTGTGTGGTGTGTGTGTGTGTGTGTGTGTGTGTGTGTGTTCCTCCCTCTCTCTCTTTCCGGCTGTCCCTGCCAGCTCCTGATTTTTTCTCGGGAGTGTGTGGTCCTATCTGAGCGAGCACGTTCCCGTTGTGTGTGTTTCTCTCTCCCTCTCTCCGTATATTGGGCCCTAACCTCGAGGCGAGTCGATCCTCTTACAGTAATACCATTGCCTAATCTGAGAGGCGTATCAGAGGGAGCTCAGAGCGCTCAGCACTAATAGGTTCACACAAATGGGATCTAGTCAAAAACCTCCCAATCCTCCTGCCACTGTAAATATGGAGAGCATTATCTGAGTCTGCCCGCAGGCCTCCGATGTGGAACCGATGCAGATTTGACAGAGAGACTGAGAGATAGCGGCCAAAAAAAAAGTGATTTAACATGCTGTTAGCAGTGTTACACCAGTCAGTTATTGGCTGTAGGGATGAATCCAATATCTTTTGTACTTTCTTTGAAAACCCCGATGGAGTCTGATGCCTTTCGTAGAGGACTGCTCTAAGGGACAGTAACCATTTTTATACAGACAAATGTTTCTTAACTCCAAATTCCCTTAAAGGTTTTTATTTTTTTAATTTTTCACATATACCTCATTCACACCGTCGGTGTTTCAGGGCCGGTTCGGAGCTGCAGCTTGAAAAGCACCGGGTTTTCCTGTTCACACCGCAGCGGAGCAGCCTCTTAGCTCCGGAATCCGGTTCGTTTCAAGCACCAACCATTTTTCCGGCTAGAGCAAAAGCACCGCATACGCCACGCTAATGTCGAGGCGGAGGCAGGGGCGGGATCAACTCCTGAACAACAACAAGAAGCCCGTGTTTTATCCAGTTTGTACACAACGATGGAGAAACTTAACAAGCAGCAGTGGTCCACTGAAGAGACCAGCTACCTACTGGGAATCTGGTCTTCCGAAGAGGTACAGAGGAAGCTGGAGCACAATCGGCCATTGTTGTTGTTGTCGGTGTCAGCTGTGAGGGGTTTCCGCACGGTTTGGCTTTATGAAGCAGGCACGCAAGCGGTTACGTCATGACGCAAACGATGACGCAATGACGCAGCACCAGTCTGACTCTGGGCAGTGTGAAAAGAGCCGGAGCTGAACCGAAGAACCGGTTCTGCACCTGAAAAGCTCTAGCGCGGAGCTTGAACCGGAGTTGTGTTGGTGTGAATGAGGTGTTAGAGCATTGGGGTGCTATGACCACGACATTTTCCGAAAAAACCTTTTTCTATTTTACGAGAGATTTCCATGTACAAAATCAAGTAAGCCCACTTAAAAACTAATTTAAAATGTGTGATATTGCGCTATATAAATAAACATTGATTGATTGATTGATTGTTGATTGGAATATCATCTCAAATTAGAAGCTTTACAGTGAGTGTCACGGCTACCTTCATATCAGCCACTATTAGGGCTTTCACACCAATGCGATTCCCGCTCTAGCTCCGTGCTAGAGCTTTTCTGGTTCGGAACCGGTTTTTTCTTTTCAGCCCCGTCTTGTTCACACCACCCAGAGCCCAACTGGTGCCGCGTCATGACGTCACCGTTCAAGTCCCTGATTTTATCCCCAACGGCGTTACGGCGCTCACTACAACAACAACAATGGGGGACTGCATCGGGTCGATGATCGTGTTGCTTTTAATCATACGAAGCCAGATTCAATTAAATAACGACTTCTCCAAGCTTATACTTTTCTCCAGATTCCGGGGCTCCGATGCGGTGTGAACAGGAAAAAACTGTGCTGTTCAGGCTCTAACTCCAAACCGGCCCTGGAACCGCGTTGGTGTGAAAGCCCCTATGGAGCCTTTTAAAGCAGACTTTAGAGTTTTACTCACGGTTGTGATGACCTGTCTGGCCTGTGAGGCTGGCTTGTGTGGTTTATTAAAATAACACAATATGATTTCCACACACATTTAAACAAAGAACATAGCAAACGTATATTGTATTATGTATAAGTCTTCTATATCTGTGTCTCTTTCTAGGCTGCTATGGGAATTCTACAGAGACCAATAGACATTTTCTCTGAACAACAACTGGCTCTAACAGTGAGTTTCAGCTGTTTAACTTTCAGACTCAAAATGAGTGATAACGCTCGGTAACAGCTGGAAGTGTAAATAAGCAAAGTTGTGTCAGAAAGCACAAAAGCAATGTTGTGTTCACGACTTGTTTCCGTTGGCCCCAAAGTGGCCAAAAAAATGAAAATACACAAAGATTTGTTTCCTAAACTTCAACTTTGATTGTTCCTTATTTATCTTTTATGTTTATTTGTAATAATATAAATAAGCACACGTTAGAATATGCAACAGCTTGTCCATATTGAATGAATATTAATTAAGAGATGGTCATAAAGAGTCATGTCATTTGTCCAGCTCCGACACAAAAACAAAACTTCTTATTCTGTCAAATTAATTAAATCTGTTATGGAAATGAGGTGAGCCCTTTCAAGTCATAGGCAGGTAGAGATTCATGGTATATGTGAAGAAATATGTGATGTTTCCGTGCCATTCTCTGGATCTGCAGCTGAGCGACACACAGGTTTTTCACTGGAGATGCAAACCAATCAGAGCAGAGCTGGAGAGACAGACAGTCCTGCAGCGACACCCAGAGGCTGCAGGTAGTACTGCATCATTAAAATACACAGTAGGACTACCACGTTGACGTAGCCACTGGCACTAAATGGTATATTACCAACTAAAAAGGAGCCATAATTGATTTTTGTGGATATAAACCATTAAGAATAAATAAACCCAACAGTTGACCGATTACAAATAGTGATTTAAAACCCATAAAGAAGTATGAATACAATGTATTAAAATAATCACTAAGGGTATGGATACACTATGATAATAATACGATTAAACAGGGATGGAAAGAGTACTAGAAACTGAGGTAAAAGTGATTTTCCTATTGAGTTCCTACTATCAACACATTTACTGGATAAAAGTGAAAGAGGGTCCTTTAAAATGAACTCTGACTAAACATCACAAAGTTACTTTTTTAAAAGGTAACTTAAAAAATATATTTAGGCCACAATATACAGTGCATATAAATGTTGTTGGATATGCTTCTACTCAATGATATACTATTCATCTTCTATGGATGCTACTTGATGGACTGTTGGTGCAACAATTACATTATTAAGCTACACAAAACATAAATAACCCAGAAGTTATTGTGGCCATGTATAAATAGGTATATATAAACACAGCTGCTACCCACACACACACACACACACACACACACACACACACACACACACACACACACCACACACACACACACACACACACACACACACACACACACACACCACACACACACACACACACACACACACACACACACACACACACACACACACACACACACACACAGGAGAGACCAGTGTTTCCCACAGATCTGAAATATACTTGGGGCGAAGGGTGAGGTGACGTGCAACAGCAACATTAACATTAACCTTTCTGTCGGTCGCTTGTTAGCAGACCCTTAACGCGATGGAAGGGCGAACAGGTACAGCCAGGGCCAGACCGAGACAATAAGTCAGGCCGGAAATTATACACCCAGCCAGGCCACTACCAGTTGTTTTTTGTGCCATTTTGCTGGCTTTATTTGTCAATATTTACAGCGCTGCTGCCCATAGTTATAGCCCTATAGTTAACAATACTACCGAATAATAAACATATGGACAGGGGTTACTATTTAAATACAATTGTAAATGTATTTAGGAACCTGTCCATGTGATTTTAAGTGGGGGTGGACCTCAAAGCCTCTAGGGGGGCACGGGGGCACGAGATTTGTTTTTAAAATTTGGAGTTATCATCAATCTGGTGCACTTTGAGGGGGAAATAAAGAGACTAAATCTACAGAAACGCCCATATGAAACAGATCTGTATACGCATGGTCAAAACAGGAAGTGGAACATCAACTAAACTAACATGAAACATGAACATGACAATCACAAACATGAGAAAACTAACATATTTGACGGGACACACCAAAAACGATGGTTGTTACCAAGTGGCTGAATAGGATTACAGAAGTTGTGGAGGACGTTGTATCTCATTACGCCGAACACGTAAACACTCCCGCTAATTTTGTTTTCCATGTTCTGCTTGAAAGCAAGTACCTGCCTCCTGCAAACTGTTCAAACACACGCTTTAACTTGTTCAATTTAGAATCTGTATTTTGGAAAATCGATCTTAAAGTGGACCTATCATGCTATATTTGAATACTATATTGTAGGGCCATACCTATATAAAACATGTCTGTGAAGTTTTTTTTTCAAAATACCAAACAGATCATGCATTTTAGCCATGCCTCATTTCGCTCTATTTGCTCTATTCCAGCCCTGTTTTTGCAAGGGCTGATTCTGTGGCAAATGAGCTGCAGCTGACCACGCCCCCCTGCAAAGGAGGGGGTGAGGCACGAGCGTCATGTTACCATGCTGTTACCATGCTGTTACATGATGTTACCATGCCACGGCAACCTCTCATTCCCCTGATAGGTGGAGAGTTGGCCATAGGCGGAGCTCCCCGTTTCTGACGTCAGAACAATTGCAAATCTGTATCGGTCTGTATCAGATCCGTTGCAGCCCCGTTTTTGGTATGGAGGAAAAGAGAGAGGGTAGTATTTTCTGACACTTCGGGGAGACATATTCATGTATAAAAGACGTACAAAAGTGCATTTAGCATGATGGGTCCCCTTTAAGTTGGCGTGATTTTGAAGTTGTGCGACCCTGCTGTAGTTCGTTAATAGCATAACGTTAGCATTTTGCTTCTGGTGATTAGATTTATGATTCGAAAATGATACAAGTAGGGTAGACATGTGGAGATTATCCGGCTGAACAAAACGTGCATTTAACAAACAGGTTTGTTTTCCACAGACCTTATTTCAAGCTCTTTTCCAAAATCTTATGGAGAAATCCCATTGCTTTTTGTCGAGGGAATCCATGCGCAGTTTATTTTCGGGTCGGCCTACAAAAATACGTCATCCCTGCATCACTCTATTTGACACACCTCTTTATATATGATTCTATACATCCTCTATTCAATATAAATATTTTTATGGAAAATTCAGTTTATTTTTTCAATAGCTTCACGTTCATGTGACCGAATCTCTTCAAATCACTTTCTGGATTGAATACTAGTCTGTACACCCTCTTTATATTGGATTCTAGTACTTCCTCTATTAGGCTATATGTTAATATTTTTATGGAATATTCAATTTTTTCATTAGACATAGAAGCCATTTTTTAAACCAGATCACATAGTTTGATCTAAAAATGGTGCGCTTCAAAAAAGGCAAGAAGAATAAAGCTTTAGACCTCTGGCAAGAAGCAGGAGGTAGAGATTTCATCACCAGGTCTTTCATTTCTCATGGTGTGACACCTGAGCAGTGGTCCTCAGTGACACTTATGGAGTTTAAAGGTAATAAAAAAGATCATCTCAAATAGGTGTGTCCTATGCAGCCAGTGTAGTTAGTTGACCTACATTTGAGTGATTAGGTCACATGACACGGAGTGTGGTGCAGTGGGTTGGTGTACAGGTTCAAACCCCACTGCAGTCAGCATATCGTTGTGTCCCTGAAGACACTTCACCCCAAATTGCTCCTGTGGGGATTGCCCACAGTACTGAATATGTAAGTCACTTTGGATAAAAGCGTCTAACAAGTGATATGTAATAAAGTATTGACCTGGAAGTTATTGAAGAAAAAAAATGGTACGTTACGTGAACACCGTTTGTTTTTTTCTTAGTTCATTGTTTAGGAATAGGGAAATATACAGTTTTCTTCATGTAAATCTTTTTTTTTCATTGTTAAAAAATACCCCAAATGTAAATTGATTGACGATGCCTCCTTCTTCTTCCTGGTTTTAATGGCGGACCACAAACCAACACTGAAGCAGCACCTCCTGTGTAACATCATGACTTCAAGACAACTTCTCATATGACTTATGAATACAAATATTCACAGAAGAGGTGATCCTAGTTAAACATGTATTTATTCAATCTAACCACAATCATGACAACTTTCACGTGACCTTTCGAGCAGACTTTTTTTTTAAAACATTGGAAGAAAAGAGGTGGTTCCTGGCTCGACATGTTTATTTGTATTATTATTATGATACAAAAGTACAGCGTGAATCAGGGATGTGGGGGCTAATAATCTTAAATACAGTTGATAAAATAGGAAATAGTTTTTGTTTAAGGGAACTTGGGAAATTATGTCAGTTTAAAAAAATACCCCACAATATTGATTGATACAGAAAACCTTTTATTATTGATTTCATGTTTGATTTAAATGTTGCGATACAAAGAGGATTTAGGTCTGCATTAGGCACGAGCAGAAGAACAGAAAGAGATGACAATATTACAGCAACAATAAAATGAACATTCAACAGAAGGACTTTACAAATCAAAATAACACGTTACAGTTTAGGAAACTGGATTTATTCAGGTCAGTTATTCATTACCAAAGATATCCCACACTGCTGATCTTCTATTCACAAATCAGGTCTCACACCGCCTCAGACAACACAGTTATTTACAGACAATAACAAAACACTTTCATAATAAAATCTTAGTACATGAAGAACAAGAAATATCCCAAATCATATGTTTTCATCATCCCTCACCAAACTATCAGGGTTATTATTTGGTCTTTCAGACATTTATTTACTCTTTAAAATATGTGTTCAAAATATGTTCAATATTTCCTTTTTTGCAATTGTTTGGTTAGTAATCTAACATTTGACCTTAGAGAATAATAAAATTAATGTAAAATAAAAGAAAGAAGATGAAAACTCCCTTCCAGTGAGACTCACCATGGCTGCACAGATGAACACACATGGTTCTGCTGCTGCTGCATCCTTCCCTTCATCTTTTCTGGTGTTCTCCAGCTTTCATCAAACTAAAGACCCAAAATATATCTGAGAAAATGGAAAGTTGTCGTGTGGGGTTTCCCATCTATGGGTTTGAGTCTTCTGTGTTGAAATCTTCACAGATTTCAACAGAGGCTCCATCCCTATGCAGACCAAACCCAGGACAGAGCGGCTCAGTGAACGTGGTCTGGACTCTGTGGAGGAGAGTCATGGTTTCAGAGACGCTGTAGAAGGACAGAACGCCTGCACTGTGATCCAGGTACACTCCTACTCTGGAGGGACAGAGGACCTGAGAGTGATGTTCTGATTGTGTTATGTCTGAATTTATAACCGTCATTGGAACACTCCAAAGCCCAAGACTTGACATTGTTTCCAAATGCACTTTCATCTCCTTTTCTGCTAATACTCTTGTATGCAACTGCTACAAAAACACACCCTTTTACCTCCACCTCCCAGTAACAACATCCAGTCAGACTCTCTCTACACAAAACCTGAGCCCAGTCAGTGAAACTGTCGGGTGAGCACACCACTCATCGGTACCAAAGTTGCATTGTGCATATAGGTCAGACTTAAACCAGATATGTTTGTTCCTTGTGTTCTGATCCAGTCCGATATCACACGCATATTTGAGGAATTCAGTCCTGTTCTTGGGCTCTGTCTCTGGAGTCTCTGTTATCGACATCGTGGCCCGTTCCTCACCAACAATATCCTGTAGTTTATCTCTGACCTCTGACACAGCTGCAGTCACGTCCTCAGTGTACTTCAGGGAACGAGCCGTGATGCTGGAGGAGTCTGTAGCTTCACTCAGACGTGATTAGCTGCTGTAGCTCTGCAGGAAATGGGTGTGGTCCTCTGTGTGTGAAAGTCGGTCCAGCCGGGCTCAGCGATCTCCTCCTGCAGCTTCTCCTGAACATTGTTGACGTGAGCCACTTCAGATTCCTGACGAGATCTGATCTGCTGCTTGACATCTGTGACGATCTTCTCGCTGTCCCTCACTGCTTTATCAGCAGAGAGATTGATGGCCTCCACCTCCTTCTGAAGCAGCTTCACATCTTTCTCTCTCTTCTGGATTCTCTGCTGGATGTTTTGACGACTCACCCCGAGCTCTTTCTGCTTCTTACTGATTTCTGCTGCAGCTGAAACTGTGTCGTGGCCTTTATGTTCATCCATGGAGCAGAGAAAGCAGATACACTGCTGATCGGTGAGGCAGAACATCTTCATCACCTCATCGTGACGAGTGCAGATGATCTCCTGCATCTTGTCGGAGGGGTGGACCAGCTTGTGTTTTCCAAAGGCAGGGATTCATAGTGAGGCTGGAGGTGCTGCTCACAGTAAGAGACCAGACACTGCAGACAGGACTTCAGAGCTTTCTGTTTTCTCCCAGTGCAGAAATCACATCCCACATCTCCAGGTCCAGCATAGCAGTGATCAGCTGGAGACGCTTTGACATCTGTCTTCTTGTTCTTCACTTCCTCCACTAACTCTGCCAACACGGTGCTTTTCATCAGGACAGGCCTCGGTTCAAAGGTGTGTCTGCACTGAGGACAGCTGTACACATGTTTCTGATTCTCTTCATCCCAGTAGTTTTAATACAGCTCAAACAGTAGCTGTGTCCACAGGGAATAGTCACCGGACCCTTCAGTCGATCCAGACAGATGGAACAGCAGAGCTTGTCCTGGTTCGGCTGACTTCCTTGCTGCGCCATTCTCCCTCTCAGAGACACGTTGTTTGATATCAGGAAGAGGAAGGAGGGGCTGGTAATGTTTGACTCGCTCCAGGAAGAGGCGGGATTTCAAGGTGTGTTCAGGCTCTGTTTCTACATGCAGTTAATAATGTGAAACAAACAAGGTCGTGTTGTCAGCCCAGTCAGAAATGTATTTTTCAGTCTGTTGTGAAGCAGACAGTGTTTATGTTCTTCTTAATGACAATCCAAACATATCTGTTCCACTCACTCCTTTACTATCAACTGTGAACAATGTAGAAAATATACTGCCTGTGCTGTTAGTTTGAAATGATAAATAATCCTCCAGAAACTATTATTTGTGCGTGTATTCTTAGCAATTCTAACCCAATACGCCATTTGTCAAATTCAGCAAATATCTCCTCATGGCCCACCTTTCTTCTGTATTTTCGGAAGTACCCAAGTGCAGGGTTGCCAACTTTGGGTACCTGGCTGGAGTGAGATTTTGATATCATGGGTTTAATTACACATATGCGCACTAAATGACTGCTATCGTGTCAGCAGCGGGACCTTAGCATATAGGATATATATACAATATATACAAATACACAAAATTGGACACAGACTATAAAGGGCACAAAGTTTCATTCACTAATGAAAGTCAAACACATGTTTCCACTGTTTTATTGTGTGCCTGTCGCGATAAGCAATTAATTGACTTATCGTACGATAAATAAAAATTAACTCCATAAATTGCCATTTACATGAGGATGTGACGAGCAGTTTGAAAGGATGTACTTGAATTATTATTATATATTATCATTATGTCAGGGGTCTAAATGGTCATACAACGGTGCCGACAATAATATCGTTTATCACAATAATTTCCTTGAAAATGTACCCAACTAAATTAATTATCGTGAGAGGCCTATACCTGAAACGCACACACAAACAAATCTACAGACTTACTCCAAACTGCCAAACATATTAATTAACCTGTTAAACCCAGAGCCTGTTTTTCAGGTTTCAGGCTCGAAAATGTGTAGCTGTGTGGGTATGTAAGTGTAGGTGTGTGTGTGTGTGTGTGTGTGTGTGTGTGTGTGTGTGTGTGTGTGTGTGTGTGTGTGTGTGTGTGTGTGTGTGTGTGTGTGTGTGTGTGTGTGTGTGTATGTGTATGTGTATGTAACTGTACCAACGCACTATAAAATAAAACTACACTGTAGGTCATTGTGTGTAGGTGTACTTGCACAATAAAAAAACGGAAACATAGGTAACATTTGACTCCAACTGGGGCAGATTTATTTCAAACATTTTACCAACACACTATAGGCATGTAAAAACAAACATTTTACCAACGTACTATACAATAAAACCACACTGTAGGTTTGTAAAAACAACAAATATTTTACCAACACACTATACAATAAAATCACATTAGGTATATAAAAACAAGTAAATAAACACTCGCAAAATGTTATACCTACCTGAACTTTATACCTACCTGAATGTTCCAGTATTTAGGTCGTGCCACTCCCTGAAACAGTTCCTTTTGACAGTGAAGCACAGAGGGACCTGGCACTTCCTGCAGTACACAGGTGTCTTCACCCTTTTGAGTCCAGCATCTAGGCACCTCCCGCAGTTCTTCCTGACCTTGGTGGCATCTTCCCCATAATACTCGGGCATGCATGTGAGTGGTGGAGGAGGGAGTGGAGGTGGAGGGGGTGGTGGAGGAGGGGGGTGGTGGAGGTGCAGGGCCTTCAGCAGGGCCTTCAGCAAACTCCAACAATTCTGCAGCAAGCTGCTCCCTGAAAGTCTTCTGGGTGTGAGGCTTTGTCCTGCTGGGGTCACACCTCATCTAACAAATGTGGAAAAACAAAGAGATTAGATTAATTCACTGGCTTATACTTATAGGATAATATTGGACAATACATGAATAATATTACACCAAATAAATAAGTAAACACATGTATATTTATTCACTGGCCATTCATTTAGAAAATGTAACTCCAAAAAGACAAGTAACACTATTTAGCATTTTGGCTAATCATTCCTGTTGGCTAAGCTAACACTGTGATGCAGTTCCACCAAACACAAAAGTAATACATAAAAATGATAATATTGGACAATAAATGAATAATATTACACCATATAAATAAGTAAACACATATATATATTCATTCACTGGCCATTCATTTAGAAAATGTAACTCCAAAAAGACAAGTAACACTATTTAGCATTTTGCCTAATCATTCCTGTAGCTTCTTGGCTAAGCTAGCACTGTGACGCAGTTTCACCAACCACATAATATATAAAAACAGAGAGATTACATACCTTTCCCGTGGTGGAAGTTCAACATCCGAGTCACTACTGTCCGGATCCAGGTCTGGCTGGAGGAGATCTTCATCATCCGACGAAGAGTCATCTGGTATGATCATAGCTATCGTCAGCTAGCATCTCTTGCAGCTGCTCTGTGGTGAAGCTCTCCCTTCTGGCTGCATAATGCGTAATGGAGCCGGGCTTAGTTTTACGCAGGATCATATCTTTGGAACCCATTGGTCGATTTGGGTGATTGACACCTTTTCTGAACCGTTAGAGCCAATAGAATCGAGTGACAGTTAGTAAGTCCCGCTAAACACTTATGTCAAGTAGAGAGAGGTTTGCATAAAAAGCATGTGAGACAGCGTTAGCTCGGGACTGCGAAACTTTAAACCTACTCTGCTGCCATGAATGTAATGATAGATTATCAGGAACAATTCTAAAGTGACTAAGAGACATTGGATTAACCTTAAACAGCGTTTTTATTCCCTTGAACACGAGCTTTGATCACAAAACAGCAACGGTAAGACATAATTATTGTTATGGTTTTGAAAACTTCTGTTTTTTTTCTTCTCTGTTCTGGCTGCTAGCTCAGTACAGTGATGATACTTATAATCAAATAATCTGTGGAGTATCAGCTTTCAGATGATATGTAGTTTGTGCAGAAAATATTAAGTTTTAAAGATCGTTTTTGTTAGTTAGCACCGGAAGTAGCATCTGCCCGTTTTAGCTAAGGGCTAATGCTAACGGTTCTTGTGAGACTTGTGTTTTGTTTCTGTAAAAATGGTTCGTATTGTCAGTTAGCTGAGATTCTTCTCGTTAATCTGGTAACACATTAATAGGTTTTTAAATATTAAGATGCCCTGAGACAGTGTCGTGAAAAAAAAACAGGGTCCCCACCGGCGGGGACCTTCGGGCTTAACAGGTTTTAACACACTCTATTTTGGCCTAGTAGAACAATAAGCAGCAGACTTTAACTTTTTTATCATTTCTACTGGACCTTAGATCTGCGCTTGCGCAATACGGGTCGGCAGTTGTCAGAGAGTATTTTTGTTGGGTAATCTATGGTAGGGCTAACTCTGGGCTAACCCATACAGTGGTGGGGTGAATTCAGTATTTGCAATGAAATTACATACACGCTCCCCTTGACAGTGAAACGCCACACGTGAGGTT
This sequence comes from Champsocephalus esox, assembly GCA_036324585.1. Taxonomy (NCBI): domain Eukaryota; kingdom Metazoa; phylum Chordata; class Actinopteri; order Perciformes; family Channichthyidae; genus Champsocephalus; species Champsocephalus esox. The sequence goes on along the minus strand of CM070483.1, from coordinate 7,008,100 downwards.
TAGATTATTTCCCTGTCTCAATCCAAATTGAACTGTATGAAATGAAAAAGGCACATTTGTCTTGTAGTTAATAAAAAGGGCGACCTGGAGCCAATCCTACAATTTACCAACAGGTTAAACAGTTGACATGCTGAAAGCCCAACCCCTGTAGGGGGGTCGGGGGGTATTCTCCCCCAGGAGATTTTTTTGAAATACTAACATAAAATACACATTCTGGTACTCTCTTGAGAAGAAAAATAAATAAATCTATTACTACACGACATATTTAAAAAAATGAATGCCATTTTAGTTTGTTGTTACTTTGTTCTGAAAGCTGAACCTGAGAGAGAGGGAAGAGGCTGTGTGAATTACTTTACATTGTGGATAAGGGTGGATAGCCCCCATTGTTCTGTGTGTCAAAATGAAAGACAGCCCACACCTCTATCAATCATCAAACCGTGGGGTCTTATTTCATTACGTGTTGATTTCTATCAACACCAGTGGTGTAGTCTATACGTGATACGCTGGTGTACGCCGTATACCCACTAGAAAATGCCAGTGATTTCCGTATACCCTCTTAAAAATGAGCGATGATACGTAACATCATTTTGTGACTGCGCTTTCACCTCTTCGTTAATACTTTTGGACGTCTGGAGCTTCCGTCGCCTGTGGCCTGTTGCTAAGCAACAGCAACACACGGCTCTGACAAACCCCAAGTTTCTCCAACGTTATCAGAATTTGATCCGTCCACCATTCAAGTTCGCGGATTTAACCGGTAAGTGAAATTAGCATGGTTATCATTAACGTAACTGTAGCTAACTTGCTAGCTAACTTGATCAACGTTAGTGTGGTGGATCAATGGAAGAGAAAGGGAGGGAGATACTCTCTCTGTGTGTGTGTGTGTGTGTGTGTGTGTGTGTGTGTGTGTGTGTGTGTGTGTGTGTGTGTGTGTGTGTGGTGTGTGTGTGTGTGTGTGTGTGTGTGTGTGTGTGTGTGTGTGTGTGTGTGTGTGTGTGTGTGTGTGTGTGTGTGTGTGTGTGTGTGTGTGTGTGTGTGTGTGTGTGTGTGTGTGTGTGTGTGTGTGTGTGTGTGTGTGTGTGTGTGTGTAGTCATAAACAGAACACAATGTTTACATTATCTCCTTGTTTCGGACACAGATGAGAGCTCCTGGCCAGCCTTGTGGACTGAAAGTCAGGCTATGGAATTTAAGAACAGGCATCCTTGGTTAGAGTGGAGGGACAGAAAGTTAGGTAGTAGAGAGCCCAGGAGCTCACGGAGAAGGGTGGACAGGATTTAGTTGGAAATTTGGTGAGAGCTGTGTCAGAGACTGTGTTTGCAGAGACAGATTCTGTATTCAGAACCGCATACTATCTTGCGAAGATGAACCGACCTTTTACTGACCATGATAGTCTCATTGAGCTTCAGGAAAAAAATTGTGCCAACATGGGCACTAGTCTGCACTCAAGGTACAGTTCCACAAAAATTGTAAAACACATGGCAAAAGAGATGCAGAAAAAAATAGTTCACAGTATTGTGACATCTTCAAGCAAGTTGTCTGTTCTCATCGACGAGGCTACATCTGCAGGGCTTGTGGACTAACGCAGTGAACCAGTATGGACATGTTGAGTGCTTTTTCAACCCTCATGTATTGAGGTGAAGCTTATTTGTTAATTTGTTTCTTGTTTGAAGCTAATTTGTCTTGTGGCACTTCAAGGATGTTTGCTTGTTCATTTAAGCTGATACAGTACATAGTTTGACAATGATTTATGGAAGATAATATGGCTGAACAAGTTTGAATAAACTAATGCATTGAAAAATAGGTTTAAAATGATTATTGTGTGATATTTATGCAGATCTATGCGAAACAAAGATGTTTTTTTAAGTGTAGAATATGATGTGTGGGCCAGGACATCTGTAGCATGACCATATGTATTGTATATTACTTGAAAATTGCAGTAGGCCATATTGAGATTTTGATAAAAATGTCGATTAATTGTTCAACCCTAGAAGATAAGTGGGCTTTTTCCATCATTGTTCATTCTTTTATTTTTTTATTGTTAATGTCACTGGCAGTTAAAAGTCACATACAAATGCTTATAATATATTGACATGTTGATAAGACATAACCAGTCTCAAGACTAGTTATGCATTAGTGAGTGTGATGGTGTTCATGAGGTGTTGCTTCGAGACAGGTGTCGCTCCGCGATGCGTCGCTCTAGGATGGATGAATACAATTATTACAGTATACCCACGACAAAAAAGTAGACTACACCACTGATCAACACCTAATGTTGTATCGACGTATAGAGCAGGCATGAAAACGGGTCAGGGGTGAAAAAGGTGAGAAGGATATTATCCCTCTAGGGGGGTCCGGGGGCATGCTCCCCCGGAAGAACATTTTAAATATTCCATATTTTAAAGCATCAATCTGATGCATTTTGAGATGCATTTTTTTGCCAACCTGGGGAGAGCTGGAGAAACTTAACTTCAGCCATGAGTCAAAAATATTATGGCCTCCTTACTAAGTATTATCAGGGATGCAAACTCATCAGGTATGGAAAAGGTGACAAGGACCCGAGCCCCCCGACCCCACGGAATATCGGCTTTAAAATGAGGAAAAACAGGATTTTAGCAGTCAGAACAACTAAAGCAGCAGTGTTACTAAGAACAGAAACGCCAAAGAGTCACATCTAATAGAAATATATAAAAGCATTTATTTTAATTGTGTAGCAGTCAGTTTATAATTTTGGCAGCACTGTTGAGCATTTTGAAAATCTATTGCATGCCTCTGTGCAAGGCTGAGTCTTTCTATCTTTATGGCATCTGGTGTAAAGTAACTAAATTCATAAACTCAAGTACTATACTTGGGTAACATTTTGAGATACTTGCACTTTATTTAAGTATTTCAATGTTTTGCTACTTTGTTCTTCTTCTCCTCTACAGTTCAGAGGTAAATGGTGTACTTTGACTCCACTACATGTATTAATACCTTTAGTTACTTTACAGATGTGGATGAATGATGTGAAATATAATCAAGTGTTGAATCAGACTTTAGTTCCACCTGGAGTAAATCCACAAGCTACCCTGCAGTCTACAAAGTACTTCAGACTAGCTCACCAGCTACCCTGCAGTCAAAAGCTCAGCTGCTTCACCAGCTTTGAGAACACTTTCATGATCAATCATTATAAAACATATCATATATATTATTCTGAAATGGACCAATCTGCACAACGACTACTTTTACTCTCGCTACTTTCACTATATTTTAGATGAGAATACTTTTCTACTTTTACGCGAGGAACATTTTGAATGCAGCACTTTTACTAACAGAGTATTCCTACACTCTGGTACTTCTACTTTTACTCAAGTACAAGACCTGAGTACTTCTACTTTTACTCAAGTACAAGATCTGAGTATTTCTGCTTTTAATCAAGTACAAAATCTGTGTACTTCTACTTTTAATCAAGTACAAGATCTGAGTGCTTCTACTTTTACTCAAGTACAAGATCTATACTTATACCACCTCCGTTTATCGCCTATGAAAAAAAACTATTAGAAAACGAAGGCTAAAGCTAACGTTAGCAGATAGTGACAATGTATGCTAGCTAGCTAGCTCAACGATAATATTGCGACAGAAAAACTTTTCAGTGCACATCACGCTCTGCGCTCCGACAGGGAGCTCTGCTCTGAACATCCCGTTCTAACAGCTGTTCACCAGCGGTCCAGACAGTGACTCCGGACCGCACAGTTAATATTAACGAAGTAACTCACCCGTAGGTAATGTGGCTGCTGAAGCGAGACCATCATCGCGGAGCAGCAGAGCCGACAGGCAGGAAGACTCGAGCACACAGCTCGCGCTGCATTATAATATACAAAAAACGAACACCATGCGTTTCAAGATGGCACATAACAGCTCGCGGCCGCAGATTACTCCGGGTCCCAGACCCGCCCCATACACCAAAAATATTTGTATTGCAGATCTACATGAATCACACAAACGACCGATTTTGGATTCAAAAACGGCGAATTTCGCCGAAAGGTGAGTGATTCTCATGCCTGATAGAGATGTACTACAGTAAAAGTATTCTCCGTGGGGACTTCCTGCAACAACACCACGCCGTTATCTTGATTCTGATTGGCCAGAAGACATTATCAAAGATGTTCTATTGAGAAGACGATCACTACCTGACAAAAGTTTTCAAAACCGTTTCTAGTCTTCGGTATTCTTGTTTTTGGCGTGAGAATAGTTTGGGCAGCGTGAGAGCGTGAGATTGAGAGTGAAAGCTTGTGTCACACGCCAGATGCGTGAGAGTTGGCAACCCTGCCCAAGTGGCAGCCATGATAAGAGCTGTTGGGTCATTCCAGAATTGGAGGACATTTCATGTACCCCCATATAAAAAATCTAATAATCCATGCCCAAAAAGCTAAAACATGCACTTGTTGTGTTAAACATACTTGTCTTGAGACTAAATGTATATAACGTTGTAGAAAAAGTGGTTTCAAAATATTATTTAAATGATCAAATAGCTCTCGAACACCCCCTAAAATGGCATTTTTCTCTTGTCCCCGCTTCTTGGTGACCAACTTGCATGTCAAATATAACATTTAAAATAGGGATTTTATTTACTTTTGTTGGTATCATTCTATTGATGTCTCTTGTAATGGTAAAATCAATTTGTTAAATCATATTAAAACATATTATAAATAACAGTAATTTTGCACAGAAGGTGTGTCCCTCAACATGTGTGCAACCCATGGTTCAACCCATAGACTGTATAAAGGGTTCAACCCTGTTACCCAAACCTTTTTAGATTGGCACAGGAAGTGAAACAACTGTAAGTCAAATGACACAGTGGAAGTGACGTCAGCAAGCCATGTGCGAGTGCCATGGGTAGACCAAAACTAAGTCCTCTCTTTTATTTTTCATATTTTTACAATCTTTTCAGTCTTAAGAGTGTGGCACTCTGACCCGCTCAACCCTGTTACTCATATTATCAGAATAAAGCATAATAAAGTAATTAAGTCAAAGTTATCCTTCTTTCATTAGATATCGTTTGTCCTTGACATCTAGGCAAGGCAAGGCAAGGCAAGTTTATTTATATAGCACCTTTCAAAACAAGGCAATTCAAGGTGCTTTACAAAAATAAAAGACATTCAGACAAAGGCATTTAAAAACAGTAAAAGATAATAAAATAAACATTAAAAGAAAAATACATGAATAAAAAGTTACAGTGCAGTTTAAGATATGAATAGCTCACACAGAAGCTCCACTTTACTGATGAACACAACGGCTCAGTTTCAATTAAAAGCAGCGACAAAAAGATAAGTCTTCAGCCTGGATTTAAAAGTCGTCAGAGTTGCAGCGGACCTGCAGGTTTCTGGAAGTTTGTTCCAGATATTTGGAGCATAATAACTGAATGCTGCTTCTCCATGTTTAGTTCTGACTCTGGGGACAGAAAGCTGACCAGTCCCCTGAAGACCTGAGAGATCTGGATGGTTCATCATTTCAGCAGGAGGTCAGAAATGTATTTTGGGCCTAAACCATTCAGTGCTTTATAAACCAGCAGTAATATTTTTGAAATCTATTCTTTGACACACAGGAAGCCAGTGTAAAGTCTTCAGAACAGGAGTGATGTGATCCACTTTCTTGAAGGGACGTTTTGGTCCGGATGTTTGTGGTAGGCATGGTGACGAGGGTGTTGGTGCGCGTCCAGGGGGAGGAGGTGGTTGACGTTATCTATTATCTTGCAATAATTCCTGAAGTTAAAGCTCAAATTAGCATTGATTTTCAACCCTGTTACTATAATTAGAGTAATTCTTTATTGGAAAATATACATTTGATGTCTTGGCTGGGCAAATCACTTTTTTTTATGGTTTATTTGTTTTTCCTAAATACATAAAAAACAATTATAAAATAAAAGGTTCATTCTTCAAAAATTGTGGTGTCTAAATTGTCCTCCAATTCTGGAATGACCCAGGATATGAGGTTCAGTTTCCCTTTATAATCTCCTTTAGTTTATAGGAAACACAGGATCATCCTTTACGAAAGGAAAGGAAATAATGCTGTGCACAATTGCTTGTGGCACGCAACCGATCATGACGGACAAACAAAGATCACATGGTGTTTTTTATGCAGTTTACAACTTATGCCAGTGTATACTTAAGAAATAGCTCACGACAGGCCGTGGTATATGCTCATTATATCACAGCTAAGGGGCGTGGTTCGGCCCGACGCTAAGCGCAGGGTCGACAACTGCATGCAGTTTGCTTTTCAGCCCAACTGTATACTGTTTTTCTCAGGCGCGGAGGGATACTGACTTGTTGTGAAAAGTAATTTACAATTCTACCCGTGGTATACGCTCAGTATATCACGACTAAAAACCAATCAGATTGCTTGATTTGACTTGTCCGTTTTATAAAGTAATATGAACGTAGTGCTGTAAAAGGATCAAATACAATCACCATTTCAAAGTGTTAACTGAGTTGTGTACATGTTTTAATGTTGATAGATGTGAAGGCCTACCAGTTATGCATTTATTGTATAAAGTTGTATTTATCTGAAATATTTTCATAAAATAATACTAATGGGATTCATTAAGTACAAGACTTGAGTACTTTCCCTACCTCTGGTTTTACTATTTTAATTGTAATAGTATGCCGTGTATGGTGATCCAAAACATTTTTAGGAAAGGGTCAGCCTTCTATGGCCTACTGTACTCCCCTTACTATAGAACTACTATTCATTCATCAAATGAAGTTATTTTTTCTCAAACCGATATTCTGAACAATCTGCTGTTGTATTTGCTGTAAAGTGTCCCTACTGTAGGCTATTTTTATTATACGTACAGCACTTTGGCTCGACCAAAACTCGTTTATAAATGTGCTATAAAATAAAACGTGATTTGATGTTACAAGTAATTTTGATAGCTCACATTCATTCTGATATATCCATGTACGGTTTTCATTATCGTTTATGATTATTCATAAGTTTGCATTTGTATTATTCAGGCATTTATGTACCTTTTTCTTTTTTAATCCACCTTCATGTTAACCGATTCAGCTTCTACTAGCCTAGGAACAACTATAGAAAATAAATGCACAAACCATTTCTTTCTACCTTTCTCTAGTTTTGATAAAAATAAATAATGTAAGTCACAATGAACTAAACTAGTAATAACTTTATTATAATACAAATCTCTCCTTTGCACCAGTCTGTAAAGACGTTTGGTACTGCTGTCGAGTTAAGCTCGTGGAATATGGAGATTGACCGCATTGATACAAGAGGCAACACAATCAAACAGATAAAGAATGAACTCCGATTGTTAAATGTGCACTTAGCTTTTATTTACAACCACATGATAAAATACCATCATATGAAAGACCAAACTGTTGCTGGTTCAGTCACCAGCTTCCATTCATTCAGAAATCAAAATACCTCCTACACGTATCCGCACACAGTAACACTCGCATGAAGGGAAACGGTAACCGTAGGAATGTAGCTGTTTTTGGCTTAGCACGGTTAAGCAAATATACTAAAACTGTTTATGGGACTGCAAAAAAAACTAAAATCTTCTTCGGGTTTGTTGTAACCAACCAGTGAGACACTAAAATCCTCATCTTTTGACCACCTTATAAAATGTGTGACTTGAGTTCAACGTAGTATTCAGCAAAGACTGCCGTTAAAGGAAGACACGTTGCAGTTTCCCCACAGAGTAAAGTTGAGGAATAGAAAAAGATGGACAGGATTCCGGTCTGGATACGGTTTTAAGGCTGAAACAAAGTTGAATTTTCCTACATTTAGTGACGGAAATATATGTATATAAGGGATGTTTGATGCAGCAGGTTAACAGATCACTATTTACAAGTACTTTTTAAATTAAGACACTTTATTACATCCAACCACCCTGCATAGTCTCACATTTACATCCCATCATTATTTATAATAAAACATTAAAAAAGGATACCGTGACATGTTTAGCTGCAGCCCTTTCTTTATGAAGGACGACGGATGATAATAAAACCAAACTTAAAGATGTTGCGGTGTAATGTCATGAAGCTGACGGACAAATCGACTGGAACATACATTTCAAATTTGAATAAAACCCTTACGTATCAAGTGCTCCGCAGGGATCAGGCTAAAAACGTTAATATCAAAAAGTATCATTAAGTAAAGCTACGGCTCCACGTCCAGTCAGATTATTGGTGAGCAGACAAACCCACTGTTATAAGGCTATTCATTTTAAAATCCTGAGTTCAACAACATCGTCAGTCACGCTAGATAAACGGCTACAGTCTCTTTGGTGGCCTTCATTTGTCTTTCAACAAAGAGAGTCTGTGCACAGAGGAAGAACGAGATGCAGTGGAGTCACACACTGGACACAAGACACATTCAGTAAAGCTTCATTTAACTTGATGACGGACTTTTATTTTCTCCCTCTAAGAGACTTAAATAACCCAGAAGAAAAAACTGGCCCTTTAAACTCCAACAGAAGTTGACCATTTCAGCGGCGACTCAACAAATAAAAACGGAAGACAAACCAAGCGCTCGACAAACTTTCTTAAAGATTTACAATCCACCTGGCTATAACTGTGACGTCTGTCGGCTCAGATGTTCTCCGCCTCTCTCTGAGGAAACTCCCTGATGCTCTCGTGGGGGTTGCGGCGGGTCGCAGGGCGTCGGATGCTCCGCCCGGACGAGATGAGGTCGGCGTAGCCCCGGGAGTGAGAGAAGGCGTAGGCCGAGCGGCGGGACCCGCGGCCACGCTGGAAGGCAGACGGCTTTTTCCTCTCCTCCTCTTGGAGCTCCATCTCGTACTTCTTCCTGTTTCTCTGGACCTACGGGGTGATGGGAAATAAGCAGTCAACATCGGACAGACTACAAGACGACCTCATTTTAACGTCCTTTTCAAAAAAGAAGCCCAAGTGTAACACTCCATCTACATGTTCCTGATCAATGGTTATTAAAGGTCCCCTATTATACTGGTTTTCATCAATATATTACAGGTCTCATAGATACAAACAGATCATTGCAGCATTACCCATAATCCCCTCTGTTTCAAAAGTGCTGATTCTCTGTCTGTTACTTTAGATGAAAATAAGGAGCCCCTCCCCACGCCCCTCTGAGAGAAGTTTGGTTACAAAGAACTCAAAGGTGCTCTAGAGGAGATTCAGGTGATAAGGGGTTACTGTGCTGATTGGCTAATGGTTACACAAGACAACACATCGTTATGACATCATAAAGTGGCCAAAATCTGATCAGCTCATTTTCAGACAGGGTTTTTATAAAAATGGATCAAAAAGAGAGAGAAATCTTTGTTCCTGAAACTTTCAGAGTCTCTTTCCACAGAGGGGACACATGTTGATGTAGAAGAGACATGAAGAAGAGGGGACACATGTTGATGTAGAAGAGACATGAAGAAGAGGGGACACATGTTGATGTAGAAGAGACATGAAGAAGAGGGGACACATGTTGATGTAGAAGAGACATGAAGAAGAGAGGACACATGTTGATTTAGAAGAGACATGAAGAAGAGGGGACACATGTTGACGTAGAAGAGACATGAAGAAGAAGGGACACATGTTGATGTGGAAGAGACATGAAGAAGAGGGGACACATGTTGACGTAGAAGAGACATGAAGAAGAAGGGACACATGTTGATGTAGAAGAGACATGAAGAAGAGGGGACACATGCTGATGTAGAAGAGACATGAAGAAGAGGGGACACATGTTGATGTAGAGGAGACGTGAAGAAGAGGGGACACATGTTGATGTAGAAGAGACATGAAGAAGAGGGGACACATGTTGATGTAGAAGAGACATGAAGAAGAGGGGACACATGTTGATGTAGAAGAGACATGAAGAAGAGGGGACACATGTTGATGTAGAAGAGACGTGAAGAAGAGGGGACACATGTTGATGTAGAAGAGACATGAAGAAGAGGGGACACATGTTGATGTAGAAGAGACATGAAGAAGAGGGGACACATGTTGATGTAGAAGAGACATGAAGAAGAGGGGACACATGTTGATGTAGAAGAGACGTGAAGAAGAGGGGACACATGTTGATGTAGAAGAGACGTGAAGAAGAGGGGACACATGATGTAGAAGAGGACTTTGCAGGTGACCTTTAAGACGGGCCAAGCGTCAGGTTGAGTCATGGAGGTCTCACCTTGTCTCCTATCGAGGGCCAGATGGTTTTGTGGAGGAACTGGAGGCAGATAACGGGCAGCAGGCTGACGCCCACAGTCAGGATGATGGTTAACCACAGGTAGGGCTGCCGCAGAGCATTTGACGCCGCACCTACAAACACAAAATATACATATACACAGTTAGCTACTACTCCGCTAACATCCACTTCTTATACTTCTGCTCTTCTGTTAAATGTACTCTTGTTAGCAGTTTGTGCTGCAGCAGCTTCAGAGTGTCTTGGAGTAGAGACTATACTACATATGTCACAGTGGGCGGTTGTGTTCGTGACTGACCAGTGAAGGTGAACGGTTCGGGGAAGATGACGTGGATCCCAGCACTGTGGATGTCGAACATGATGCCGAAGTAAATAGCTATACTGCCCAAAACGGCAAAGCAGTTAACAAAGGTCCAATAGGAAGTCTCCAAGGAGATCTGACGCATGAGAGGGGAAGCAGAGGACAAAGGTGAGCAGGTCATTCACTTTAAATACACCCTCGCACATCTGCTTTCCAGCATTCCTTCACAGAGTCATGAAGATAAGTTTGTGTTCAATACAATTAAAATCGTCTTAGTTTTGAACGTCGACGCATTAAACTGAACACGACTAACCTGCAGGTTGACGACGAAAATGAGCGAGGAGGCGGTGACGACGGCGAAGGACTGGTAGTCGGAGGGGGCTTCTCCGTACGGCCCCATGGTCTGAAGGAAGGCTCCGTAGGGGATGAAGAAGATGGTGAGCGAGACAAAGATACCGTGGAACAAGCTGAGGAAGAAGTTCTTGTAGTTGAACAACACTCCCAGCTGTCCGGGTAAATAGAGCTGTGGGAACTTCAGGCTAATTTTGTCGTTAACGTCCTGCGGCGAGAAAAGAAAGAAGCGGATTTAGTTAGCAAAAAACACGTCTACGTGCATTTCAGCGAGTATTACATCTTTAAAATCAGCTTGTGTCAAATACTTTTAACAAAAAGAGAAGCCTGGTTCACCTGGTCGAGAAGGCCAACTAGTAGAACGGGTAAGCTGCTGTAACAGAGATTGTAGAGAGTGATGAACCAGTCTTCATAGGTGACCTGCAGAAAGGGAAACGAGGATCAGCATAATGTTGTTATGACAACAACAAAACTGCTATTGGATTTAAAGCTTGCAGCAGATATACAAAAAGAGACTTTATAAAATAATATAATCTGACAGAGTGACCATTTCAAAGAAAACAATATTCTATAATCTGGACAAAGCAAACATGTCTACTAAGTGTTAAATGGAGTCAGATCACAATTACACATAACTGCCATTTTTAGCATGTGTGTTTTGGCAGGATTATGGTATAACTAAGTTGGGCGTAGCTGAGCGCGACGTTAGAGTTAAGACCTACTTTTTTACGCCCAGCTGGTGCACTCCACTGCAGGTTACCATTAAATGTGCTGACCAAAGTTAATTAGAATTGTGTCTAAGTCTAAGTCCACTTATTCCCACCAGGATAATGTTTCAAAAGTAAAATATGCTATTAAAATGAAATGGTGGCGTCAAATGCACTTGATAATGAAAATAAGTCCGTGCTGCTGACCATTGCAGAGTATCCGTTGAAGAAGGAGTACCAGAAGTGAACCAGCGTGAAGGCGAAGTTCTTGAAGAAGAAGTAACGCAGGAACTTGCACATTCGGATGTAGGACCAGCGCCCGTGCACCAGCAGGAGGCGCTCCAGGTAACGGAACTGAGCGAAGGCGTAGTCGCTGGACATCACGGCCTGCATCCCCTCCTGACCACTGATACCCACACCGATGTCTGCGGCTGGAGGGACAGAGGGGGGGGGGCAGAGGGGGGGGGAGGTTAGAGAAGAGGCACTGGAGTTTGGGATAGCTTGGAGGTTTAAAATGGGTTTGGCAAGGCAGCAAGTTTATTTATACAGCTCCTTTCAACACAAGGCAATTCAAAGTGCTTTAAAAAATGAAAGACATTCAGAAAATGGCATTTAAAAACAGTCATTAAAAAGCAAAGATAACAAAATAAACATTAAAAGACAAAATACATGAATAAAAGTTACAGTGCAGTTTAAGATGTGAATAGTTCAATTAAAAGCAGCGACAAAAAGAAAAGTCTTCAGCCTGGATTTAAAAGCAGGTTTCTGGGAGTTTGTTCCAGATATTTGGAGCATAAGAACTGAACTAATAACTGGTACCATAATCAGTGTTACCGACAGTCAGCCCTGTAATGAAAACCACTGAAGCAGTCATCTTTAAAGCTATCACACTAGCAGGTCTACCATTGCCTCGATCAGTTAGTTTTGTGTTAGAGAGTCTTCCAGGAAGTTAGCAATCGCAAGGCGGTGACAAAAGCCATGACATTTTTCCACTAGATTTCGGAATATTGCGGATATAAGATCTGTGGCAGACATGTTTATGATACTTACAGGTTTCGTTCGGCAGGATAATTATAGGGATGAACGTATAATTACGGGCCGATAATTATCGGCCCGATATTAGGAATTATGACGTCATCCGAATAACCGATAACAGCATTAATAGCCCGATAATATAAATATATTTTTTGGGTAAAAAAAAATTAAATCCTGCGAGTGTGGGTGGATTGGGATGAGGGGCGCTTGTTTCTCGGCCCTCCCGTGTTGCAGTTCGTGGGTTAGTGGTTTAGGAAGAGGGGAGTTCTTCACAAATCCAGCGCTCCCTAATCTTCGACCTGATCAGTCTCCTGAAAACATCGCCATCGAACGATGGTGAGTTAAAGCGTACAGAAGACAATATTACAATACAGTGTGTGTGTGTGTGTGTGTGTGTGTAGTGTGTGGGTCTGCGCGCGGCGTTGGAGCTTATGTGCTACTCAAGGCATATGGCTCGAACCGGAGCTGCTTGGACGCTGCATTCTTGTTGCTGAGTGTGCTGACTTCTCCTACAATGTCCCGCTGTGTCTGTCTTCCTGCATCAAGTCAAGTGATCGGCGCAGTTGTGTGGATAGAGCTTCCTCTGTTTTCATTTAAAAAGCGCCTTATATCCGTTAGCGCAGCTTGCTAGCACAGATGATAAACAAACCACAATGCACGTAAGGTCTCTCTCTTGCTCGCTCGGACCACACGCACCTCCCAGTCCTCCAGATGGCCTGTCGGTGCATGCCGGTGAGCGTGGAAGTGTGGGTCTGACCACAAGCGGGCGGCAGGCGCGGGGCTGTCAGCATCAGCTTGTAGATGGTATTTTTAACTCGTTGCGCTCTGTAGCTATGGGCGGCGAGGAAAAAAAATTCACATGCGTATCGCATTAAAATAATTAGTGGCGTAATTTTAATTTTTATTATACGGTTTTCGGTATCGGTATCGGTCTTGAGAAGCAGGAAGTTATCGGTATCGGTTTCAAAAAAACCAATATCGTGCTTCCCTAATATTCTCCATATATTAACACCACTTTATGTGTAACTGCAATCTCTAGGAGTAAAAAGCGCTATATATGCTCGAGGGGGTAGGACCAGAAAAGGTTTTTTAAGCTTCTTCTTGCCCCTATTGAACATGACGGACTATTTGAGAAGTATTATTGTTTTCTTGTACTTCGTTATAATTATTAATTTGAGTGAGAAGAAAAGGAAAAAAGAGAATATATATATATATTATTGTTGTATGTTTTTGTTTCTGACATGTTCAATAAATTGAGGAATAATAATAAACGGACTACATCAAAGTTGCATGACTTCACGTCACCACCGCTAGACTAAGGGCATATGGACAGTTGTGCACCTTCTAGATTAAATAAGTGTTTTTAAAAAGTACCATACTTTTCGGACTATAAAGCGCCCCTGCATATATGCCGCAGCAGCTAAAGTGTCCGTCTGTCTCGCTCTCGTTCTGTCTCTCGGTTCCACTTTGGCGCGCTACCCGTCTCACTCTTTTCCGGCCTCCAGCTTTTCCTGCTGGAGCCCGCCGCTTAGAGGTGGCGGGCGCGGACCGGTCCTAGAGCCCGTAGTGTTAAAGGTGGTTAATTTTACCTGTGAAATCCATAGATTTAGGAGGTTCCCTAGTGGCCGTTAGCTGCACAAAGAAAATGGGGGAAAAAGTCGCGGCTTATAGTCCGAAAAGTACGGTAGTCAGGGATTTGAAAAAAGTTACATAACGGCTTCAGTTGTCATTTGAAAAGGATAACAAGAACTAATTCTAAAAATAGCGTACACCTCAACTTTGATAACGTTTTTGAAATATGTTATGCTATTGCTTAGCTTCTAATCTGGCACTGCAGTACGTTTCTCTAAATTGATGGCATGCATATAACCCAACTTCACACAATCCTTTTCTTAATAAACCTGAGCAGAGTTCATGCGTGCCCTTACTCTTGATCATGTTGACGTCGTTGGCTCCGTCTCCGATGGACAGCGTCACGGCTTTCTTGTACTTCTTCACCAAACTCACCACGTTACCCTTCTGCTTGGGAGTGACGCGGCAGCAGATGACCGCCTCGCACTCACAGGCCATGTCCACAAAGTCGATCTGCGGAGACACGCCACCATGTTAGTTATCATGTCAACCATGGAGGATGCGCTGGCCTGTCTATACTTTTTAATTTTTTTGCATTTTAAGAAAATATTCACAAAGCATACACAACAAAATAAACACATCTAGATACATAGATGAACTACATAACAGATGACAAGAAAATAAATAATAAAATAGTAATATTACAAATAAAATAATGGATACACTGCTAATACTCAGGTAAATATTAATTATATTGTTCTATACTTGACCCATTTTTCCTCAAAGATATGCATTTGGTTTTGAATTCTCATAGTTCCTCCATTACATTCATATCGACTGATTACCTTGCTTTTTCATTTTGTTTTTTCCTATACGAGGCATAGGATATTATTTCACCCTTTGCTACTTCCCATAAAATGAGAGGATTTCTGTCTCGTGTCATTATACTTAATGTGGAGGAAACTTCTGTGTAGCAATGCAGTGGGAGTCACCGACTAATGAAGGAGACACGGGACGAGCAGGAGTTCTGATGTCAAACACTGAGATTTAATACAAGTGTCGGCCGGAGAAATTCACATCACAAGTCACAGTCAAAGGTTCTGACTGCACGGGTGGGTTGCCATGTCAAATCTGATCAACCTTGCATCTTAGACCTTTTAACTAGTTTACCGAGAGTCAAATCCACATGTTGGGGATGGGCGTAAAACATCTGCAGACACAGGAGATGTCTCTCACATGTGTGGAGCTTAGAAAGCCAGTGTTCTCACAGTCATAAACCCCCCCCTGTGCCGGCAGGTCAGGCCATAAAACCTGCATTAACACATTCCTTACGGGAGATTAGAAGCAGGGATGGTCGTAAATGTCAACACACAGAATAGGTTAAATGTCTAGGAGTAAAGACGAAATTAATCCCCAACACTTAACATGTATCTATACTTGAATCCATTCATCTCTTGAGTTATACTGTACCTGTCTCATTTCCTTTTCCAAGTCGTCCATTGGCTCTCCGTCAGTAGGGATAGTGGGAGGCGGTTTCCTTCCCAGACGCCGCAGACGCAGGCGACGGCGTTTCTTCTTCTTTTCGTACAGAATTTCGTTCTGAGAAATAAAAACAGAATTAATAATTTTTTTGATATATATTATTCTACTCAATGTGAATGTTGTTGTATTCCAGTTCCCTGTGACTTTGTGATGCGAGTTATTTATTTTATTGTATTTATTATTTCATGTATTTGTATTTATTTTCTGTAGCCATGGCGTAATGGGGTGGGGGTGGGGATTGGGTATTTGTCTTTCCTTTAAAAGACAAATTGTCCTGTACTTTATAGCATGTGCTGAAATTGCCATGTCTGCAAAAAAATAAATAAAAAGATTTTGACTGAATCAAATCAGAGCTGTCCATCATGCGGAGTGGTGGGATATTATGATGTAGGATAACATTTCACATATACACTTAAATTCTATTAAAATTAATAGCTTTTTAAAACGGTGTCAATCTCGAGATGAACTCACCAGCCATCCTCCGGTGATGACGAGAGCGTTTTTCCCCGGCTGGGTGAAGAACGGTTCGGCGGGTTTCTTTTTCCCTCGACGGGTGGTTGGAAGCTCGTTCCTCCTGTTGTCTTGACGGACACTCAGCTTCTCACTGGAGACACGGAAACAACAGACAAACTGTTACACAAGTCAACAAGGCAGACTGAGATCATACATTTTAAGCTGAGACGGGATTCAGTAAAGAAATTAGGGAGAGAGAGAAATTGATTTGAGCAATTATTTTTACAATTATTTTAGACATCAAAAACAAATGACTTCTTCTTCTGTTGTCTAACATAAATACTAGTTGACTATAAATGATATAATTGTTTGCAGCATTGACATTTCTACTCACTTGACGTCTTCTCCGTAGTGGATCTGCATGTCGTCTGTCAGAAGGGAACAAGAATATCCAATATTCTCGGCGGTTTCTATGGAGAAAGATAAAACACATCACATAAGAGGAGAACTCATGGCACTTCGGTTGTAGCCGATTCATCTGAAGGACGTCCTGATCTGCATTAGGAGAACTTGACTCCTCTCCGTAGAGCGGATGGTACCTTTCTTATCTCCAGTCAGGACCCAGATCTTGATGTCGGCTCTGGCCAGTTTGGCGATGGTCTCTGGGACTCCATCCTGCAGTTTGTCCTCGATGGCCGTCGCACCGATTAGCTTGACAGAGGAACAAACACGACTGGTTAGATATGGCTGAGAATAAGAGTTTTACTTTTACAGATAACACAAAAAAAAACACTGTTAGAAATTAGTGGATTCCAAAAAACTTTATTGCAAAAAAAAATGTATTTGGTACAGATTCTGAAAAATAAAAGGTTAAAAAAAAACACCATTATCGTTTTAATGATCCAATGATGTGAATAATTTTGCAATCCAGGTCAAAAACGTCTTAGCGCTATAGAAATAAAATGTATTATTATTAAAATGAAAAATTATATAGTTTTCATGTATATTGGTTCTCCACTCACCATCAGGTTGCTCTCGATCTGCTCGTACACGATGTCCAGGGCGGTGTCTCTGTCCGACATGGAGACCTGCGCAGCTTTGTGTCTCCTGGACCAGGCTTCGTAATCTGCCGTGCTGATGTCTTTGTAAGACAAGCACAGCGTCCGCAGGGTGGCGTTGGCAAAGACCTGAAGCCCAAACGACACAGTCAGAAATCAGAGCTTCTTCCACAGAAACGGCTTCAAGGAGGAATGCAACAGCGCGAATGAGAATAAAGCAAACTCACATCCAGATCAGACTGGGTAGTTTCTTTGTGTTTGGAGTGAGGGGAAAGTCGCTCGTAGATGACGGTGTCAGCTCCTTTGCAGTAGAGGCGGATACGACCATCAGGAAACTTCACTGAGAGAGGAGACAGAGGCAGAGGATCAGAGGTGGACAAAGTCAATGTTTGAGTCTTTAGCTTTGGCTAGGAAGAGAGTGGCAAACCTGAACTTGCTCCTGTGGGTATTGTCCACAGTTTCTGACCATTGCATGTATGATATATGTGTAATGTGTGTATATGTAAAAGCGCTTTGAGTCATTGAAAAAGCGCTAGAATAAATGTAAGGAATTATTATTATTAAGTTATGCTTTGGTTTGCTAGATTGACTCTTGCCTAAACTTGAAAATGGCTTGATTCACTCCAAAAGGACATGCGGGACAACTCAAATTAGAATCTTTCCTCTTTATTTGAGTTATTGTAGATTTATTTTTGCTTCATTCAGCTTCCTGTTGCATCATTTAGGTTTAAAACCTTTAACACACTTTCATTCACTTTAGGCAAATACAAATTTCAATCAAAAACATGCCATACTTAAACAAGCACTTTCATTTCTGCTCTATGGTTTTAAATGTAATCAAGTTACAATTAAACTTAACATTTAATCAAAAGTAAATTCATCTCAACAAAGTCAATTATATTCCAGCTTCTTGTATTTAAGCTTAATACCTCATAAGACTAGAAATAATAATTCATTTAATCAAACCGATAAATACATTTACAAATATATTACTAGCAGCGTCTTTGGTCGAATCCTTGAGTCTCCTCTCTTCTGGTGCCGGAACTATGACATTCATCTCCTAACTTGTCGTACATATTACAATTTGGTCAAAATGGTACCCAGCAGGTTTTCAGCAGCTGGCATGTCACGCCTTACACTCCACCAGATGTTGTGTTTTTCAGTTTTTGGGGGTTATAGAAAAATTAAAACCTGGCCCTAGTTTTTATGTAACTTGGTGGTAATGTTTAGCATCGGCCAAGATAGCACTTGGGTGAAAATAAAATGTTTATATGCTCAATGTTCACTTTCATTAACATTGGGAGATTTGGACTTTGGAGTGCACTTCTAGTTATGTCTGCTATAATAGCGACTGTCCTGAAACATAACCTAGAATAACATTCCTCTGTTTGTGAGGTAGCATGTGTGTGTGTGTGTGTGTGTGTGTGTGTGCACTTACAGATGATAGACATGCGCTTGCGGTCGGAGTTGAAGTCGAGCATCGCCAACATCTCGTAGGTGGTCTCCCGATCCATCTCCCTGATGGTGATGGTGTCCTGCGTACGGGACAGAAACACGAAGCCAAAGTTCCTGGCTGCCGTCACCAGGGCGCCCTCATCGGGAGACGCCGCCTGGTACACCAGGTCGCCTGAGAGAGACATTCAAGATTCATGATTTCAAAGGATTTATAGTCATTTCTACAGTTGATGGAAGTGAAAATCTGTTACCAGCGAGGCAAACAAATATAATGCTAATTTTCATGTTTTTAAATGAGAAACTCGCTCTGAGGGAACTTTGGGATTAAAGCCATTGCATCAGAATCAGAATCCCTGTATCAGTCCCACAGAGGGGAAATTGACTGTTACAGCAGAAAAGAACCAAAGACAGCTTAATTTTACTTAAGCATGCAAAAAAGATTTAAAAAAAAAGAAATTGTAATCAAAAAGTTAAACATTTTACAAAAATACACACCCTGTAACAGTTCTGAGCATTTAGCAGCTAGGTGTATATTATATATATATATATATATATATATATATATATAGCACAGTTTCTACATGCACCATTTACATGCACTAAAACCTATAACGCATTACAGTAAAAGCATCATAGGGCCTCCATAAGACAAAATAGTACACAATGGTGCAAGTAGAGCTGCAGGAATAAGGACCAAGTCAACTTTGCACAAGTAAAATAGAAAAAGATGAAACGGAATGCAAAATGAAATTTGACTGGTTGTTGTAATAATATATAAATATGTAGATTGTAACAGATACATCTGCTTTAAACAAATGGAGGTGAAGACACTTTAGAGAACTCAGGAATAACAAACAATAAAACGGTCCCTGAGTCTAGTGGTTTGTGATTGGAGTAAATATATATCATCTGGAGGTAAAGACACGAACCCAGACATGAAGAGGGTGTCGGGTCAAATGCAATGCCTGCGCTTTACTTGGATCTTAATGGCACGATATGACTTCCTGTTAAGGGTTGATTGACAGGTGTTGCAGCCATCATGTTTACAGACTAGGCTTACCTTCTTTGTGCTCCACCATGACGGTGTGGCAAAGGGAGAGAAGTTTGAAGAACTCAGTCGCATCTTTATCTTTCCCGGATCGGACACAGGCCACCAGGGAGTTATCCATGAACTCAAACTTTCTGTCCGCCTCCCGGTTCCAGCTCCAGTCCACCGCCTGGCGGGAAAACAGGAAGACGTTGGGAAAACTACGGCAGAAATACTCGGACATTGTTCTGGTGATGTGGGTCGTTAACTGATCTGGAGTTTCCATCCCGTCGTGTATAATAGCTTTAGTATAGCAGTCAAGTCGTTAAAATAGGTACTGCTGTCATTGTTGTCATGAATGTTAGTATATGAGATAAGAGATGGACTTTTATTAATCCTTCGTGGGGAAATTGTTTCTCAGCATTTGACCCACCCTTGTGTTAGGAGCAGTGTGCTGCCATTTTGAACGGCGCCCGGGGAGCAATGTGGGGAACAGTGCCTTGCTCAGGGACACCTCGGTAGCACTTGGTCTTGCCGGGACTTGAACTGGTGACCTTCCAGTTGCCAAGCCAAGTCCCTATCGACTTCGCCACCACCAACATTTAATCATATGAATGAGTTGTGTTTAACTGTAAACAACTGTTTTTGTATCCTGTAAACGTAGGAGATCAGGGCCGCAAAATGTCAGCTCTTTTAAGTCACTGACTTCATTTCTCGTTTCATTTATCTTAATCTATTTATTCTCGTTTTATTATTTTCCATCTGTGTTTTTATGTTTGCTGTTAAGTTCGCTTGCTTTGAGTATCTTTACTTGTGTTCCGTCTGATGTGAAAGCACGTTGTATCTTTTGAAAGCTGCTATATAAATAAAGAATATTATTATTATATGCTTAATATCTCACTCTTCCACGGTCCAGCACCACTCCCTGAGCTGTGGTCGGGTCACCTGGAGAACAGAAAGCAAAACATATTAAATAAAACTGCAGGTATGCAAAGAACAGGAAATGATGACCGTAAAGAACGACTAAAGTACAGGATAAAGAATATCGTCCGTTCGTGCGTTTTATGTTAATTTGCGGCCTCTGTAAATTCCCATTTGGTTATACAGGTTTCTTTATTCCTGCCGCCCCCGACACACATCAGCTCTTCGTTCTGCAATTCAGTTGAAGCGATGCAATGGACTCTAACACTGTTGTGCAATAACCACTGCCTGTAACCATACAAACTGTTGAGCAATAAAGCTTCTCCTATATGTTCACACACTTTTATAATGTTGCTACTTAATAGACTTTATTAACGTGTGCTTACCTCTTTATATTTAATATGTCATTCTACTTATATTACTTGCCTTTGTATCTGCACTGTCCCCATGCTGTAACAAAGTCAATGTACCCACGACGGGCAGATAAAGGATTTCTGATTCGGAGAGCAGAAAGAGATTTGCAGTAGCCGTTTCTCAACCTACCGTTTGCTCTGCTCTAATCTATATTCAACGTCTTCTTGCAGCAGTTGCCTAAATCAATAAATGAGGCTAATTATTCGTCTTCCCGATATCACAGTGTTGTCGAGAAGGAAATGCATACATGTTATTTCAGTAATAGTAAAGGGGGTGTATTCCTTCAAGAACGGCTGTGGTGAGAGTTTGAATATACATCGGGGTGAAAAATATGAACTTTATTGTTGCGTTTGTGTGAAATGAAGCCGGTCAGTACCGTAGCTGCGTCCGCCGATGGTGCACTTCTTGAACGCCATGATGTTCTGCGTGAGAGTTCCCGTCTTGTCGGAGAAGATGTAGCTGATCTGACCCAGCTGCTCGTTCAGGGTGGTGGTTCGAGCCTGCAGGAAACAAAAGTTAAGTTTGACCAAATAACTTCAAATCAAAGTCCTCTTACAAGCTTTTACATGTCCAACTGCATCTCATGCTTTTTAGCAGCGAATGCAGTTCAGAATCGTGGATGTTACATCAATATTGAACGTGATGATAAGCCCTTGTATATGTTGTGCTTGAAACCGTTAATCTGGGACAAATCATGTTCCTCTGCCTTCCCCGCACGGCATCTGGAAGACTCCAGTGCACCCACACAGACTTGGAGTCGTCTTTTAGCAACACGTGTCAATCACTGTATAAGTGTTGTGTTTAAACTGCCGCTAATCCTCATGAAATTGGATTCTGATCATGTATTACCCATTTCAGTTGTTGGTAACATAATGTATTTGTGTGTATTGACTGAACAATAACAAATCGTTTGACCCAGACGTTCCAAAACCAGGTAGCGCCCAAACCTTCTCAGAGAACCGAACGAGGTTAGAGCACGTCTCCACAGTAACACATAACCATTCATACAGATTGGGGACATTCAGAGTTAAGCCTGGAATAGAAATCATTCGACAGCACAGATGTGTACCTTAGCTGGCGTGTCTTTCTCCGAGTAATACATCTGCAGGTCCCAGTTGATGAACTTACTCTGGCCGAGGCGAATCACCTCCACACTGAACACAACAACACACCGGAGAGAACACTTAGAAGGTGAATTTTGACGCAGTTGTTCCTTCCAACATCAGGCAGAGAGGAGGAAACTAATACTATAAAGCCTCTCCGTTGCCAACTTATGAACTTGGTTAACAAGCTAGCGACAGTTGCAGTTGGTGTATGTTTAAAGTCTACTGAATTGTGTAAAGTAGTAGCAGATATTTTGGAGACAAAACAAGAAATACACTTTCTAGAATCTATTGGATGTAAGAAATAAAACTTTAAACCACATTTCCCAGAGCGTCGTGACAATGCCATTCCACCTACAGTAGATCTTATAGCAGTCAAATGATAAGTCTATAGAACGAGTGGTATATTCCCATTGAGTAGACATCATCTATGCAAAAGCCGATTGTACCAAGACCCAAAAGTATGCGTGTTTTAACTGACCTGACGTATAGTGAGATGGGCACCATGGTGTTGAGGACGATGATGTAGCCCCAGAAGCTGAGGAAGCCTCGGTGGTTGGCGTCCTGGTTTTTACCGTCGAACAGATACCAGGCCTTGGAGCCGATCTCATCGTACCAGAAGGCGTGACCGATGGCCAGCCCCGCCGCCACCAGGATCAGCAGCACGAAGATCTACAAGAGACAACAAGCCGTTACACACCGGGCCACAGATGAAAAAAAGTCATATTAATATAAATATTTCATTCTAAAATGAAACCCAATTTCCCCCGTGGAGTAAGGGGCCTCGAATGTTTGCCTTTGCAGACCATTCACATGCATGAACCTATATAAAGGGAACACCCCCAAAAAGCTAAATGGAGTAATAAAGTATTCCGAATCTTTTTTTTTAAACTCACCGAGTAAACCATGTAGTTCATCAGCTCGTCAATCTTGGTCCTTTTGAATCTCGTCTTCCCGCTGTTCCTCATGATTTTGGTGTCGGCTCCTACAGCGACAAGTACGGAAGTGGTGAATACTAGCCGTTGCTATTCGTCAGTCATCATTCAAAAATATTACAAATCTGTTATAGTTATAAAACAAAGGTCAGCAACAAAATTCTCTGTTCGCATGTTTGGAGTCGCACCTGCGAAGATGACGAGGCCGTGAGACTCCTCTGTGTTTCGGATGGTGCAGCCTCGGAGCAGCATGTTGTCGAGGTCCAGAGGTAACCGCTCCCTCTCCCACGTCATCGTCCCGATGAACTTATCCAGGCGGTTGTTCGGCTCCTCGCACTCGATCAGAGCTGAAGGAGACGCAACAAGACACGAGAGGGTGGCTTTAATTCAACTCTAAACTATTAAAATCAGAAGAGTTCATCTCCGGGCTGCATCAGGTGAGTAACTCATGACAGTACAGATATTTACTCTGGATAAATGGCATCAGCGTTAACCGTAAAGGATCGTTGGGATGTGAAGATGGGGTATGAGGATGAGCCACTGACGAAACCAGTTATTTTACCTGGGATTGCTGGACTACCACTGCCATGATGGGTCATTTATTTATGCATTACTACATGTTCTGTGAGGTACAATTACAATTATTGTCGCCTTAACTTCCCTTCGGTGGCTTAATCATATGTAATGTTTCTATTTGATGAATAACACAGTGGGGAAAAACAAATTGTGAAACAGTCTATATGTAAAAGTTACAGTAACATCTGTTATACCCTTATAACACATACTTGAAACTACATTTATATTTTAAAAGAACTGAATATAACAACAAAATTCATGAAGACATGCAACATTGTAGAAGTAAAGTAGCAATTAATGATTTTTAATCTTTCATAATATATACACATTGCATAAATAACATTCTCACGATTATTATTTATTAATTGGCGCTTGATGGAAATTGATGTGTTTCAGTTACTACGATACCTACTCGACTGAATACACCAAGAATTTTGTTTTTCAAATATACGTTTTTAATTATTTTGCATGCGATGCGTTGTTTTGAGTTATTAAACCGATTAAGCGTTATGCAAATAAACGGGGCTTGTAGTTATGAACTCACCATTGAAGTCGACCAGCTGCCGCTCGCTCTGCAGCCGCTCGTCCGTCTCTCGACGTCCCAGCTTAAACTTCAGGTTGGTCTCTCTGCAGGGGGCGGGGGATATGAATTACACTCAACATTAAAGTTCATAAAACTTTAATTGGGATACAAAGGTTTAAGTGAAATGTATCTGCAAGTTTCCTAAGGACAACTTTATCCATCTTCATAACAAAAGTTGATAAAACAAATAATTAAAATCATAATTCATTCTGTAAAGCAGGTTACACCCCACACAGAAAGCTCTACGTACATCCTTAAGGATCCTCAGAAGAAATCAATGAATGTAGTTAGTGATTTATAAGAAACGCCACTTAATTGTGACGTCTGTAGTCAACGCACTATAAAGGACTACAATTCCCATGACGCCTGCGCTAAAGCCACAGTGATGGGCAACCTGTTTGAGAGACGCCGTCGAGGAACAGTTTTTAACCGTACAAGTACCCTTTAAGTTATGAAGTTATATAAGCATTATCAAGAAAGAAAGAATACCCAAGTTGTTTATTATTTTATTTGAGTTTTGCTTATTTCTGTTGAATATTGTAAAGGCCCATTTTCTTTGTTGCATGTGCAAAAGTTTTTTATTATATTTTGAGCAAGCGCATCGTAACATCATCCAAACCATCGGAGGCCAAGCCACACTTCAAACTGAGAGTAATTTAAAGGAAAGAAACGAGTTAGAAATGTCTGTTTAAGGCGCCGAGTGGCTTGGTGGAAAGACAAGGAAGGAAGGAAGCCACGACACAATTCTCTAACCTAAACTCCTTTGTTTAGATTTATTTAATGTCTTTTATTTAGAATATACAACTCCATTTTTGCACTTTCAATTTAAATTAATATATTATTTAAACATATTTTTAACTAGTTGTCGTTACTGTAAAAATCTTAAAATACATTCCTAATAATCTGTTTAATATCTTTGAATGAATATAAATACAATTTTACGATCATTTCACATAAATGGAGTTATTATTAGTTCTGCAACTAAACAAATACTAGTATTTATTTTTAGTTTAAATATTTCAAATTAAAGGTAGGGTAGGTAAGAATGGAGAAACCAGCTGGAGTGCGCTAGAATTTGAAAGTACGCAGCCGAAAAAAAATCTGCCCCTTCCTTCAGACTTCCTCTCAGAGCCCCTCCTCCAACACACACGAACGCGCACATGACCAATGAGGGCACGAGGTAAGTTTGTGCACAGATGGAAGGCTGACAGGCAGGTAGGCCATCCAGTTACTTGAATTACCTACCCCACCTCTAATGTTATGGTAAAGTATTCCTCTAAATATACCGTGTAATGTTAGTTTGCAGGCAAGTCCTTAAACTGAAAAAACCTTATTTTATGAAAGTGATTAAAATCATCATTTATATGGTGATGTACGTTACATGCCATACAAAACAGTGATACAAGTGTTGTTTCGGGTAAGTAGACATTTACTTTAACATGGTTCCTTTGTGCGGGCCTGTGTTGGACTAAGAGGCGTTTCTCACTTATCGCAGGATTTTGGCAGAGGTTGTTTAGCTCTTGGCAGAAGCTTTTTACATATTTGCTTTTCTTTTATCCGAGTAATTTGTTGACTAAACCCTTGAGAAAATGTCAGGTCACGCAAACAGCGCTGCTCCAGAAGTCACAATGTACACAATATATGACTCCATTTGAATAAGCAGTAGAAATAAATATCATTAAATATCTAATGGGCAAAGTAGTAGCAGAGGAAGATTGGTCTATTATAGAGTATTCTAATTTATTCACTTTTTAATATAATGTGTATAATCTGTATTTTATCCCTTGCGTATAATACCTTTCCCAATGTGGGATGAAGAAAGTGTATCCAATCTAAAAACATGAATTATATTTGATCAACTTAGTAGGTGGAGTCTTACCCGTCGAGCTCAGCAGTTTCCACATAGCACAGACTGTTTGGGTTGGAGCTGGATAACAGCAAGATGTCCGCCTGAAGAGGCAAATAAACGTGAAAAGGGGAATTAATCAAGAATTGCGAACCCTGAAATCTGCCTGAAATGATCTGTCAGGCATGTTTTGAAGGCGTATTGTATATGTATTTATTGCCAAGTCACTCTCACACAGTCCAGGTAAAAAGACTAAATTATCTTACCGGAATAAAGTCGTTCTTCTTCATGCGAACCACGTCTCCAACCTGCATGTTACTCCACTTTATCTCTTGAAACCTGAAGCAGAAACAGATCTCAGTCTTTATATTCGTTGTAGTCCTTTTTCATGATATAAAAAAAGACAAGGGAGATGTGCAGCAACCACGAACTGGCACACATTAAACAGAAACAAACCTCAGATACAAGACAACATGTTCTTTGATATGCACCAGCTGTTAAAGTAGTTATATTTAAAAAATGCTGTATATCGTTAACCTCATGTCATTATTGCCTCAGTCGTATTTTAAGGTTTTCAGGTTCTTCAGCACTTTTTATTTATACTGTAATAGTAAGCTATGACTTATTATGCTATGAGGCTAGCGATATGATGCTAATAATATTTCATAACTTAATTTTACTGTCAGTAAGGACTCGATGGAAATAAACTAGAATTACTCAAAATGTGTTTTTAAAAGATGGTGGACATAGTTTTATGAATTAAGTCAAATGAAAAAGCTTTGTTCTGACCGGCCGTCCAGCAGGACTTCAGACTTCCTGTTGTTGATCTCCTTGTCCATCCTGTGGCGCGCCTGAGGGAATACAAAATTAAGAGGTCAGGGCAAAGCAGATTTTAGAATTATTCTTACAAACATATGATCATTTGTAATCCTCTTGGTTTGCAATAACCATTCAAAAGAATATTCGTCTCAAAAGTTCTAGCATTGGCTCCAAAAAGGATCATACTTGCTACATATCGAAACTGACAGCTATAAAATAAATGTTTTCAAGATATCGACTGCAAACCAGTATTCTTTCAAAGTCATTGGACAGAAGAAGACATCTGTCTTTCCAAAGGAGAAGCCTCACCAGATCGTCCACCAGGTCTTTGATGGCGGTGATTGACAGCACCACCACCAGAGGAATCAGTGTGGTGTACCAGGGCAGAGTAGTGATATCTGGAATAATCTAAAGAGACAAACAAACATTTTATGGTGTTTATTGTTCCTTGTAGCATCAGAAGACCAAGGTTTCATATCTGTGTTTTTAGACGTACCTGTAAGATGAGCAGCGCCAGGAAGTAGAGGTTGGCAACTCTCTTGAACTGCTCGTACAGGTTCAGAGGGATGAAGGTGAGGACGTTGTACTTGTATGTCTTGATGGCGTTTCCCTGCAGAGAAGAAAACAAAATAATGATGAGAGCAAAGTGGGCTAGGGTTTCGTCATGCGCTGGTAAACTGCCAAAAGTGTCATCGATTGTACACACACAAAGAAAGGTTTAAAAACAATGTATTGTCCCGTGTTCCTGGAGGTCTGATTTCACAGAATGAGTAAGGTCTGAAGGTTAGTCGTTGGTCGAATTGATCCCAAAAGGAGTGCTCTGTATCAGACAGTCGGGTTCTTCCACACCAAAACGTATTTAAGGACCAGACATCGTCACAGCGGGGATTAGCATGTTGGAAAAGGAAAGGGTCAAAGACTAAATGTGGCCATACAATTGCAAATACCCTTTTGTCTTAAATATGTACCTCTCAATGCTAACATCTCCCTTCCTTCTAACTAGGTGCCTTGCCTAAACAAGGACAAAAACGGACTCATTTGAAAGTACGTCTAACAGACCAATGACAAAGGGGGATTCCAACACAGCAGTCAGTGTCCTGGTTTGTTGGGATGTCAGTTATTAGATTTCATGACCAGTTACAGCCCGATTCTGCGGTAGGTCAAAAACACACATCTCTCTTGACCAGCTTCGTGTAAGATCAAGGACCCTTAGGTGTCGAGATGACTACTGTTGATTACAAATATGTTCTCGCTCTCGTCCACCTCGTTTTGCTGCGTCTATAAGTGAGGTACAGGTCTGCGGAGCCGGACGATCGGGTATCAGCTTCGACAAAAGCCGATGACACAAGAAGTTTTTTGTTTCCACTGGCTGCTAAAAAGAACAAGTCCCGGCAGCTGGTCTTGGCATTTGACCAAGCAGCGAGAGCAACATGACATGTATACTCGTGTTCTTCTGTGTACAGTCGAGTAACTGATCAAAATAGTGAAGTATTATTAAAGCCATGTCAACTGTGGATATGAAAGCCCTGGCTCTCATAGGTAAAAGCACATCGCCCAGCTGTCTTTCAATCACATACTTCACTTCATCAAGCACCATACAGGATGCTAGGACTGCTCAAGCATGTTAAGCTCTTGACATATCTCAAGCATGACCTTTCAACAGCTTGGGGAACTCTGAGGAATGACTCTGCAGAAAAAGATCCATGACATGAGAAGGAAGTAAAACTATCAAATCAACACAGCAGGCTTCCTTGTTCAAACATTAACCTGGGACAAATGTTGTCCAGTCATTGTCTTCAGGAATTATACTAAATATTGCACTACATCTGGCTCGAATCCCTCGAGTTGGGTCAGTTAACACATCCTGATGTCCATATAGAGTTTGTTTGCTCAGTTAAAGACACATGGACTTCTTCCCATGACCTTAAGATATATAACAAACGAAGGGTTACATAGTGAAGCAATTGCTCAGAGATCCATAATTCAAATTACATGTTGGTACCCAGCTAGATTGTTTTTAATGCAAATCTTGAAACTCTGCATGTAGGAACTCAATCACATCGATAGACACGCTACTTACCTTAAAGGTGGGGTAGGTAAGTTTGAGAAACCGGCTCGAGATCGCTAGAATTTGAAAATACACAACCGGAGAAAATCTGCCACTTCCTCACAGAGCCCCTCCTCCAACACACACATGACCAATGAGGGCACGAGATAAGTGTGTGCCCCGATGGAAGGCTGACAGGCAGGTAGGCCGTCCAGTTACTTTAGCCGGGCCAATAATTGGTCGTGCTTTTTACAGTATTACGGCTTCTACAGATGACGTTTTTTAATGGATTTTTTGTCAAAGCACTTCAGATATTCATTGCCATCGGGATGTCAAGAGCATTCCATGGAAAAGAACAAAAAGTGTATCTCGAGCCGGTTTATGAAACTTGCCTACCCCACCTTTAATCAAAGCTACAGTATCATCATGTAATAAATAATGTATTCAAAAGTCAAGTTTGTGTTTTTTTTTAACTCTAGATGGCACATTAAAGCGTCTGGAATAGTTCAGGATCAGACTGTCTTCAAGAAACTTCATATCTGCTCGCTCACTCTACATTTGTATCAGCATGACTCATGACTTCTCCACTTTCCTCAGACTTACACAACCGTGCATAAACAGATAAAACATCCTGGGGGAAAACAACAATGCCAGCTTTGAAGAAAGAAAATCAAAACATCACTGATGTCTAATTTGAAAAGTAGTCCGCATGATAAATGGCTAATGTAAAAACATGCAAACACAAACTCGCCCTGCGCTTTGTAGAGGGCGTGGCAGCCATTGTTGGCTCTAAACACTCGGCATTAGTTTCCAGCAGGGAGAGGATAAATAGGTATGTGGTATGTAAACTGACGGCACTTACAGAGTATCGGCTCTTCTTGATACACAAGAAGACTTTTTTCTCAAACTCCGGCAAGTGGTGATAAGGTCGGTCGTTGGCTTTCACCTTCCATCCCATCTCTGGAAAAGAAAACGCATCAAAACAGTTAGTTGCAAAGGTTGATTTTAGGGAATGTACCTTCAAGGGGAATTGGAAAAGACAAGATGTATATGCTCAGAACTCTGGTATTAATAGCCCATACAATTATTACTATAAACTGGCTTAAACCCATGGATGTATCATAAGAACTGGATACAGCGTGGGAGGCGGGGCATCGTTCTTTCCTATGAGAGCTGCTCATTGGTGCATGAGGACAAAATGGCCGAACTTTTGAGAGCGCGAAACATCACAGATTACCCCGTCATGCCTGGCTGTCAGGCAGAAGAACCCGTATGTGCGCTCAGAGCATGCGCAGTTGAGTTGCCCCTTAAGCCCCGCCCCCCTCCCCCCACTCTCAGATGCGCGTTCATAATGCCGAGGAAAATAACTCAAGAATAACGTTATTAGCACATTTTACAACTTGAGGACCGAATGTTTTTAATAAGGGCTATACAAACGTTCTTACGTTGGGTAGTTTATTTAGTTTAAAAAAAATTATCCAACGATTTACAGACCACTCTTTCCCCAATGTAAGTCAATGGGAAAAAGTGTTTCCGGGCTCAGCAACCCATACAGAAGTGTAGTACCGCGGTTAACGAAGGCCACAACGAATATTTTCCTCAGAGTCCGGCGCACCTCCTGGGGGCTTGCTTAAACCTCACAGTCACCCCCCTACTTTGGACCAATGGACAAAAAGACTTACGGTTGCAAATTGTATGGAAAATGCAACAGCGAAACTACAACTCAAAAAGTGTATTTAGAGAAATGGTCACCTGTTGTAAGGTATTTGGCAAAGTGAATATATTGTAAACCTCTAATTGGACGATATATATGTATTGCTTTTGGCTCCATGTCTTCGACCTATGTGATTTTTTGTAAACTGAAAATCAATAAACATATTGAAAAAAATAAATAAAAAATGGACTATATTTTTTATATTTCTTGTGCTTTGTTGATAATTACCATTATATATTGTACTTTTTGATTACATTTTTTGGTTGTGTATAACAGTATGATATTGTATATGTACTATGTTGTGTGGGACTCACTGTCAAGGAACTTGTTCTAATAAATGTTCAAAATCAAAAAGTTAGTTGCCAAGTTTGCTTTAAAAAAAAGAAATGATAGTGACAGCTCTGCACCTGCCTCCAACGTGTATGCTAAGCTCGGCTAAAGAAATCTTGATCCACAAAAAAAAATTACTGATATGAATCATATTATAGGTCTCTAAAAAAGATGGCTGACAAAATTGATTTCCCCAAACCAATGTAATTCATAATGTCATTCTAAGTATGCCTTTCGTGACGCACCGCTAGGTTTAGCTTCCACTTGGGGTGGAGTGATTCCTGGAGGAGCATCTGGTTCCTCTTCAGAGCTGACTTCCAGTTCGTCATCCGTCTCATCGTCACTGTACGGCATGACCTCATCGTCAGGTGGGACCTGGGTATCTGGCCACCGCCGACTCATCTTTGCACCTCAGATGTCTGAGAGAAAAAAAAAGTTTCAGTTGATTAATAATGACAGGCTTCATTAAAAGTTCTTCCCGTGACAACCGAGAGAAAGGAAGGATTGCATCCAACACGTTTTTCAACTTTTCAAAATTAACGATCACACCCACTTCGGCCATTTTAGCATATGTTGTTCTGTTGGTTGGCCTGATGAACTATCTCATTGGATCAAAGGGCACACAATCTGATGCAGACATTTATGACGCATCCAAATGACTCCGGACATCTCTCAACTGTCGCTCAAAAGTAAAATTGCCTTGCTATACAATTTGGTGAAGACAATCAAAACCCACCCAGTATTTTTGATTGTCTTTTGATTGATTGAAGAGGGACAGCCTCAACAAGATAGTGCAAATCAGCATGAGGTTAAAATGCAGATACACTCGACTAAGTTAGAGACCATGGGGCAAACCATGAGCTTCTTAGCTGATGTACCGTAGATAGAGGATAGCAGTCATGTACCCACATCGTGCCTGAGGGTACTACAGATAAACACCAGCATGGTAGAAGACTCCTATTCTTGTTCAATATTTAAACTTGTCGAGACCACAAAGACAACATTTTCTTGGGATGAAAATCGGGGAGAAATTGGGTTGCGACCAGAGCGATACTATGACAGCTGGCCCCGACGAGTTAACCTTTAACAACACGTCATACAATCTAGTTCATTTGTAAAGGAAATACTGAGGTCATTAGGAGTTTGTGGTTTCACTGCAGTTTTGTTGAGCACTCAGTAAAACCTGTATTCTACTAATGCTGCTTTGTCAACAACAAGTCAGTGTATCAAGGGGCTTTATCTGTTCACCAACAAAGCGGATTGAGGCGAAAAAAAAACACATATTAAAATACTTTTGATCCGTTAAACATTCAAACAAAAAACACTTTTAAAACATCACAAAAAAAGTGTTTTATACAGGATTTATAGTTTTGTCCTTTACTGTGGTATAAAATAAGTATTGAGATTAGTTGAATTTCACTGGTATCGCTATCGAATACGATGTTTTCTGGTATTGCGACGGCTCTACTCTCCACCCTAACAAAACCGCTCTGCATTGGAAAACCCTGCACCCGCCTTAAAGCTCCTGGTTGCCAAGGTGCCAAGTTTGGGTTGCCGTCGGCTTAATGTTTAATGATGCGGAGGAGTCCATTAGCACAGCTGATAAGGTTCTTAAGTCCTGTTAACAAAAACTAAATGCACCTTAACAGTGAACAAACAAAGGACTCTGACTACTCAATTGTAATCGTTTAGAGGGAGTATATTGTAGTTCAGAGAAAATACGGTTACCCCTCCTGATCCGCCAATTTTCTTTTTCATTAATGCACATTTTTTTGCTTCTTTGTCATAGAATATATATTTTATAATGAAAGATGCCAGATTATTGGTTTAGTTTTTAGATACATGAGAAGCACACGAGTGAAGGAAGCCAATTGAGCATATTGCTAGACCTTTTCTATAATCCATTTCATGACACAGTTCGAGTGTTTGGCAGTGTGTTTCCTATTTCTGCCGTTATCCTTGTTTTAAGGAAACACGTTTGTTTGACCGAACAGAAATGTTGGCCAACTCACCAAGCAGTACGTGGAACTCACAATTAATGCCAGCTATTGAGCAAAGCCAAACATGTGTTTCCATGAACTCTGAAACAGGTGAAAAGGAAATAACGCACAAGACAGCTTCTACATATTACACCGTTTGGTTGTTCCTGGTGAGGAAGAGACGTCAGTATGATGGTAACCCAAATATCAGTTTCAATTGTGTCTTAACACAAAGCAGCTGTAGAAATAATTAGTATCCAACCTATAAAGGCAAGACACCCAATTTGACCAAGCATTTGATGCCACATTTTGAAACTAGACCATTTCACAATAGATAAACTCAATATACCGTACTTTTCGGACTATAAGCCGCGACTTTTTCCCCCCATTTTTTTGTACAGCTAACGGCCACTCGGGAACCTCCTAAATCTATGGATTTTACAGGTAAAATTAACCACCTTTAACGCTATGGGCTCTATGACCGGTCCGCGGCCGCCACCTTTAAGGGCGGGCTCCAGCAGGAAAAGCTGGAGGCCGGAAAAGAGTGAGGCAGGTCTCGCGCCAAAGTAAAAGTGGAACCGAGAGACAGAACGAGAGCAAGACAGACGGACAGTTTAGCTGCTGTGGCTCATATGCAGGTGCGCTTTATAATCCGAAATGTACGGTAGGTCAGTTCTCATAAGACGCCGTCAATGGGCAATAACCCCAAGATTCAGAAACCTGATGGGTAGTCAAGATTAAATACACCATTTCACTACAGATTCAGCTAACTCTGCTCTAACCAAGCACTGTATTCTTCAGTTAATTTCATATCAAATGTGAGCAGGACAAATACCGTCAGCCCCGTGGATACACACTGAAACCGTACCTTAACCTTATTTAAAGAAACAGTG
This sequence comes from Champsocephalus esox, assembly GCA_036324585.1. Lineage (NCBI taxonomy): Eukaryota > Metazoa > Chordata > Actinopteri > Perciformes > Channichthyidae > Champsocephalus > Champsocephalus esox. The sequence goes on along the minus strand of CM070483.1, from coordinate 6,974,277 downwards.
TTTATATTGAAAGAGCTTGGGCTGATCACACAAGTCTGCACATGAATACTGGCTGAAGATGGGGTCAGAAACTACAAGAGGAGGAGGTAAAGCAGAGTATATGCAGGAATCCTGAAGTTAAATGTAAAACCTTTTAAGACCCTTTCCATACATTTCAAGACCTCATCGCCACTTCGAGTTCTAACCGGTTAAAAAAATTGTCCAACTTCAAAAAAAGGACCACTAGTTGTCCTGACACGAGTCTAAAATCAGTTTGAATCAAGATGGCGTTAAGAACCCATAAGAAGTTTCCATCTGTAGATAGATGTCTTTTCACCCCTTTAAGATCCAGTCAAACAACGTGCCACACCAAAGGAATACACAACCTTAAATACCGCCCTGCGTCACGGCTGCATTCATCAACACACGTCATTACGGATGGCACTCGTGCTGCTCTAAATAAAGCGCTGCGTGATTGTGAAACAGCTGGAATAACCAATAATTCCACTGCCCCCGGCTTAAAGGGTAAAAATGTTGTCTCGAGGAATGCTTTAACCCTCCTGTTGTCTTCGGGTCAAATCTGACCGATTTACGACTTTCATCCATCATAACTTTATTGTTTTACATTCGATTGCATCAAAGCTTCATGATATCTTTCACAGAAGACATTTGAACATATAGCATTACTGATCACCACTTTCATTGCATTCTGGATGATTTAGTCAACTTTGTAACACCCATGGTGTTCCCGGTCAAACATAACCGCCATAAAGAAAGGGAATTAGTAACCATCCGGATCAGATAAAACACACACTCTCTAGATTAGTGTTGCCAGAAACTGACCATGATCAAAATCGATTATTCGGCAGCCCTGGCGAATAATAATCGATTAATCAACCTGCCGCTTTGTTCATCGTTAGTCGCACGTGTGAGGGAGAGGGGGGGGTGGGGTCGATGTGTAGCGTGCTGCAGCAGCAGTCTGCTCTGCTCGCAGGCTTCCTCCAAGTTTACAGTAAAACAAACTGGTGGTGTGACCAATGGCCATTTACAATTATTAATACTATTACTATTATTAGCATTAGTCTATATTTTGGTTGAAACTAAGCCATAACAAAATACATAAATAATAATAAAAAAATATATAAATAAAATCGATTTTTAAAAATAATATTCGATTATGGAGACTGTAACGAATGTTCGAATAATCACTGGCATCCCTACTCTAGATGTGTCATCCCCCCTTATGCACCCAATCCCCCCATGTGAATCACACCTGGCACACACACACACTGAACAATTTGACACATTTCCCGCTCGTATGTGCCCCTCCCCCCACATGGATCACACATGTTCAGTGTCTATTCACTGCAGTTTCCTGTATACCAGTAGTCTGATACAATATCTACAGTTTGAAAGGGTCTTAAATGAAAAGTCATGTGAAATTTGATCTGTGTGGCATCAACAAACAAAGAGATGCTGGAAAGGCTATCAGCCAGGTTTCCCAGGTATTCATTTCTATGGGAGAAAACATGAAAAGGACTTTAAACAAAGACCTTTTCAAATCGATATTTTAATCAAATTCCAAACATAAAGAAATGTCTTAATGGAGTGAAAGGAAATATGTTTAATGCGTCATATCCAAAACAATGTGAGTGTATTGTATTAAATGCAATCATGGTTAGGTGTGCGTTGTCCCCTCTGTGTATTCAAAGTTTTATAAAAAAAAAGACATCTTTAACTTTCCATAGAAACACAGCACTTTCCCAAAAGGTGCTGCTTTCGCTTTGATGTCATGGCGACCAGTTTGAAATCAGTGAATGTAAAATGTGTTTCGTTTCCACCAAGGTTTCTATGTAGAGCCACGGCTAGAGACAAACATTGAGAAGTTGAGAAGGCACCAAATGAAACTGAGAATGAAATAAAAATCATCCGTTCAACTCAAAAACAATCCGAGGTTCAGAAGCAGCCGCTTTGGGAGGATCTCCGACTCGGAAAACAGGGTTTGGTGTCTTGGTTTTGTGCCGGGGCATCGCTAAGAGGGGGGGTGGGGGGGGGGTAAACAAAGGAAAGCATACCTGAGAGACGACAGTGAAACCCGAGAGGAGGGAGGCGGTGGAGGGGCTCTCGACCCGACCGCAGAGGTGACGAGGAGGCGTAAAACAACACAACAAAGTGTAAGGAGAGACTTTGCTTCTGTGCTCGTGATCAAGGAGCTGAAGCGCAGCGCGGATCATCCTGTGGTTCATCTGCAACACTGAACCCTTTGTCTCTGAACCATTCAAATATTACTACACTTCTGTTCACAAATAGAACTTCATCTTTTCCTATGAAGGCAGTATGTTGTTTTTATTTTAAAGGGGATCGGGGGTACAATGACTCTTAAGTGCATCGTGTGCTATAGATACCTGTATGTGCCATTACACTTAACAGGATGACTTTTCCTCTTCAATGTTACGACTAAAAGTAGTACATGTGCGCATCATATAATGGAGAGATGAGATTAAACATTACACAAAAAAGGGATGGGAAAATGACAAACAATAAGAGCATAGCATATAAACAGCTACATGCTACATCCACCATAAACTTATCACTCGATTAAAATGTTATTGAAGCTGCGAGTGACTTTTAAGTGTCTCCTAAAAAACCTGAATGAATGTAAATTGATCGTGTATGCTGGTAAGTTAAGGAAAAGGTATTTTACGTATCAGGATGAGTTACTGACGACAAGGAGGTCAGGGAATGTCGAGTAATTTCGTGTGTGTGTGTACTGATGCTATCAGCTTAATTAATGCGGAGTCGGGTTTCTGCAGCACCTGGGGGGGGTCCCTTGGAGCTGTAACGTGCGGGAAACAAAAAGGATTTCTCGGCTGCCCCTTAATACGGTGACTCAGCACATACAGCAGGAAAACATAAACATCCGTCTTGGTCACTCTGAGAAGCTCGCTTTATGAATAGTCCTCGAACATTGCAACTGCAGACAAGTGTAAAAGCACCCGTGAGAGGCTCAGTCTCATTACACCTCTGTTTGCAGAGCGGTGGTCCGTTTGGGTAAAAAGTAAAAACCAGGCTCATAATATTAAACTCACACATTGGTCAAGTTAATGTTGCTTTGAATTTAGGCAGAATACCTAAAACTGCAATAGATTATATTACACATTATAAAATGAATAAAATGTCTAAGCAAATCCGTAGACTCAGTCGGACTGGAGTCGCATCATTTAAAAGTATATTAATAAGCTAGCAGAGAACATCTAAGGCAGGGGTTTCAAAGGGGTTACACAGTGGGCCAACATTTAAAAAGTGGGTGCTAGTCGAGGGCCGGACTGGTTCAATGTTTGTTGCAGAACTTATTGAAATGAACTTATTGCACATATTAAACCTGGAACTAACAAAGCTTAAATTATTGCCTATAAAAACAACATTAAATAATCAGCTGCATTCATTTCTCATGGCTCTATCTGCAGCTTTTCCAGAGTCATTTATTATGATCACATTTCCCCACAGGCCAACAACAGCTTCAACAAAACTATTCCCTCAGAGAGAAACCCAAACATGCCCTGTTGTCCTGAGAGAAAGTGCAGAAGGAAGCATCCATTGAACTCAGTGTGCTGCTCTCTGATGCTAGCTCAGATACTTGGCGTCTCATCTCGGGAGCAAGGTCATCAATGTTTGGGCTCAGGCTCTGAGCGGAGGAGACCCTCAGGATGGAGTGAAGGTGTGCGTGCAATATACCGGCGGGCCAGATCTAATAGTAATTAGAAATTATCCGAGATTATATTTACCACGGGTCGGATTTGCTCGAGTTTGACACATGTGATCTAAGGGATGTAACTGGCATTTTCATTTTCAAGTCATTTTTGTTGTTATCAATTCATCTCTTAGAAATGATTGGAAATATCTGGCAAACCTTTAAAGTCATTGAGAACCTTGCTTGACTAATTTTTTAATCCACGATATTTTGAGTCATCGAGCCAAAGCATCTTCACTGTGTGTGTGTGTGTGTGTGTGTGTGTGTGTGTGTGTGTGTGTGTGTGTGTGTGTGTGTGTGTGTGCTATAAGCAGAGCTTAATGCAGGTTAATGAGTATAATTGAGTCTTCAGTAGTAGTTACTCACAGCTGGAGTCCATACAATGAATCCTTGAATTGACAGGCAGTCCCTGAACAAGGAACTAATACTACCAGACTTACAGGGTCCACTCCTCTCTGAATGATGACGATGTTTTTCCAGATCAACAACTTTGTAGTGTAAAGCAACGAGTATAAAGCAGGCGGAAATCGTGAGGATGCTCCATAAACGACTAAAAGACACACCAACATCATGCCCTTCGTCGCCAAATGACCTTTGCCTTCCGTTTTGCATACAGTACAAACGAGGGATAACAAATCTCTGGAGAGCCTCAGGCGACAACCGTTTCTGACAGAAGTAGTTGTATTAAAGTGCCTGCAGGCCTTTTTGTTGCTATTTTATTAATAATAATATATTGGATTTATATAGCGCTTTTATAGTACCCAAAGACGCTTTACAATATGAGGGTAGATAGACTGGGGCAGGTAGACAACAGACTAAGAAAAAACAACAAAAACAAAACACAGTGGCAGTCAGGAGGAGGTCGAAAATGAGTGGGGGGGGTGTTTTACGGATAGAGAGGGGTGAAAAGATGGGTTTTGAGGCGGGACTGGAACAGAGTGAGGGACTCGGACTCACGGAGGTCTTGGGGGAGGGAGTTCCAGAGCTTTGGGGCGGCCACAGAGAAGGCTCTGTCTCCGAAGCTCCGGAGATTGCCAATGGGGGTGGAAAGCAGGCCGGCCGAGGTGGATCTGAGGGTCCGGGGAGGATGGTAGGGGATGAGGTCAGTGAGGTACGCTCTTATTACACCTAGTGGCGCTTTGGATCGATGTTTCGAGAACCGGATATCATGCTCTCCTCACAAATAAATAGTGAAACCTCATTTCTAATGGGACCATACAAAACACCTTAATCCAGCCAGAGATTCATTAGTTTTATTTAAACAAAACTCCTAAATCCAGCATCCCCTGGAGTGAAACCAATTAGCATGTAGCTGCGTGACAGCTGGACCTTTGCATTAGGGCTGCTCGATTATGGCAAAAATCATAATCTCGATTATTTGGGTCAACAATTGATATCACGATTTTTAAAAACGATTATCCATTCACTTTGAAAACATCAATTTATTGAAAAAAAAAGGTGTGTAGTATGTTTTTAACAGTTGATTACCCTGAACTTTAAGTATAATTCAATTGAAAAACCAATAATATATATATATATATTTTTTTTAAATAAATAATAATAAAAACAATAAATAATCGTTTTTTTCGATTATGTCGTTTTCATAATCGTTGCAAGCCAAAATCGTAATTGCAATTGAAATACGATGAATTGAGCAGCCCTACTTTGCATGTTATCCTACTCTGAAACACTGAATGGCTCAATATAAGAATACCAGTTGTTACCATCCCAATTAGGACAACTAATCAGCATGTGTCGCATTAAAAACTGAAGACCGAAACAGATCGGGTACTTGATCTTTGTGCATGTAAGATGGGGGAGGCTGTGGCTCAGTGGGTAGTGTGCTGGACTTCGAATCAGGGGATAGCAAGTTCAAGTCCCACTGCAGTCAGCATGTCCTTGTGTCCCGGGACACTTCACCCCAAATTGCTCGTCCACAGTACTGAATGTATTTAAGTCACGTTGGATAAAAGCATCTAACAAATACATGTAAGATAAGGGGAAGAAGTAAGACGCCTTCACCTCAGATCAACCGTCAATCCATTTGCCTCTCTCAAGTCACAATTCAAATGTTTCTTATTTCAGTCCCCGGTTTCAAGGTTGCCTATTTGCATAAGGAGTCAAACATTTCCATAACCAAAGGACTTGCTGTGGCTGCAGAAGGAGCGCTTCCCTTCTTGTTTATGGAAAAACAATATGGGCGGGTGGAGACATCGGCCCAGCAGCGGTCACTGTGTTCAGACCATCTCCAACTAACACTGCTTCACAAGCTACAGCTTGAAGTCTTGTTGCCTTCAGTTGATGATATGATAAAGTAACGGCTGCTCCTAAAATATCTCTTTTTAATATGTATCTTTATCAAATCAAGTTGTTGATGTACAAAGTTTGTTGTTGAACAGAAAACAGCTGCTGTCGTTAATGTTGAATCATGTCTAAAACAAACATTACTACATCGATACTAATGGAGGGACGCAGGAATGAAACGAAGAAAAAGACCAGGGGAGACCGAGCGTTCCCATCGGTAGCCCCCGGGCTCTGGAACGACCTGCCCCTCATGTTAAATTGTCGCCCACTCTTGAAGCTTTTAAGTCCCGCCTAAAAACCCACCTATTTTCCCCTCGCTTACCAGTCAGTCAGTCTGAGCTGTGTCATACCTATGTGTATGCTTTCACTGTCTGTCCATAGCCTTTATGGGCCTTGTATTTATTCTTATGTGTGCTTTTTTTTTAATCTATTTGTGTAATATTATATTTTATTATAATGTTATGTTCATTGTGAAGCACTTTGGCAAACCCTCTGTTTTTAAACTGTGCTATAGAAATAAAGTGGATTGGAATGCGAAAATGGGTTTTTTTACGCTTTAAGGGTCCCTCGCCTCGAAGTCAATGTTTGAGATCTTATTAGAGGCCTGAAATAAGGTTATGTGGTTATTGCAAGCTTACGAGATCTTCACAAGTTGTTTTAAGACACAAAATATGTCAGTAAAATGTTATTTTATCTTGTTCTAATAACTTTTAAATTCTATTTTATCATGTTTTATCACCACTGTAAAGCGTCTTTGAGCACCTGGAAAAGCGCTTCGAAATGCAATGTATTATTATTATTATTATTATTAGTAGTAAATACCGTGATTGTCTTTTAAGCGCGGTTGGTAGCAAGTGACTGAATGAGACTTTTAAAGTGATCATGGCGAAACTTAGCTGAGCGGTGCTGATGCGCAGCCATGCGACCTTGATGTAGTTTGTTCTTAGTCTAACATTACGTTGTTACTCTTGGCGATTGCTATAAAAGTAGTGTTATTATTATGTGATGATTATCCTGCTTAACGAAACATGGAAGTAACATAAACATGCGTTTTCCCCAGATCTAATTTACAGAAATATGCAGGCCTTTTATTATCAACGGAGATTTTGAAAGAATGCTTATAGATGTGTACGAAGATCTTGATATTATTCACAAGACCGATGACATGTGGGAAAGGCCAACCTTTTGTTAGATAATGCATCAAACGTGTTGTTTTTCTTCCCATCTAGAAGAAACAATGTTTTCCTCCCTCTCAAAACCAGGAGGCTTAAGGTAAAAGCGTCTAACAAGTGGCATGTCATGTAAAGTAAATGCAAATGGGGAAAACAGATTCATAAAAGAATATATTTTCTTAGTCAAACAAATGAGCAGAAACCATGGAGCTGGATAGTAGGCCTATAGGGACACATTTTCAATAGTAGCACCTAGTGTCTTTCCATTTAAAAAAAGCTGTCACCTGTGTAATGTTGTTAAGCAGGCATAGGACTAAAATAACTCAGTAAAATGTGGCCAAATCGGCACATTTAAAAAAAAATGTAATCAGGAAGTAACTGGTCAAAGTAAAGAAGCTGAACCGAAATTCAATGACATTTTACGTGCGTCAGGTCACACGTTTTTTAGATGAGGGTGATGAAGTAAAAAGGAGGAGAACAAATTCCCACGATGCATGTAGCCTATACTTTATTAGGAATGTAAGGTAGGTAGACTAACAGGCTACAAGAATAAAAACTAATGCAGTCGGGTACAACGTGATAATGGTACGATGTAAAGGCTATAAATGAAAGGCTGCTGAATGATAGGTCATGACGTAGGTTGTAATGGAGGAGATGGGTTTCTAATACTTTGCCTCAATGATCTATGGTGATGGAATTTTTGAAAACATATGTTCAAGACAATAAGGAGACTGAAATTAGCATTTAGCCAGAGGTAGAAGAAGTATTTAGATCGTGTAGTTAGTTCAAAATAGAACCAAACGGTATGAATACTCCGTTACAAGCAAAGGCCTGCATTCAAAAAAGTATTGGCTTCAAAATATATTTCTGAATAATATATAATATATGTTTTGATGATAATTGATAGTGTTGATTATATTTCGAATCATTAATCCTAATCTGTAAAGTAACGCAAAGGTAGGCTACTAAATAAATGGAGTGGAGTAAAAGTACACCATTTACCTGTAGTGGGGTGGAAGACGTACAAAGTAAAGCACAACATGGAAATACTCAGTAAGTAAAGTACCTCAATTAGTATACTAAATAGTAATGGTAAAACTGACGGCTATAACGCTCGGTTATATTCAACTAGGCCATGAAGTAGGTTGTTAGGCTGTTTGATTGTAATGAAGGAGATGTGTTTCTAGTACTTTTTCTACCCTAAATTACCTATTTATTTGTAAACTATTTTACTCAAGAAGTAGTAACGTTAGAAACACATTTTCGGTATTATAGAGACTGAAATTAGCATTAAGCCCTCAACAGTGAACATTATTAGGAACCAAATTAGTTCAGATAAGAAAGGGGGGTTGAGCCGCCCAGGTGAAACAGGCATCCTCCCTCGGTGTTTTTTACACCATTACATCCAAAACTTCAAAGCAAAATACAAGCCTTTACATGTATATGTGTAACTGTAACTTACCCCGTGTCCTTTGGAAGTATATGAAGTTGTATCCTGTTCTCAGTCGGTGTCCGAGGCGTTTTTGTCACCGCACCATGTTTTACCCTCCTTCCTGCTTGCACAGAGCTCCAGCGGCTGCTCCCCGCCCTTCTTTTTACCTGGGTGCCTCACCTGCTCTGCCCGGTACAAAACCTGCCGGACCGGTCCGACAAGCCGAGCGTTAACAGAACAATAAAAGGCAGGTTAAAAAAAAAGCGCGTGGCATTCAGGGAGGCTGCGGAAGTGGGCGCGAGGACTCGGAGGTGTTCTTGTCACGTGATGCGCAGGTAAAGTCGTGTAATTGAACCCTTAATTTCAACCAGGTGGTCACTTACAGGGACGCTTCCTGCTGCTGGTTGGGCGAGAAGGTGCCAACATGCCACCTGTGGGACAAAGAGTAAGTTTGTGTGGGACAATGTGGGACATTTTGCTGCGAGGTAGTTTAGATTTGAATTATGTTACATGTATTTACATGTATGATATGTAATGTAAAACAACTTGAGCACTTGTAAAAGCGCGACAATAAATGAATTATAATTATGCACCAATATCCCAATGCAAATTCATGTTTGTGAAAATCTTCAAGAATACAGGAGGAGGTTTCTAAATCTGGAACCTGTTCTGATGTTCAAAGAGCTGATGTAAATCTATCAAGTTATCAAGGGAACTCTGGAGAAATATTGTGACACCTGCATCACTGAAGAATCTCACAGAAAACAGAATCGAGGTACATGGAGTCCACTTTAATAAAGCCCCAAAAGCACATGTTAAAGGAAAATCACGTGATGTTACTCCACTACATTAATTAAACAGCTTAAATTACTTTTAACGAAATTAATCTCAAAAAATGGAACTTGGACTAACTCTTTAAGTCACAAAATTGACAAAATTATTCAAATATTTTTGCAAAAAGTCAATCAGAACTAGTTTGTATATTAAGCGTGTGTTTTTTGTGCAAATTGCCCAACATATGCATAAGCATCCGGCAGTTTCTATGGGTAGCCTACATGTAATAGGCCTACATCAATACTGTGGACAATACCCACAGGAGCAATTTAGGGTGACACCACTGGCTGTTGACTGCAGTTCTGTATAGCATATATATATATATCATACAGGGGAGTATTAGATTACATGTAATGAGATTAAATAATCAGAATAAAAAAGTGTGGTATCTGTATTCCCTTACAGTTACATAAAAAAGAGGTACCAGATTACTGTGTTGTTTTTAAAATGGAAAATCACATGTTAAGATCCACATGGGAACGCACACTGAGAATAGGAATAACTTTTAAACAAAATATATTGGTTTCGTCTTTTCTATAGGGTCACATTGTTCTGTAAAACGTAAGTGAAAAACATCTTAGTGATATTTCTTTGTCTTGAATCTTTAATAATTTATATTGAGGTAATCAGGTTCATTGAATTATTTAAATAAGATAAGGTTACTGATTACATTTTGTAAAAGGTAAATATTGCCATGAAACATATTTTTAAAGTAACCCTCCCAACCATGGGTACATAGATAAACAGATTGGAAAAATAAGAGCAAATCTTTTTGAAACTGTTGTAAAAACAATAAAAAGTCAACAAATACACATATAATACAAAACTACAAAAACAAAAATACAACATTTGACAAATTACAGAATTAAAAGCAGAAGAGTTTTGCAGTTTCGGAAGATGAAGCGGAAATGTAAAATAATGATATATACAGGATTTATATTGTGTTTGAGGAAGGTCACAAAGTTTATGTAATGCAGAAGCTCACATATCAGGGAAAGGAGAATCCTATTGTGACAACCATGGGAGTCACTTTGTTAGAAAAAGTGGTTGGGACAATTTTCCAGATGTAACATGCCCCTGGTTGTTGAACCTCGAGCACCTGCATGAAGAACCAATTCAAAGACCTCTGGACCACCAATGTGTTTTTAAGATGAGAAACAACCAACTATAGGTCTTGCTGTGATGTGATTTGGAGTGAATGTGTACCTTTTATACACAACGAGCACGCGTGTATGGAGGACAGAACATACCATGAGTACACATTAAAAAGTACAGAAATAGAATAATACAAGAATAAATAAATGTGGACATAAATACAGGAATAAATAAATAAATGAATGTATGAATACAAAAAATAAAGTTGAGAATGAAACCGAACACACATTATATATCTGTTATGTATGTGTATATTATTTATTAATTTCTGTGTCTGTGCGTGTTTCACACAATGTTGTTTTGCTCGGTATCCTTGTATTCTGTGGATACGACAACATATGAACAAATGTTCTTTCAATTGCTCAACAAGTGCACGTGTCTTTAACAATATATTTGAGTTGCTATAATATTTAATTTCACTTCCTCTGACCAGTCCCCCTTTTACTTGGGAGCTTTTTGTCCAGTTGTAGTGCGAGGAGAAACACAGTGACTCTTCTCTGTTCAATACATATTTAAAAAGCTTACAGCACCGGGAATTTCCTGCGTATTCATGTTCTGTATACAAACTGTAAAGCCCCGTGAGAAAAAAGCACAATTTGTGATATTGGGCTACATTTTAAAAAGGATAGGAATATGGATGTAGGGTTATACCGTGCTGATCCACCATCCATTCCAGCAGGTGGCGGTGAATACACCTAAAAGCTTTCCAACCGCCATTAAAAAAAAATAGAAGAAGAAAAAGAAGAACCCCACCTTTCCGGTTGTGTATTGGCCAATCAGGAGTCCACATCCTGAAACAGCTCACTGTCGTGTGGCTCCGAAAACAGCTAGCTAGCTAACTTACTGACAGAAAGCTAAAAACAAAACACTTTTGATTAATAACCACGTTTTCTGCTTTGAACATCACCCGCACCCACTAACAACACAGCTGCAAAATCTACAATGGTGGGTGTCAAAGTGATCGCTAGCGACCCTGACTTCCAGCCGGAGCTAGCGGCCGCCGGCTCCAGGCTCGCCGTGGTGAAGTTCACAATGGCTGGGTAAGCTAAACACACCAGACCGAGGCCCAGCGGCTAGCTAGGCTTAGCATGTAGTCTCTCCTTTCAACTTAAGACTGGAAAACATTCATAGCTCCGTTGTTTAAGTGTTTTATGGAGCTGACACTCCCTGGATAGCTACGTTATCTGATTGGTGGAAGTTGGTTTCATTACAAGAAAAGCAAGTTTAGCATGCTATTGTTAGCATGCTAACTAGCTCTATTGCTTACAATGACATAGCAGTATTACAGTAACTTGAATGGTGAAGGGTTGAGCAATGTTTACAGTTTTTTTAATTCATTATTTGACCATCTAATGTTCATGTAGTTTGTTGTCTAATTTGCTCTTTTTACTGCACATATAGTGTACAGTTTTATTATGAATTGGTACTTCTATTATTGTGCTGCTGTGTGTATTGTATCTTTGTAACTCAGGCATAAACATTCCTTTGGGACAAATAAAGTCTTATCTCAATGTTAAGAAAAAACTGTGACATTACGTCTAATTTAAAAGTGAATAGAAACTGTAAACAGAAAAGGTCAAATTTCTCTGCTTACATATTAGAAATTGAGAAGTGTGTTCTGTGTATACTGTAAATACCGTGTGGAATATTTGAGAACAGAGCAATCACAAGACGTATTTCTAAGCTCTGAAACAAAAAGGGATGAGTGCTTATCAAAATAGTTTCTGTAGGTAGAATCAAGTGTCAGTAGCAACACCTTATGGGTCTTCAGCTGCTGTATGTATGTATGTATGTATGTATGTATGTAGTATGTATGTATGTATGTATGTATGTATGTATACAACACACTTTCTTGGGAACTTTCTATTTGCAGATGTATATTGTGTTGGTCAGCTGATTTTTTGTTTATGTTCTGTTGTTTGATGTATCAAGCTACCATCAGACAAAATATTATAGTCCCACGTCTTAAAACATGCCTTCAAAATCCAGAATTAGTCGGGTTATAACCAGTTATTTTTATTGTAATCACTCAATTCTGTGTGTACCTAAGTATCTCAGACTGTACCTAAAAAAAGGTCTAATTTGTTATTCAATTCTTATTTGTGTGACTTATTAACCCGTGAATCAACAGAGACCTTTATAATTCATTAATTATCATTTATAACTTGAGAGAAAAAGCTCGAACCAGCCACATTTTCCCCCCACAGCTTATTGATTGTTGATTAAGTGACTCGCCGCTTTAGCAAATCGTTCTCTATCGGATCACTGACTCTGTCCTCTGCCTCCTCAGGTGTCGGCCCTGTGTCAGAATAGCTCCAGCTTTCAACATGTTGAGTAACAAGCACCCACACGTCGTCTTCCTCGAGGTAGATGTTCATGTCTGTCAGGTAAGTCTGATCTGTCCATCCCCCACATGGGTTTCGTCCAACAGGGTCCCGTCAGCCCCTTTGCAGTAACTCTTTACAATCATACTCGGCTTTAGCCCTACCTATTCTTAGATCAAATAAAACAGTTAGCATTTGATTGAAGCTAGATGCTGCCTACTTCCAATCCAACGCTGTTTTGACTATTCTACAGAGAGAATCTGGGGATCGCGTCGGATACTTTGGCCGGTTTTGGCCCACCCGGGATGGATGTTGCTGACATCCCTTATTCGGACTTAGGAGGCTGTAAAAAGTCAAGCCTCAATATAACCACAGAGTGCTGACTCACCCATTCAGGCTATATTTAAGACACTTCACTTTGTGCTTAGTGGGAATTATTTTCGCTGCACACTAGGACCGAAGAGATTTAAACTTGTTGGACTTTTTTCTAGACAAGGTTTGGTAAATGCTGACAAATGGAATCACTGATGCTGAACGAACATCAACATGTTATTATGCGGGACAGTTGTCTTTGAAAGGTGTTTTTATTGACCTGTCAGTGACATATATGTCATGCTGGTATTTATTTAATCGTTTATTTAGCAGGGACAATGCACAGTAATGAACACTTCAATCAAATGTGTCAACAGTGCCAGATTTAGCTTTGAGCTCATTTCCACCCGCAGTCCCTCACATACAACATTTAAGAAGATTACATTTTACAAACATAGCAAAAACAAATACATGATGTGCAAAAGAGCAAGAGCAGCACACACAAGTATTTATGACATGGTAATACAATACAGCAACAACGAGATATAAAGTGCACGAGGAGATACCCCTGTGTTAAAGTGCATTTTGCGGTGATTACACGTCCGTTTGTTTCTCATCCATTCTTTGAGTTGACCTTTGAAGCTTTTGAGAGTGGGACAGTCCCGTATCTCAGCTGGGAGGCGATTCCACAACGAGCTGCCTTTAACGCAGAGGACATTTAGTCCAAAAGTGGTCCGTCTGCGGTGGACTTCAGTCTCCTCTGGTTTCTGCAGCGTCCAGTGTGTTTTTTGTGGATGAATTCCCCTAAGCAGTCCATGTAAACATTTATAAGTACCTATCGTGTGTCAACAGTTACGGAGCCTACACACGGCGGCGTGCGTTGAGCTTGGGGAGTCAACGCGAGCAACACGACCAACAACCAACCACATGAATGTCCCGCCCCGGACATTCAAAGCAAATTCATGCTACATCCATGCTGGCTAAATATACTGTCTATGCTTGCTCGCTGTCCATTCGAACGAAGTACACTGGATATCAAACTCCCCAAACAGGCGAAAACCTACCAGTTTCACCCACTGTCTCTGCCACCTCCCCCCATGCCTGGCTCCTCTGGTTTGTATCCCTGTATGTAAAGAGGGACTGGTCATAGAGTACCGGGTGATTCCCTACCGCCACGATCATTTTCTCCTCCTTTTGTTGACATATGGGAAATAACTGCGGTCTGGCTCTCCCAACATACACCCGGTTTGATTGGCTACGGCTTGTACAGTCAGATTTACATACGAGGGAGTTGATTGGCTGACGCCTCCGTCGAGGCGGCAAAAGTAGAACATTGCTCTACTTTTGCAGCCAGCACCTCGAGAGAAGCTACGCTTTGCTCCCACAATGTAGTTCGGCGTATCGTGACGTCACCCCATTCAAAGTGAACGGGCAGAAGCGTTGAAGCGGCAACGCACGCCGCCGTGTGTAGGGGCCGTTAGGCTCACTAGTGCAACACTCTCCCCTGAACAGTTAGTGTAGTCTGAACTTAGAAGACTTTTTAAAGCTAACGTGCGTTCGGTATTTTATCTTATTAGGTCATGTGGGATTCAGTCATATAGACTACAGTTCAGGATAATAAAATAACATATCAGCCAGTGTCAAAGCAACAGGAAGGGATGTTCAAGCTCAACATCAACCTAAAATGGACGCCAGTCACCAATGGGATGCCGGTGAACCATGGGGGGGAAAAAAGAGCTGCACGCCAGGAGATCCAGCTCGCTGTATTTTTTACATTTTATTAAACCTTTTTTCTTTCTCTCAGGCAACAGCGGCAGCGAACAACATCTCAGCCACACCGACATTCTTGTTCTTCCGGAACCGGGTCCGGGTGGATCAGTACCAGGGGGCAGACTCCGCGGGTCTGGAGGAGAAGATCAAACAGCACACAGAGAACGACCCCGGAAACAGCGAGGACTCCGACATTCCAAAGGGATACGTAAGTCTTCACGATTCCTCCTGAAGGCTTTTGGTTGTGTGTGTGCAGGAATCCATGTGACGATTCATAAGCAGCCAATCAACATTTCCTAAACCCCCCACTCTTAAAAAACAAAAGGCATTATTTTGTAGCAATCCAGGTACGAACTGCTTCAGCCCAGAGTGAGAAATGAGAGACAAAACAAGTCGACACACAATATTCGTAAAATGGGAAACAGTAGAAGGCAATAATAAGTATGTGCAGAACTGGATTCCTTTTGAATCAGTCGGTTGCACTGAAATAACTAAATATCAAATATCACGTTTGAATAAAGGCAGATGGACCCGGAGTCACATCTTCCCTTAAATCCCGAGTCAGGGAAATGTGAATCGTAACGGCGGGTAAGAGGATAGTTCAAATTAAAGGCAAATAAAATAAGTAGACCATCACGTTTCCAGCTCAGCTTCAAAAGTTGAACATTGCTCAACTTTTGAATCCTGGAAATCTTCGCTTCGCTCCCCCACAATGCAGTTCGGGGAAAAGCGAGGCAAAGTGACGTCATCCCCATTCAAAGTCAATGGGCAGAGAAGCGTTGGAAGATTCGTCTAAAGCTGCTGTGTGGACATACCGTTAGGCCTAGTCAAATGTAAATTATAATTATCAACAATGTTTCCAACAGATTTTCCCGGTTAAAAAAAGAACCGTAAACCCAGAGCCAGAAGCATTCAGTCCTTTCTTCTTTGTTTTATCAGATGGACCTCATGCCTTTTGTCAACAAAACTGGCTGCGAGTGCCTCAACGAGAGCGACGACTGTGGCTTCGATAACTGCTTAATCAAAGACTCCTCCTACATGGAGTCTGACTGTGATGAACAGGTACGAGCTTCACACTTTCAGAAGGCTTTAAAAATATTCTCCATCCTTCAAAATCCATGGTAACGTTTGGGTTTCATGGTATTTTGTCTTATGTTTTTTTTTGTCCTTTCCTCTTGCCTAGTTGCTGATAACTATCGCCTTCAACCAGCCGGTGAAGCTCTTCTCTATGAAGCTAGTCTCCTCAGACTTTGGTGAGTTTGTTATTCACCATTTCCACGTGTATTCTTAAACTCTCATCTGGGGATATTGCAGCAATTAAAAAAAAAGTTCCCTGCTAACTTACATCCTCTCCTTCCTCCCTTTCTATCCCTCCTTCCACCTTTTCCTCTCACTCCCTTCAGCCCAAGCCCCTAAGGTGGTGAAGGTGTTCATTAACCTCCCTCGGTCGATGAGTTTCGATGACGCCGAGCGGAGTGAAGCCACTCAGGCTCTGGAGCTGTCGGAGGAAGACTACAAAGAGGACGGTTTGATTCCTCTGCGCTACGTCAAGTTTCAGAACGTACAGAGTGTGACGGTAAGGACGGGAGGATTACCAACATTACTGAAACATGTCTAATCATAATAATACATTTGCTGGACTGGTAGCCGACCATCTCGTGTCCCACCAGTTTATCGTGTCGTCATGACAGCTGCTGTAACGGTCACTACTTTAATCATAGAAACAGGGCTGCAAATGAATGCTTGTTTTAGCTTTAACCATAAGAGTTCACGCTATTTGCAAAATGTAATGCTACTTTCAAGGTAAGGAAACATTTAGATATTTAACTAAAGAAAGATCATTTTATCTTCGTCTGATAATATGAGTAACAGGGTTGCGTTGTTTATACTCGTTCAAGACTGTAAAGATAAGAAAAATAAAACGTAACTAACGTGGCTTGATAATGTAATTTCCTCTGTGTCGTGAGACGTACAGTTTTCACTTCCTCTGCCAGGCTTGATGGGTTTCAGTAAGGGTTGTGCACATGTTGTGTGACCAGTGTACAAGAGTGGTGGGGCACGGACAACTTGGATGTGACTATGTAAGCTTCTGGTGCTTTCTTAAACACGTAAACAAATAGCTGGCTATCCATGGTTCCGATAGAGAGAGAGAGGGGGGTATAAGGAAAACACAGACACTCATCACCGAGGTCACAATATCAATCGATCCAGCAGAGCAGTAGCCTATAGGCAAAACACAGAGGATCAGCAAAATATATGACATAAACTGAACTTACCAAGCTGAAGTAGACGGTCAACTTCATTCACTTTCTTTCCGCTTTACTGATTTTAATCGCCATACGCTGCTCTCTCTCGTCTCCTCTTCACAACACAGTACTTACAGCCAATCAGCTCTCTGAATTACGAGATGACGTTTGGTGGGTATGCCAGCCCTTTGCCACACTGGTGATTATTTTTTTGTCGCACACATTGAATACTCTGAACATGTGCAGTGTAGTTTTTACAGCAACCATTCACTTTGACAGCAGAGAGAGGGGCTTGGCCCACATCGCTCAATAGGCACACTGTGGACACTAATCGGAAGGACGCAGACTGAAACAGCAATGACTAATCAGACGACTAAACAAAAATATATTTTAACATATATTTTTTTGGAATTATTATTTGCATTACTTTCTGCTGACACTAGGTGGGGCTGTGCCTCACCGACACAGTGTGGGACACACCTTCAGTATAAAATAACTGTTACATTTATGATATAAGAAATTGCTTTGACCATTACTACAGACTTATATCAACAACTTAATAGCAAAAAAAAAGCACGCACACCAAGTGCATGTTTGAGCATTTTGGGCATGGATGATTGGAAGTTTAATAGGTGGGACAGAAATGCCCTCCAGTTTTGGAATGACCCATATAAACGATTTGAATGAGTAAGTGCTTGCTAACACAATGATAGTAAATGGGTCATAATTCATAGTATGGTGAAAAATGTCACATTTTCAACTCCAAAATATGACTACCGTACTTTTCGGACTATAAAGCACACCTGCATATGAGCCGCAGCAGCTACATTGTCCGTCTGTCTTGCTCTCGTTCTGTCTCTCGGTTTTACTTTGGCGCGCTACCTGTCTCACTCTTTTCCGGCCTCCAGCTTTTCCTGCTGGAGCCCGCCGCTTAAAGGTGGCGGGCGCGGACCGGTCCTAGAGCCCATAGTGTTAAAGGTGGTTAATTTTACCTGTAAAATCCATAGATGTAGGAGGTCCCCTAGTGGCCGTTAGCTGTACAAGAAAAATGGGAGGAAAAGTTGCGGCTTATAGTCCGAAAAGTACGGTAGTATTCATCTGTTATCTGTTAGGCCTAGTCAAATGTAAATTATAATTAACTAACAACAATCTTTCAACAGATTTTCATGGTTAAAAAAGACAATGATAGTAAATGGGTAATAATTCATAGTATGGTGAATAATGGCAAAAATGTCACATGTATGCCTGGCGTTCTAGACACAACTTCAACTATAGTGCTTCTGCAACACATTTCTGTTCTCCCCATGAAATGTTGTTGCTCCGTCTTGAGCTGGGAGCGAGTGCCGCTTCAATTGAGAGACAAAAAACGGGTTTGAACCTGAACCACTCCAGAAGTTAAGTGTGGGTTTACTCATGGTGTTTGTCTTTTTTTAATCCCCCCGTTATCAGATGTTCGTCAAATCAAACCAAGGAGACGAGGAGACGACAAAAATCAACTATCTGACCTTCATTGGCACTCCAGTACAGGCCACCAACATGAGCGATTTTAAGAGGGTACGTGCCCATTAGCCAGAACTACATTTGTTTTTGTTCAGGTGTGTTAATGAGTGCGTTGTAATCGCTGACGATCCTTTTATTTTGTTCCGTTTCTATCTAGGTTGTGGGAAAGAAAGGAGAGAGTCACTGAGAAGATGAAATAAGGGGAGGAAGAGGAGAAGAGGAAGAGGAGGCTGCAGATACATCCAAGGACTTTCCCTCTGCCAAAGTTGACACACACACAGCATCCAGCTCACCTCCTCAAGCTCTGATTTAAATTCTCCGTATGTGGAGACTGGTTCTATAAATGATTTGTATTGTAATTCTGATGAAAGTCACTGTAAATAAAACACAATCCTTTTTCAAAGGCATGTGCGTTGTGTCTGCTTTCTGAGCTAGTATTGTCAGATAGACGGGAGCATTTTGTGTAAAATAATGTATAGAATAGTATCATTAACAGATTGGTGAATTCATTTTTCCATAAACCAGGAGATGAGTTAGCGTTGTGCCACTTCCTGTTCCCTTGTCTTGAAGTAAACGTGTTTTTGTTTAGAAGCCTGAAATAAGGACAGACGTGCAATAGATGCCGTGTGTAAAGTGAAAATATAATACATTTACAACATAGGTAGTCCAAATGTTTGGAAATGCATGTGTCTATAATAATAAGATGAATCCATGAGGATATCCATCCAGGACTCATGATCCAGGACCACAGCAACAGGCACAGCCACAACTCCGGATCCCGGCGTATATAGACACCAAAAAGAACTTTGGGGAAGCTGGGTTAATGGGAACATGAGAGTACACAGGTATAGACAGAGAGAAGGAAGAAGTTAGATGTCCCCCGACAGACTAAGCCTATAGCAGCAAAACTAGGGGCTGAATCTAATCAGCCCTAACTATAAGCTTTATCAAAAAGGAAGGTCTTAAGCGCACTCTTAAAAACCGAACACAAACTGGAAGCTGATTCCACAAATTTGGAGCTTGATAAGAAAAGGCTCTGGCTCCCATTGTTCTTTTGACTCTAGGAACAACTGCAGCATCTGATATTTAAGAAGTGTGTTACATTTGAAATGGCAGAAAGTCTTGTTGCAATTTCCAGATATTAAAAGAGGTCCTTTGAGTTTCTCTGGTAATTATCAATAGTAGCAGTTAAGTGAATACTGTTCAAACAATACTTGTGTTTGTGTTATATATTGATTTCTCTGTTTTATCCTTTCATAAATGTGAGGACTAAAATGGCTATGAACAAAGGGCTGGTTGCAGTAAACAGGGTTTTATTGCTCTGTGGGGGAGGTGTTAGGCAGGACATGGTGCTAGGTGGGGGAAGATCGCTAGCATGTCATGTTTCAGGCAAAGTCTACATATCTTGAATAGTATATGTGTGGGTTTAATTACTTTGTATTTTGTGTAACCAGAAGTTGGAGATATGAGAGGTGAAATATTTGTGTTATCTTTGGAAGCAAAGACATATCCTTTAAGACACATCTGAGGTCTCTGGAATGTGGGGGGGTGTGTGTGTGTGTGTGTGTGTGGAGGTTGAGTAAACTCCACCCCTTCCTGTTTCTGTTGGTATGAAAGCCTATTCAGCTTTTTGTTCTGCCTCTCTCTTCTGGCGCCGCTGGACCGGAAGGTCGTGGCGGCCCGTGAACAAGGGCCAGGAGTAGGCCTACTCCTGACATTACGCATATGATATGATATGGTTTTGTATGTTAATGTTTGATTGTATTGCATTGTTATATTACCATTAAAATAGATTATTGTTTTTAACGGATACTTGTATGTTCTGGATTCCTTCCTGTATGATAACCAGCTTGTTAGGGACGCGCGGAGATTTGGAAAGCGGACCAGTTGTCCTTACAAATTTCTAACACAACCAACGACCCTGCATTCTTGGAACGCAATGCCCTAGTAGGACAGTAGGGTACATGTTTTAATGTAATCTGAATGGATGCCATGGCCTAATTCTTTCTCTTTGATACATCGTCAGTTTCTATCACTCAGACCCGTTACTGTTTCCCGCTAACGTCCACTCTTAGCTGGGTTCTGTTGGTTTCTTCACTGGTTTGAGACAAGTGTCCTTATTGGAATCACCTCCCTTCGTATCCAGACTTCACCACAGTAGAGGCGAGTTTCTGTCTTTAGGTTTAAACAGCTTCAGTTTTATCCAGGATGGTCTCTCTGCCACTCTAACTGCAGTCGGTGTAGACAGGAGTGCTTGGTAGGGACCCTCCCACTTGGGCGAGTGCCAGATATGATGAATTGGAAATGGGGGGACCCTGATGTAAACAAGACGAAAGTCTTTCTTTAGTCTGCATCCCCTTAACAATTGTATTTTTTGAGCTGTACTGTACTGTCTGTACCCAATATACAAGCTGTTAATAAACTTTTCAATCAATCAAAGCTCTTCCTCTTCATCGCTCTGGTGAACACCCACTCTCCTGGTTTCACTGTTTGTGTGGAGTCAGGTACTTCCTGTGCAGAGGGGACAAGAACATTTGTGATCTCTTTTCTTCTCAACATTTTTGCCATATATTCTGCTGTGTTTTCACTCATACTTTCTTCCTCTTTTACAAATGGGTTCAACTCGGGCAGATAATATGGTCTTCCATATAACATTTCAAAAGGTGACAGCCCTCTAGCACTGGGTAGGATGTGCATGCTTAGCATCACTGGTGCTAAGCATCTCATCCATGTTGTCCCTGTCTCGGCCATCATCTTCTTTAGTTTAGCTTTTACTGTACCATTATTTCTTTCTATCAACCCTGCTGATTGTGGATGATAAGACCAATGTCGTTTTAACTGTATTCCAAATACGGCTGTCAAATCCTGAATTACTTTATTTAAAAAGTGTGTGCCATTATCGCTATAGATCTTTTCTGGAATTCCAAAACGTGGGATTATGTGATGTGTCAGTGCTTTAGCAACTGTCAATGCATCTGGATTTCTAGTTGGTAAACTTCAGTCCATTTCAATACATGTCAATGATTGTTTTAGACAATATTTAATTCCCTCACATTTATTCAATAAAGTCCATGCAAATGTGCTGAAACGGATACTGGGGCTCAGGTATTTTACCTCTCTTTGTTTGAACTGTCCCTGAGGGTTATTCTGTGCACACACAGAACATGCTAAACAATTTTAGAGTAGTTTGTAAAGCCATAGGCCATAGGCCACCTCACTGTAGTCGGCTACGTACTGGCATGATTTAGGCCACTTTTTCTGTGCTTTTGCCGGTCGTTTTCCCTGTTTTGGGTGTGTTTCGCAGGTCGCGCAGAGTCTTCGCCGACCTAGGTCTCAGACCCTAATTAATATTTATAAAGAAAGAAACAGAAGGGAGGAAATCATGATAGCTAGACTCAGAATAAATCACACAGCATTGAATGTACGCTATATGTCATGGGGAAAAGTGACAGTGACAAGTGTGGGAACTGTGGTCGAGTTAAAGAAAATGTAGAACATATATTGGTACATTGTGACATCTATCAAGCTGAAAGAGAAAAACTAAAGGCTAAAGTTTTAGAGGCATGAGGGAATGGAGTGTGGTTGGTAGTCTGGGAACCAAAGGAGAGGGAGTAAGAGCTACCAGAAAGCCACTGTTTACCTTTCTCAGTGAAACTGGGGTAGGAAAAATAATGTAACATTAGGTTAGAAGAACAGATCATAGATTGTTTTGTTTATTTTTTTTAATGTTTTTTGTTTATTTATTTATTTTTGATTAGATCATAAATATACGTCCATGAGTTAAGAGATGGAATGACATGATGATTCACACTCATGTACAGTGTGTGGCGGCATGCAGGGCCGGCCCCTCGGCATAGGCAGTATAGGGCGCATCAACCCATAGGGGGCGCCGAAAATTGAGTTAGAAATAAAAAAATATATATATTTTTATTTCATAACAACACAATTTCCCGATTTTGGATCAACAAAGTACATCTTATTATCTTATACTAACAGAACTACGCCTATATTGCGTACAGCACCCATAAACTATGGCACGCACCCCCCCACAAAATCAAGTTGAACTGCCCCAGTCCCAGTAAAAACCAAAGGTTTATGTGAAATTGTTCTTTTTTTGAAATAATGGTTTTAGTGTGCAATTTTAGGTTTTAATTTTGTATTTGTATTCATTTAAAATAAATCAAACTCCCAAAAAACGTACACAGCTTCTGTGTGCTTTTATTAACATTGGAATTTACTGTGTAAGCGGCCGCGAGGGGGAGAGCTTTAGAGAGCTCTCTCCTGAAAGACTGAGAGGCTCTGATAACCTCAGCTCAGGGAGGTAAAGGCACACCTTTATATTATCATTATAGTTATAAAAAAACAAGAGTTTCAGGTGAAAAACGGGTATAAAATACTGACAGTACAAAAAAGTTGTTATTAATAAACAAGAATACAGTTTGAAAGGGGAGTGATTTGTAAAATATCCATAAAGAAAAAGAAAATCTGCTTACAGTTCTGTTTCATATGGGTGCTGAGAGATGTATCCATATCTCCTAATGTTGCTCTCAAAGTGCACCAGATTGATGCTTTTAACTTCAATATAAAAAAAAAGTCTTCCCGGGGGTGCATGCCCCCGGACCCCCCTAGAGGAGCCCCAGCGCCAGCTAAAATCTTGCCTAGGGCGGCAAATTGGTCAGGGCCGGCCCTGGCGGTATGCACATTAAAGTTGTTGAAGAAGAAGAAGAAGAAGAAGAAGAAGAAGAAGAAGAAGAAGAAGAAGAAGAAGAAGAAGAAGAAGAAGAAGACGAAGAAGAAGAAGAAGAAGAAGAAGAAGAAGAAGAAGAAGAAGAAGAAGAAGAAGAAGAAGAAGAAGAAGCCAACAACAAGGGAAACTGAGGGAGAATGGCGCAGCAACAAATCCAACCGAAGACAGCCCTAGTAAATAAATGTCTGAAAGACCAAATAATAACCCTGATAGTTTGGTGAGGGATGATGAAAACATATGATTTGGGATATTTCTTGTTCTTCATGTACTAAGGTTATATTATGAAAGTGTTTTGTTATATCTCTCACAGGCTCCGCCCTCTACTGGACTCTACGGGTACTCTCTTACCCCCAAGCATTCTCCCATTGAGACTTCTATAAACGTAGCCGGGCCTTGGGGCGGGCCTACCTGAATGCGCGCGCATCACACCGTATAAAATGAGGCCTCGCCTCCTGACTATCATCATTTTCTCTTCAGCAAGCGGAAGTGTTTTCACGCCCTCCACCTCTACGGCCCATCACGTGGTACCGGCATATCGGCAGCCACGGAGAAGTGCTGCACGACCTCGCCAGGCTCATCAGCAGCAGAGAGCGGCCGGGTGGTGTGCGCCGTCTGCCCGAAGCTGACTGGCGGAGGGAGGTAGCGTCTCGGCGGGGGGAGGAAATCTCTTCGCCCGGGACGCGAGGGTGAATCCCGCCTCCTCCCTTTTCGATGCACAGATTCCTTTGAAAAAAGTTAAAAATAAAGAAAAACTTGATCTGTATCAAAGTCTATGTGTCCTTTGTTTCCACAATGCTACACTCACACATGATGTCTGTACAGATTCCCCACTCGCCGCCCCAGCCATAGCTCCTAAGGCAGGAGGCTAGTGGGAGTGCGCAGATGAAACGTAAACAAAGCTATCGTAATGTTATACGGATACAGAGGCATTATGGCCGGCGTGCGTTGCCGCTTCAACGCTTCTGCCCATTCACTTTGAATGGGGTGACGTCACGATTTGCCGAACTGCATTGTGGGAGCAAAGCGTAGCTTCTCTCGAGGTGCTCGCTGGAAAAGTAGAGCAATGTTCTACTTTTGCCGCCTCGACGGAGGCGTCAGCCAATCAAATCCCTCGTATGTAAATCTGACAGTACAAGCAGTAGCTAATCAAACCGGGTGTATGGTGGGAGAGCCAGACCGCAGTTATTTCCCATATGTCAACAAAAGGAGGAGAAAATGATCGTGGCGGTAGGGAATCACCCGGTACTCTATGACCAGTCCCTCTTTACATACAGGGATACAAACCGGAGGAGCCAGGCATGGGGGAGGTGGCAAAGACAGTGGGTGAAACTGGTAGGTTTTCGCTTGTTTGGGGAGTTTATATCCAGTGTACTTCGTTTGAATGGACAGCGAGCAAGCATAGACAGTATATTTAGCCAGCATGGATGTAGCATGAATGCTTTGCTTTGTATGTCCGGGGCGGGACATTCATGTGGTTGGTTGTTGGTCGCGCTGCTCGCGTTGACTCCCAAAGCTCAAGACACGCCCACCGCCAAGCGGCAACGCACGCCGCCGTGTGTAGGCTCTGTTACTGGGGCTGGTGCAGCCAGGCGATTGGTTCACCACCATCGACCTGAAAGACGCGTACTTTCATGTAGAAATTGCTCCAAAGCACAGAAAGTATCTGCGTTTTGCCTTCCAGGGAATAGCCTACGAGTACAACAGGCTGCCTTTCGGCTATTCCCTACCCACGCACATTCAGCACATGTGTGGCCACAGCGCTTCAACCGCTGCGCGCACACGGCATGAGTTTTATTTTACATAGACGACCTCATAGTCATGGCTGGGTCACGGGAACAGGCAATGTTTTGCACAGCACAATTGATCACACACCTAACCAGATTAGGCTTTGCGATCAATTGGAAAAAGAGCACCCCCATACGTCACCAACGGGCGTTGTATTTGGGTGTGGTGCTCGATGCAGGCACGTTGCGCGCCACCCTGTCAGAGAACAGACGTGCGTCCCTTCTTCAGGGGGTATGCAGACTGCGACAGGGGGCAACAGTGACCCACTGAACCCTAACAGGGCTCTTTGGGTCAATCTCAAAGTGTGTACACTTTAGTCCACACCAGGGGCGTCGCCTGGACCTGGAAACATTCGGGGCTTAGCCCACAGTGGCGGCGCTACAGTCAAATGTTCTACTGCAAGACTCCCCACACGCACATCCACAATTGCGCCATCTGGTGTCACAAACGTGTGCCTGCATTGCTTTGTTACGGCAATGGATTGTGGGAGATTCTCATTGCACGTGAGGATCTCTTGAGGGTAAGGTGCCTGTATTATCTCGGTGGACAAAATGTATGTTTTTATTTTATAAGGACAATAACGTACTGTTCCATCCATCCATCTTCTCCCGCTTATCCGTGGTCTGGTCGCGGGGGTATCAGTTCCAGCAGAGAGCCCCAAACGTTCCTTTCCCCTCATCAACCAGCTCTGACTGGACCTCCCTAACCGGCAGGAGAAGCGAAAATGCTGCCCCACAATGCTTTGCAGCCGCAGCATGTGCCGTCACTCAACAGTCGGCCGTTCACGGAAACAACCGATTATGACGGAGAAATGATATCATGAAAGTTACGGTGCTTATTAAGCATTTTAAAACTTATGTGGTAAATTGCCAAAGTGCTTTGTTTTGAACGTTCATCAGTATTATAATCAAAAAGAGAAATATGAATAATAAATTATAATAATAAATACATCTGTATTGATTTAAGATCGTTTCATAGTTCATACGTATTGGGATAATTTGTATTAATGTGGGAGAGGGAGAGGGTGACAAGCATAAGTTTCACTTTTCTTTTTTATTTCAGTTCCAGCTTTGGTCCTGAAGAATATGTTTCTCTGTTGTCCACGTTCATAAAGCAAAGCAGCAGCATCAGAGCACGGTGCAGAGTCTCTAGATGAGTTTACAGCAGTCCCTCGTTCTTATTGAGCATCCATGTTGTAGTCCGCTGTATAGAAAACTGTGGTTTCCATGGTTTCCCCACAGCAACGGACGCACACAATGACGTCCGCTGGCGCATCATAAACACGTCGGATAGTGAAAGTGCATTCGGATTCTCTAAAGTACCGCAGTCTCTTCTCCTAAGTCCTTTTGAATTCTCCTATCCACTATCCCTTAACCCCGTGACGTTTCACTCAGAGGTCAAGGAATAGACGATAGGGTTAGAACTTAGGAGCTGATTTTTAAACTATCCGACCGCAGCCTAGGTGCCCGAACCACCTCAACTGGCTTCTTTCGACGCGAAGGAGGAGCGGCTCAACTCTGAGTCCCTCCCTGATGACCGAACTTCTCACCTTATCCCTAAGGGAGACGCCAGCCACCCTGCGGAGAAAACCCATCTCGACCGCTTGTATCCGCGATCTCGTTCTTTCGGTCATGACGTACTGTTATTGTTGTTTAATGCTCAGTCACAGCAACATGTTTTTTGTGTGATTGGCTATTTGTTTTATTTGATTTATCAACGTGATCATCAATAGCTAATCTGAGCACCAGAACCCAGCTCACATGTCCTTTGAAATGCAGGTATGCGAGTTTTGTACACCAGTTTATTTACGTTTAATGTTTCACATTGCTCCACATGATGCCTCGACTACAAAGATGATGTTTCTACGCTTCTTCCTCTGCGTCACAGTTTCGGGAATATCAAGATCATTGCACAGGGCCTTGGTCTTGTCATAGACCTCATGTGCTTTCTCGTTACTTTGGTAATTTTCCAGTGTGTTCTCAACTGCTGTTTTGTAATCTACTGCCTGCACCAAGTCAAGTGTTTCTTTCTGCAGGTATGTGTGCAGGCCCTGAGTGGTTGAGAGCAGTGTCTGGAAGCCCTGAGTGGTTGAGAGCAACGTCTGGAACATGACAGCATGTAGATGGTACTGCATGTTCAACGCTTGCTTTCCAGTCCCTTTGCTAGAGGGGCTGAAAGGCTCCCTAAAGTATTGATCAAAGCAGGGAGGTCTTTGACATGCCCAGCGAACAAGTTGTTTGTCCCCTACCTCTAGCTGTTTCTGAAATGTTTGCAATCTCTGATGGTGGACAAGAGATGTGGAGAAGAACGAGTAGAGACACTCCAGGAGATCAACGCAGGTATGTGAGTTTTGTACACCAGTTTGTATAAGTTTAATGTTTCACATTGCTTGTGAAAAATATACTACCACTATACGATCACTGATGTTTTGTTGTTGACTGGACACTTATTTTGTAAAAGAGATAGCATGAGAGGATCTCTTAAGCAATGCAGCTCACGTGTCCTTTTTATATGCTGTCCATTGAAATGCAGGAAAGTAATCACCAGCTCTGAGTGATCTGTTGCCGAGGGGACACTACACCGGAGTTACATAAGCAGAGATAAAGTGCTATTTTGGGGGGAACTCACCTCCTCTGGGGTCCCCAGGAAGATTTTTTTTAAATGTTGAAGTTAAAAGCATCAATCTTGTGCACTTTGAGAGCAACATCAAGAGATATGATACATCTCTCAACACCCAGATGTCAAAAAGAAATCAAAGAATCAGAATCAGAAACGGGTTTATTATTTAAAAATACTTCATTTTCCAATTAAATCATAAACAATGTCAAATTATTAGAAGTTGTTAGTAATCAGATTAAACAGAAAAAAGGATGGAAGGAGGAAATAATAATCTCTCATCTCTTGCTGTTTGCGGTTGAAATTATCTCTTTTGCTGGCCAAACATGCTGGATGGAAAGCATTGCCTTGGCCCTGTATCTGCAGTCCCTAAATCAGTCATGTTACCCATTGACTCTTCTCTGTTCTGGTGCTCCTGTTCATTGTTGTCTCCATTGTCGTTCTTGTCTGTTGTATCTCCTTCTTGTGTGTCCCTTTCTCCTGTTCTCCATCCTCTCCTCTGTTTGGCTCATCTGTGATGACTGTGTAGGTAAACACAAACATGTATGTAAGTCAATCAGTTTCCAGCTCTTGTCAAATAAATGAATTTCAAGATACACACATTTGTCTTCATTAAAATGAGTGTCACCACACTGTCACAAAATGTAATACTAACCAATTGAAAATAGTTACATGTACATTGGAAACCTTGTAGATATCACTATTAAGAGTAGTTATCTGCCAATAGGACAGAATCATTTCTATACAAATGCAGTTTGAGTAATTCACTTAATATATTCACTTAAAACTTTAATATAGTCATTTTCACTTAATACTCTAATATAGTCATCTTTCTGCATTCAACACTAAGGAAAGCTGTACAATTTGACATGATGATGAGGAAAAAAGGCCTCCTACAATGCAGATCATGTTTTGATCATATCAATTTTAAGATGGGGATCAAGGCTTAATATTTGGGAGCATAGTGTCCCTTGCCCCTTTCAGGAGCCTCACTGGATTAGCTTTGATCTGACATATGTGTATAAAAAGCTTGTTAGCTGGTGGTCCATCTCATAATGTTCACATAGAAACTAGCTGTCAATAGGAAATATCAATCAGAAGAATTATATTTTCATGCAAAATCTGTCACAAAAAGAGGTTGCACATTTAAATGCAGGTGTTGTTATGGCAACGTCAGATACCGTCACATAACATCCATATATATGTCAGTGCTAGGTTGATGCTTAGCTAAGCTAACTATGAAACACTTTAACTGGCAGGACTCAGGATCAACTACTACTGTAAAGTAGCTTCGAGCTTCATGTCGAACACAGACAGTAAGTCAACATTTCCCAGAGAGCTTTCTTTGAAATCACCAAGTAACGCTAAAAAACACAACATTTAGATTGTATGAGTATGACAAAGTGTTTATTTAATATATATCTGGCTAGCTTACCCCCGCGATTCAAAGTAACGTCAATGTAGCTATAATTTATGCTTTGCTTACATGTTGACATCACTTTTAGTTTACTGACAGGTACATACCTTGTTCACCTGGCTCAGGTGGTGGCTCTGGGGTTGTTGTGTGAGCCACCACTTGAGAATTACCGTCTTTTTTATTAAAGAAATGTCTAATGTCCATCTTCAGAATCTCCGCGTCCGGGGCTGACAGTTTACATTTTAAACATTGTCACAGAGGAGAGGTACGTACCTGTCAGCCAATAAAACACGTTTATTTCCATGCAACTCTCTGATTGGTCTGGTGGCGTCGACTTGCCTCTGTGTTGCATTCACTGAACATGGGAAATTACACTCCTGCCGTCCGTCCTATAGGTAAAGTATGTTAATGTATAATATTATTCAGGGAGAATTTGTCCGGGGCTAAGGGAAAAAACATCCGGATTCAGGGAGGCAGGCGTGTAGTAAGCCCTTTCGGGGCCGAGGGGGCTCTCCCCATCCAGGATGGGGGGGTCCCCCGGCACTGTTTTTTGAGCACACTTTTTGCGAGGTAAGCGCAGCAGGGTGTGCTCTGTCAGCCACAGCCCAGATTTATCCTCGGTTACAACCGGGTTAAAGGAGAAGGTGGGTCAGCAGCTGCTGACCATAATAGCCGGTCAGGGGCAGTAGGGTGGAATATTGTTGGACGACAGTGCGCATATACATCGCAGCTCCACCCACTGTACCCATAGAGTCCAGTAGAGGGCTGAGCCTGTGAGAGATATAACGTCGGGTTACGTAGTGTAACCCTTGTCATATTAGCACAGGCGGAGCCCTCTACTCGGGGCACTGTCTGTCCTATTCCGCTCGCTGAAGAGAGGTGTAGGATGATAGTCAGGAGGCGAGGCCTCCTTTTATACGGTGTGATGCGCGCGCATTCAGGTAGGCCCGCCCAGGGCCGGCTACGTCTATAGAAGTCTCAGTGCGAGAATGCTTGCGGGGTAAAAGAGTACCCATAGAGTCCAGTAGAGGGCGGAGCCTGTGCTAATATGACATGGGTTACACTACATAACCCGACGTTATTGTCTGTAAATAACTGTTTTGTCAGAGGTGGTGTGAGACCTGATATGTGAATAGAAGATCAGCAGTGTGGGATATCTTTGGTAATGAATAACTGATCTGAATAAATCCAGTTTCCTAATAGATTGATATGGATTATTGAAACTGTGACGTGTTATTTTGATTTGTAAAGTCCTTCTGTTGAATGTACATTTTGATTGTTGCTGTAATATTTCCTTCTCTTTCTGTTCTTCTCGTGCGTAATACAGACCTAAATCCTCTTTGTATCACAACATTTAAATCAAACATTAAATCAATAGTAAAAGGTTTTCTGAATCAATAACTATTTTGGTGTATTTTTTTTAGCAATGATATCATTTAGTTTACAAATGGACATGAATAAAAGTAAACAGTAATTTAGTTAATTAATCAGGTGTCCACCAACTGCATTAGAAAAAAATATATATATATATTTTATGTGTAATGGTTGTTGGCACTCACCCTCCTGTCCACACGTATTAATGAATCCCATTAGTATGATTTTATGAAAATATTTCAGATGAATAAAACGTTATACAATTAAAGCATAACTGATAGGCCTTCACATCTATCACTGTGCATATCAACATTAACACATGTACACATACAGTTTAATAAACCCCACACATCTCAGTTAACACTTTGAAATGGTGATTTGATTTGATCCTTTTACAGCACTTTGTTCATATTACACCCTGTATACACCGGAATAAGTTGTAAACTGCATAAAAAACACCATGTGATCTTTGTCTGTCCGTCATAATCGGTTGTTTCTGTGAACAAGCATTGTGGCACAGCATTATCTCCTTTCCTTTCGTAAAGGATGATCCTGTGTTTCCTATAAACTAAAGGAGGTTATAAAGGGAAACTGAACCTCATTTCCTATCAACTAGACTTAAACAGCTCGTATCATGGCTGCCACTTGGGTAATTAGTCTGAAAATACAGAAGAAAGATGGGCCATAGAAGATATTTGCTGAATTTGACAAACCGCGTATTGGGTTAGAATTGCTGAGTAACACACTGAAGAATAATTGTTCCTGGAGGATTATAAACATTTCAAACTAACAGCACAGGCAGTATATTTTCTACATTGTTCACAGTTTATAGTAAAGGAGTGAGTGGAACAGATATGTTTGGATTGTCATTAAGAAGAACATAAACACTGTTTCCTTCACAACAGACTGAAAAATACATTTCTGACTGGGCTGACAACACGACCTTGTTTGTTTCACATTATTAACTGCATGTAGAAACAGAGCCCGAACACACCTTGAAATCCCGCCTCTTCCTGGAGCGAGTCAAACATTACCAGCCCCTCCTTCCTCTTCCTGCTTTCAAACAACATGTCTCTGAGAGGGAGAATGGAAGGAGCAAGGAAGTCAGCCGAACCAGGACAAGCTCTGCTGTTCTATCTGTCTGGATCTACTGAAGGGTCCGGTGACTATTCCCTGTGGACACAGCTACTGTTTGAGCTGTATTAAAAACTACTGGGATGAAGAGAATCAGAAACATGTGTACAGCTGTCCTCAGTGCAGACACACCTTTGAACCGAGGCCTGTCCTGATGAAAAGCACCGTGTTGGCAGAGTTAGTGGAGGAAGTGAAGAACAAGAAGACAGACGTCAAAGCGTCTCCAGCTGATCACTGCTATGCTGGACCTGGAGATGTGGGATGTGATTTCTGCACTGGGAGAAAACAGAAAGCTCTGAAGTCCTGTCTGCAGTGTCTGGTCTCTTACTGTGAGCAGCACCTCCAGCCTCACTATGAATCCCCTGCCTTTGGAAAACACAAGCTGGTCCACCCCTCCAACAAGATGCAGGAGATCATCTGTACTCGTCACGATGAGGTGATGAAGATGTTCTGCCTCACCGATCAGCAGTGTATCTGCATTCTCTGCTCCATGGATGAACATAAAGGCCACGACACAGTTTCAGCTGCAGCAGAAATCAGTAAGAAGCAGAAAGAGCTCGGGGTGAGTCGTCAAAACATCCAGCAGAGAATCCAGAAGAGAGAGAAAGATGTGAAGCTGCTTCAGCAGGAGGTGGAGGCCATCAATCTCTCTGCTGATAAAGCAGTGAGGGACAGCGAGAAGATCGTCACAGATGTGAAGCAGCAGATCAGATCTCGTCAGGAATCTGAAGTGGCTCACGTCAACAATGTTCAGGAGAAGCTGCAGGAGGAGATCGCTGAGCTCAGCAGGAAGGACACCGAGCTGGACCGACTTTCACACACAGAGGACCACACCCAGTTCCTGCAGAGCTACAGCAGGTTATCACGTCTGAGTGAAGCTACAGACTCCTCCAGCATCACGGCTCGTTCCCTGAAGTACACTGAGGACGTGACTGCAGCTGTGTCAGAGGTCAGAGATAAACTACAGGATATTGTTGGTGAGGAACGGGCCACGATGTCGATAACAGAGACTCCAGAGACAGAGCCCAAGAACAGGACTGAATTCCTCAATTATGCGTGTGATCTCAGACTGGATCAGAACACAAGGAACAAACATATCTGGTTTGATTCTTACGGCGCATCATTCAGCTTGAATACCGATGAATGGTATGCTCACCCAGACAGTTTCACTGACTGGGCTCAGGTTTTGTGTAGAGAGAGTCTGACTGGATGTTGTTACTGGGAGGTGGAGGTAGGAGGGAGTGTTTTTGTTGCAGTTGCATACGAGAGTATTAGCAGAAAAGGAGATGAAAGTGCATTTGGAAACAATGTCAAGTCTTGGGCTTTGGAGTGTTTAGATGACGGTTATGAATTCAGACATAACACAATCAGAACATCACTCTCAGGTCCTCTGTCCTCCAGAGTAGGAGTGTACCTGGATCACAATGCAGGCGTTCTCTCCTTCTACAGCGTCGCTGAAACCATGACTCTCCTCCACAGAGTCCAGACCACGTTCACTGAGCCGCTCTGTCCTGGGTTTGGTCTGCATAGGGATGGAGCCTCTGTTGAAATCCGTGAATATTTCAACACAGAAGACTCAAACCCATAGATGGGAAACCCCACACGACAACTTTCCATTTTCTCAGATTTATATTCTTTTTTTAGTCTGATGAAAGCTGGAAAACACCAGAAAGGATGAAGGGAAGGATGCAGCAGAACCCCGGTCGCTGCTATAAGGACTCGGGTCACCCACACATGACAACTTTATTTAGAGTTAAGTGTTTGTCTTTGCAGCCATGGTGAGTATCACTGCTCACTAGAAGGGAGTTTATATCTTCTTTCTTTTATTTTACATTAATTTTATTATTCTCTAAGGTCAAATGTTAGATTACTAACCAAACAATTGCAAAAAAGGAAATATTGAAAATATTTTGAACACATATTTTAAAGAGTAAATAAATGTCTGAAAGACCAAATAATAACCCTGATAGTTTGGTGAGGGATGATGAAAACATATGATTTGGGATATTTCTTGTTCTTCATGTACTAAGATTTTATTATGAAAGTGTTTTGTTATTGTCTGTAAATAACAGTTTTATCAGAGGCGGTGTGAGACCTGATTTGTGAATAGAAGATCAGCAGTGTGGGATATCTTTGGTAATGAATAACTGACCTGAATAAATCCAGTTTCCTAATAGATTGATTATTGAAACTGTAACGTGTTATTTTGATTTGTAAAGTCCTTCTGTTGAATGTTCAATTTGATTGTTGCTGTAATATTTCCTTCTCTTTCTGTTCTTCTGCTCGTGCCTAATGCAGACCTAAATCCTCTTTGTATCACAACATTTAAATCAAACATGAAATCAATAATGAAAGGTTTTCTGAATGGATCAATATTTTGGGGTATTTTTTAACACCGATATCATTTATTTCTCAAATACCTTAAAACTTAATATTATTTCATATTTCTGTATTCAAGATTGTTGGCCACCAACCCCCTAATTTACATTGTACATTTGTATAGTAATACTAATAATATGATTAGTGATAATACAATACAAAAAAACAAGGCGAGCCAACAACCACCCGTCTGAGCATAGGCCTTGAGATGCACATAGCTCCAATGAACACACACACACACACACACACACACACACACACACACACTCTCACACACATGTTTAATATTCATGAGAATATTTGTCATTGTTCAAATGATAATACACATTTGCATAAAGCATATTTGCCCACTCATATGTTGATAAGAGTATTAAATACTTGAAAAATATTCCTCTAAGGTACATTTAGAACAGATGAAAAATGTGCAATTAATTTGCGATTAACTATGGATAATAATGCGATTAAATATTTTAATCGACTGACAGCCCTAATATATATATTTAATGGGTAATGGTTGTTGGCACTCACCCTCCTGTCCACACGTATTAATGAATCCCATTAGCATGGGCGCGGGAAGGGGGGGTGCTGAGGGCGCTGCAGCACCCCCTAGCGGCAGGCAGGGGGTGCGGAGCTCCCCTGTCTGAATTATTATTTGACGGTAATTGCTGCTCCCGCTGTGCATAATCTGTGTAATACGTAGCCAATAAATTCCACATTGTTGGTAAAATAATATTTTGGCCTGCCCCGACTGTTTTTTCTGTAGCCCCGGACAATTCTACCTCAATAATATAATACATTAACCGTGTTTTACGTGAACCTCATCAAGACACTAGAGAGGACGACAGAACTGTAATGTCCCGTGTTCAGTGAATGCAACAGAGGCAAGACACCAGACCAATCAGAGAGTTGAAAAAGAACATCTGCTTACAGTTGTGTTTCATCTGGGTGTTGAGAGAGGTATCCATAGATCTCTTCATGTTGCTCTCAAAGTGCACCAGATTGATGCTTTTAACTTCAATATTTAAAAAAATCTTCGCGGGGAGCATCCCCCCGGACCCCCCTAGAGGAGGTGAGGTCCGCTCCCCACTCGTAAAAAATAGTACTTTACCCCTGCCTATATGCCGTGAGCTGATTATCGAGCCTTCATTGTAACAGTCGCGGGTGTACTGTGTGTTTGCGTGTGAGGAGTGCTTTGTGCGTACTCTATAGTGCCCGTAACAGTGTTCACTGGAGTCCAGCACCTCAGCACCCCCACTCAAAATACCTTCCCGCCGCCGCGCCTCAGCCCATTAGTATGATTTTATTATATATTTCAGATAAATAAAACTTTATACAATAAATGCATAACTGATAGGCCTTCACATCTATCACTGTGCATATCAACATTAAAACATGTACACAAAAAGTTTAAGAAACCCCACGCAACTCAGTTAACACTTTGAAATGGTGATTTTATTTGATCATTTTACAGCACTTCGTTCATATTACACCCATTATACACCGGCATAAGTTGTAAACTGCATAAAAAACCACCATATGATCTTTGTTTGTCAGTCATGATTGGTTTTGCTCCCTCCTCCTTCAGCCCACCCCCTAAGGTGGTGAAGGTGTTCATTAACCTCCCTCGGTCGATGAGTTTCGACGCCGCCGAGCGGAGTCTCAGGCTCTGGAGCTGTCGGAGGAAGACTACAAAGAGGACGGTTTGATTCCTCTGCGCTACGTCAAGTTTCAGAACGTACAGAGAGCGTGGCGTGGGAAAAAAATTAGGGGAAGCCAATAATACGTCCTTTCTTTTGGGTCGGGGGGGGGTGTGGTGGTCAATATAATAACGTAACCAGATCAACGTAATCATACAGATGCAGGACTTACACACGCCTGTTATCTAACCGACATGTCCGCACGCACTCTCCAGCCCAATAATAATCTAATAAGCATTCATTCACAAACTAAATCAGGTGACCTTTAACGTTTTACATCCGATTCAGCTCGTTTGTTCCTCGCTGTACACAGCTCCAGTTTGGGCATCGGCCTGTCATCAGATTGTAGATGTATTTGTTATTATTGCTGCTGTAGCGGAAGTTTAGTACAATTATTTTTGAGTAAATACTCCAAATCTTCACCCTCCATAATTGCACTTGCTTCAGTTGCTTGCTACTTTCTAACGGCGTGAGAGTGGTGCAGTGACGCTATCTATCTTCTATCGATTCGATTTATGATTCGAAAATTATAAAAGTAGGGTAGACATGTGGATATTATCCGACTGAACACAACGTGCATTTATCTAACAGGTTTGTTTTCCACTGACCTTATTTCGAACTATTTTCCAAAATCCTACGGAGAAATCCCATTGCTTTCTGTCGAGGGAACCCGAGCACAGCTTACTTCCGGGTTTTAGGACGCGTCACTGCACCACTAAATTGATGCGATTTGATTGGATTGTGAGGCAAGGGAAGCCGGCCGCCTCTTGCTTCCCTTGGCATGGCCCTGACTAATCACAGGTTGGCAGGGGCATCACGTGAGCCTCATCTGATTGGTCAATCTCTCCATTTTTTTTCACCAAGGGAAGCCAATTTCGGCTGGCCTCCTCTCGCAACAGTGAGTGCAATCTACTGTTTCACCATAACATCTAGAGGGGCGCTGTTTCACTCTTTGTAAAATACTCAGTGAGAATGGGGCAGAGACGGGCCGGCAGCAACACACAACAAAGAATTTCCGAAACGAAACAAAGTGTTTTTATTTATTTATTAAAATTATAACTACACTCCGAAAAAACAGGGGAAGCCTGGCTTCCCTTGCCTCCAGGAGAAAACGCCACTGGGACGGGAGGATGACCAACATTACTGAAACATTTCCGTGTTTAATAATCATAATAATACATTTGCTGGACTGGTAGCCGACGCCACTCGTGTCCCACCAGTTTATCAAAGTCAACTTTATTGTCAATCTAAAATCGATG
Source organism: Champsocephalus esox (assembly GCA_036324585.1). Taxonomy (NCBI): domain Eukaryota; kingdom Metazoa; phylum Chordata; class Actinopteri; order Perciformes; family Channichthyidae; genus Champsocephalus; species Champsocephalus esox. The sequence goes on along the minus strand of CM070483.1, from coordinate 6,937,090 downwards.
TGTGTACACACAGAAATAACTAAATAAAACTGTTTCCCACATTCCCGAGGTATAAAATAAAATAAAGGATATACAATATATATATATAAAATATGTATATACATACCTATACCCCAACTTATTTATTGTGGGTTAGGGTTAGGTTTATTGTGCCCTCATGACAGCTGCTGCTTGAAAGTAATTCAGAAAGTAAGCTTATGTTAGATTTTACCTTAGGAATCAATGCTATTTGTAAAATGTAATGCTACTTTCAATGCAAGGACAAACTTAGATATTTAACTAAAGAAAGATAATTTTATCCTCGTCTGATAATATGAGTAACAGGGTTGCGTTGTTTACACTCGTTCAAGACTGTAAAGATAAGAAACATTTGAAAAATAAAAGAGAGGACTTAACTGTGGTCTACCACAGCAGTAGCACGTGCCTTGATAATGTAATGTCTTCTGTGTCATGTGACTAACGGCCCGTCCACACTACAGCTTAAAAAAAAGCTTGGAGCTGGGCGTGTTTGAAGCTCGACCAACAACCAATCACATGAATCTCCCGCCCCTGACACACAAGCAGCGGTTTGATTGGCTAGAGCTTGTACTGGCATATGATTTGATTGGCTGACGCTTCCGCCGAAAGCTTCAGAAGCTTCAAAAGTTGAACATTGCTCAACTTTTGAAAAACGCCAGGAAACGCCAGGAAAGCTCCGCTCTGCTTCCCACAATGCAGTTCAGCGAAAAGTGACGTCACCCCATTCAAAGTGAATGGGGTGACGCGTTGGAAACTGTTTTTGAAGCTGTTGAAGCTGTAGTGTGGACGGGCCGTTACAGTTTTCACTTCCTCTGCCAGGCTTAATACGTTTCCACATGTTTTGGGACACACATGCAGTGTAAAACGACTGTTATTTACAATACGCTTTTTGATTGAACAAAAAGACGTATACTGTAGAACAACATAATAGCAACAATAAATCAAATGTTTGAGCATTTTGGGCATGGATGATTAGAAGTTTAATAGTCGTGGCTGAACCTGTCTCTGCGGTCCTGCCTTGGGTCTCGTCATGCTGCTTCCCTGATGGCTTCCTCAGGATTGTAGCTGACATCCTCGTGGATTCATCTTCTTATTACAGACACATGCATTTCCAAACATTCGGTCTATACGCTGTAAAATGTATTATCTCTTGGATTTACACACGGCATCTATTGCACGTCTGTCCGTCCTGGGAGAGGGATCCCTCCTCTGTTGCTCTCCCTGAGGTTTCTCAATCAATCAATCAATCAATCAATGTTTATTTATATAGCCCAATATCACAAATGTTACATTTGTCTCAGTGGTCTTCACAGTGTGTACAGAATATCAGTATGACAATACGACACCCTCTGTCCTTAGACCCTCACATCGTACAAGGAAAAACTTCCAAAGAAAACCCAGTTTAAAGGGAAAAATGGGAGAAACCTCAGGGAGAGCAACAGAGGAGGGATCCCTCTCCCAGGACGGACAGACGTGCAATAGATGCCGTGTGTAAATTGAAAAGATAATACATTTGCAACATAGGTAGTCCAAATGTTTGGAAATGCATGTGTGTATAATAGGAAGATGAATCCACGAGGATATCCATCCAGGACCGATGATCCAGGACCACAGCCACGACTCAAGATCCAGCGCTCGCGATCCAGGACACAAGACCGCAGGATCATCCATGACTCCGGATCCCAGCATATATAGACCCCAAAAAGAAAGACATTTGGGGAAGCTGGGTTAATCGGAACATGAGAGTACACAGGTATAGACAGAGAGAAGGAAGAAGTAAGATGTCCCCCGACAAACTAAGCCTATATCAGCAAAACTAGGGGCTGAATCTAATCAGCCCTAACTATAAGCTTTATCAAAAAGGAAGGTCTTAAGCGCACTCTTAAAAACGGATAGGGTGTCTGCCGCCCGAACACAAACTGGAAGCTGATTCCACAAATGTGGAGCTTGATAAGAAAAGGCTCTGGCTCCCATTGTACTCCCATGTTCCCTTTAAACTGTGGGTTTTCTCTGGAAGTTTTTCCTTGTACGATGTGAGGGTCTAAGGACAGAGGGTCTAAGGACAGAGGGTCTAAGGACAGAGGGTCTGAGGACAGAGGGTGTCGTATTGTCATACTGATATTCTGTACACACTGTGAAGTCCACTGAGACAAATGTAACATTTGTGATATTGGGCTATATAAATAAACATTGAATGATTGATTGATTGATAGTGTTGAAAGAAGTTTTAAAAATGAAACAGTATCTTTTTTAATAACAAGCTTAAAATAACAAGTGTGTAAAACATAAAGATGTCATATTCAATATATGCAATAGCAATAGCAATAGATGTATAACATGGAAATCCTTATATGGGTTCTTTAAAGACCTATGGAGCAAAGCACTTCCTCGTTCGAGGAAATGCACATTCTATTCTGTGAGAGTGAAACTTTAACCACAAAGCAACAGAAAAACACCTCTGACCCACATCCTGACGCACATGATGAGCAAGAACATGCAACAGAAGAGTACAAAAGAAGACAAGAAAACAGAGGACAAGAGTTCTCCTTGAAAAAGACTGAACCACCTGGCCAACGCTAATTAGTAGCACGGCAAACTTAGAACACTGGTTCGATATAATATATATCCGAGCAAAACGTATATAGCATTAATATAATAATCTATTATTTGGTGTGGTGTGATATAACTTGTAACACTTTTAATAAAACTACCTGTTCACACTTGTGAAAGGAAACTAAAGATCCACATAGGCCTCTGATTATTACTGAACAAGTGACAAATCAGCGGAAATGTAACCCGTCCCCACAAAGTTTGAGTCCTGAGTCCAGTTTAATTCCAGTGTCCTGTCTCCTTGGTTGAGGGTCAATCCCTGACTGAACACTGCAGTCTCCCAGAGATAACAGCTGGCAAGTAGCACCTGGTCAACTCTGTTGCAGAAAATAGTAAGTCACATTGGAGGTCGCCGTGATCGTTTGATCTGAAATACGGCAGCAGTGCTTTACGGGTACTAAATCCCAAAGGTTTCAGAAGTGTGTTCATTAACAGGTCTGTGACAATCTAAAGGGAACAGGAAAGTATAAATAAGAGTAGATCAATGGAGAGAAGGGAGTTTATCGGTACCTCGTGGTGATGTGGACAGAATAAAAACCCTATTAATCAACAATAGGTTGGACAGAAAATGTCATCCAATTTTTGAATGACCCATATCAAAATTATACAATTTGAATGAATATGTAGTTGCTAACACAATGATAGTAAATGGGACATAATTCATAGTGTGGTGAATAATGAAAAATGTCACATGTTTGCCTGGCGTTTCTCTCCATGAGCTGTTGGTGCTCCGTCTTGAGGCTCTGGGCTTTTGGTGCCGGCTGTGCAGATGCTTGGTCGTAGAACCAGTTTTCGGGGGCTGAGAGCCAGTGCCGCTTCAATTGAAAGACGAAAATCATTCATGAAACCACTTCAGTAGTAAAGGGCGGGTTTACTGATGGTGTTTGTCTTTTTTCCCCTCATTATCAGATGTTCGTCCAATCAAACCAAGGAGACGACAACAATCAACTATCTGACCTTCATTGGTAATAAACCTGTTTCTGAAGTCTAAATAATGTTCCCTATAATTTCCCCAACTTTGCATGGATGGTAACTAAGCAACCTGAATACACACACTGATTACAAAATTCATTCTTAATATATAGAGAGTGTGTGTGTGTGTGTGTGTGTGTGTGTGTGTGTGTGTGTGTGTGTGTTTGTGTGTGTGTGCGTGTGTGTGTGTGGTCTAGCATTACTATACTTGTGGGGACCTAAATCTGTTTACACAGTCACGTGTGGGGACTGGCCTCCCTTATGGGGACAAATTGGAGGTCCCCATGAGGGGGATCATTAATTTTAGGGTGAAGACTTGGTTAGGGTTAGGGTTAGGCATGTGTTGGTTATGGTTAAGGTTAGGATAAGTCTCCAGGAAATGCATGTAAGTCAATGTAATGTCCCCTGAAGTGATGTATACATGGTGTGTGTGTGTGTGTGTGTGTGTGTGTGTGTGTGTGTGTGTGTGTGTGTGTGTGTGTGTGTGTGTGTGTGTGTGTGTGTGTGTGTCTAGTACTCGTGGGCAGAGTGTGTCCTCTGAGAGGTGCTCCTGGAGCTCTGGCTGCTGGTGCTCATGTGTCTCTTCAGACAGGGAATCTTTTTAGCCATCAGCCTTCTGAAGTGGCTCTGGAACTTCTTTCCCACAAATGTGTAAAGCACAGGACTAATGCAACAATACAGATAGGCTATGTTCCGGGTCACATACAGTGCATAGTCCAAGCTTTTCGAGTCGGAACATAAGCCTTCCTCCTTGCTGGTGACCTGAAGAGCTCGAAGGAGGATGACGATGTTGTACGGTGTCCAGCAGGCGGAGAAGGTGAAGATGATGAAAAATATGACCTTGATAGCACGACATTTCTCCTTTATGCGGGTAGACAAAATGCGGATAGTGATGCTAATGTAGCAGTACATCACCACGGTGAGAGGGAGGAGGAAGAAGAGCAGGAATTGTTGATAGTAAGTGACCAGCCGCCAGCGCTCGATGGTGCTCTCGGAGTATCCCAACTCTTCACATGTCAGCCCATAGAATACACTCTTTCCCACATTTTGGAAAACCAGCTCTTTCACACTAGCTACAATACTGATGCACCAAACTGCCACTGACGCAGTAATGGCATATGCCTTCTTCCTGCTCTTGGTGGCTGCCACTGCATGCACCACTGCAAGGTATCGGTCAAATGTCATGAGTGTGAGGAATAGGATTGAGCTGTAAAAGCCGATGAAGTACGCACTGCTTACCATCTTGCACAGAGCCACACCAAAGATCCACTCAGACAGATGGTATGTCGCCCAGAAGGGGAGACTGGAGGCAAATAGAAGGTTGGAGAGGACCAAATTCAGAAGGAAGATGTTTGTCACTGTGTTGAGCTTCTCAAACTTGTAGATGATAAAGAGAACAAGCCCGTTGCCAAGGTAACTCAGGAGGAAGATGGTGCTGTAGAAAACTGGGATGAGTCTTGCACCGAACTCGTTGACAGCCTGCTTTGAACAGAGCTCGACAGTTTCATGTAACACATAGCTGGGATCAGTTGAGCTACTGGCTTCATACATTTCCTTGAACGCCAAATAGTTGTCATCATCGCTCATGGCTGGGTGTTGACCTGTGAGACATTAGGGAACCATGTTAGTCACTTTTCTGCAAGTTGAAGAAATTGCTAACACATCAATTGGTCTGATAAGTGGTCACATGGTCTAGCTGCCTGTTTTTAAGAATAGTTTTTATTATTTGGACACTTGGTCCTCGCTTTTTTGTGTGGTAATTCCACAAAGCGACCTTTGCTAATCTAGGAAAATAAACGAGGCTAGAAGCTTGATGAGCACTAATGTCAATCGGCAAACCTGCAGCTTGTTCACTTCATTCGACCTCTATTACATAATTTCTTTTTAAACGTAGAACCCCACTGTTTCATTTCACAAAGCCAGATGAAGCAGTAAACTGAGTTGAGAGGGTGGATTTACAGTAAGGGTCTTGACGCAAGATGTTACCAAGCCGAATTTAAGATCTATATCTAATACGATTTTGTTTGTTTGTAGCCTTTATTTAACCAGGTGAAAATCCCATTGAGATCAACAATCTCTTTTTTAAGATCCTGGGATCTCAGGCAATAGCTACTTGCGACTCTCTGTGATATCAGTGAGCAGATGTAAGTTGGGAGTTTACCCAACATGGCTTTGTAGATAAACATGTACCAATGACAGAGCCTCCGTACAGTGAAAGCAAACCCGCCCTGGCATACAGGGTACAGTGACGAGTACTTTACAGTTAGTAACAAATGTCAGCGCACTGTGATAGGCGGCATCTAACTTGATGAGGTAATGGGTAGGTGCATTCATATAGACCAGATCCCCATAGTCCAGCACAGGTAAAAAGGTCACAGAGACTTTTCCTGTCCTCAAGCGAGAAACAGGAAGAAAGAAACCTAGTCTAACCCTCAGCTTTCTAAGCAGATTGTTGACCTGAAGTTTAAAAGAGAGGCAATCATCAAGCCAGATACCAAGTTATTTATTACATGGCAACCACTTTGAGTACTTTTCCGTGCATAGTAACAATATCCAAAGTTGTCTCCGGTGTCTTTTTAGCTTCTGAAAATAGCATTACCTTGGTTTTATCAACATTTAAAAGAAGCTTAAGCTCAGCGAGCTGCGTCTGAATAATATTAAAAACAGCCTGTAATTTAACAACAGCCTCTTTAATGGAGGGACCTGCACAATACATCACGGTATCATCAGCATACAAATTTAAAGTTGCTTCATCCACATTTTGACTTAAGCTTTTGATATAGATGGAGAATAAAAGTGGTCCTAAAACAGAACCTTGTGGTACACCATTAGTAATGTTTAACCACTCAGAAGACAGCCCATCAAAGTGAACACATTGGGACCTTTCAGAGAGGGAGTTCACAAACCACCCCACTGCAAGGCTGGACATGCCAATACTGGCTAGCCTCTGCTTCAAGATATGATGATCAACGGTATCAAACGCTTTGGACAGGTCAATAAATAGAGCTGCCCAACTCTGCTTATTATCTAAGATATTAGCAATATCATTCACCACTTTCATTGTGGCAGTGATGGTGCTGTGTTGCTTTCTGAAACCTGACTGATGTTTACATAGGATGTCATTTTTACATAAGAACACCTTTACCTGCTCACTCACTAGGCTTTCAAGAACCTTGGCCAGAACGGAAAATTTAGAGATGGGCCTAGACTTATTTAATAAAGTAGCCTCCCCACCTTTTAGTGGAGGAAGGACATAAGCTGACTTCCATATTTTTTGGAATTGTGTTTGTGCTGAGGGAGAGGTTAAAAAGAGAAGTAAGAGGTGGTGCAATCAAATCTGCAGCTATCTTTAAAAAGAAAGGTTGTCCGGACCAGCCGGTTTCTTAGGATCTAACTTGGTTAAGGCTTCATGAACGGCTTCAATTGTAAAAGGAGAAAAACTGAAAGGGTTTTCCACACTTTTCAGAGTCACAGACTGGTGTTCACAGTAGCAGAGTTAGAAACAGCATCAAAGCCACAACACACATTCAGGAAACGGCCGGGCTTTCACCCTCCTCTCTGCAGTTCTGCAATTTGGAGCTGATGTTAAGATCTTCTTTATGTGGTGTAGGACTCAGAAAGCTCTCTTTTAATGTCCTGTACAAATGTTTGACATGTTATCAATTTATAATATTTATCACAAGGATAATGTATGTTGACAGATGATGACCATGTTTGTTTCTGTTATAATAATAATAATAATTCCTTGCATTTATTATAGCGCTTTTTCCAGTGCTCAAAGCGCTTTACAGATACACATTACACACATATGTTACATGCAATGGTCACTGTGGACAATAACCACAGGAGAAAGTTCAGGTGAAGTGTCTTGCCGAAGGACACAACGGCCTGACGCAGTGGCGGCGGGAGCGGGTTTCGAACTGGAGTTCCCCAGCACCCCCCCTTGATCTGATGATCGGATGCACAGACCACTGCGCCACCCGTCACCCGATTCTGCACAGTGTATCTAGGAGCAGCTCATATCCTGACTGATGACTGGTTACATCCTCTTCAGTGCTTTTCATTGGATGGATCAAATAGTTTTTAGCAATATTGCTGTTATTAATGTTGATGGTTTATCAATGAATAAATACTCATCAGGTGTTCTCATTGTAAGCAATTCAATATATATTTGAATATTTGTGTTTTCCCAGTATCTATCGAGTGTATTGAGTTAATGATTGTCCTGATGTTGTCCTTTTAACTCAACTGTGTTTAAAAACTATAACTATTATTGATTATATTATGAATTTTCTTCTCACCATGCATTTGATATATTTATCATATAAATACCATCATTATGCCAGTTTCAAACCAGTTTCAAACCAGAATCAACCAAAAATAAATAAGCATTCATACATTTCATAGCATAAGAAATTCAAAAATCAAGCAAACAACAACACACTGTGGGTGTCACTGTAATATATGTATTACTCTTATATTTATATCTTATATATAAAAGAGTGAACTCACCAGTGCAGCGCTGTGGCGAGGCAGAGAGTGGGTGGGGGGAGTAGACTTCAGTGTATGCTGCAGAAGACTGATCTCAGAGCTGGGTGACAGAGTGTCTCCTGAAGGGGCAGTCCTACATCTGACTCATGCTGTCCTGTTCCTTTTTCACAGCTTTTACACAATTTGCAATCAAATTGACATTTTTCTCCAGGCAGAGAAAACCCAGATTGAAGATTTAGGATCGACTTGAGATGAATCTCCAAAATGTATGACCTGTTGAGTAAGAAGGCTTATACTTTACCGCCAGTGATGGGGTCGTTACTCAAAGAAAGTAATATATTACTTTACTTCGTTACGCTCTACATAAATCCAATCCAATCCATTTCATGTATATAGCACATATTAAAAACAGAGGGTTTACCGAAGTGCTTCACAGCCAACATAACATATATAAAATATAATATTACAATAATAGATAAAAGGCACATGTGGTACACCCCAAAAATGGTACAATTATTTGTGTATTTATTTACTTTTATTTATTTTTGCTAAACAGTGAATTTATTGTTTTGAAAAGCTCAACATTATCTGTATTTAATTTGGTGACATTCATATCATGTTATGGTTTATCTGTACTGTTTGAGAAACAGTAATAGTAAGTAGCGCCAAGGTGGAACCTTTGGCAGGTGAGCGGTGACGCCTGGGTTATTTTAGGGGGGACACTTCCGCCCCCTCCTCAGAAGCAATCCAGGGTTGCGTTCCAATAGTCCATTTAGTTTAGGAACCTTCTTAACCAAGTGAAATGACCCGGAAGTACTTCAGTGGCAGCCATGATAAGTGCCGTTCCAATTCTCTAAGGCCCAATCCCAAACCACTCCCTCGACCCTACCCCTCCGTGACGGAGTGAACTCTGTCTGTAGCCACACTCGCAGCTCAACGAGGCTCCCTCCTGTCAGGTGGAGGGAGTAAACACAGCAGCAAGCTTTGGGACGGCCTCCCCTCTCTCCGGCACAAACAGGAAATGCCGTAACTGTATGTAACAACGGTTTCAAATCAGCATTTCTTAGACAAAAAGTTTAAATGAATAACTCAAATAAAACTCCAAACATCTATCATTGTGTTTCAAAGCTCTTTTAGTTTTAAACCTGATGTTTATAAGCTTCTTAGGTTTTGCAACGGTCTGTAAATATACACAACTTTATAATAAAATGCACACATTTACCTTTTTCGAGACTAAACACAGGTATGATCCTAAGTTAAAAACATATGAGGTTATCATGAGGTTAACATCGCAATGTATCAGTGGATGTTTGATGGAACTACTTGTAAACAGCGTGTTTCCTGACCGACACACACAGCGTGACTCCGGTCAGGGAGAGACCAGGGCTGCAGTCGAATAGTCCAAAGATCAGCTCCTAAGTTCTAATCCTATCGTCTATTCCTTGACCTCTGAGTGAAAGGTCACGGGGTTAAGGGATAGTGGATAGGAGAATTCAAAAGGACTTAGGAGAAGAGACTGCGGTACTTTAGAGAATCCTAATGCACTTTCACTATCCGACGTGTTTATGATGCGCCAGCGGACGTCATTGTGTGCGTCTGCTGCTGTGGGGAAACCATGGAAACCACAGTTTTCTATACAGCGGACTACTACATGGATGTTTAATAAGAACGAGGGACTCCTGTAAACTCATCTAGAGACTCTGCACCGTGCTCTGATGCTGCTGCTTTGCTTTATGAACGTGGACAACAGAGAAACATATTCTTCAGGACCAAAGCTGGAACTGAAATAAAAAAGGAAAGTGAAACTGCTCGTCACCCTCTCCCTCCGGTCCACATTAATACAAATGATCCCAGTACGTATGATTGATGAACTAAAGATCTTAAAATCAATACAGATGTATTTATTATAAAAGTTAGTCCTTAACATCTATCACTGTGTATATCACCATTCAAACATCTTTTAAAAGTTGAACAAACTCCCACACAGCTCAGTGAAGACTGAAATGTTGACTTTATTTGATCATTTCAGTAAAAACTAACGTTCATATTTCTCTTTTTGATTATAATACTGATGAACGTTCAAAACAAAGCACTTTGGCAACTTACCACCTACGTTTTAAAATGCTTAATAAGCACCGTAACTTTCATGATATCATTTCTCGGTCATAATCGGTTGTTTCCGTGAACGGCCGACTGTTGAGTGACGGCAAATGCTGCGGCTGCAATGCATTGTGGGGCAGCATTTTCGCTTCTCCTGTCGCTTAGGGAGGTCCAGTGGTTCCTAAGCTAAAGGAGGTTATAAAGGAAGTTTGAAACCTCCTTTCCTATCATTCTCATCATTCTAGAGAATTCGAACGGCACTTATCATGGCTGCCACTGAGGGACTTCCGGGTCATTTCACTCCTTTAGGAAGGTTCCTAAGCTAAATGGACTATTCGACTTCAGCCTCGCTGTTTGAGGGCTTGATAGCCCACTCCCCCTCCACACCGCTCCACACTCGTTGGTTTGGAACAGCCCTCAATATGGCGGACCCTCCGCGTGAACGTGCAAACGGAGGGGTAGGGTGTAGGGGTAGGGTGTAGGGGGCGGTTTGGGAATGGGCCTAAATGAAAGGAAAGGAGGTTTCAAACTTCCTTTATAACCTCCTAAGTCCTTTTGAATTCTCCTATCCACTATCCCTTAACCCCGTGACGTTTCACTCAGAGGTCAAGGAATAGACGATAGTGTTAGAATTTAGGAGCTGATTTTTGGATTATCGGAACACAACCCTGGTCTCCACTGGTCTTTGTCTTTGTTTTAGGGACTACTAGCAGCAGCTGATCAGCCGACCTCAAAGCCCATGTCGGAGGTCGGAGATGTACAGAGGGGCCAGCCCATTGAGTGATTTAAAAACAAACAAATCTTAAAATGAACTCAACATTAAAACATGTAAAACAAAAGTTTAAGAAACCCCACACAACTCAGTTAACACTTTGAAATGGTGATTTTATTTGATCATTTTACAGCACTTCGTTCATATTACACCCATTATACACCGGCATAAGTTGTAAACTGCATAAAAAACACCATGTGGTCTTTGTCTGTCAGTCATTATCGGTTGTTTCTGTGAACAAGCATTGTAGCACAGCATTATCTCCTTTCGTAAAGGATGATCCAGTGTTTCCTATAAACTAAAGGAGATTATAAAGGGAAGCTGAACCTCATTTCCTATCAACTAGACTTAAACAGCTCTTGGGTACTTCTGAAAATACAGAAGAAAAGGTGGGCCATCGAAGATATTTGCTGAATTTGACAAACCGCGTATTGGGTTAGAGTTGCTGAGTACACGTAAGAATAATTGTTCTTGGAGGATTATAAATATTTCAAACTAACAGAACATAAACACTGTTTCCTTCACAACAGACTGAAAACTCAATTTCTGACTGGGCTGACAACACGACGTTGTTTGTTTCACATTATTCACTGCATGTAGAAACAGAGCCTGAACACACCTTGAAATCCCGCCTCTTCCTGGAGCGAATCAAACATTACCAGCCCCTCCTTCTTCTTCCTGATATCAAACAAGGTCAGTCCTCTGAGTGCCGTGCCTCTGAGAGGGAGAATAGCGCAGAAACTAATTCAACTGCACCAGGGAAAACCCTGCTGTTCCATCCGTCGGAAGATCCGGTGACTATTCCCTCTGGACACAGCTACTGTTTGAGCTGTATTAAAAACTACTGGGTGAATGTGAAGCTGCTTCAGAAGGAGGTGGAGGCCATCAACCTCTCTGCTGATCAACAATGTTCAGGAGAAGCTGCAGGAGGAGATCGCTGAGCTGGACCGACTTTCACACACAGAGGACCACACCCAGTTCCTGCAGAGCTACAGCAGGTCATCACGTCTGAGTGAAGCTACAGACTCCTCCAGCATCACGGCTCGTTCCCTGAAGTACACTGAGGACGTGACTGCAGCTGTGTCAGAGGTCAGAGATAAACTACAGGATATTGTTGGTGAGGAACGGGCCACGATGTCGATAACAGAGACTCCACAGACAGAGCCCAAGAACAGGACTGAATTCCTCAAATATGCGTGTGATATCAGACTGGATCAGAACACAAGGAACAAACATATCAGCTCTCAGTCTTACATTGCAGGATTCAGCTTGAATACCGGTGAATGGTGTGGTCACCCGGACAGTTTCACTGACTGGGCTCAGGTTTTGTGTAGAGAGAGTCTGACTGGATGTTGTTACTGGGAGGTGGAGGTAAAAGTGAGTGTTTTGGTTGCTGTTGCATACAAGAGTATTAGCAGAAAAGGAGATGACAGTTTTTTTGGAGACAATGAAAAGTCTTGGGCTTTGGAGTGTTCCAATGACGGTTATAAATTCAGACATAACACAATCAGAACATCACTCTCAGGTCCTCTGTCCTCCAGAGTAGGAGTGTACCTGGATCACAGTGCAGGCGTTCTCTCCTTCTACAGCGTCGCTGAAACCATGACTCTCCTCCACAGAGTCCAGACCACGTTCACTGAGCCGCTCTGTCCTGGGTTTGGTCTGCATAGGGATGGAGCCTCTGTTGAAATCTGTGAATATTTCAACACAGAAGACTCAAACCCATAGATGGGAAACCCCACACGACAACTTTCCATTTGTTCAGATATATATTCTTTTTTTAGTCTGATGAAAGCTGGAAAACACCAGAAAGGATGAAGGGAAGGATGCAGCAGCAGCAGAACCCCGGTCGCTGCTATAAGGACTCGGGTCACCCACACATGACAACTTTATTTAGAGTTAAGTGTTTGTCTTTGCAGCCATGGTGAGTATCACTGCTCACTAGAAGGGAGTTTATATCTTCTTTCTTTTATTTTACATTAATTTTATTATTCTCTAAGGTCAAATGTTAGATTACTAACCAAACAATTTCAAAAAAGGAAATATTGAAAATATTTTGAACACATATTTTAAAGAGTAAATAAATGTCTGAAAGACCAAATAATAACCCTGATAGTTTGGTGAGGGATGATGAAAACATATGATTTGGGATATTTCTTGTTCTTCATGTACTAAGATTTTATTATGAAAGTGTTTTGTTATTGTCTGCAGGGGCGCCGCCAGGGATTTTGGGCCCCATGAAAAGATATCACATTGGGCCCCACCACCAGACCCAGCACAATGCTAACCACACCCGTTTGGAGGCAGGACCAAACCATTACATGTAAATAAAGGGGGGTGTTCGATGCTTTGGATAATTAACTTTTGGAAGAAAATAAGTTAAATGAATGATAAGTTTAGTGAATACATCATCAATATGACGTTATATTAATGTTAATTATTGATGATTGATGAAAGGTTACTTAAACATTTTTTCTTAATGTTCTTACATTTTTTGGGGCCCCTGTCAGTCACGGGCCCTTAGAATCATCCTAACTTTTCACCCCCTTATGGCGCCCCTGATTGTCTGTAAATAACTGTGTTGTCTGAGGCGGTGTGAGACCATGTGTGAGACCTGATTTGTGAATAGAAGATCAGCAGTGTGGGATATCTTTGGTAATGAATAACTGACCTGAATAAATCCAGTTTCCTAATAGATTGATATGGATTATTGAAACTGTAACGTGTTATTTTGATTTGTAAAGTCCTTCTGTTGAATGTTCATTTTTATTGTTGCTGTAATATTCTTGTTACTCTTTCTGTTCTTCTGCTCGTGCCTAATGCAGCCCTAAATCCTCTTTATCATATCACATCATTAAAATCAATCATTAAATGAATAATAAAAGGTTTTCTGAATGGATCAATATTTTGGGGTATTTTTTAACACTGATATCATTCATTTCTCAAACATCTTAAAACTTCATATTATTTCTGTATTCAAGATTATTGGCCACCAACCCCCCAATTTAAGTTGTACATTTGTATAGTAATACTAATAATATGATTAGTGATAATACAATACAAAAAAACAAGGCGAGCCAGCAACCACCTTCTGTCAACATTTTTAAAATGGTGGTGGCGAAGTCGATAGGGACTTGGCTTGGCAACTGGAAGTTCAAGTCCCGGCAAGACCAAGGCACCGTTCCCTACACTGCTCCCCGGGCAAAATGGCAGCTCACTGCTCCTAACACAAGGATGGGTCAAATGCAGAGAAACAATTTCCCCACGAGGGATTAATAAAAGTCCATCTTTTTTTCTTTTCTTTTTTTATCAAATGTAATGGAAATAAATCTGAGAGAATAGAAATATCAAAAATATGTGTTTGACTTAAGTGTATTGTGTAAGACAACAGAACAATATGACCTTTGAGAAGAAGAACTTTTTTTTTAATGTGTAATGGTTGCTCGCACTCACCGTCCACACGTATGAATGAATCCCATTAGTATGATTTTATGAAAATATTTCAGATAAATAAAACTTTATACAATAAATGCATAACTGATAGGCCTTCACATCTATCACTGTGCATATCAACATTAAAACATGTACACAACAAGTTTAAGAAAGCCCAAACAACTCAGTTAACACTTTGAAATGGTGATTTGATTTGATCCTTTTACAGCACTTTGTTCATATTACTGTATACACCGGCATAAGTTGTAAACTGCATAAAAAACCCCATGTGATCTTTGTTTGTCAGTCATTATTGGTCGTTTGTGTGAACAAGCATTGTGGCAGAGCATTATCTCCTTTCCTTTCGTAAAGGATGATCCTGTGTTTCCTATAAACTTAAGGAGATTATAAAGGGAAACTGAACCTCATATCCTATCAACTAGAGGATTTAAACGGCTCGTATCATGGCTGCCACTTACTTAGTCTGAAAATACAGAAAACAAGGTGGGCCATGAGAAGATATTTGCTGAATTTGACAAAAGGCGTATATTGGGTTAGAATTGCTGAGTAACACACTGAAGAATAATAGTTCCTGGAGGATTATAAACATTTCAAACTAACAGCACAGGTAGTATATTTTCTACATTGTTCAGTTGATAGTAAAGGAGTGAGTGGTACAGATATGTTTGGATTGTCATTATGTAGAACATAAACACTGTCTCCTTCACAACAGACTGGAAACTAGAGAATGCAATTCCTGAAGAAATAGCTAGTGGGAATGCTTTATGCTGAAAAGCTGACGCTAAACTGCTATGCTGAAATGTAATGTGTAAGAAGAAAGTGAAGAATTTAGATTGAAATGATACATGAACACAGGGGGCTTGAATGTGTGATGTGAGAAGAAAAGAAAGGAAAAAGGCTTGGAAAAGCAACAGAATATTTGAGCTGCAAACTTTTGAACTAACTTGATGGTGAATGATCTGTTGCCATGCCAACGGCATTTGATGACATCCCATACTACGCTTAGATGCGTTGATGGCTGCATCGTTACCAAACCTGTGAAGTTTTGGTCTGTTTGGAGCATTTTCACTGAAGTTATGAGAAAAGCGTGTTTCATGACGAGTATTGTGTTGCCATGGCAACGGCATTTGAAGAAATCTCAAAACGGTCCCGTAGATGTCTTCACGGCTGGACTGTTAGACGGTGAGATGTCAGATTTGACGTAGAGCTGTTGAGGCATGGAGAGAGCTGATGCAGTACAGTGCAGGCAGCTGCGGTGCGGTAGCTAGCTGAGCTTGGACAGAAGCCCCGCAGAAGAACCAGCATTTCAATTATTATAATACTACAAGTGAAAATATATGTAAGTATTGATCATTTGTGTTGTTTGTGCTATACGATCTGTTTCTTTATTGTGTTAAGTGAGAAGTAAAGCTGTGCTATGAAAGTTAGCTTGTGCTACTTTTAGATCCATAACAATGCAAGCTAAGTAGCCTAACAGTTAGATACATAGCTAGCAGTGAGTGAGCGTTCAGACACCGGCGCACACACTCAAACGGACTCGTGTGCCTGACTCTACCAACAGGTTTTCATGATTCTGTTTAGATATGCAAGTATAAGCCATGATAGCTTGTTTTATTAACATGCTAATTTGATATGAAAATCAATGGAGGCTGAGTTAACTTTGTAGGAAAACCTACCGCCCCTGAGCTGTGTTTTATTTGTTAACTTCATATTTTTCATTTCCTAAAACAATTATTTTCCTCTCATATTAACAGTGTGGATCATTGAGACAGCGTGGCGTCCAGAGTCTTATCTCGTTTTCCCACTTCCTCTGAGGGGACAGCACGGAGGGGGGGCATGAAGAAAGACCTGCACCAGCTTCATCCACGCTCGCGTTACTGTTATCACTGGCTCAGTGTCATTTCATTTGACCAAATGTCTTTACATATACATGTAATAGATGTTATTATTATCCACCTTTTTGTTTTATGTCCTTTTATTTAAAACATTCTTTGAGACTTCATCTTCTGGTTCAAATTTCAATAAATGTAATTTGTATAATCACTCTTTTGTCTTTATTCTACATGTAAATATTAGAGATTCCATTCAAATCTGTTGATTATTCATATCTTCCTCAGGCTAGGAATAGTATGTCACATTTTTAATGCTAACTGTATATCATTTTCTCACAGGATATAAAATGAGACAACACAGTTTGTATCCATTGTGTATGAATGCTTCAGCTCTTCAGACCAACATAGTAAGATGTGAGCATGTTCCTAATTGTGTTGGTATGCAGCCTAGGTCTGGTCTGTTTAATAAAGCAAATCTGCCACTTTTATATTGCAGAATTTGTTCAATTAAAGCAGTTTTTAATTATTTGTCCTAAACATAGCAATATATGCTTTTGAAATGTAACATGTCTTTGAAAAATAATAGTATACAGTTTATATTGTGTATCACCTTTAGCTTGAAAATACAGATCTGTTTTTTTAATCTATAAAATAAATAGACAGACACTTTATCAAACCCAAATTTGGGAAATTATTTAACAGCAGCAGTATGTTCAGGCAGGGCCGGACTGGGACACCCAGCCAGGCCACTACCAGTTTTTTGTGCCATTTTGCTGGATCTATTTGTCAATTGTTACGGTGTTGCTGCCCGGAGTGATAGCGCTCTAAATCTACTACCCAAAAATAAACATATGGACATGGGTTACTATTTAAAAAAATGTGCAAATCTATTTAGGAACCTATGTGAACATATTTTAAGTGGGAGTGGGCCTCAAATCCTATAGGGGGGGTCCGGGGGCATGCTCCCCCGGTAAGATTTTTTTTTAATGTTGGACTTAAATGCATCAATCTGGTGCATTTTGAGGGGGAAATAAAGAGACTAAACCCATATGAAACATAACTGTATACATTTAAATAATCATAAAATCATAAAAACATGGCCATAACCAATAACATCCCATATCCAATATGAAAAAACATTGAAACTTGTTTATTTATTTGTTTTTTGTTCATTTATAGTTGTGAGTTTGTCTGTGCTCCTGAACCAGCCTCTCCTGTCTCCCCCTCCCCTCCTGCTCCTCTTTGAGGCAGAAGCAAAGACTAGTTTTAACTCTCAACAAGTTTTAATAGTTTATCTTACATTTTTTCACCAGTTAAGTTTTTTTTTATTATTCATGCATCTTTTAAATCACTCCCCCCTCAAATGGAAATATGTGTTTACATAAATGGTGACCAAACCGTTTGAGACCTACTGAGATAACTTAGACTAAGTTAACTATCTAAGCACTCAGAGAGTCCTTTACCTCCTCTCTCAGTCTGACAGGAGAGGACTCTCCTCCACCTTGTTGTTGAAACAGCTCCTTATATCCGTTAGCGCAGTTAGCTAGCACCAGATGCTAACAACAACAACAATACACGTAACCGGTGCGCGCGCTTTATCTCACTCGCTCGCGCCACACATAACACACACCCTCCCGAGCTTGAATGACACACAGAGACTAATCGAGTATGATCTGTATGAAAGTGGCCATGTCGGCAGGCCACATCATGTAGACAGCCAGTCACCCTCTGTGAGGCAGAGTCAGACCCACATTTGCCCAGCGTTGCGTTCACAATAAATACGTATAAAAAAAAATCCTCAGGCCAGCAGGCCACTTAACAGGCCTGGCCATCGGGAAACCTCCCGGTCCTCCCGATGGCCAGTCCGGGCCTGTGTTCAGGTATTACAATATTTAAAGTTGGAATAAAGTATGAACTACACATCACAAGTATAATGCACAGCAATCCATGAAATAAGTCCGATATGTTCATGAAAACCTCCCAGGAGACACCAACACTAATGTGGCCGAGTGGACTCCGGAGTTTGCTGCATGAGTTGCACTGTATGATCTGTGGTGTAGTGGGCTGTCACTCAAAAACTGAGTAGCCAATGGGGACACACGCCTGAAAGTCCCGCCCACCTGGGATGTATGTGTCAACATCTCAAACAAAAAATGAGGGAGTGCAAACGAGAGAGCTGCGGCGAGAGCAAAAGTCTAATCATTGAGAAAGAAGAAATAAGAACTGCAAACAAAAACCTATGTTAAAACAAAGAAAAAAGACTTATAGTTTACATGATTACACAAATGATTTGTTTGCAATTTATAGTTTTATTTTTTAATGTGTTTTATTTATGCTTTATTCTGAGAAAGTGTTGCTTTATCTTTATGATACAAAACTAATCCCATAGTTTATCGGCGTTCAGGCAGGGAGCGCGTGCGCGAGCCTCGAGGAGAGGTGGACAGCAGTGGAGAGAGAAGAAAAGAGTGCATATACTTGTGTTCTTCTGCACATAGTTTTTGATTAAATTGACGAGTAGATGAGAGGGGGAAACAAGTATAAAAGTATTGATCCTATTGGCTCTAGTATCGATATTTTGAAACGTAACGTAATATCAGAAGTATTGATATTTTGGGATCGATCCGCCCACCCCTAATGCTGATGTAAAGTTGCATCAGCAGAGGAGCAGACCAGACGCACGATAGCTTCTGTGCTCTCATTTCCATTTTTTGAACACACAATTATTTATCTGTCGTTGGACAAAGGCAGACATGTCGACGGAGACAACGAAAGATGTGGAACAAGTTGCAGTGGGTAAGAATATTATATATAATATAATATTTTGACTTATACGTCATATGGCAAGTTGTCGTAAAGTCATGATGTTACACAGTAAGTACTGCGTCAGTGCTGGTTTGTTGTCCGCCACTAAAACCGAAGAAGGAGGCACGGTAAATCAATTTAAAAATAAAGGGTATTTTTTAACAAGGACATCCTTTTTTTCCAAATGCCTTAAAACTTCACTGACCACAAAACTACTTCATATTATTTTATAAACTGTATTATACATGATTAAGCCAGTAACCATCTCTTTCATAAGAGTTTTAATACATTTTTGACTAATAGGTCCTATGAGAAGTTGTCTTAAAGTCATAATGTTTCACAGTAAGTGGCAGTATGCTTCTTCATCGTTGCTTTTGTAGTCCGCCGTTGAAACCGAGGAAGAAGAAGAAGGTCGATCAGTCGATTGCCGATTGCATCGAGCTGCGGCTGTACCGTTTATATATACAGTCTATGGGCTGTACTGATGTAAAGTTGCATTTCAGCAGCAGAGGAGCAGACCCTACGCACGATAGCTTCTGTGCTCTCATTTCCATTTGTTTAATACAAAATAATTTATCTGTCGTTGGACTAAGGCAGACATGGCGACGGAGATAACGAAAGGTGTGGAACAAGTTTCAGTGGGTAAGAATAAAAAGAGCTAGTCACATAGCTAGCTAGTAGGGCCTGGCTCATTGCATCAGGTGCAGTGATGCTAGCCGTTAGCATTCAAGCTAACGCTGATTCCTGAACATACGTCTCTGGTTTTAATATACATTTATATGGTGTAGTTCTACACAGTAATTGAGCTTATGTGTGGGTTTCATATTAACTTGCAGGTGAACATTGAGCCACACAGAGGCTACTTTGGGATAATATTTAGCCATTACCAGGGCCGTATCCAGGATTTCCTAAATACCGAGGTCCAAACATGCCAGGGGGGTTCGGAGGATACCCCCCGAGATTTTTGGGATTTTCATGATCTAGTTAGGTGCTTTTTAAGTCCTGTGGGGGGTCACACATTGGATAATATATTGATTTCAAACCATGTCAGTGGGCTGACAATGTCAGCATAAATTATTTTTAAAGTGTAATACATAAGAATCAGTTGATTGTTGCTATTAATGATCTGGACATGCAGAAGAGGCTAAAGTGATCACAAAACAGTGTCAACATTCATTTTCCACGTCTCTCTCCTTTCCATAACCTGCAGCCTCTCTTCCATCTTCTTTAGTCTCTCTGTCTTCTTCCTGTTCTTTACTCTCTCTGTCCTCTACTCTTTCTCAATCTCTCCCTCGTTGTTCACTTTTTGCTCCTCCTCACTTGTCGCTCCTGCCAGTGAATTAAAAGCAATTCAGCAGTTTAGTTCATTTCACTTGTTTGTTTGCATTCTTTTTTTATTTAAATCTGTTTTGTTTGATTCTCAAAAGAGAACAACGATGTAAGCAAATTGTGTTTTATACAATTGTATGTTATTATGACATCATAACTGCAATAGATGTATGTTTTTAAAAGGATGCCTATTGTAAATGAAGACTATTGCTATAGATACATAGATAGATAAATAGATGGGCTTATTAAGCCTACATTATTTTGTGTGACTGTGCAGTTCCTCCCTGACTCCCATCACTTTCTCTCTCTCTCTCTCTCTCTGCCTGTCCTGTCTCTCTCTTACCAAAGCTGAGCATCGACTGACGTAGTCTTTTCATTATATCTGAGTCAGTGTAACAAGAAAACAATACAATGTTATATCTTCAATGTTTTACTCAAATTGAAATGAAAGAAAAGCATTACAACGTCTGTTAAAAGGTAATCCTTCTGACATTGGATGAACGTAATTAACGTTAGCTCTCTAGCTAGTTTATTCACGCAATCTAAACAAAAGTATAGCCTATAGCTGCAATATAAGTTTGTGTGCATGTTGTCGGACGTCCACTGACTAACGTACAGCGTTCACACAGGATCTGCTGGTCATATGATGTCCTGATGAGCAGAAACACAAGCAGCCCGCTGGACTCAGATCTCTAGATACCTCATCACTCCTCCGCTGCTCCGATACAGGGCTGCGGAGGTTTGTTGATACATGTCGTCTTCTTCTGTTTGCTTTAATCGAGGCTACGTAGTTATGCAGCGCCCCCATGGTCAGTAAATGGAAGTACTACAAAGAACCCCGTTTAGTGCAATTATTTCACAAGTTTTGTTATATACACAGCTCGGAAAATATTACCGAGGTCCGGACCTCGGTGACCTCAATGGTAACCATGGCCATGACAGCTGTCAGTTTGCCGGGCAGCTAAAGGCTACGTCAGGCATTCAACGTTACCTGGGGTCCCTTTCCCTCCTTTGTTGTGTCTTTTAGTCAACAGGCATGTAGAAAGTCAGCATGATCCTGTTCTCCACTACATATTACGTTAATTCTATCATATTTTATTCGTTAGTAATGGTTTCAGTTTCGTCTTTAGTATAGCACCATATGCAAGGTGAGTGGTGTAAAGTAACTAAGTACATGTACTCAAGTACTGCACCTAAGTTCAATTGTGAGATACTTATACTTTATTTGAGTACTCCAGAATAATATATATGATATGTTTTATAATCAGGGCTGCACATAACTGGTGCGCATGCCACCCCAGATCTGTAAAGTAACTAAAGGTGTTAAATACATGTAGTGGAGTAGAAGTACACGATGTACCTCTGAATTGTAGTGGAGTAGAAGTACAAAGTAGCATAACATTGAATTACTCAAGTAAAGTACCTTAAAAGTTACAGTACTTGAGTAAATGTACTTAGTTACTTTACACCACTGGTGATCTGCACCCTCTTTGCTTTGGAGGAGTGGGGATCGAAGTAGGGGTGGGCGATATGACGATATATATCGTCGTGACGATATTAGGTCTCCACGATATGCTTTTTCAGAGATATCGTCCTATCGTGATAAAAAAAAAGGGGGCTATGACAGCGGACGGAGAGCCTCTTCCCCTCCCGCTCCCCCAGCCTCACCAACTGATTTTAATTTCACCATATATCAAGCCCGATCGATTTCACAATGTCAGCGCACCTCTGCTTTCGTTCAGAGTTGTTTGACACGCTCCCAAAGTCCCCGCCCCCTTTCTTTGCAGCAAGCAACCACAGGGCATTTCATAAAGGGGCTCCTTATGGACAGACTAGCAAACGGTGGAAAGACATAACTGACGCGGTGGCGTTTTATGTTTTTCCCTTCAGTTATGCTAAAGTCTTTTATTACACTTCAAGTCTAAAGTTTACATTTTAATTGTTTGGCACTGACTTTTCCTCATTGATGTTTTATGTTTTACTTAGTTATGTTTTACCCTCCTTTTCATGTTTATTGATGTTCACTGCTCACTTGGTCATTCAGGGATTCATTTCTGAAATAAAACCAGCTTGAAATGCTATGTTGGTCTGTTACTCCTTTTTGTTTTAGTTTCTGTTACCTTGTAGGTGCTTGTTCTGTTAAGTAACTTGAAAAATAACCATAATAACCGACATGAAAAAATATCGTGATATATATCGTCTATCGTGATACTGCCTGAAAATATCGTGATAACATATTTTTCAATATCGCCCACCCCTAGATCGAAGCACTGACTCTCTTTCTGCTTCACAGGGGAGCTGTATGTGTCGGACAAATGTGGCAGCGACCAGGATGGGGACGGCACGGAGGCGAAACCATTCAAAACTCCTCTCGGGGTAAAATGATATCTGTTATGTCATTTAATTGTTTTATAATATTGTACAATTGTAGGGAAATGTTTCATGTCACAGGATGTATTGTTAGTTGTAGCCAAATAATGTAAACCAAGCCATTTCTACTGTGTATTTTGCACTTGTCTGCCCACCACATACACGGCATGAATGTATTTTTCCTAGTAATTTGTCATATTTTTGTCCTAACTTAGTTTTTTTAATTTGTATTTCTTGAAAATATTTATTGTTAAAGATGTTCTAAGTTCTATAATTGCTGCTATTTTAAAACGTACTTTCCCTGATATGTTTAGGACATTATACACCAAATCAAATTCCTTATGTGTGAAACCAACTTGGCAATACAACTGATTCTGATATATTAGAGAACTAATTGGTATTTGCGCGAGTGGTTCATTATCTCATTGTGTTTGTTGATAAATCCTCACAGGCTCTGATGTCCGCGGGGAAGGTGCCGTTCCCGACCGTCTACGTAGATTCACAGAAGGAGGGAGAGGTTTGTTGAAGAGAAAAAATACTTTATCAAAGCTGCGTACAACAGAAATGTTACAGTGTGGTTTGAGATTGTTAAAAAAAATAAGTCTGTTTGCTACAGTTTCCTACACTGTTTTGCCAACACCACTGTACATGGTATACATTCACCTATCATGCTATTTTTAGGCAATAGCATAGGTCTCTGATACATAGAAAACATCTATGAAGTGTTTTGCTCAAAATACCAAACAGATCTCCCCTTCTAGCCATGCCTCATATCCCTCTATTTCACTTCCTGTTTCAAAAGTGGTGATTTGGGGTATAAAGCTTTAAAAAAATGTATTAAAAAAAAAGGAGGGGTCTGAGCTCATGCGGGACCCGGCAGCTACCGTCTAAACTAAATGCTGCCGTGATGAAACGCCATATAATGGATTATCAAGGATCTGAAACAGTCTGGAGCTCAAAGGCTTTCTCTCTTGCCGGTTACACCACAAGGTGAGTTCCTTTCTACTTCCTGCTTCTTCACACACATGCTCTCCAGCACAGGTTAGCTCTGAGTGTTAGCGATGCTAATGGGAACACCGACCATATTACGTCCAAAACAGTCGGGCATTGTTTCCGATAGCAACGTTTCTGATTGGGCCGTGGGTCCACATTTCAGATGTTACGTCTTATCGGACGCAAATCTAGATCAGCTCCGTTGTTCCCCGTTTTTAGAGATTTGGGTACGGAGGAAAAGAGAGAGGGTTTTATTTTCTGACGCTGCGTGAGTTCCCCGACACACCGGGACACATGTTTATGTATAAAAGACCCATAAGTCCCCTTTAACTTCTTATGGTTATTCTTTTTTATTTACAAGCCCCTTTGTATTTCTCCTTTTTCCTCTTCCTCAGCGTTGGGCGGTGATCTCTAAGACGCAAATGAAGAACGCCAAGAAGGCCTTTGAACGCGAGCAGATCAAGTCTGATGGCAAAGAAAAGAAGGAGGTGTGTTCTCTCAACATCCGCTCCTACAACAGCCCTAAACTGTAATTCTTGTACACGATGAAGAAGTGTGTCTCCATGTCTGTTGTTGCAGGCGGAGGACACTGAGAGGAGAGAGAAGAACTTGGACGAAGCCAAGAAGATCACCATTGAGAAGGACCCCAGCCTGCCTGAGCCTGAAACGGTACGCCATATTCTTTCTACTGCAATATATATGCTCTGTCTCAATCTGGACACTTCCCTTAGTACACTGCTTTGTCATGCTCTCTGAACACTAAGGTAGTTTTGACCATGTAGAGCAGGGGTGTCAAAAGGTTTTTCACCGAGGGCTGGGCCGCTCAATAGAGGTATACTGCCTCATAAGTTAAGTTAGCAAAATCAATTTAATGTGGGTAAATTATTCTTGATACTTGAAAATGCTTTAAGAAACAAACATGCCAGCTCTCCATAGGGTTTCGTTTATTTTGTCAGCAGCTCATTCCTTAAAACAGAAGCTTCAGATTGCTTATAATAAGAGGAAATATGAAGGGTAGATTTCAAGGTTATGTAAATAAGTCATTGGGCTTTTTTCAACGTTAGAAAATGTTTTCAACTTTAAAAGCTGTGCTAGCTAACACATGAATACCGTTTGATATATTTGTACGTAAATATTTAAAAAGTACAATATAAGACAAGCGCAAGTTTAATTTGTGGGCCATATTTCATTATACTTTTTTAATTGGCTGAGGGCCGATTTCAAAATGGCTCGCGGGCCGTATTTGGCCCCCGGGCCGTAGTTTGGACACCCGTGATGTAGTGTCTCAAATCGCACATGGCTGCTGTGTCCTCACCATTGTTAGCTAGCTAATAACAATTGTTTCGAATACCAAATAATTTACAGACTGCTCAATTAACCCTACACAATTAACCGTGGCTCCTTTACCACACCAGTATTCTTGTCTGTACCAAAGAAGTACCCTACCCCACATGCAGCTGTGCCCTCGTGTGCTTATGACCTTAAGTGTGTTTTTCAGGTTAAAATCCATCATCTGGAGGCCAAGAGAGGTCAGAGGGTCAAGGTGTTTGGATGGGTGCATCGCCTCAGGAGACAGGGTGAGGAGATGACAGATTTACGTTGTTCATAAAAACATCGAAAAAATGAAACATCTCCAGGTTTTTTTGGCATATTCTTTTTCGTGTCTGCCTTCCAGTTGAAAAGGCAACACTTGAATTAAGGATATCTTAGTTTTGAACTTGATTGTTTTTTGTCTCTTACAGGAAAGAACCTGATGTTTATCGTGCTGAGAGACGGGACTGGTTTCCTCCAGTGTGTCCTCTCTAATAAACTGGTACAACTTAATAACTTTGCTTTTTACACTCTTATAAACAACTTTAAGAATGTATATTAAATCATAAAGTGCTGTACTTTTCCCTTTGTGTTGTAATATAATAATTTAAGCTCACATAAACAGATAAAAAGAAAGATTGTATTTTGGAGAGCTTACTTTGGGCACCAGAGGAAGCGTTCCCTCCGAGGCTACCTCCTCACACTGACTTGTTTCCTCCTCCCTGTCCTCAGTGTCAGTGCTTCAACGGCCTGGTGTTGTCCACAGAGAGCACCGTCGGTCTGTACGGCACCGTCACTGCAGTGCCCGAGGGGAAACAGGTAAACACACACACACCCTGCTGCACGACACAAACAACTTGCAGTACGTGTTCATGCACATAAGGAATGAGGTTATGCAGGAAGTCAGACGTGTTATATTAACTATATTAGCCTGGTAATAATTATAACTAGGGCTGCACACCAAATTGAACAATTATTTTCAAATTGCAATGCAGTCGAATGGAATATTTGAATTGTAGAAAGCTTCACATGCTGTATTGTCAAGCTGCTGATATTCCGGACTACAAATAGTTTTCTACAGACTTACAGATCCTACATAAATACTCCATAATCATTTTTAATGTATTTTATAATAAGAATTATGTTCCTCCAAGATTGGTAATCATATCACAATTTGCAATCAATATAATCGTACATTTTCTAAATCGTGCAGCCCTGTGTATATTAACATACAACCAACATCTAAGATGATATCTGGTCTCGTATCTAAGTCAATATCAACTCTTTATATATCCAAGCTCCAACAGAGGGAATAGACACATAATTACTTAGAAATAACAGATTCATGGATATTCAAAACTGCAACTGAAGGGATAGAAGTGCATCTGCTTCTCCTAAGATCTCAAAGGTCCCCTATTACACTGATTTCCTTCAATATATTACAGGTCTCGGATATATACAAAACATGTCTCTGATTGGCTGAAACACCAAACAGATCATTGCAGCATTACCCATAATCCCCTCTGTTTTTAGCCCCAAATAAAAATGTTTTGGCCACCATGGCAAATGCTGGTAGGGCTGCTCATATCATCCCTTAAAGATGTTTTGCTAGAAACTAGGGCTGCTCGATGATGGCAAAAATCCTAATCTCGATTATTTTGGTCAATAATTGATATCACGATTATTAAAAACGATTATCCATTTACTTTGAAAACATCAATTTAGTGGAGAATTTTTTTTTAACAGTTGATTTCCGTGAACTTTAAATATAACTCAACTGAAAAACCAATAAAAAATATCATAATAATAAAAAAATAATCGTTATATTTCAATTACGTTGTTTTCGTCATCGTTGCAAGCCATAATCGTAGTTGCGATTTAAAATACGATTAATTGAGCAGCCCTACTTTAAAGTTTGTTTTGTTAAAAAAAGAAAATGAATGAGGGGGGTCGTCAGTGAGTTTTTGTTTTCCTCTTCCAGGCGCCCGGGGGCCACGAGCTGCACTGTGACTTCTGGGAGCTGATTGGCTTAGCTCCGCCGGGCGGGGCCGACAACCTCCTGAACGAGGAGTCGGACGTGGAGGTGCAGCTGAACAACCGACACATGCTGATCAGAGGAGAGAACGTCTCCAAGGTGCTCCGAGTGCGCTCCACCGTCACGCAGTGCTTCAGAGATCACCTCTTCAGCAAAGGATACTGCGAGGTGAAGAGCCCCCTCTAACCCCCCCCCACCCCACCCCACCCCCGATGAGAGGGGAGAAGGAATCAGTAAAGAAAGAGTGAAAGGGGTGTTTCGTCAGCGTTAAGTTAAATGAAGCACATGCAGAGAAACCCCTGGCTATGTGGGTGGAGACAAAAGCAATCGATAACAGGATCTTAGATTGACTATCCAGTAGATTCAATACTCTACTGATAGATAGATAGATAGGTAGATGGATGGATGGACAGATAGACAGACAGGTAGACCGTACTTATTGATCCTAATTTGGGAAATGTTTGCATTGCAGCAGCATAAAAAACAAGGCAATTAATAAGAGAATTAAGACACTAGAAATAAATAATCCAAAATATTTCTGAAGTCGAAATAAAATAGCTTTAAAAAGTAACAAATATACATGTGGAAATACAAATGTCCAGTAGCAGGATATTGTATATACATTCATTGTGCAATACATTAATTATTAAATATAAATGAAGAACAAGAACACGTCTTAGCATTTTAACAATTTTAAACTACAACACCCACTTTTATGATTTTAGTCAATCCTTGAATGTATAATATAAAACATACACCTTTTTACCTTGAGTAGTTCAAGGTTTGATACATAGTACTTCTACCCCAAAATGGTGTACTTTGACTGCATGTATTTAATCCCTTTAGTTAC
This sequence comes from Champsocephalus esox, assembly GCA_036324585.1. Taxonomy (NCBI): domain Eukaryota; kingdom Metazoa; phylum Chordata; class Actinopteri; order Perciformes; family Channichthyidae; genus Champsocephalus; species Champsocephalus esox. The sequence goes on along the minus strand of CM070483.1, from coordinate 6,909,152 downwards.
TTCACAGATATGGATGAATGATGTGAAATCTAACCAAGTGTTGAATCAGACTTTAGTTCCACCTGGAGTAAATCCACCAGCTACCCTGCAGTCTACAAAGTACTTCAGACTAGCTGCACCTTCACCAGCTACCCTGCAGTCTACAAAGTACTTCAGACTAGCTGCACCTTCACCAGCTACCCTGCAGTCTACAAAGTACTTCAGACTAGCTGCACCTCCACCAGCTACCCTGCAGTCTACAAAGTACTTCAGACTAGCTGCACCTTCACCAGCTTTGAGAACACTTTCATGATCAATCATTATAAAACATATCGTATATATTATTCTGAAATGGACCAATGTGCACAACGACTACTTTCACTGTCTTTCACTATATTTAGATGAGAATACTTTTCTACTTTCACTTGAGGAACATTTTGAATGCAGGACTTTTACTGAAACAGAGTATTCCTACACTCTGGTACTTCAGATCTGAGTACTCCTTCCACCTCTGCCCTACGCACCCGCTCTGTTTATGTAATCCTTTGTTGTTGTTGTCCTGTGTGTAGATCACTCCTCCGACCCTGGTGCAGACGCAGGTGGAGGGCGGCTCCACGCTCTTTAACCTGAACTACTTTGGCGAGCAGGCGTACCTGACGCAGTCCTCTCAGCTCTACCTGGAGACCTGCATCCCCGCCCTGGGGGACACCTTCTCCATCTCCCAGTCCTACCGGGCGGAGCAGTCCCGCACCCGCAGACACCTGGCCGAGTGAGCAACGCACACACACACACACACACACACACACACACATAGGAACTGCAAAATGAAGAGGGGAACATGTTGATAATTACCCATGGAGACTGTTTTTTATGCCCTAAGACAGGGGTTTCAAACTCAATTGCATTCCCGGCCACATTAGAATATTATTGTTGCACTCAAAAGGGCCGGTTGTAACTTTAAGACAATAAAAAAATATAGATAAATAAATGTATGATATATATATAATGTATTATATTACATTATTGCTTCTGCATCGGATTATTATCGGATAGGGTAATAACTTGATACATAACTACGTCTGAAAGCAGAAGTCTGGGGCAAATCATTGCAATTCTCTTCAGTGTACATGTCACAAAACAAAATGCATTGTGGGATATGTAGTTTATGGGCATAATGCTTTTGTAAAGCGGCATGTAACCGTATAATAAACAGATTGTATTCTTTACAAGCTCTTGCTGGCCACATACAATGAGGTTGTGTGCCGGATTTGGTCCGTGGGCCTTGAGTTTGACACCTCTGGTCTAAGAGATCTTACTAAACAATTGTATTTTGATATTGGGCTTTATAAGTAAAAGTTGATGAAACTAAGCCTGTCGTCCTCCTGCTTTCTGATTTAAATAAATACCTTTGTGTGTTCAGGTACACTCACATCGAGGCCGAGTGTCCCTTCATCTCTTTTGAAGACCTGCTGAACAGACTGGAGGACCTGGTGTGTGACGTGGTGGACCGAGTGCTGAAGTCCCCCGCTGCTCAGCTGCTCTACGACATCAACCCCGTACGCCGCCTTTTTCTCAATATCTGGGAGTGTGTTCAATCACAGCTTGCATTTGAATTGATAGTCAATTAGTGCCGAAACAAGTTGCTGAAACGCAACGACAGCAGATATAATTCTAGAGCGTTGTGAATGTTTGTTCCAATACATCCCGAATGTATAAAAGTTTGACGACAGGCTTTACTTGAAATCTTTATTTGAACAAAAATGACACTGATATCTCAACTTACGCTCCATTTTCATCACAATGGTCTTAAGAAGCACATCGAAGTTCTTTGATATTAATGTAGTAAATATAGTAATTTGTTTCCCCCCCCAGAACTTCAAACCACCCAAGAGGCCGTTCAAGAGGATGGCTTACACTGAAGCCATCGAGTGGCTCCGAGAGCACGACATCAAGAAGGAAGACGGCTCCTTCTACGAGTTTGGAGAGGTAACACACTCGCACACAGACACACACACACACACACTTTAGAATATCTGAGGAGAAACCAAAGTAGCTGCAGGAGAGCGTTTTCATGTCGGACACTGAAGGGTTTGTCACATCATTAGATCTGGAGCACCGCCATTCTCTTGATATCAAAGTCAACTTTATTGTCAATCTGTCAGTTTGTGTGTACAGACGGAGAGATCGAAATACCGTTTCCCACAATCCCCGAATACAACAACAAAGATATATAAAAATATGTATATACCTACACGTTATGAGTCTACACAATCAAAAGACACATTTATACATAAGCACACATTAAGACCTAAATAAAACACAACGATCCATATATACAAAATAACAGTCACTTCAATATCTTGTCCTGTGTGTGTGTGTGTGTGTGTGTGTGTGTGTGTGTGTGTGTGTGTGTGTGTGTGTGTGTGTGTGTGTGTGTGTGTGTGTGTGTGTGTGTGTGTGTGTGTGTGTGTGTGTGTGTGTGTGTGTGTGTGTGTGTGTGTGTGTGTGTGTGTGTGTGTGTGTGTGTGTGTGTGTGTGTGTGTGTGTGTGTGTCTCAGGACATCCCCGAGGCTCCGGAGAGGTTGATGACGGACGCTCTGAACGAGACCATCCTCCTCTGCCGCTTCCCCGCTGAGATCAAATCCTTCTACATGCAGCGCTGCGCCGACGACAGGCGCCTCACCGAGTCGGTACGGACCGGGGGGGTTCAACTTTGGGATGGGGGGGGGGTGGAGAGTGGCATTCATCTGTGAACATTCATAAACACACCTCCGCCCCTCAAAGACCACTACTATTTAGAAATATGAAAGGCTGTTACTTGCTTCCTTTGGTTACTCAAACCCTTTATGAACACACAGTTAGAAATACACTACATGTATACAGTTTTGTACATTTAACGTCTTTAGACTGTAAGTGTAAATATGCATATTGACATTTAATTGTGTCTCGTTGCCCTGTCATCGCTACGACCTCTGCTTTTACCACAATTTATTTATTTATTTGTCTATTTTTTGACTGCAGTGAGAGTTGCCAAAGAAATGTCGTTGTACTTTGTATGATGACAATAAAGATCTATTCTATTCAATCTAATACAGCTGGGTATTATAGAGTAGGGCTTGAAACCGTAGTGCTATTGTTGACATTGGCAGCTTTCCTGTTTGTGTTTCGAAGACGATATTTTATTAAGTTAATAAAGATAGGCTAGATCAGGGGTGGGGAACCTTTTTCCTCTCTAGGGCCATTTCAATTTTTACAACATCCTCCGAGGGCCGTACAACTGATGGACCTCTGCTTAAAAAATACTAAAATCACAGCCCATTCATTTGGCCTTTCTTTCATGCTGTGCAAAGAAAAAGCAACCTCTTAATCCAGACATCTTACCATGACTCGCGTATGCATTAGGGGTGTAACGGTTAACAAACATTTCGGTTCGGTACGTACCTCAGTCTTTAGGTCTCGGTTCGGTACGTTTTCGGTACAGCAGAAAAAATTATCACATAACATCTTTTTTGTTTTTAAATATTATTAAACTGTGAATAATGTATTCACTCAAATAAATATAATATAAACATTAAGGTGCAGCTTTTCGATGAACTGAAATCATCTGTATTTGAACTGTACTACCTAAGCAGCCAGTTTGACATTAGGACTTGCTTGTCATTGTATTTTCATGTTTTTTAAAGAAAGATGAACTTGTCCACATTGCTGCTGAAAGGGCAGATCTGCTGGCACTAGCAATGCCTCCTGCTGTGGAGAACACCCTCTCTAGGGACAGAGGCAGCAGACACAGCCAGGTAGCGCTTTGCTAACATGGCAACATAAGGATATGTGCCGTTTGTATTAGCTCTGGCTCGGTCTGAACTTGTTGCGAGCGGTGGAGGCTAAATGCTAGCGGGAGTTGGGTTTGCACTTCAGTCTTTTTTCTTTTGGTACCGGTGATATTCACGTTCAGGTGATGCCTTTTGAAATGAGTGTGCAAGTTTGATGTATTGCCAGCCGCGTAACCAATGTTAGTTGAACAATGCCGACAAACAGCTTTGGTTCGGTCCACCTGTCTTTGCCCGTCATCCTTGTACGTGACTGCGAAACCAAAATGTTCCCAAACCGGAGACTTCAATGATGCTGGAGGATTTAACTTTATCTGCGTTCGCCATTTCGACAGTTCCTCACATTACTGACTAAATTTGAACGCATCCCTGTGACCAGCTCTCATAGTATGCCTCTCCTCCAATGAAATTACTTGCTCGCTCTGACGCGTTGAACACAATGTGAGCAAATGACGCTGAGGTGTCGTTCTCTCTGATGACGTGTGTGTGTGTGTGTGTGTTGCAGGTCGATGTGTTGATGCCGAATGTTGGCGAGATCGTCGGAGGCTCGATGCGTATCTGGGACAGCGAGGAGCTGCTGGAGGGGTACAAGAGGGAGGGAATCGACCCCACCCCCTACTACTGGTACACTGACCAGGTAACAGAAACCACCGCAGCTTTATTGTCTGTTGCACTTTCGGAAGCGGCTTGGGTAATTGTTGGTGATATTTTATGGGTGATGCATCACTACGGGGTATTTTGGGCTTTTTTTAACAATTTTGACTGTTAATGGGATAACGGAAGGCAAGGGTGTGTGTGTGTGTGTGTCTTTTGGGAATGTTGGAATATGAAGCTTGGCTCCTTTTAACAAGTCTGATAAAGTGTGTGCCTAAAATGCAGACAAAAAAATCCCGATTGAAACCCGTTAAAACAACACGTCTGATTCCATAAAACGTATCGTGGACAAAGCCTCTCTCGAGTTGCCCTGAGGGCGCGCTCGCCTTACTGTGTGTTACCCGTCTTGTTACTAACGTGTGTTAATCGGCTGCTGTGTGTGTGTGTTTCAGAGGAAGTACGGAACATGTCCTCACGGCGGCTACGGCCTGGGTCTGGAGCGTTTCCTCACCTGGCTGCTGAACAGACATCACATCAGAGACGTCTGCCTGTACCCACGCTTCATCCAGCGCTGCAGGCCCTGAACGCGCACACACACACACACACATTCTCTTGGCATGTGAAACATTAAATGTGTTGCTACGATATCCAATCCAATCATACTGTGTTGTCCCTTTTCTGTTTTTCTGTTTATCTATCAAACCACGTCCACAGTTAGAGATGCCGCCTGCTTTGCTCCGCCTCAAACCTCACATTTGTTCTGAAGTGAAACCTGAGATAATTTCTTCCTCTGATCATGTTCGAATTGCTGGATAATTAACGAGAATAAGCACTTAAGTTTCCTGCGATTGTGTGGAAGTGCTGTTAAAAAGGGTCTCAATCGAGTTTTCTTTAAATGCAATGCGCTTCTGTCGAAAAACATGCATCAACTGTTGAATGTCAGGAATTGTTGAAGACCTTGAAGTTCTTCAGTGGCTGAAATATGTTGGTGTTTCTGTGTGTTAGCTCTGGTGTAAAAACAGTGAAGGTACTAGGTACACACACTCCTCATTGTGCTGGTAGACCGACGCTTAAGCAACAAATCAGCAGCGCTGCTTCTGTGCGCTTTTCATGGCTTTGGGAACATTAAAAAAGAACGTTCAGAGCAGCCTTTCCATTTCAGGATTGATGGTTTATAAATGTGAGAGAAACGGTCTGCTCTCGTGTTTGTGTTTCTGCCTCCTTAGTTAAAACACTCCTCAACTCAATGAACTGCACTGAATAAATGTGATTCAAACGGATGGTTTGTTTGAGGCTTTTCTTTAGGTTAGGTTGTTAAACATCTGTGTGAGTAGAGATATGTTTAACTCTTGTTCTGGTTTTCTAATGTTGACTAAAACACCACATTGTTCTAACTATCAGATTCAACTTCGATGCTTTCTCTGTTCATCGATATGTCACATGTTCTTATGTAATGGAGGCAATAGGTTTTATTCCAAGTACAGTGTGTATTATATTAAAGGTGGGGTATGTAATTTATTTCAGATACACTTTTTGTTATATTCCATGGAATGCTCTTAACATCCCGACAACAAAAATTCATCTGTGGCGCTCTAAAAAGCACGACCTGAGCCGGCCCGGCTAAAGTAACTGGATGGCCTACCTGCCTGTCAGCCTTCCATCGGGGCACATACTGATCTCGTGCCCTCATTGGTCATGTGCGCGTTCGTGTGTGTTGGGGGAGGGGCTCTGTGAGGAAGTGGCAGATTTTTCCCGGTTGTGTATTTTCAAATTCCAGCGCACTCGAGCCGGTTTCTCCAAAATTACCTACCCCACCTTTAAGTCCAATTGTACTCCACTCCAATTGTACTGTTTATATATACAGTCTATGACCCTACCTTTACATATAGCCCAAAAATGTATCTTTAAAAATCAACATGACAGACTTCAGTAGTTTTTCCTATAAAAACCACGTTTTATAAAGACATCTGAAAAATGAGTATAATATAGGAATTACAGTAATGAAGTAAAAAAGTATGTTTTAGAATAATCAATGTCATTTTTGTTTATATTTGAATACCTAAAAAATATCCATAAAGCGCTGGTTGAATTAAACGTTCCTTTCATTTACTGTAAAATCACTATAATGTCACATAAGACACTATTATTTATGGAATGTAAATTAATGTAGCATTAAAAAACGAGATGGCATTATACTTTACAATGCTTTTACATTGGTAGAAGAACACTATTATGGATAAGTGAAGGTGTTATGCTTGGTCAGTGAAGGACAAAGGTGTGCTTTGTGTTTATTGAAAGACTCTTCCTGGTTCCTCCTAGGTTTTCTGTTTCATTCTCACGAACTGGTTTTGAAAGGAAGGAAGGAGTTGTTGAAAAAACACTAGAGCAGTTTCAAAAACACAGTCACAGTACTCCCAAAATATTTAGCTTTCACTTTAAAGATGCGTAAAGTTTCATTCTTAAAAATGATTTTAGAACACACACACACACACACACACACACACACACTCACACACACACACACACACACACACACACACACACACACACACACACACACACACACACAGAGATGCGGTTGGGTTGATAAAGACAACGTAGATGTGACGTCACGCAAAGATTACGGCTCTGCGTCAAAACAACCAGAGTGAGATAGCTCCAGACCGGAAATGTGGCGAACGTACATCCAACATAAAAGCATGGAATTATTCACATTCGGGGGGAAATGCTGCCGCTCGTGTCCTACTTAAAAAAAGAGAAATAACAATGACACTTAATATAATTGTTGTTTTGATTTAACTAGTAAGCAGACTGCAATGCAATATTAAAATAGGTCCGTGTTATAAAGTCAAGTTCTACCCAAATCACTGCGCACACCTCCTAACAATTCCCCTGCTGGTTTCACTACATTAATAGCATCTGTTTAAGGTATAAAGGCTTTTCCATCAAGGATTTTCTTTAATTTTAGTTGCTGTAAGCTTTTAAAATATGTATTGACAGAGAAGAGTCACTGTGTGTCTCCTTGCACTGTGTACAACTGGATACAACGCTTCCAAATAAAAGGGGGACTGGTCAGAGGAAGTGAAACAAAATATGGTAGCAACTCAAAGATATTGTTAAAGGCACTTGTTGAAACTTTCAGAGCCATTGAAAGTAGAGGTCTAGTCATTGGTTTTTCATGCAGGTGCTCGAGGTTCAACATCCAGGGGGAGACATCTGTTGTCTTCTGCTATGCTGATGTTAAATGTCCCCTATTATACTGTTTTTCATCAATGTATTACAGGTCTCAGATATATACAGAACATGTCTCTGAAGTGTTTGGCTCCAAACGCCAAACAGATTATTGCATCATCCCATAATCCCCTCTGTTTCAGCCCTGTTTCCAAAGTGCTGATTCTCTGTCTGTTACTTTAGATGACAATAAGGAGCCACTCCCCACGCCCTTCTGAGAGACATTTGGTTAAAAATAACACAATGGTGCTCTAGAGGACATTCAGGTGATAATAATACTAATAAAGCTTTATTTATATAGCACTTTTCGTACAACACATGCAGCTCAAAGTGCTTTACAAATGACACATCACAAGTTAAAAATACCCACCAAGAAATTTCCCTCAGATTATTTCTTAAGAATGTTAAAAGGTAAAAAACATTTTGCGGCAAAATACAACATTTTATCAGGTTCATAGACAAAATGAGGTAAAATGTATGATAACAAACATAAAGTAATGGTTTCTCTCTGACAGATAAGACACAAGACAACTGAATCGATGCAACAATATAACACATAAAACCCCATAAAACAAAGTGAACATATAAGAGGAATAAAAAGACACACATGATAGTAATAAAAATACCATAATTACAATAAACTTGTAAATAAAGTATAATGTAATAAATACAAATAATGACAAGAAGTGAAAAGGTGAATAACCTATGCGTCCATCATGTGCAATTGCAAACGATTACAATATCTTTGCTGCATCATGCCACTTGTGTCACTAGTAGTTTTACATTGACATTTTAAACCGGAAGTCTTAAAGCTATCGTTGCCAATTTTGACAGGGGAGGGTCAGTGAAGCCAGCCGGTAGTAGCTGAAGGAATCTGTACTTACACCGGGCTGCGAGTTACTCAGTGTGGGGAAATACTCGTGGACTATTACTAAGTATCCGGTCTTCATAACAGTGGGGACAAGGACGTGTACTGGCATTGACAACGGAAACTATCATGATGGCAGTCTTGGGCAGCGCGGGTCGTTTAATACAATGTGAGTGTGACTGTGAGCTAAGTTAGCCTGGTTAAATATGTGCATTGATATCTTCAAGTGTCATAATTTCGCTTTTGTATTTTCACAAAATGAACTATGCTACTGTGTTTCTTTCATGCTGTACTAATTCAGTTTCGTTTGATTTGTTTGATTACACATAGTGTAAACTCAACAACACGCTGACATTGGCTTCGTTTTGTAAAGTTAGCAAAGATGTGGAAGTACAACTTCCGGTCAGAACTTTCACAATAAAACTATTGCTGTGAATTTAAAGCGCAATTCTTTGTTTTATTGACATTTATCAAGTCAGCATCCACGTGGTTCCACTTTAACTGAACTAAAGTGGTATAGCCTTTTCATGTTTGCCATTTTTAAAATTCTAAATCCTAGTATTTGCTGGAGGGTCTCCGCTAATGTGCTTTTATTTTGCAAACAAAATGCGCTGTTTCTGGAACTAGACTAACGCCCGTCAGTTTGACGATACCCAACTGTGCTGTAGGTTACAGTTAAACGTTAATGTTGCATACTGGACTTATCCCGACCCTTGCTGCATTTATATTCCACTAGAGGATCCGTAAAAAGTGTTAATTGTCCACGTTTTAACGGCGAATAAGGAATAACTTAACATTTAAACGTAGTTACACAATTCCAGCATTGCGAACTTGCATAATGGCAGCCTGCCTGCCTCTGGTGGCGCCTCGTGGTACTGCAGCTCAGGGTTATGAAAGGAAAGCGGATTTCTGTGTTAGACTTTAAAATTAGACATTCATACAGTGCATTTACACAAAACAGAATATATTGCACCTTCTGCAGCTTGTTGTCTCTGTCTCACAAACTGGTTCTGATATCAGCGTACTATTTATAAAGGTTTGTTTAACTTCACTTAAGGTCATTTAAGGATAATGGACCCACTATTTTACTTATCATATGTATGTAACCTTGTCAGGCATTGTTGTAACTAACATAACTTTGGGAACATTTATTTGGAGATCCCAAGATTTCAAAAGAAGCCACATGTATTGTACTTTTATCGGTATAATTTAATTCACATGACATCTACTGTAGATTATTTTCATTTGATGTAATGGTGCAGCCGGGCTCCTCTCATGACTAATACCCGGTCCCAAATCCAGATTACTCAATCATTGATGAATGAATGGTTTGAGTGTATTCACGCATTTCTTAAAGTTTTCTAAATTAAACTATTGATGGAGGAAGTAGAAAAAACATTTGTCTCTTTTAGTTAAATTCAAGAGGTGAAAAACAAATCCGATGTGCTTAAACAACTATGTAGTATTAGGAAATTATGTAGATAAATAAATAAATAATAACTATGAATTTGTTGCAATAAGAAAAAACGAACAACCGGTTTGGTCTTACATTAAACATTTCAGAGGGGGAACATTTTGAATGCATTAAGTGTATGAAAGCGAATGTGCTTTCTCCGTATATTTACAACAGATTCATAGATAGCCTGTTTTCTTCTTCTTCTGTAGTTGCCAGGAGCAGCGTCAGTCTGAGTGTCAGGAGCCGCTCCACTGCTGCTGCTTTTGCCCAGACTCCAGACCTACAGGACAACAGGTGACACACACACACACACACACACACACACACACACACACACACACACACACACACACACACACACACACAGGACAACCCTCAGCCATCTGGGATCTGAAGTGCTTACATCGTTGAGCGTCTGCGGCTGACGGACTGTCTATAGTTGTCGGTTAATCTCCATATTTCAACAATACGTTATTAGTCTAGTTGCCAGCTCCTATAGTGAACCTGAAAATGTACCCCAATGTTTTATGTGAAAAATGTACAGTACGGGTCTCCAGCACATACAGTAGAAACTGCCGGATGCTAACTTGCATATGTTGGGCAATTAGCATGCGTTTTGTTAATTAGCACTAATTACCATTATAGCCTATGGGGACAATAGTTACAAAATGGCTTGGACCTTGACTTTTGACTTTAATAATCAGAACAAATAGGGAGGCGTGCGGCACAGTGGACTAGTGCGTTGGTGTTGGGATCAGGGGAGCACAGGTTCAAACCCCACTGCAGTCAGCATGTCGTTGTGTTGAGTATGTAAGTCGCTTTGGATAAAAGCGTCTAACAAGTAGCATGTAATGTAATGTAATAACAAATCACCATTAATTATTAATAATGAATCTGTTGTGCCTGCAGGAAACCTAAGACGGGCATCTTGATGCTGAACATGGGAGGACCAGAGAAACTATCAGACGTTCATGACTTCCTGCGGCGGCTCTTCATGGACACAGACCTGATTCAGCTGCCTGTACAGAAGTATGCACCATGGACACACAAATACAAACACACACACACATACAAACACACACACACACACACACACACACACACACATTTTATTGATGGAATATGTTTTTTGTAGCGGTAATCTTGTAGAATATATTCAGTTGGAAGATTCATGAATAAGATAAGAAGTACTTTATTGATCCCAAGTTGGGACATGTTTGTGTTGCAGCAGCATAAAAAGACATGGCATTGTTCAATACAATTAAAAGACAAGAAATAAACATTTAAAAATGTCAACATCTCAATAGCAATGAAATAGCAAAAGAAGAAAATATACATGTTGAATTAAAAATGTACAGTGACTAAATATAAAGCAGGATATTATATACACATAAGTATGTGAGTTATGGAATATTACATATTAGGATATGAAATGTCCAGTTGTCCAGGAAGCTATATGTATTTTATTATATATTTTTCATTGTTGGAAGAGCTCAGGTCAGAAGAATTTCATTCCCATTTCTACTCTGTAGCTTTGTGCATATGGCGATAAAACCGTTGAGTCTTTTGATAGTTCTCTGCCAGCCAGTGGAGATTTGTTATATAGGAATACATTGTTTTGTGTATTGTTCTAAAAAACCTGCCGTTTGCTCGACAGACAGCTCGGCCCGCTCATCGCTAGACGACGGACTCCAAAGATCCAGGAGCAGTACAGTAAGATCGGGGGGGGGCTCGCCCATCAAACACTGGACCTCCATGCAGGGGGAGGGCATGGTGAAGCTGCTGGACGAGATGAGCCCTGACACGGGTGAGACACTTCTTCCCCCCCGTCATCAAACAATACGTGACACTACGTTACAATCATAAACCATTATACGTAACCTGATGATGACACGTTCTGTGAGACTACTGCATTTTATTTGGACCATTTACTCTACGATATAACTTCATCAACTAACGTTAAGAAGCTAACAACCTGGATCCATGCCGTGTAGCTGGCTGACCTTAGCTTGGGTAACAGTTGGCTAGTTTGCCGTCCCTGCTTTGCGTCGCTCTTGGCTAGAAAATGCTATACTTCTATTCAAATTTAACTTCACATAATTTAAATTTTCCTGCATAATTGTCACATAAAGCACCTTTTTTTTATGAGTCCTTGCTCAGATTACGAACACAGGCCACTCGATTCACAACATTACCCTAACCCTACCCCTCACACCAGATACTGACTGGTTTTCGGACCCCCCCAGACCCCCCCAATAAAGCAAAACTGCACGTTTCAGAGTGGCCTTTTATGGTGGCCAGCCTAAGGCACACCTGTGCAATAATCATGCTGTCTAATCAGCATCTTGATATGCCACACCTGTGAGGTGGGATGGATTATCTCGGCAAACGAGAAGTGCTCACTATCACAGATTTGTTCAGATTTGTGAACAATATTTGAGAGAAATGGTTATTTTGTGTATATAGAAAATGTTTTAGATCTTTGAGTTCATCTCATGAAAAATGGGAGCAAAAACAAAAGTCTTGCGTTTATATTTTTGTTCAGTGTATATAGCATGATGGGTCCACTTTAATATGCAAATGCCAGATGAATGTGTTTGAACCTTGTGTTTTTCCCTAGCCAGTAACCGCAGTAATGAGTGTGTGTTCTCTCTCTTCAGCTCCTCACAAGTTCTACATCGGTTTCCGGTACGTTCACCCGCTCACGGAAGAAGCCATCGAGGAGATGGAGAAGGACGGAGTGGAGAGAGCGGTGGCCTTCACGCAGTATCCTCAGTACAGCTGCTCCACCACAGGTAGGCTCACACAGCGGAGAAACAGGTGTAACGTAAAGCCTCCCGACAACAGCGGCTCCTCTGTGAGCTGTGAAGAGAACGCCTTTCCAAAGATCACATTGATGCAGAAAAGATCACATTTGTTGAGTGTGCCCACACCCTAACTGCCATCCACCCTGTGACCGTCTGATACACAACACACACACACACACACAACACACACACACACACACACACACACACACACACACACACACACACACACACACACACACACACACACAGGTGGCTCGGGATGTCGCCATCTTGGTGACATGTCTAACTCCTGAATAATCAAAGAAATGGGAGTAATCGTGGAATTGAAGCAGACGACATGCAATTAACGACCTAAGACCTGTCACTCAAAGTGGCCACGCCCCTAAAATGCTGACTTTAAGCCTCAATATATAAAGCAAATTAGTTCTATAAGCATGTACCAATGTGTACATAATGTTTTTAGGCACTCGCATACAGGCTTTACTGCTCATCCCCAGACACATGCACACACATCTGTAATTAAAATAAAACATAGTTCTCATAAAAAAGGAATTACCTAAAATTAAATAACACATCTCAAAAGTACACATCCACAGAAAGGGATATGTAGCAGCATTATCAAAGCAAGGCAAGTTTATTTATATCGCCCCTTTCAGCACCAGGCAATTCAAGGTGCTTTACAAAAATGAAAGACATTCAGATAAAGGCATTTAAAAACAGTAAAAGATAATAAAAGAAACATTAAAAGAAAAACAAAAAATGAAAGACATTAAGAAAATGGCATTTAAAATCAGTCATTAAAAAGAAAAGCTAATAAAATAAACATTAAAAGTTACAGTGCAGTCTAAGATATGAATAGTTCAATTATTTCGGTTCTTGATTTTTAATTTATTCACAGAACCTCCCTCAGGAGTGAAATTGTTTATCTCTAACATTTTCAACTGCCTGCGTCATCAATCTGTTCCCTCTGCCAAGGACAAGCGGCAAGAGGAATCAAAACAGGAGATAGACACAACACATCGCGCAGAAAACCCTGAAGAAGTATCACTGCACCCGCCTGAGGAATGTTCTGATTATGGGAGACCTATGAAACACACGGAGGAGTCCCCACCTAAACTAGCTTTATTAAATGTCAGGTCTTTGGCAGGAAAAACATTTTTAATCAATGATTTTATCGCTGAGCACAATCTTGATTTTATGTTTTTAACAGAAACTTGGATTGAACAAAATAACAGTGCAGCTGTTCTTATCGAATCAATCCCTCCCAACTTTAGTTGTATGAGTCAGGAAAGAATGCATAAGAAAGGGGGTGGAGTTGCTATTCTGTTCAATGATTCCCTTCAATGCAGGAAGACATCTGGAAACTTTGATTCTTTTGAATATGTGGCCCTTCAGCTGAAATGCTCCTCGAGCTCTGTTCCTAAATATCTATAGACCACCCAAATACTGTGCAAGCTTTTTTGATGACTTTACTGAACTGCTGTCTATAGTGTGTATTGACTTTGACCGTCTAGTCATTGTTGGTGATTTTAACATCCATGTTGACAACCCCCAGGACAGAGGGGCTAAAGAACTGTTTTGTGTTCTTGATAGCTATGGACTGACTCAGCATGTGACGGAGCCCACGCACAATAAGGGGCACACTTAATTATCTCAAAGGGTCTGAATATCTCTGATGTTGTACTGTCTGACCATTCCTGTGTTTTCTTTGAGAGCTCTATTTCTGTTCACACAAGTGTTCAAAAAGAGGTAACCACAAAGCGATGTTTAACTGAAAACACTAGGGAAATGTTTACTCAGAATTTTTCTTCCACACTTGCCCCTGCTAACACCTCAGTAAATGAGCTAGTACATCATTTTAATTCAAAATGTAAAATGTTATAGATGCCATTGCTCCAATTAAGGTAAAGGAAGTGACTAGGAAGAAAATATCTCCATGGAGAAAGGCCATGACCGTTAAAACAGAAAAAAGAGAATGTCGAAAAGCTGAACGCAGGTGGCGAAAAACAAATCTCCAGGTTCACTTTGAAATTTATAAAGAGAGACTTGGCCTTTTATAATTTGGAATTGAAAAACGCACGACAATCGTTCTTCTCTGACATCATTACCAAAAACAACGCACGTGCCTTGTTTGCTACCGTCGACAGACTAACTAACCCCCCAAGTGTCAGTAGCCTCTGAATGTCTAACCACCAGGGCGTGCAATGATTTTGCCTTCTTCACTGACAAAATTCAGAAAATCAGACAAGCAGTCAGTGCCTCTGCATCAGGAACAGCAAATGTGTTGTCTCTGTGTCCACTTAACATCAATTCAGACATCATGACACAATTCCATCAGATTAATGATAAAAACCTAGAGGACATTATACAACTTCTGAAATCCTCCTCCTGCTGCCTTGATATTATTCCAACAGGATTTTTCAAAGATGTTTTTCCCTGCATGGCCTCAGAACTACTTCATATAGTAAACAAATCTCTTCACTCAGGTATTTTTCCACAGGCCCTGAAAACTGCAGTCATTAAACCGCTCTTAAAAAAGAATAATCTAGATGCTTCAGTAATGAACAATTACAGGCCCATATCAAACCTGCCATTTCTAGGTAACATCATTGAAAAAGTTGTTTTTCAACAGTTGAGTAATTTCTTGCATTTAAATGGCTGTTTCGATGTGTTCCAGTCAGGCTTTCGTCCAAACCACAGCACTGAGACTGCTCTTGTAAAGGTCTTTAACGACATCCACTTAAACACAGACAGTGGCAGAACTTCAGTGTTAGTATTATTAAATCTCAGTGCTGCGTTTGACACTGTTGACCACAGCATATTACCCGACCGACTGGAAAACTGGGTGGGACTTTCGGAAACAGTTCTAAATTGGTTTAAATCCTACTTAAAGGATAGAAACAACTTTGTTTCTATCGGTAAATACACATCTGAGTTGACAAATATGACATGTGGGGTTCCTCAAGGCTCCATCTTGGGGCCTCTTCTCTTTAATATCTACATGCTACCACTGGCTCAGATAATGAAGAACAACAAAATAAGTTACCATAGCTATGCAGGTGACACACACATTTACGTAACAATTTCACCAGGAGACTATGCTCCAATTCAAACACTGAGTAAGTGCATTGAACAAATCAATGACTGGATGTGTCAGAACTTTCTCCAATTAAACAAAGATAAAACTGAGGTAATGGTTTTTGGAGCCAAGGCAGAACGTTTAAAAGTTAGCGCTGAGCTTCAGTCTGCAATGTTCAAACCAACAGATAAAGCCATAAATCTAGGTGTAGTCATGGACTCTGACCTGAGTTTCAACAGTCACATTAAAACAGTTACTAAATCAGCCTACTTTCACCTAAAGAACATATCTAGGATTAAAAGACTAATGTCACAGCAGGATTTGGAAAAACTTGTCCATGCCTTTATCTTCAGTAGACTCAACTACTGCAATGGTGTCTTCACAGGTCTCACTAAAAAATCTATTAGAAAGCTGCAGCTGATTCAGAACGCCGCTGCTCGAGTCCTCACTAACACTAAGAAAGTGGATCACATCACTCCTGTTCTGAAGTCTTTACGCTGGCTTCCTGTGTGTCAAAGAATATATTTCAAAATATTGCTGCTGGTTTATAAAGCACTGAATGGTTTAGGCCCAAAATACATTTCTGATCTTCTGCTAAACTATGAACCATCCAGATCTCTCAGGTCTTCAGGGACTGGTCAGCTTTCTGTCCCCAGAGTCAGAACTAAACATGGAGAAGCAGCGTTCAGTTATTATGCTCCAAATATCTGGAACAAACTCCCAGAAACCTGCAGGTCCGCTGCAACTCTGACTACTTTCAAATCCAGGCTGAAGACTTTTCTTTTTGTCGCTGCTTTTAATTGAACTTTTCATATCTTAAACTGCACTGTAACTTTTATCCATGTACTTTTTCTTGTAATGTTTAATTGAACTATTCATATTTTAGACTGCACTGTAACTTTTCCATGTAAAGCACTTTGAATTACCTTGCGTTGAAAAGTGCTATATAAATAAACTTGCCTTGCCTTGGAAATCCGAACATTTCCGTCCCAATTGTTAATTTAGACTGATTGTTTTCACCATGTTATGCTCGCATGACATCCACAATCGGACCCTCAGGAGGGTGTACTAGCTCCCTACTCTGCTTTGCGTTCCATAACAAAGTCTTTAAGTGTTACCTGAACACCCCGTGTTACCAAAACACAGTAAGCAAATGTATAAAAGTAAAATAAGTCAGTACCAACATTATTAAATTGTATGTATCTGTATCTCTCTCTGATATGTTTTATCTTTTGAACAGAAACACTGACTCAGATGATGCTTCCCCTTTTTTTTTAAATCATATCTTTAATTTCCCCTCTTCGTGCCTTCAAGCAAGGCACTTTATGTCCAACCTTACAGTGCAGCGGCTGACAGAGGACGGAACATGTTGTGTAATGACTCGAATATGAATGTGTTTCTGTTTTAACAGGCAGCAGTCTGAACGCCATCTACCGTTACTACAGCAACAGAGTAGACAGTCCAAAGATGCGCTGGAGTGTCATCGACCGTTGGCCCACACACCCTCTGCTGGTGGAGGTGAGACACACACACACACAGGAAATGAACTAAGGCAGCAACTAATGAGCCGAAAGAATCTGTGTATCTACCGTCCATTTGTTTTTCTTTATTAAACGGAAGATCGTCTGAGAGGCCTTTTTTAGTTTTTTACCTTACTAAATGGTCTGATGGTCAGTGGAGCGAGGGGCGGGGTGAATCTCACGGAAGTGATTTCAAAACAAAAGCACTCATTTGCTCGGAACGGTGATAATATTACAAACAAGGGGAAACGAGGTGAATTTAGCGATGACAACGACGACGGCCAAGACACACATTGAGCCCGGAAAATGAATGTTATTAAGGCTGTAAATAGAATAAGCCTGTGTCTGAAATGGAGGACATTGTTAGGAGATTTAAACGATACAGCGGTTCTGCACTGCGGTCACTCAGCCGCCTCGCCACTTTGTTTTTTCATATCAGCTGCTCTTCATTTTTTGTCCTGCTATATTTGATGATCGATACAAATATTTGTTCATAAAACTGATACTGTTGGACTCGGTAGTACCGTACTTTTCGGACTATAAGCCGCGACTTTTTTCCCCCTTTTTTTTGTACAGCTAACGGCCACTAGGGAACCTCCTACATCTATGGATTTTACAGGTAAAATTAACCACCTTTAACGCTATGGGCTCTAGGACCGGTCCGCGCCCGCCACCTTTAAGCGGCGGGCTCCAGCAGGAAAAGCTGGAGGCCGGAAAAGAGTGAGACAGGTAGCGCGCCAAAGTAAAAGTGGAACCGAGAGACGGAACGAGAGCAAGACAGACGGACAATTTAGCTGCTGCGGCTTATATGCAGGTGCGCTTTATAGTCCGAAAAGTACGGTAGTTTGACTGCTACCAGAAATAAAATGAAGTACTTTTACTGTGTACTTTGTGAGTAATCCTTAGAGTCCCCTCCATAGTACATACTGCACGTTTTCTGCTACTTTATTTGTTTCTGCATTTAAAAAAAGACAGAAATATCTGCAAAAAATGCCTGAAATATTTAGTTTATTTAATGAGGAACTGGACTGACATTTTAGTTACAAGTGAAACCTGAGTACAGAGAAATAAAAAAGTAACATTAAATACAAAATATTAATGTTAATGATAACTACATGCAAGATGTAAATAAACATACATAACAAAACAATGACAAATAATAAATGCATGCTTTCTGAAATATCCTTAGCATTGTTATAAAAAGGCAGTAAAATAATGAGTAAACCTGAAACAGTCATTATCATTCAAGAATTGTTTTCGTTCTTTATTTGTGAACCCTTGTTCTTTGTGTGTGTAGTGTTTTGCAGAACACGTCAAAAACGAGCTGCTGAAGTTTCCAGAGGACAAGAGAGACGACGTTGTCATTCTGTTCTCCGCACACTCGCTTCCTATGGCTGTAAGTATTCCTGCAACATCAAAGCAGCAGATCCATTATCAGTCAAATATATATCACAACTAGATATCTTTCCAAATGACTCGTCCTTCTTCAAACAACTACTCTCTGCCATTACAGCATTAGTGACCCTGCTGTTAATACTTTCACGACCACATAATACTCCTGCTGCTGCTACTTGGTTACCTTCTGTTACTTTTACTCGTCATCCTACTGTAACCACTATTAGTAATACAGCTTCCCCTTTGTACCGTGTGCAGGTGGTAAACCGAGGCGACCCGTACCCTCAGGAGGTGGGGGCCACAGTTCAGAGAGTCATGGAGAGACTGGGGCACTGTAACCCTTACAGACTGGTGTGGCAGTCCAGGGTGAGTACACGTTCAAATGACCCTCAACAGTCTCCCAGTAACGGGGAGTATTAAGGATCTGCAATCAAGAAGCAGTACGACTTGAAACCCTCCGCTTCTCATTCTCCTCTGTTGTTTATATGCACCTTCTACCATTTTAATGAACTGTAGGCGATGCAGAAGGATGTATAGTCACAGAAATGTACAGTAACATAGTGTGGGGCAATCCAGCACATTTTACAACAGATAAACAAACCCAAAATGACATGCTTTGGAAACCAAGCAACCTTTTATTTTGCCAGTAGAACTGTGCATCAGCTGATGGTTAGAAGTGTTTTAACTTTATAAAGTGTCTGTCTTACATAAGCAACCCATTCTGAATATAACTTATTTTCCATTATTTAATGTCATTGACTATATCTACCCATTCTCCTATTGTCAGAGTCAGACAGCAGCCGGTGCTTAGACGTACCAGCAGTTATCAGAACTCAGGGAAGCGGGAAGGGGGGGTGCTGAGGGGGCTGCAGCACCCCCATCTGTTGGCGGAGAGTTGTAACTGCAACGCCAAAAAGTTCACAAAAAGTTACTATTTTTGAGTTAGCATTTTAGTGTAAGCAGTCTCTAAAAAGCGTCACTATATAAGAGAAAGTGATAACGGGGTGTGCTTCTTCTGTCGTTCTGCTATAGAGAAGAAGCTCGTCAGTGCAGACAAGATCAGGGATGGGAGTTTTGTGAAAGCAGGGTTTAACAACTGGCGAAAGGCAGGGGAAACATTTAGGGAGCATGAGAAGTCCCATGACCGAAAGGGACCGCAGGGTGGCTGGCGTCTCCCTTAGGGATAAGGTGAGAAGTTCGGTCATCAGGGAGGGACTCAGAGTTGAGCCGCTCCTCCTTCGTGTCGAAAGGAGCCAGTTGAGGTGGTTCGGGCACCTAGTTAGGATGCCACCTGGGCGCCTCCCTAGGGAGGTGTTCGGCTGGGAAGAGACCAAGGGGTAGACCTAGGACCAGGTGGAGGGATTATATCTGTTCGCTGGCCTGGGAGCGCCTTGGGATCCCCCAGTCAGAGCTGGTTGATGAGGGGAAAGGAACGTTTGGGGCTCTCTGCTGGAACTGCTACCCCCGCGACCCGACCACGGATAAGCGGGAAAAGATGGATGGCTGGATGGAGAAGTCCCATCAACACACAGGCCGTCAACAAGCAGGCAGCATTAAAACGATGAATGCGCTGCTCTCACAAGCTGTTGCCCCCCCCGCACCCCCAACTCTGACTGACTTCCCCTGTCAGAACTCCAACTAAATATTATTAATAAGTTATGAAACCACATTTTTCCTGAGGTGCAGAATTGTAATGGTATTTCATACTGAATATGCTTATTGCTACGCTGTCCAAAATATAAGCCAGTGATTAATGACAGTCATTTTCATCTTTTATTCAGCAAGCCCTCATCCTGAGTCTCCAGCTTCACCTACAATCTTTAAAAATACATTTCCAGGCATGAAGGAGGGGTTGCATTTTAATGGAGGGTATTCATGTTAACCCTAATATTCACAAATGCAGGCTGTAATAAGTGCAGCTGGGCAAACCTTTCAAAAGTAAGCATATATTTACAGGACATAACGCACACTGTTCTTCTGTGCAGTTTAATGCTGATATCACAGAACCATTATTCCCTTTGAACGCCACCAGGTGTAGCCACATGTCCGTCTCATGCTGAAGCTACTTTAGAGCAATGAGAGCTCAAAAGTCATGAATAGTTCTTGAAGCCAATCATCTGTTCACAATAGAAGAGGACTGGGAGGCGTCGCTGGCTTCCTGTTTAGCATGAAGAAAATCACGCAATGTGTTTTAATACACAATAACACAACACAGGACACACATCCTGTTTTAAAACATATTATGCATGTTTTAAAAAGAGACCAGACCAGAGATTTTCTTTTGCGGTATGTTATGGTGTGACTTGTAGCAGTGGTTCAGTCAGTAGGGGCTCGGACTGTGAGCCGTAGGGTCGCCGGTTCAAGTCCTCGGACAGACCTAAATATGGAGTGTGGACTGCTACTTGGAGAGGTCCCAGTTCACCTCTTGGGCCCTGTTGTGGTGCCCTTGAGCAAGGCACCGGACATCCCCCTCCCCCCCCACTCCGGGCGCTGTACACTAGCTGCCTCCTAGTGCTAGACTCCTGGTGCTAGGATGGGTTAAAAGCAGAGAACACTTTTCACTGTGTGCTCTGCATGTGTGACCATTAAAGAGGGAGTTCACTTGATTTCAGCAGACTTGAGTTCAGGTAGAATAAAGCTTTTCCCAGGAAGTGTCCTCACTGAAAGAAATGACCCAACAGTTTCCAAATGGCAGCCATGATAAGAGCAGGTGGAGTCCTCTAAATGCTAAGGAAAGGTGATCCAATGCTTCCCTTTCCCTATGTCCTTTAGCAAAGGGTACACTGGACCATCCTTGACCAGAGGAAAGGACATCATGCTGACCCACAATGCTTTGCTTTTATTAAGATACGCCAGTCACAATAACAAACGATCAGGATAAGGGATAAAGATCGTCATGTATGGTATCGAACTAATTGGGAGTGTGAGTGGGCAGGAGGTTAGGAGTGAGGAAACATCCCAACTGGAACTGGTTCGACTGGTTGCCTTTATTTCTGTTTCTAATTCAACCTTGTTAACAAAGTTGTATTTTTCAACGGGTTGTCCATGTTTATGTCGCTGACATCTACATAGACATATCGAAGCTGCACTTTTAGAAGTCCATGTTTCGAACATTGTACTTTCCACTGTGGACCAACATCGATAACATCCGCAGTCCCATATTTGCATATCGTCGTGTGACTTCAGTGGGATTCTCCGAGCACCGCAGTTTGCTTTAATGAATTCCCTTCACAAATGTTCTTGATCTCATGACCTTTTCTATCAAGGTCAAGTAAAAAAGGGTTAGGAAAATACATAGGATGTCCTTTATTTGGCCTTTTCAACCACAACCTAAAAGAGTGAAGTCCTACTAGTGCCCCCTCGTGTTCATTACAGACACAATATCAAAGTGTGTATCCTTGGAGCCTCAGTGAAGTTAGCAGTGGAGGAAATCTAACGAGGTCGTTAACTCGACAATGGACCGTCGTCTCGGGTCTATAACCGTTTGTTCTGTTTTAAAGGGTGGCAGAACTGTTGTAACGTGCAAGGCGATACATCCCCACCTTTTTGTGCAATGAAACGGTTGTCCTGTCGGGTGTCGGGTCTTCCAGGTGGGGCCCATGCAGTGGCTCGGCCCCCAGACGGACGATGTGATTAAAGGCCTGTGTGAGCGAGGGAAGAAGAACATCCTGCTGGTGCCCATCGCCTTCACCTCGGACCACATCGAGACCCTGCACGAGCTGGACATCGAGTACGGACAGGTGCTGGGGCAGGAGGTAAGGGAGTTGGATTTTCTCTTGGATCAAAAAGGAGGATGTTGATTCAAGAGTCATAGCTGCAGTGGAGATATGAACATCTGAGGGCACAGGCTCCTCCAACAGTGCAACACAATATCACAGACAAATGTGCAAGTACTCAGTCACTGGTACATGTTTTATATACAAAGCCATGCTAGGGAAACTTCCATCCTACATCTGCTCCCTGATCTCACGGAGAAGTGTAAGTGGCTACTGCCTGAGATCGCATGCTGTGGTTTTATTAAATGTGCCAACTGCTAGGACTGTCTTAGGGAAGACAGCTGTTAGATGCGCAGCTCCTCTGTCTTGGAACAGTCTGCAAAGTAAATGGAAACTGAACAATCTGGTGCCGCTAAATATTTTAAAGCTCGGTTGATGCTAGTCAATCGGAAGGTACCTGTTCATGTGGATAGTTATGTAAATGATGCTGGATGATGTCCTTTTGTTGTTCTGTTTATGTTTTTATGTTTCATGTGGAACTACTTGAACAGGTCTCGCTTGGAAAAGAGATCAATGATCTCAATGGGATTTTATCTGTATAAATAAAGGTTTGAAATGAAATGAAATAAAGTAAATACAATAAAATAGAATAGAAAAAGTGCAGAAT
The DNA here is from genome assembly GCA_036324585.1 of Champsocephalus esox. Classification (NCBI taxonomy): domain Eukaryota; kingdom Metazoa; phylum Chordata; class Actinopteri; order Perciformes; family Channichthyidae; genus Champsocephalus; species Champsocephalus esox. The sequence goes on along the minus strand of CM070483.1, from coordinate 6,886,010 downwards.
AGTCTAAATACAAGTAGTTGGAATATTGATATAAGTTGCAAACAGGAATGTTATGGATGTTCAGGTGTGAGCAGCAGATAATAGGGATGTAACGATATATCGAATATCGCGATAAATAAATGTCTCGATACCGTCGTGAGACTGACAAAATGTACCGCGATTTTTTTTCTTTTCTTTTAAACCTTTATTTAACCAGGAGGCCCATCAGGGAGACGTGGCAGCAAGTAGGTTACAACATGAACATAAAACAACAGATGACACAAAAGGACATCGTATTTACAGCGCTACATGTACACACCTAGAGACATGGACAAGTACCAACAGTATATTTATATCTCTGTCACTAAGCCTCACCTTCTTGGCAACAACTGTATTGTTGTTGAAGTGGTGGAGAGACGATGCACAGTTTGACCCACTGCTGTCATCCCATGGCCAAAGCATGTCTCTGTCCCAGCGACACCAGTACCAAGCGAGAGAGTTGTTTGCACAGCAGGGGGTTTTGTAAACGCCCGAACATCCCAGCTTCTACCTGGAGATGTGGACGCGCTCATATCCCTATAAGATAACCTTGATGACGCCGAGTGACTGAGTGAGAGTTGAGTTACTTGAAAAGTGAAATTTGATTTATTTTATTGCAGGGTCTGATTATTATATTTTTGACACTTTAAAATACTACTATCCTATAAAATGCTGTTCAAATCAGATTTATTATTTAATAAAGACATTTAAATATCGTACCGTGAGTTTTTGGTATCGTTACATCCCATGCAGATAATTTATTGAACGGTTTATCTTGAGACTTTGTGTGGAGTTTAAGTTGGCAAAAGTGTGTGTCAGCAGCAGTGTGTTGTGTGTGTCTGTGTAAAGGCACCAGTGAGAGGACCACCAATCAATGTGACTGGTGCCACACACACACACACACACACACACACACCAAAATGTCCCTATCTCTATGTCCTCACTGTCCCAAACTCCCAAAAAAAATTCTTGTCCAAAAATCTCTCGACTTACTAAATATGTCCCCACTCAACAAAGTCAAGACGAGTTTCACCAACATCAAACTTGTTGTTAACTCTTTTTGAAACACTTCTAAATGTGTAAGGAACAATACTTTCCCCGTAGCTTTACACCCAACCTGTTTTAAAACATTTGAACTGCGCTGCATATTGTTGGGTAATTAAAAAACCTGTGTGCTCTCCTTTCTGTGTGTCTGCAGTGTGGGGTGGAGAACATCAGGAGAGCAGAGTCGTTGAATGGAAACCCTCTGTTTATGCAGGTAGGTTTCACACACACACACACACACACACTCTAACTTTATAACAGGTGCTGATAATAGAGACTGACAGAAAGTAGCGACACATCAAGCGTACACATATTACACATTTTATCTGCCCTTTAAAATCAATCAGTTTTAAGTGTTGATGTAGGAGAATGCATTTATATCTTTAAATGTCAGCTTAAGGAGAGTACAAATATGGAGAGGGATGTGTAAAAGTAAGTTAAGAAAATGGGAGACAAGCAAATAATGATATAGGATGTAAGAAGGAAGGGTTACAAAAGGATGTAAGACTGTTTGAAGGCAAGCAGGGCTCTAATAATAGAAACGGCAGCACAAGGTTCTGTGCAGTAAGTGAACTCCAGGCTGGAGGTGGTCAATACATGGATTCCTACTTCCTTCTTTCTCCTTCACCTCCTTTCTTACTTCCATCCTTCTTTTCCCGTCCCACCTCCCTGCTTCCCGTCTTCCTCAACCCTGCAACCTTTCTCACAACAGTCAACTTGTGTGTGTGTGTGTGTGTGGTTGTGGTTGTGGTTGTGGGTGTGTGTGGTTGTGGGTGTGTGTGTAGGGTTTATTAAAGGAAAGGGGCAGATCAATGAGAACCTTTAGAGCTGACTACAGTAGAACTGAACCGCCCGGCTGGCTGGCTGGTCAAACCCGCCGCGCTCAGAGACCCCTCACCAACTCTGTGTGTGTGTGTGTGTCAATCAATATCCAGAGGATGATTAGTTGGTAGTTAAGGATGGTTTCCTTGGTTTTAGTTTCTCAGTGAGCTGTATCAGTCAACTGCCGTCTGCAGGCAGCAGCTGCTGGGAAGAAAAATACGTTCAACAAAACTGTCAGGGGTTTTAAGATTGCGATGGTGTACAGCTAGCTACTTACACTCCTCATTGGACATTCTCACCTTTTAAAATTGAATATCTCAGATTATACATTTGCCTCTTCTCCTATCTGAATAATAAAATAGCTTAACATGTTTAAAAAAATTCAAAACTTCAAGTATATTTTGAGGTTTTGACATCTAGTGCTCACGTTCAAATTCCTCTCACTTTTAAATGTTAAAAGTGAGAGTAAGAGGAAGTTGGACTATAGTGTGTGCGTGTGTGTGTGTGTCTCTGTCTGTCTGTCTGTCTGAGAGAAGACATAATAAAATACAGCTGGTACCGATGCGGAAAATATGTTTTCAAACCCTAATATTCCGAATTGATAACACAAATGGTGTAACGCGTTGCCTGCTTGCATGAGACAAACAAAAGCCAGCCCAGCCCATCAAAGCTCCTTCATACTCTAACAAAGTAAAACATGTGGGTGATATTTACTGCAGATCTACATTGGTGAAAAATCTGCAAAGTAGAAGCAACCGGAATTAACAACTGAATAAAAACGTTGTTGAGTGGTGCTGTAAAAACTGGAAAGTGATGGATCCATTTCATTAAAGCCTCAAAGCCTGGTGGAAATAGCTAGCTCATTAGCAAGCTGCTAACTGAGTCAAATTGGACATACAAGGTGGCATTGAAGCAACGAGCGCCAGCCATCACGAGGCTCTCTTAATTTGAAAGTGGGCGTGGCTTCCATCGTCCAGGCTTTTAGTCAAAGGTATAAAATAATCCTTGTTCTGAAAACACCAGCAGGTTTTTAAAGGGGGGGTGCTTCTCTTCTTCTCTTTGTCCGTGTCTCATCACTGAATGTCTTCCTGTCCAGGCTCTGGCTGACCTGGTCAACTCCCACCTGAAGTCCAACATGTCCTGCTCCCGTCAGCTGACCCTCCGCTGCCCCATGTGCACCAACCCCACCTGTGGAGAGACCAAGGCCTTCTTCGCCAACCAGACGCTCTCATAGATAAACACACACACACACACACACACTGGTGCCCATCCAGCAGCAATCTACTTGTAAAGAAACTGAGGACTTATTCAATAACAGAAAACTCACACACACCGTCTAACCAGCTAAAGCGTCAGTCAATAATTGTAGAAAATAACATGAAGAAATGGACGTTGAGACGTTTGTACCTACATGCTAGACGGGAGGAGTTAAACCACTGCAAGTACCTTACCTTAAGGGAGAAGTATGTAATAAATATATATATATATATATATATATATATATATAATAAATGACAAACAATACCATCTGATTTGCAAATGTGTGAATAGCATCAATAAAACACAAAATGCTAGAAACTAATATCTGCCCTTAACACTCACCTCAGAGTAAGAATCTTGACCCGGTGCGCCGCGCATTAAATCAAACCTCCCTTTAAGGATTTGCATTAATGGTAAATCTGACACTCTGCAGAACCTGCTCGCATTTATTTCATCAAAGTTACCAAAAAAAGCACTATTTCTTTTTTGTTTGATTGCAGCTCGTTGGTAACATTCCTCTCGCTAAGCCCCTGCACGACCCCATCAGAGACCCTGTTTCTCTTCACTCTGGGGCTGAATGAATAACAGTAGGCCATGAAGACATCCCCTCTCCCCGCTTGGTGCTGCTTAAACACTGCTGCCTGTTTAATATTCAAGTAAAACAATATTATTGAACTTCCTGAATTTATCTTGCATCCGTTCTCTGTTGGCGCTGCGTGCGCCGCCTGCAGCTGGAGTCAGGTTTAGAAGCAATGCGGGTCTCTCAGGGTGTTATGAAATAACGATGGAGTCTTGTGAGAGGGTTTACAAGCTATGACATGTTGCTATTATACACATTTCTTAAAGTGTTTATTTTTATATGCTTTTTGCCTGCTGAAATATTGACCGCTTCTAGCCTTCCCTAATGACGCATTTAAAATCAAACCTGAGGAGTTCACTTGCCGCCATGTGCAGCACGCACAAGCAAATGCATCATTTTAAAATCTGGGTTGTCTTGCAGTGAAAATAGGATGATCATATTGGGTGGGTGCCGGTTCCTAAACCTCAGAAGTGCACAAATGAACTGCAGCTAGAATTATGAATAGAAATGAAATGCGTTAAAAGTGCTATTGATGATGATGATGATGAAGAGCATGTGGAAGGAAGTGCTTCTGGTTTTGAAGTACATATAAATGGATCATTGTTCGTAGGCCGTGACGTTCACAGGCAGTCTCAGAGAAGTTGCCGATGGAAACGCACATGGCTTGAGTTTTAAATGCCGATTTCCAAAAGATATGTAAGTGAAGGATGTGTATTAAAATGTCTGGAAGATGAAATAGACCCCGAGCTAAATATGTGCAAACACTACTGGCAATATTGATGTAATGCTTTGATTCTTCAGTATGAAATAATATTGTCTATAAGCCGTACGGTTACATCTTCAGATATCAGGTCAGAAAGTGAAGAAGTCATTGTTGATGCATTGCAGAAAAAGCGTTAAAACTACAAATCGAATTGTCCGTGAACAGCACGTTTTGTTTAAAACAATATCATGTTGAAGCAGCACAGATGCAGTAAGTTTACAGTTCATTCTTCAATTGAGTTTGGATAAGATATGCCTAATCTCAATGTGGAGAGCTCTAACAATGTCTTCAAAGGTTTGATCCCATCTGCCGCCACATTCAGGCTAAGCTAAGGCAACGTTTAAAAAAGCGTTAGTACCTCGACCATCATAATGTGCCTTTTACCCTGGCTACAAGACGTACTGGACTGGTGCTTTGTGTACATCTTTACGTCTGAAAATCCTCCCGAAAGTCCAACTTAGATGCTCCTGCTGTGATCTTGCTCAGGATATTTTTCCCCTTGTGGAAAACTATAGAAGAAGATCCTTTACGCAATTTCCAAACTGTCGTAAATGAATTCTGACCTGGACAAGTCAAGCGGTAAAAGCAAGTTAATTAATGAGGACGGGCTAGCTAGCCAAGTGTGAGCGAACAGAACACATCCTTTCTGCCAAGTCTTCATCCCGAGGAGTTCTGCGTGAATAAATATTAGAGGACGGTAGATTGATTTAAATATGTTGCATGCTGTTCACTCTGCATACAACAACAACAACAACAACAACAACACCACTCCCTTGCTAGCTTGTTAGCTTCCGCACATTGCTTCCGCACAGTACTTCTTCCTTTAGCTCACCCGTTTGTGTAACCGCAGGCCCAGCATAAATGTTGATTTACATATTTGAAATTGACGCGAGCTCCTTCCAGCACCCTAAATGTCCATCCTTATATTTAACTGTGAATATGTTTTGTTTTTTGATACCATTTCTGTGCAAAGCCGCTAGCTCATTCAAACGGCAATGAGCTAACTAAGCTAATCTCGCTGTTTTAGGATACCATCAAGTCGAGACAAAAATAACATGTCTTTTATATCTTCAGCTTGAAGCCGATTCGTTCAGGAATGGTTTTCAGGTCAAAGCAGGACTATATACTATCGTCTGTGATGAGTGGGTTTTTCCCCAACCAACATGTTTTCCCTTTTATGTTTTGTTATCCAATGCCTATTTATTTTTGACAATTCAGAGTTTTGCCATGTGTTTTTCTGTGTTTGCGTTGTACATAATACACAACAAAGACGCTTGCTTTGTTGCACCTCTTAGGGAAATCATTTATGTTGTTTCTTTGATCGCACAAATCAATTGTCTCTGCTGTTTGAAATGTTGTTGTTTTTTATATGCAAGAGGTATCATATTAGCAGTGTGATGACGCATAACAACAAGTCTTCCTTCAAAAATAAATACAATTTTAAAAAGCAACTTGTGTAAGATCTTTTTGCGTCGTTTCTTCATCGGAAATATACACTGATCCGATCCCTTTTGCCAGTTCACTATCCCCCAGACCCACACATTCATTTGTGTCCTCTGTGGAGCGCATTGGGTTTTGGTCCATTGCTTTGAGGTTATACATGCCACAGCATTTAAGTCCAATTGTACTCCACAGAGGACATCCTGGGCTTTTCAAACATATGACATATGGGGGGGGTGTGGCTTTGAAAAAGATAATTTCATTGTATTTCAAAATGGCGTCCATCAACACAAGCACTGTTTATAGAAAGAGAAATGGTAAGTTTGTAATGACCAGTGTTGTGAGTTCAATATTTTAATTACTTATATTAAGGGAACATCTTAGGAGTTAGTGTAGTGAGTTTTCAGAGCAGTGGAATACTTATTTGACCTACAACTAAATCACGAGGACATGGGGATTTGCTAACTTTTGATTTCCCCCATTTCACACAAATGGAGTCCACTAACACTAACACGTAGGGTTCTGTCGGGTTCATGGCAGACGGATGCAGTGGGAAAACGTACATCAAGTGCCTCCAGTGTCCGATGTATCTCTGCATTTCAAAAAAGGATGGAGTGCTACAAATGAGGGCTCAGTATTTGTTGCATTGAGTTGTTGTGTTCTAATGTTGTCTAAATGTACTTGTATGTTAATGTCCTCTATAAAGGACACACAATAAAGTTTTTGCTAGTCATTATGTTTATACCACCCTAAAGACATGTGTGATAAAAAAAAAGGAATTGTGTGTGTGGTCTAGCATTACTATACTTGTGGGGACCTAAATCTGTTTACACAGTCACGTGTGGGGACTCGCCTCCCTTATGGGGACAAATTGGAGGTCCCCATAAGGGGGATCATTAATGGTAAGGGTTAGGGTTAGGCATGTTATGGTTAAGGTTAGGATAAGTCTCCAGTAAATGCATGTAAGTCAATGTAATGTCCCCTGAAGTGATGTGTGTGTGTGTGTGTGTGTGACCTTCCTTAGAGCAAGTGGTACTGCTCTGTATGAATGAGGTATGAATGACTGGTAGAATGTAAAGCGCTTTGAGGGGTCGAAAAGACCTGATAAGGCGCTTTGTAAGTAGAGTGCATTTACTAATACGGACAGGCATACCCCAGTTAGTCAAAGCGTTGCAGAGTAGGCAACAGTTTGCGCAGGTAGTAAGACATAGAGGTCCGCCTATCAGTCTTGCATCAGCGGTAGATAGCAGAGTAAAGAGAATATGAACAATATCAACACGTTTGATCTTTCAGGACCAACATTTTTTGTATTGAAACTAATTAAAACCACAGTCATTGACCCCATGGCCCTTAAGTTTAGTTGACCGTCCCCATTCAGTTACTGTAACGAAAACAGTAAATGGAGCAGCTTTAGCTAACATGGCTAATTTCCAGCTGTTGTCCGGGATGATAATAGATACCCGAAAAGAACAATACATCACAAGCATTCATAAAAGCAGTCTTTAAATCGAGCCCCGTCATCAAAAGTGGAATCTGTATTATTTTCCACAAATGTTTCGTATATTTATCACATGCTATTCTCCTGTTCTCCACTAGAGGTGTTACTGCCTCTCGGTGAGACATAAAGGATGTGTCCCTCACCCGTTTTCTCCTCCTTTCATCCCTTCATCCCCCCTCTTCCTTTGACTCACCCCTCCTCTTTTCTCCCCCAATCACCCTCATCTCCCTTTCCTCCTCCTTATCTTTCCCCATCGTATTTCCTCCCCCCCCGTTTTCCTCCTTTTCCAATCTTCTCCTCATCTTCCAGCTCTCCCCCCCCCTCTTCCCTCCACACCTTCCCATTCAGTCCAATTTGGTTCTCTCCCCCCCTCCCCCCACCATCTTTTTTTCCCAGCAGTCCCCTGCGGTGTTGCAATCACCTCTGCTGCTGTTGATTAAGCTGAGAGAGATTGGCTGTCCACGACCCAATAACCCCTGAGGGCGTCTCCTCCTCTCTCTCCCACCTCCTCAGCTGCAATCTCTCCTTTCATTTTGTATTCTCCTTTCCTCCTTCTCCTTCTTTCCCCCTTGTCCAGCAGCCTTGGCCTTTTCTCTTGTCTTCTTGTTTTTCTCCTCTCTCTTCATCTCATGTTCTTTCCCCAAGATATTCCATCATCTCCTCTCTCTCACTCGGAGTCTTTTCCTCCATCCTCTCATTCTTGCATCTCCCCACCTCATTGCTTTCTACCTCCCTTCTTCCCTCACACTTCCTCTCCACTCCTTTGTCCTCACGTCTTTGAGCTCTTCTCCTAACCTCTACATTTTCTGTCAGGCAAAATCATCTCAAAACGAACTTGCTAGATTGAAACAGATTCAGAGAGTTTCACTCAAGTTCTTTGAGACGGATAAATCAGTCAAAGTGAGAGCTACGGATACAAACGGGCTAACTTCCCAAAGGCTTCTTGATATTTAAACTGTTCTTGACTGAATGCAATCGTTCTAAAACTCTGAATCAGGGCTGCATTTCACCTGCCATGGTTTGTTTACAGCAGGGGTGGCAAACTGAATTTACTCGCGGGACACATCAGCATTATGGCTGCACTCAAAGGGCCGGTTGTAACTTTAAGACTATATAAAAACACATATATAAATATTTAATATACGTATGTATTATATTACATTATTGCCTCTGCATTGGATTATTATGGGGTAGGGTAATAACTTCATACTTAACTACGTCTGAAAGCAGAAGTCTAGGCAAATAATTGGAAGTCTCTTCAGTGAGAATGTCACAAAATGATTTTTTTCAAATTCTGAACAAAATTCATATTTGAGATGCATTGTGGGACATGTAGTTTATGGGCAAAGTGCAAAGTTACAGTACTTGCATTATTATATTAAAGTTTATGACAACACAAGAACCTACAAGCAGAAAGAGTGAGAACGACCTCTACTGTTTCCCTCCTTTCTCTTCTCCCACATCTCCTCCTCATCCTCCCTCTTCCTCTCCTTCTCCTCATCTCATATTGTTAATGTTTTTTCTACACTGTTCCTCATTTTCACAATCCTCTCTTTCTATTTTTTCCCCATCCAAATGGTACTCCTTTAATTTGTGTTCTCTCTGTCTGGTAGATGGTCAACCCAGTGGGGGAAGGGCAGAACGGAGGTGTGTGTGTGTGTGTGTGTGCGTGTGTGTGTGTTGTGGTGACTACAGGCTGCTAGTAATTGAAAAGCCGAGACGCCATCGCCTGCAACCCTGTGACCTCCTATTGAGAGAACAACCATTGATTTCTTCACAGAGAGAAAGAGGGGGAAAGAGAGAGGGAGGACTCATGTATTCCAAATGTTTTGGGGAGAATGGGAGAACTGGGGGTAAGAAATATGGACGATAAGAGGGCAGGGAAGAGAGAAGTAGACAAAGATAAATCTAAATTAAAGGAAAGGATGGAAGATGGAACGAGAAGGAAAGGTGGAAGACAAATGGAGGACAAACAAAGAGATGACGTAGAAAAAAAATTGAATACAAAATTGCAGGACATAAAAAAACAAGGAGAGATGAGGAGGATGGGAGAGAAGGATGAAATGTGTGAGATATGCAATCATGAAACTTAAACACATTCAAAAAATGAATTCACTGTTGATGTTATGTCAAAAAGTGTGCATGTATTGTGTTGCAGAGATATCTTCCGAAATTAGCATGCTAACTGATTAGCCTGGGCCCATCCTGTCTTCAGTTAGCAGTTAGCCGTTAGCTCGAGCTCAACCATAGCACGGATGGTCAAATCCCACGGGATCTAGATGTGAAATAAAATTCAGGAGAGAAATAAAAGGGCAAACATGCTGACTCAGTGACAACAGACATTATCAAGGGAAGGAGATGGAGAGGATACAAGGAGGGAGGAATCAAGAGGTTTGGTATTAAACCAGGGGAAAGTTGGTTGATTGTGAACATGAGTTGAGCAAGAAAGCAGAATAGAAAATGGTAAACTCTGTATTGATTTGAAATACAATAAGCTGCAGTCTTTATAACGGTTTCTCAACGGTTTCTTTACCACCGCACCAGCAGTGCTGCATTGTAACCAGGTACATTTACTGTCAAGTACTTACTCTCTTGATATACTTGTACTTTACTTGAGTACAGTATTTGATACTACATAATATACTTATCTCCACTACATTTAGACTGAAATATTGTACTTTTTACTCCACTACAATTATTTAACACCCATAGTTACTGCATGATATAAAATAAGATGCACTATATTAGAAATATATAAGTATATTGTTTGTAAATTGGCCCCAAATTTAAAAACGACAACATTTAAATGCTCCTAGGCTACGTGTATGTATGTATATGTTTAAAAAAACTAGATAGTACAATATAATACTGTAAAACGAGCCATTATATTCTAAGAACTTTTGATACCTGAAATATATGTTGCTAATAATACTTCTGTATTTCTACTTAGGTAACGTTTTCAATTCAGGACTTTTACTTGGAACTCATTATATTAAGACCGTAGTATTTGTACTTTCACTGAAGTAAACAATCTTCCACCATAGGGCAACAGCCTGAATATAAGAAATGGAAGTGGCCTCAAATGTGCATTATATCTAAGAGCCTGCGGGTAAAGACTCGATAGCTTGCAGAAAGAAGTCAGATTTTATAGGAGTCTATGAGAAAATAACTCTTCTATACTTCTCTCTTGACTGATCACCTCAGTTAATTGCTTGTGTCATGTCTTTTCCTAAACAGCTTGATGTTCATTTGGGAAATGATGGTCCCATTTAGAGTGAAATGGACGATAGAGCGAGCAGGGTATGTTTTAGGGCGTGCCTACCTTGTGATTGACAACAGGTTACCATGGTAACCTTTTGCTAGAGGGGAGCGATGTGTATCCCCAACTCATGTTCCTATTACTTTTTCTGTCACTGCTTGCCTGTGCAGTGAGCCTATCAGGATGTAGAACAGAATACTGTGTGTGTGTGTGTGTGTGTGTGTGTGTGTGGACTAGCATTACTATACTTGTGGGGACCTACATCTGTTTACATAGTCATGTGTGGGGACTCGCCTCCCTTATGGGGACAAATTGGAGGTCCCCATAAGGGGGATCATTAATTTTAGGGTGCAGACTTGGTTAGGGTTAGGGTTAGGCATGTGTTGGTTATGGTTAAGCTTAGGATAAGTCTCCAGGAAATGCATGTAAGTCAATGTAATGTCCCCTGAAGTGATGTATACATTGTGTGTGTGTGTGTGTGTGTGTGTGTGTGTGTGTGTGTTCTTTGACCTGACTGTCAGCTATGTTTTAACACATTTTCACACACATAATTACATTATAATTATGTAGCTAACTGCTGATTTGTTCACGCAGTGATTTGAAAATGTTTTCCTCAGTCAGTGAAGACGCACAACTGCGAGTACATGCGAGAGCTCTTACCCTAGCTATTTATCAATGTAATGGCCCTGGTGTGTTTGCATTGAACACATTATTTTCATACTTATAATTATGTTTAATAACTCTTACTTTAATTGGGTTGTTACCTTCCCGCGTTGCCAATATACTGCTGCAAAACAAAGTAGTTGGTTTCCAGAACCGTGCATTGTTTGCTAATGTTTAATTCACAATGCAGGGTTATCTGTCACATCTGTCGTGTTTTAGTGTGTGGAGTGTGGAGTGCAACATATTCCAAGATATTTAATAAAAAGGTAAATGTAATAATCAACAACAGCCTCCAAAATGAGCACAGGATGTAATCGACTCTTATGAACACAGAACTATCAAAGAATGGACTCTTTGCGAATCTACTGGATTGTCTTATTTATATTCATGCAGAGTTTGTCTTATATCCTTCGAGAAGTGACAAGAAACTAAGCCCAAGTAAACATGTTCCTCTGCCAGGTTGTTCTGTGCCTGCAGAAATGCACTTGTCTTAATGAAGACGAGCATTTTACAAACGTTTAAAGTGAGTCGTTCTTCGCTTTCCCACCCTTTGTCCTCCTTATCAGGCGTCTGACCCACAGGTAATAGAAAGACAATGTCACCAGATTAACAGCCACAAAATGGACTGCTGTTTCCATGGCAACGAGAGAAAGTGTAGCGGGGAGGATGGGATGGAGTGATTAAAAAGAGGAGAGGGGAGGTTAGAGGAGAGAAGTGACGAGGGGGATTGATGAGAGGAGATGGATGCTGGGATGATTACACAAAGGGAAAGGAGGAACGGAGGGACAGGAGATGTGGAGAGAGACGCAGAAGGTGATGGAGTCGTTGACGATGGACAGAACAAAATAGATGGAGGGAAAATTAACTGTTGAAAATAATGATTTGATCCAAATCAACTTTCAACATCTCTGAGGGAAACTTCTGTAACACCAGAAAGGAAGAAGGAGAATCAGAGAATTAATGAACACCTTAAAATGTACTAAGTTGCCATTAAAAAAAAACGACATACCGTCTGTCTGGAAGAAAGAGAGGGCAAATCGAGCCGATGAGAAGAAAGATTTGTTGGAAATGGGAAACTTGAATCAAACAGAAAATGAAGAAGGAAAATCTGAGAATTAATGAACACCGTAAAGTGTACTTGTGTTTTTCTTTTTACCTGTAATAAGTTGCCATTAAAAAAAAGAAATGGAGACCGTCTGCGAGGCCATCTTTCAACTTAATTATGATGTAACCAAGACGTATTTTGCCAAACAACTTACGGTAATAGTTGGGGTAGGAGACATGGTAAAGTGTGGTTTCAAAGTTAGACACCAGCAGTTGAAATAGGGCAGCGAGTGCTCCAACCCATTTGGTTATTGGCCCTACACGTCGAACGACGACGCTCGATGTCTCCGCTGCTGTTAGCTTTGGACGAGCAGTAAAGTGACTCGAGTGAACATGAAGGTTTCAGGCGTCATCGAGTGAAGAGTGTCCACAGGGATAGACAGATTTAGTACTTTCTCCGGGGACAATGCTGTTCGTGTTCCACGTGTAACCAAAAGTCAACATTTACTTATTTTTTAAACTCAAGTTAACTTACATAACCCACATCACATACAACACGTAGGCCGACTTGACTTAAATCCAAGTTAAAAGTTGATAAATCAATTTAGCGAAAATGAAGGCTATTAAAAAATATTAAACCGCATTTTCCAAGGTTTTACATTTTGTAGCTTGTTTTCAATAAGTATATAAATGGTCCAAAGAGGTTGTGTTCTACAGTCTGCCTGAATGTAGTCATGGCGTAGGTGTGTAGTGTGATTCTGTGTAGAAAAAAATAAATAGATTTCCTGTATTCTGGTGCATTTTAACAGGTGGTTGGGTACTTTTATGTGGCTATAGGAAAATGATGGGTACATTTTGTAATTTCATCCCGTAGTAAAGAAAGGAAACATATTTGATTATTAATTCAGAGCCGTCTTTGAATTAATAAAAAGCAGTTTAAATGCCCATTTTTTGTACATTTATATACAACAATAAATATTTGTGAGTGCATTGAGAGATATTGTTGTGGAGAGTCATTTATATATAAATCGCAAAATACATTTGTGAATCCTTCTGTGAGCATTTATTAATATTGAGACTGATCTGACTCCATACAGATGTTAAGTTCACCTCGGAATGGTATCATTGACTTACATGTTCAAATACATTTTGCTCTTCAGTCTATATTGGTCACATGATGCCCCTTGACTGAAATGCTTCCTGTTCAATATCCCCACTGATTCCCTTAACACTCTGGATGAGAGTCCACATCACAATTTACTCTAAACTGTCATTTCCCTTTCATCACTCACCTCAGCAACGACCGCTCTCCACTGTCCCTGTGTGCTGCCTCTGACTCGCTCTCAAGCACCTAGATGTCAAGAGAGGTGGTGAAGTGATCATTATGTATTGAGCAGTATACTCTTTCACATTGAATCATAACAAGTCATACTGAATGTAAATACAACTGACTCTAAAGTAAGTCCCAGTCTGTGACATTGGACATTTTGAAGACTCAAAGTCCCAAGCAGTAGGTAGAATATTAGCGAGTCTGTGTAATGTGCGCAGAAAATAAACAGTTAACTGAATACTGGGATGGAAATGGCCTATAAGCACTCAGTAAAACATAAACACACACAAAAAGCTTCTGAATGATAAGAAGTATAATTAAAACATAACGCACATTACCATTTTGAGAGAGAGTACCGAAGTTAAAGAACAACCAGTAAAACACACTGACTGCATCTCTACATGGACATCATGGTGTTTACATGAGCACAGAGAGATGGGGTTATCCATGTTCCCTGTTTACATGATAAATACTAGTAACCTGGCATTTCGATGCCTTTTCTCATCTAAACTATTCAGTATTTGTATCTCTCTATCATGGCATAAAGACGAAACGTGAGACGCTTTTGCCGCCGCCATCACTGTTAACTGATTAACTGCTACCAGCTGAAGACTTACTTTCCTCTTCTTTAAAATATTCTTATGTCCATGTTGTCTGGGGGAGAAAACATATCAAACCAAGAGATCGTCAGCTTTGATTTTCGCTGTATTAACAATGTCCTGAACACTCGGTGTGTGTGCCTTACCTCTGCTACCGGCATCGCTGCATACAACATATGTGAGCTGTCCAACAATGTCAACAGTCCTTGAACATGCGCGCGCTATGGGAGAATCTGCCTTGGTGCAAAGTAGCAGTGAAAACATGGTACGGAGTTTCATTGATTTGGGCTTTCTCTCAATAAGCAAGTGGAATGGATTTGATAGTGAAGCTCTGACACAGCGCTCTACAAAGTGCGGCGAGTGGAGAGACCGATTCACGGACTTTCCACATGGTAAAAGTGGGGGGGTCTAAATCTAAACTAATTATTTGAAAAAGCGACGATCCGTTTACGCCGGTTGTTAAACAGCATGAAATGCAAGTTTGCGTCCAAATGGTTGGAAGATAAGGAGGAAGGACAATCAATACTGTATATATAGTCAATGTGAGGTAAAGTGTATCGCCAAGGTAACCAGTTAGAACTCCAAGTGGTGATGAGGTCTTAAAATGTGTGGAAAGGGTTTTAAAAGGTTTTACTTTGACTTCAGGATTCCTGCATATACCCTGATTCACCATAACAGCTAGTTATGTGGTGTTTAGTTATTATATTCTGCAGAAAATACCTTGCCTCTCATCTGAATCATTCCCTCAGTCAATCACGTCTTCTTAAATACAGCATAATGTTGATTTAGTAAATTATCGCCCAATAGGTTAAAATAGATAATTGGCTGTGTGTTCAAAAACATATTTACTTAAGTGCTACTCTCCACTACAGTTGTCAGTAATAGAAAAGTAACATGCGATCGTGTTTACCATCATTGAAAGAAATACCAGGAGGATAAGTTGTACATGGATAAGACCATTGTGATTTCTTTATTGATTTTTTTCCTTCTTTTATACATAGAGTGGAACAACATTAATTTTCCCAATATCTCCTTCATGTTTGATCATCTTTTTATTCCACACCACAAGTTTTCAGTCACTTCTCTTTTTCTGTTCCAACCGAATGTCAAAAACGTATCGTTTGATTTTTGATTATTGTATGACAACCATGAAAGAAAAGAAAACAACAAAGAAAAGAGGAAAAGGGTGAGTGAACAGAAAATAATGAAATATCGTTTGGGGTTATCGGCAAGACTTTGGCGGGAAAGCGCGCGGTTGGATAATTTGGTGATGTCTGATGTTTGGTCTGGAAAATACTTGAATAGGTAACACAACACTTGGTAAGCTAATCAAAAATGGAAGACAGGTACTACTAAGGGCGACTGTGGCTGCGAGGGGGTGCGGTCGTCTCTCAACCAGAAGGTTGTGGGTTCGATCCCAGCCCATGCAGTCAACATGTCGATGTATCCTTGGGCAAGATACTGAACCCTGAGTTGCTCCCGATGGCCAACGGTGTGTGAATGTTAGGTCCTAGAGTGAGGTACGCTGCTCTGTATGAATGGGTGAACGACATGTAGTATGTAAAGCGCTTTGAGGGGTCTTAAAAGACTGGATAAAGCGCTTTATAAGTACAGTCCATTTACCATTTACTTGAAGTGCTAAAAAATATACTTTGGTTTTCTAACACTGCCTAAACAATGAGAGATGTATTTTGGCCTTTCAAACTCTATCAGTTAATACTGACTGATTTAGATCGTCTTTTGAAACTCTATTCATCTTGACAACAATGTGCTGATGCTCATGTTGTTTTTCCACTTTACTTTCACTTTGTTCGTTGGCCCATTTGTTCTTTCACTGTTCGGAGACGATCAAGCTCTTTTTGCTGACTTGTGCTTATACCCAGAGTTTAATTTATCGGTCATATTAAATCTGAACTCGAATTGGACGGTGAGAAAAACATTTGTTGTTAGGGTACTCATATTTAGTTCGTTGGCTCACTGTTTGTTCAGAGATGATTGACAACTTTTCCAGCTTGTTTCAGATTTTATTTTGGCCGGCTGCATGGCAAAACCCTAAACGTAAAATGTATCTGTCAAAACTTATATCCAGATGAGAATTGTTTTACTTTCAGTTTGTTCGCTGGCCCATTTTCTCTCTCACTGTTGTAGCTCAGCAATGATAAAGCACATTTTGCTGACAGTTTATCGGTAAGATAGTTGAACCTCTGCTCAGTGAGATGCAACACAAAGTTATGTGTGTGTAGCGTAAAGTATCGGGGCCAAAATGAGAGGATGATAACAAAATAAGGGTAACAATAAGTATCACAACGCATTACACCGCTAGCTAATCGTAAATATACTCATGCATTAAATCGGGGCTATAGCGCTGCTGTGTGGGAAATGTAACTGGGATGCTAGCGTTAGCACAGGAAAGGAGGCGCACTGAAACAATGGTTTTTAAAAACAATGCAGACAAATAAACTAAAACGTGGATGGGTTTAAAACGAAACCGATTGATCAAAGAAGCCGGTATTATTCTGGGCGTCATTTCAACTATGTTCCCAATCCCCAAAATGAGGGGACAATGACCCCTTCAAAAGAACCAAACGTCTAAATCCCTCAATCGTCGGCAAATGGAACAGAAAGAAAACAGCAATACATCAACAAGAAAGAGAGCATAGAAGAAGACAAGCATTTTTCATTTTTGGTTTTAGCGCACCTTTTTAACTATTACAAAAAAAGCATTAAAAAAAAACTTCACAACTTAAAAATGTGTAAAGCTTTTTCCCCACAATTGTTTCGCTTTAAAGTCACAGTTACCAAAATAAAAGGAAGAAGAGCAAGTGAATAATTTATGACATACGCTATTATAACATCATCCTAACACTAGTGTCTATGAGGTATATCTGCAACAGTTTGGTAAAGAGAGCGCGGTCTGCACTCAACTCGCTAAGGGTTGTCTCCGTGTGTTTCATTTAAAGCTTTGCAACCGTTTGTAGGAAGGGAAGGAGGACGGTGGAAGGGAAGGAGGACGGTGGAAGGGAAGGAGGACGGTGGAAGGGAAGGAGGACGGTGGAAGGGAAGGAGATGCGCTACCACTAAAGCTAGTTTTGTTTTAATGCTTGTCTTCAATTAAACCGAGACTGTTGTAAGCCTGGGATCATTTTTGAAAAACAAGCGGTTAACAGAACAAGATTGGATTTCCTTTTATCACAATACGACCTTCCGGGGATCTGTGGTAACCGAGCTCAGAGGAAATAGAGAGAAGATCAAAAGAGAAGTGATAGCGACGGAGAAACCGAACGGGAAGCCTTTGGTATTCACTCTGGATTAATTTGCGTTGATTGCAAAGTACCAGAGAGCAGAGAGGAATGCTGAGGTATTCGTTTGTTCACAAGAAGGAAACGGAGAGGTTTAGACGTCGCTTTGGTTGAAGCAAGGCACTCATCCAAGATGCCCTCATACTTTGCAACAAAAGCGATACCCGCGGTAAAGCAACCCCATTTGGAAAAAAGCAAAGAAGGACGGCAGGAGTCTGAGAACTGGCTCGAACCAGAACAAGTTACATCCGCTCGATTTATAATCCCAATGCTTGTAAGAAGGGAAGCTAAACTGGATGTACAAGTATACAAATCCTTAAAACAATGCTAGGTATTAGTGGAATCAGATTAGATGTCTTTTTAAAAGATCCAACTCTCGTTCCTGATGAAAACATCTTGTCTTTCACCCTCTAATTCCGGTATTATTCCATATTTTAGGGCTGAAGGATCCAGAAGTTTAACCAACAGCTGACGTTTTTGTTATTTGCATTATCAATGAGACAACAGATAGACATTATTGTGGAACTTGTTGGGGTATTTATGTTAAGTGGTGTCCTTTTGCATAATTAAATGTGTGTGTATTCTCTGTTGAGTACGTTATCCTTTACAAAGTAATTTTTTGATTTGTAGCCATGCTCACCGATTGGTCGATTGGTCCATATGTTTGGTCAAGACTGAAATAACCATAAAGATTATCAAACTTATTGCCATGATTGGCTCAGATTGCCACACAGGAAAAGGTTTCAAATGTTGCTGAACCTGTAATCCTAAATGTAACGCCATTCTTCAGGAAGTTTTTCATACTTAGATTTGGTCAGACCCAAATACCTGAAGGCTAATGGCTTGACTTAGTGTTTGGCGCTAATTAGCAAGGGTTAGCATGCTAATAACAATGGTTCAAATGGTAATAATGGCCTCCTAAAGCTTTTTTATTCTGGTTTTGTGAGCATGTTAGCATGGATAAGGGTTAGGGTTAGGGTTAGGGTTAGAACCTGACATTCGAGGTGTGGTTATGTTATTAATAGTGCATTTTTGACTTTACAGACAACTATAAGGATGACAAGTTTGTTGCCTACGGTTAAAACTAAAAGTTCAACCTTGAGCTCAAAGTGTCCGAGCGGCGTTACATCGATGTTGTTGCTACGCAGCACAAGGCTGCTAACAATCGGCCGTCCAATTACTGTTGGCGAGATAAGGTAAAGTAGAAAAAGGGGAGGATGTGGTTAGTAGTACAAATATCCCAGATGAAGAATCAGGATGTCGGTGTCTGAAAGAACACCAAGAGCTTCATCTTGTTCCTTCATTGTGTCTTGTTGAAGTGCTACCTTGTTTCTTTGTTGTCACGGCGATAACACGCTTTGAATCTTCGTGGTTTAAGTTTGGGTTTATTTTTTTCGTCTCCAGAAGCTTATTTTGATAATATCATATTAAAACGTATTCTCGTTACAGACAATTGAGTATTCCTGTTTGCACTAGCTGATAGCCAGCATCTAGCCAGACCCCGGTGTATACCTCTTTTTCCCCTTCACACCCATTCTATGTTTAGGATAAGAGACAATCCAAGGACGAGAGAGGAGGAAAGGAAGGAGGAAGACAGAGAAAAGGAGAATAGAAAAGAGGGGGAAACGAGGCATCATCGTTGAGGAGAACAGACGCATGGAGCTGAGCGCAGACCGTGCTGAAGAGGACAAAAATCTTTGGTTTCTTTGGTTCCATCAACACGATTAAAAGGACAAATGGAAACTCAGTGAGGTAGCCTCTCTGGTTCTCACAATTCAAATAGAAAGTTATTCTTTTCTTTTTACACACACACAAAGTCAGTTCTTGGAAGCAGCTAGCTTTAAGGGACTCCTCAGTTTTCCTTCTTAACGAGTGAAACAAGTCGGTGTGTTCACGCAGACACCCACACCGACATCTGGGCGACTAACGGGACACACAGCAGGGATGTGCTCCTGGAGAGGTGGTGTGTGTTCACATTCTGTGTACAATAACCTGGATAAGCTCTTATACATTCTCACTATGACTATTGATTGGGTCTTAAAGCATTTTGACCGGATTCCAACATCATTTCAGCTAATTGTCAACATGTTTAGACAGATTGATGAGTTTTACCCCAGGAACTTCAACACCCGATTCTTGCTTGATCTCGAGAAGAACTTGTTGCAATGGACTCGATAAAATGGGATTAATTGATGGTGTTATAAAGTGACTCGTAGTTGATGTAAGTTACTCTTCAGATTTCTGTATTTTTTAGACTTTGATAGTATATCATTTTGAATTGTTTATATTGTTTTATTTAGTTACAGAGGAGTCTTGACACCAAGCTCAAATCAGTCTTGTCTAGGAGTTTAAGGGCAAGACAATGTCCAGAAAGAAAAGCCTTTACAATCAGACCGGACATTTGATGCTGTAAATAATTTGATAAAAGCGATGTGCGCATAAGAACTTAACCAGGTCACGAGCTGCGTGGATGTAAACACACACGGTTTAGTGGCCTCTCAAGGATTCCAGTTATCTTTGGTGAATCAGTTTGTGTCAGTGTTTGGCCGTCATCTGATCAAGTGTCAGTAAAACATCAGTCTGAAATTCATTGTTTGGTCAACAATGGTCAACCGGATGCAAAGAAATTAAAACAAAACAACCAATAAATAAGCCATACAAACCCAAAAGAAGAAAAGGAAAACAGATGCAGTGCTCATCAGTCAGTAGGCTATTATTTGTCATAAAGAGATTGTTTTCATTTTTGAAAAAGGAAAAATCAATACCAGGACAAAATAAACTACATCGGCTAAAAAGTGAGAGCAAGTGTTGACATTCAGAAGTACTCGAGTCTATTCTGACATTCCTACATTGTTCTGTCTAAACATTCGTCAAACAACATTTCATTTGCTTTTTAAAGTAAAGCTAACTAAGAATAAATTAACAGGCCTGGCGTAAGCACTGCATCTTTGATGCAACTAACATTCTTAAATACTCATAAATATTCATCGAAAAAACAATTACAGCTAATTAAATAACATTAAATTATTAAGTACAAAACTAGCGTGTTCTAAAACACCTCATAAATAAATACAGCATTGAACAGAAAGAAAAGAGAACATACAATGTAAACTTTGGCAAAGCTAATCATCAAGGTAAAAGGGTTCAGAGGGAGATTTGGCAACACAATTTGTTCGCTTAAATTAACTCACAATTAAAAAAATAACATAAATTACATTAAATAAAAACAGAATCACATATTGCAAAAACCTATGAAGAAGCATAGTAGTAATAGTAGACACACAAGTATTGGCAAATACTTTTTAAGTACTTAAAAACAAACAAGCAATGAAAACTTCTTTGGACAGTTTTTGGTTTCATACCCATTTTTGGTTTGGCAGGTTGAGCCTGAGTTACATCAGACAGAACTGCACGTGGTAATGGTGGATGGCCTCCGCCCCCCCGAGCCACAGCCACGCCCCTTCTTTGGGCGCGGCTGGTAGGATTGGAGGGTCAGGTGGGCGGAGGATTTCTTTGGACTAGAAGCTTTACATACAGAAAGAGAGAGAGAAAACTAAGGATAAAGCTATTTGACCGATATTTTAGCAGTTTCTCTCAGCGGGCGTCACGTTTTTGGTTTTGTTTCATTTATTGTTGTGTATATCGAGCAGCAGCATGGGTCCTCCCCCAGAAAGAACAAGCTAATGTGGGTTTGTTATCTATGGACTGATCGTACTTTCTCTGTGAGGCTCCTCCTCCAGCATGGCAGTGTGGGCAAACTGTGGCGTAATGATAGATTGTTTTAGAAAAAATGTGCACCCCCACCTTGGAAACGTTTCCACCCTAGCCTAAGCAAAACTCACATAAGAAGAATTTTGGATTGTCCGAAGTCCATTATGTCTGGTCTTGTACTACTTGTTTGATTTTAGAACGTTGTTTCAATAAATAATATGTTCACCATATCTCAGGAAGCCGGTTTTCTATACGATACCGAGGTGAAACCCAGTTTTTCATTTAATAATTGTATTTGAACATTGATTGGAATTGCTAAACGGTCCATATCGGTCTGTGCTGTTGTATTTGCTGTATCTCGACTGTAGGCTATATTTATTATATGTACAGCACTTTGACTCGACCAAAAATCGTTTATAAATGTGCTATATAAATAAAACTCGATTTTATATCTTCAAAAACAACCTGAGTATTTCCGCCTCAGCTGGTTTCTATAGGTCTGGGTTGAAAACGTAAAGGTCAGAGGCAACACCGTGAGTGACTTTACGTTAAAACATTGGTGAATCTGGAGAACATATCCACTCTTAAATGCGTATGGAGAAAAGTAAAAGAGTGAGTGCTACTGTTTGTACAGCAGATAATCTTTGTATGTAAAACTGTACGTTTTACATAGCATTACATTGTCACTCTCTCCGCAGTAGGAAGGTGCCGGACAACAGCCATCTTGAAATGGACAAGAGGTCTATTCCCGAGCCTGGGTGGAAGCAAAATGGAAGCATTCGAGCAACACTCAACAACTAGTTGATATTGTACCTCGATGCAGATCGTTTGTTTCAAACCGTGTGGACGTGAAACAGGAGGGGGGAATAAACCGTCCCTGTGCTGTTGTCTGGCAGCTTTCGTTTCTACTGCTGGAGATTGTTGGAGGTAGACTTTGTCCTGTGGAGACTTGTGTTGGAAAAAAACTATAGAAAACACACAAACAGCAACAGCTCTTTCCCGAGAAACATTCAGACTTGTTTTGCCACGTGTTGACGCCATGCTGGAGGAATGACCAATCAAAATACCAGATGTATTCAATTTAGCTTTGAGGTCTAGCTATCCTGATAGAAACTGTGATTGAGGATTCTGAATAACATTCTACGTAAAAGGGTGAAAGAAATGCTACAGGCGTAAGAGATACAGAATAAACTTGATTAGCCTACGTGCTAACCCAGGAAGTGCAGCAGATTAGTGAATTAAAAGTCCAGGTGTTCTTTTGCAGGGGGAGGAGGACTGCGACTGGGTTTAACGGTGAATCTTTGGTTTGTTAGCTGATGAGGTTTCTGTTGTTCTTTTAACCATTTTTTACTTTGAAAAACTGCATAGGCACACGTTAAAGACACTCTTCAACCGTGAGGGACACGTTAATGTTCTGCCTTGTTTGGGGGTTGGAGGGAGGAAGTGGTCAACAGCATCATCCATTGGTTCCTTCCCTCCGACCCGTGTGGTTTTACCCTTTCAGTCCCCAACTTGCTTCCCCTTAAAGATGGCCTGACACGACATCAGGCAGAACAAAGCTACTACTCCGATCCCACGATGTCATCCCTTCGTCTTTCCTCCTTCTCGTCGACATCCTCGACATCCACTCTTTTTTTTCTTTTTTTTTATCCTTTTTTTGGTAATAATTCTCATCCATCTTCAGTTTTTCCGTTTGTTGGAACAGTTAGGTGCAGAAAAAGGTTTTCTTTGGTTTCGATTCGTCAATAAATAGAAAAAGTCTCAAGTGTCCATGTTCTTATTTTAAATCGTTCTCTATCCAGGCCGGGACACGCCTGGGTTCCTACGGAGAGGGGGCTGCTGACTGACGCCTTTCCTTTGGTTTTGCTTCTATTTTTGGTTCGATAGCTTGAGTGAGTGATGATTGATGAGGTGATTGTGGATGGTAAAGGCTGTTAAAATGGAATAGCAGGTGGTGGCGTTTGAGGTTTCTTGGGTATGTTAGTATTTACATCATGTGTAAAGGCTGTACAGTGACGTATCAAAGTAAAATGGATTTGGGGGGGCGATGGTAGCTTGGTGAAGTTTGTTTGGACAGACAGAGACAGACATAGAAAACATGTCTGCGTTTCTCAATCCAACCGTCCTACCAAACATCCAACTCTATTACGCTGCAAACAAATTCCATCTTGAGTTTAATCTCACATTTTCTTTAACAAAGATTAGTCAAAAACAACTGTCGAGCGCTACGTTTTACCACTCCTGATAAAAGAAACATTTACAAATGGAAAAAGTTCCATAATCTCATCTTGAATTTACAAAATTTGAAGTCTGAATATATGACTTTATTAGTGTTTGCAGCGTAAATAGCTGTCCTCCCGCGTGCCAGCCCGCTGACCCTCAGAAGAGACGGACCTGCCAGGCATCGTCTTTAGATTGTCCTCTTTAATTATTACAAAGGCCCTGATTCGCCCGGACAGTTCGTCCTCCGCGGGTTCAGACGGTTTACTGGTTCTACTGGTGGTTCTGTGATGGTTTGAAGAGTTAGTGGTTGGTTTCTTTGGTACATGTTATGGCAGCTAAAGGCTTCCAAAAAGCATCTTAGCTGGATTTACATCAAAAGGTCGACAGCAAGTTTCAACCAAGCACTTCTTAAGCGACGACGATCTAAAATGTGTAAATTAACGACACATTTTGGACACTGGAAGGTTGCGTCAATCTTCAAATCGTTTTGAGTAAGGTAAGATTTTAGGTTTTTTATCATATTAGTTAAAAACTAGACAGTAAAGGACAGTATGCTTCAAACGAATAGTCTTCCTACATTGGAATAAGGTCGTGCTTTGTCCAACAATTTATGAATTTTCCAAAACAAACAATATCACTCTCATCTTTAGAGAGATTGGCCGGGTGTGACTGTTGGCGGAGTTTGAAATTCTCTCTCAAGCTCTGTAATTTGTTTACATTCTTCACATAACTACCTCCATCACTTTGTATGTGTCTTCCAACACCCTGAACGCCTTCCAGGATAGATTGTCGCCATGTGTATGATTAATTGCCCTCTAATTGATGGGGCAAATGTGGCCTTTGGGAACGGGTATTAAGAGGTTTGAGATGTAGTCGGACGACGTGGTTGAAGCATACC
This sequence comes from Champsocephalus esox, assembly GCA_036324585.1. Lineage (NCBI taxonomy): Eukaryota > Metazoa > Chordata > Actinopteri > Perciformes > Channichthyidae > Champsocephalus > Champsocephalus esox. The sequence goes on along the minus strand of CM070483.1, from coordinate 6,861,559 downwards.
TAGGCCTTAAGTGTTAAGCTATCTCTTGTTTTGTGCTCTGACTTCTGCTGGAGTTCTTGAAGCTCAGCACTCTTTTGATTAAACATAGATTAAGTTAGTTACGTAAGTTATAGCTGTCCCAGCATAATTTAGCGTTTTTTATGCTAATTGATGCTAAGATGCTAGGTGGAAACCGCTGCCCTGATGAATGAATGATGGGTTGGTGAAGCCAGGGTAAACTTTGGTTAGCTTTGGCATAGCTGACTGATGTTTTGGTCAGTATGGGAATTCTGGGAAACATTTGGGAAATGACGCTTTAAAGTGTTTGCATGTCTACGTGTGTGTGTGTGTGTGTGTGTGTGTACATGTGTACGTTGCGGTCAGATGCCAAGTGGATTTCAGCCACTGTTTAGAAAAAATGGTATCCTGAGTTTTTCTAAGACGTGAAGACCACTTGGCATAGAGCCCCGGTTCTATTGCAAAGAAAATGTGCTTCAAGATTGTGCTCACATACGTACAGTAATATTCCACTGAACCCCAGGTATGCTAAAAGGGAAAGCTTGTAATTCTACATGTTTGTGTGTCTGTAGGTGTTTGTGCTTGCATATCAGCCATTTCTTAACTTTAAGAGTGATCACTGCCCCCTCAATCATGCTCTTTTTTGGCAAAATTGAAGAGATTAGTCCCGAACAAGACAGAAATCATGTTGTTACGTCCTAGAGATCAACATATTCCCGCTTCAAAATGGATAAAGGAACATTTTGGAAACCAATTGTTGAAATCTGATTTTAGGGGGAAACAGACTTAGTTTTTTCTGTTCGTGATTGTTTGCTTCAAATCAGAGATTGCAACATTAATTAACTTTTCCGGTGAGCTACAAATCACACTTTCCAAGCCAGTGAGTTGTTCTAAATGTTTCCGTCATCATATTTTCCTATAAAAAAAAACGCCTCATTCATCTTTGGTTTGGTTAAATAAAAAAAGTAGGTTGAATCAACAGTCCAAAATGTGACTTTGCAATCTCTGAAATCCGACATTTTGAATTTGAAAGTCTTCAACTTCACCCTTAAAAGATGCAATTGTGGGACATGTTAAGCTTTAAATACCACAAAATTCTCCACAGAGAATTTTTCATAAAGCTTTCATTGGTTTCTTGATCGTTTGGTTTGTTCCTAGCTTATATATTGCATATTAGAAAACAAATATCGTCTTCAAGTCTTTGGTATTTGGGCTAGTGTGTCAGCTCTTTGTCCTAAAGGAGACATCCGCAGTGAAAGAATAGGAGTTATGAGTTCTTCTTAACCCATTGAGGTTTCTTATGTTTTAGAGGTGTGTTTACCCTTCAGCTTCTTTATGGATTCACGATGGATTTGCAAAAAGGCGGTTAGGCTACAAACAATTTCGTCGCAGTGAGCAGCCCCTCTCTCAGTGTGTCACCCTCGTCAAAAGTAAAACAGACAAACAAACAAAAACAATTGTAAAAAGTTTGGTTTTCGACCGGACGAGTTTCCCCTCGCCCTCAACCCCTCTCCGCCCCTCCCAAACCCACCCGAGAACTCTCCCTGTCACTTTGGTTTTCCTCCCCTCTCCACTTATCTACTATCACGCTTTGGTACAAGTGCTGGACGCCGAGGATTGGCCCCCAGGACTGACTCCGTCATCTGTCCATTTGTCCAGGCTCCGGCGGCGGGCGTTCATGAAGAAGTTGCTGACGGTGGTGAGTTCAAGGCCCAGCTGCTGCGAGATGGTGAGCTGCATCTCCTTGGACGGCCGCTTGTTCTCCTTGAAGATGGCCAGCAGGGTGCGCCGCTGCAGGTCGGTGAAGACCAGCCGCGACTTCTTTGGCGTGTTGTTGCGGTCCTTAGCGTTGTCCTGCTCCTTCCGTTTGCACGCTGCGAGGATCGAGGGGAGAGGTAGAAGATGGTGGAGGGAATTGGAGGAAAGGAGGTGGGTTGATGGGAAGAAGAGACAGAACATAAAAGTGTTAATGTGGTTTGTTTTGTTATTCGAACAACAGTACATTTTGAAAGAGGATATAGCAGCATGTGAAACAGAACCCAGAGGTTTAGTTGACGTTCATCTCCCTACGCTGTAACTTAGTGATCTGATATAATAGAAATAATAGTCATCTTATAAAGTGTCTGCTGTTGTCAGTCAGCAGACACTTAACGAGGAGTAAGAGATTTGATTACCTCTGAATTAAGTACAACCAAATCATCAGTTAAGAACTATCCTCGCTGTAAAACACACACACACACACACACACACACACACACACACATACCATGTATACATCACTTCAGGGGACATTACATTGACTTACATGCATTTCCTGGAGACTTATCCTAACCTTAACCATAACCAACACATGCCTAACCCTAACCCTGACCCTTAACCTTAACTTAACCCTAACCCTAATCCTAATCCTAACCAAGTCTTCACCCTAAAATTAATGATTCCCCTTATGGGGACCTCCAATTTGTCCCCATAAGGGAAGCCAGTCCCCACACGTGACTATGTAAACAGATTTAGGTCCCCACAAGTATAGTAATGCTAGACCACACACACACACACACACACACACACACACACACACACACACACACACACCCTTCCCCAGTCTCCCCTCTGCAGCGTTTAGAGACCTGACGACAGATGCAAAGGAAAGATGGCAGCTTTTTGCTTCCCAGCATGCTCTCTGTCTTTGTCTCGTGGTGAATGTCTGGGTATCTTTACAGCATCCTTAATTAATACACATTTATGATATTTACACTGAGTACAACATTCAAACCACAGAGTTGCTTCTATTGGCTGCACCAGTTCATCCAATAGTGATATTCTACATATCGTGTGCAGCATTTTCGACACAGATTCAGCCTGACATGTCAGATCAGATAAAGCTTGTGTGTGTAACTTGTAAAGCCAACACTCTGTGGGGTAAAGAAATGAGAGATTTTTGAATTCTGAAGTACATTTCATAAACCATGACCTTTACTCTGAGTACAGAGAAACGCACGTTCATGTCCTGCTTTGAGGGTCGTCTGAACACCATTTTCTGGAGTGTTTGATTTAGCATTGTAGTATGACTGAAGTTTAAGTGTATCTGTTGATCTTATAGAGGTGGCACTTCTTCTTCTGAGCTCACGGTGAACGGCTGAAATGTTACACAGAATATATGTGATTCCTCTTCTCTGTCAGGAACTGTAATTCAGTGTGTCGCTGACAGGTGGTACTATTGATCCGTGAATATGAGACGCTACAAACACACTCAAAAACATATATTCACTGTGTGTGTGTGTGTGTGTGTGTGTGTGTGTGTGTGCGTGTGTGTGTGTGTGTGTGTGTGTGGTGGTCTAGCATTACTATACTTGTGGGGACCTACATCTGTTTACATAGTCACGTGTGGGGACTGGCTTCCCTTATGGGGACAAAATGGAGGTCCCCATGAGGGGGATCATTAATTTTAGGGTGAAGACTTGGTTAGGATTAGGGTAAGGGTTAAGTTAAGGGTAAGGGTTAGGCATGTGTTGGTTATGGTTAAGGTTAGGATAAGTCTCCAGGAAATGCATGTAAGTCAATGTAATGTCCCCTGAAGTGATGTATACATGGTGTGTGTGTGTGTGTGTGTGTGTGTGTGTGTGTGTGTGTGTGTGTGTGTGTGTGTGTGTGTGTGTGTTTACAGCGAGGATAGTTCTTAACTGATGATTTGGTTGTACTGATCAGAATTCTACCGGAGATAAAGTTAAATTCTGCTGTGATAAAACGCCATCCTGTTCTAAACCACATCAAGGATTATTTCTGAAACAGTATGGCGCTCAAATGCTTTTTCTCTTGCGGGTTTATCACAAGGTGAGTTCCTTTTTTTATTTCCTGCTTTTTAAACACATGTGCTCTCCAGTACAGGTTAGCTCTGAGTGTTAGCGAGGCTTGCTAATGTCAACAAAGACGAGATTATGTCTAAAAGACGTCAGGCATTGTTTCTGATAGCAACTCTCTGTGGGTCCGCCGCCGATTTGACGTCATATCAGCAGCAAATCTTTATCCGCTCGTTGTACACGCGTTTTTAAAAGATTTGGGTACGGAGGAAAAGAGAAAGCGTTTTATTTTCTGACACATATTGATGTATGAAAGACATCACAAAGTGCATTTTGCATGATAGGTCCCCTTTAAAGTGTTTTGACATGTTGTCCAATGTACACCGTTAGTTATAAGAACAGGAATAAAACCCTCCATATTAATAATACGATAAGGATATGACTGACATACAACTAAACTGATGACAACACAAAGGATTACATTGAGATGAAAGAATGGAGTGGGATGGTAAAGGATGAGACATATTAGAAATGTACAAAAAGCTACTTCATAAAAATGCAAAAATTATAGTTATTTAACAATTCATTATAATCACAATGTTGTCGTTGTCAAGTCAAAATATATCTATGCATCTATTTTTATAATATCTACACATGCTATATACAAAACACACACAAAATATAGCTTCAAGAATTGCATAATTAAATCTACAGGTATGAATATTAGCATTTATGATTTTTCTGTGCACTTTTGTCGTGTTTGTTTTGCACCTGGCATTTCCTGACTGGCCTTGTGTTGATCATCATGAAGCTCTGGTAGCTGTGAGTAACTGGAGGTACTTCCACCTGACAGAAAAGAGTATACAAGTTTTTACTTTTCAATATTATTCAAATGCATATCTCATGCATGCATACTAAACACTGTGGTGACTGCAGTGGCCCCCAGGTCACATTGCTGCAATACATTTTGTACGATTAGGAACATTTCAAAACCGATACTCTGAATTTATTGATTCTGAAATCATCAATTCAGTGCTTTTAGTATTATAACAATTTCATTTTCACTTTGCTGGCTTCATCTGTGTGTTCCCATGATGTATATTTGTACATATAGGCCTGTTACGGAAATGTTAAGTATGACTTTTATTGAGAATCACTGCTTCTTATTTATGATATCTGCCTAAAAATTCAATTAAATGTTTCATCCGGAATATTTCCAAATGTGCAATAAAAGATAAAATAAAATACCATAAAGAAATATATACAAACATAAGAAGATAAAGTAAAATGTCTAATAGATACAATAAAAAAAACAGTGATTAAATACATTTATATTGAAACAATTATTTTAAATGTGCAATGAAAAGTTCAAATATGATCAAAACAATTATATAAAACATAGAAATGAGAGTGAAAATGTAACAGATACATAAAAAACATATATTTACATAAACATAACAAGTAAGATTGTGTAATGAAATATTAAATAAAATAAAATGTACTACGATATATAACATATATATTACAAGATATAGTGGAGTATAAGTATTCATATCAAAACAATTCGTAGTGAAATGTAGGAAGGAAGTATTATTGTTTTTGAAATAGGTCGATAAATATAGTATTAAATATGACTTTGTTCTGCTTCAAACGTACACCTTTCCCTCTGTCGCTCTCTTTTCTGCTTACTGTAGCTCGATTAAAAGCAGCGGAGCAGCACTTCACCCCGGACAACAACAAAAAAAAAGCTCAGACACATTTCCAGGTAAAAAGGGAGCAATCAAAACGGCCCACCGACACACCACAGTGAAAGGAGAGGTGCACGCTCGACTGATTCAATCCGCTCTACCTCTGCTCCAGGTTACAGTGAGGATCAAATACGCAATTATATTATTCAAAATGGCTTTACCGGTTTGAGGAGGGGAGGTGTGAGAGAGGAGGGGGAGGGGCGGCTGTTCTTTAAAGGTAAGGGCTGAATCACTGGGATCGATAACGCAGGGTTTGTCTGTCTTTCATCAGCTCTCTGCTACACATCAGTGTGTTGCTAAATGCGTCTCTAACGGCAACCACCATCAGCAGAAAAGATCTCCGGACTCTGCGTGAGTCAGCTGTCTGTTTACCATCACGGTCATCAAAGCCACAATCTCAGCCATTGTTACATCATCGTCTGTATCACTATGTCTACCGTAGAAACACATTTTTCACAACGTTTGATCAGAATCAGAAGACCTGATTTAGTCCCAAAGACGGGACATTTATTACAGCTATCCAGAGGCGGGAGAAGCACTCAGATCGTGTACTTAAGTAAAAGTAGAAGTACTCAGATCGTGTACTTGAGTAAAAGGAGAAGCACTCAGATCTTGTAGTTTGAGTAAAAGTAAAAATACTCAGATCTTGTACTTGAGTAAAAGTAGAAGTACTCAGATCTGTACTTGAGTAAAAGAAAGCTCAGATCTTGTGCTTGAGTAAAGGTAGAAGAACTCAGATCGTATACTTGAGTAAAAGTAGAAGTACTCACATCTTGTACTTGAGTAAAAGTAGAAGTACTCAGATCTTGTACTTGCGTAAAAGTAGAAGTACTCAGATCTTGTACTTGAGTAAAAGTAGAAGTACTCAGATTGTGTACTTGAGTAAAAGTAGAAGTACTCAGATCTTGTACTTGAGTAAAAGTAGAAGTACTCAGATCTTGTGCTTGAGTAAAAGTAGAATAACTCAGATCTTGCACTTGAGTAAAAGTAGAAGTATTCAGATCTTGTACTTAAGTAAAAGTACTCAGATCTTGTACTTAAGTAAAATTAGAAGAACTCAGATCTTGTACTTGAGCAAAAGTAGAAGTACTCAGATCTTGCACTTGAGTAAAAGTACAAGTATTCAGATCTTGCACTTGAGTAAAAGTAGAAATACTCAGATCTTGCACTTGAGTAAAAGTAGAAGTACTCAGATCTTGCACTTGAGTAAAAGTAGAAGTACTCAGATATTGTACTTAAGTAAAAGTAGAAGTACTCAGATCTTGCACTTGAGTAAAAGTGAAGTACAGATAGTAAAGTAAAAGTACTCAGATCTTGCACTTGAGTAAAAATAGAAGTACTCAGATCTTGTACTTGAGTAAAAGTAGAAGTACTCAGATCTTGCACTTGAGTAAAAGTAGAAGTACTCAGATCTTGCACTTGAGTAAAAATAAAAGTACTCAGATCTTGTACTTGAGTAAAAGTAGAAGTACTCAGATCTTGCACTTGAGTAAAAGTAGAAGTATTCAGATCTTGTCCTTGAGTAAAAGTAGAAGTACCAGAGTGTAGGAATACTCTGTTTCAGTAAAAGTCCTCATTCAAAATGTTCGGTATTCTCATCTAAATATAGTGAAAGACAGTGAAAGTAGTCGTTGTGCAGATTGGTCCATTTCAGAATAATATATATGATATGTTTTATAATGATTGATCATGAAAGTGTTCTCAAAGCTGGTGAAGGTGCAGCTAGTTTGAATGACTTTGTAGACTGCAGGGTAGCTAGTGAACTTACTCCAGGTGGAACTCAAGTGCTCAAGCTCAGAACGCTAAATAATAAACCCAGTTCACACAACTATTTATTTAATATCTTCATCAGTAATACTTTAATTTGTGCTCCTAATCTCAGTCCATTTTTAACCATCTCCAATGTAATTATCCTTATTCCAAAACCGTTGCTATGGCCAGCTTAGAAATCATTACCATCACCATCTGTCTGTGTTGTGTAAAAGTCTTTGGTTTCCTGTCTCTGTGTTCAAACCCGTCTCGTCTGTTACGGCCTACAGATATTGGACCCAAAGCAAAAGACTTAGAGAGAGATGGTCAAAACCAAAAAGTTGTATTTAAGCAGAGGCACGGAACAACGGCAGTGGAGGCAGGAAGCTGGCTGCTGGCTCCTCCCAGTAGCAGACGAGGCACACCTGTTTCCACTCACCTCTTCACCTGTTGACTTAAAAGCCCGGTTCTCTTGCCACTTCCCTGCCAGATAATTCCTTTGTGTTCCGACCCTCCGGTGTGTCTCGCTGCTCTCCTCGTCCCTGTGATCTTTTTGCTTGGATTTTTACCTCCTGTTCCTGACGTCTCCGTGCCAGCCAGCTTCCTGCCTCCACACGTTTTGTTTTTGACCATCTCTCTCTAAGTCTTTTGCTTTGGGGTCCAATACATCTAGGCCGTAACAGACGAGACGGGGGGTGAACAAGGAGACAGGAAACCAAAGACATAACTCGACATGGCAAATACACAACACAGACAGATCGTGACAACCATCGTTACTTCTAGCCTGGTTATCACCCGGTCAAAGGGTTCGGCCATATCGTCACAACCCTCATCGTATTACCATAATACTGTCCCATACTGCCTAGTTGTTGTCTTGTGCTGTGCTGAAGCGCAATTCTGTATTCACTGTATTTATTAATATCTGTGTATTTATTCCTATTTATACATTTCCCATCTATTTACCTTTATTTGTGTATCATTTATTTCGGTACATACTTCTGATAATTGTGTATGTAACTGGCTGTTTTGCAATCTGGTTAAACCATCCTTAAATTTCGTTACACTGTGCTTGAATTTTTGTAATGACAATAAATTAATCTAATCTAATAAGTGTCTACAAACTAAATCCTCTTCATCATCAAAATCAGTCTTGAAACCATAATGCTCAGTACCTGGCAATCATATCATAATATTCAATATCACTTTTAACACCATCTATGATCACCACTTTCATAATGTTAATGATCAACATCCATCTGTCATTATCAAAACCACCCTCAGCAATATCATTATAATGAAGATAATAATAGTAAACGTGCAAAACGCTACTGATTTGTTCAGAAACAATAATATATTACGTTCAGTTCAATATCTGGCGTTAAGGATTAAGCCTGCACCAAAGATTTGAATGTCTGCCGCCACATGCTATGACCGCATGACCCTAAAAACCCCTTTTGTTATTGTGGTTATACAAAATATAATTTATAGTGCTGTGACATTGCTTCTGGAGCTCCTCGTTAAAACGGGCCTGACTTCCTTTGTGAGAAAAACGCTTTCTTCAGCAGCGAAAATGTTGTTTCCGAGGGTCTTCACGCCAAAAAATACGAACTAAAGCAGAATATGTTATTTAAAAAAGTATGTTGTAATATTGGAAATAATTTATCAAACGCTCTTAAGAGAGTGGAAATATTTGGATCAGACAAGTCAGAAACAATCATATATCCTACTCAGAAATTATACCCTAACAAAACGTACTGTTACAGAGAAAGTATACATTAGCAACATTATTTAAACGCAATAAGAAACAATGATTTATCATGCAGAACGCTACATTTGAGAATTGAGAAAGATATATACATTTTTTATGGTGAAAGGTGGCATTTATATGAATTACTTTCTGGGTAGTTTATAATAATATGATTTTATGACGTTCCACCACTGGGAACAAAATGAGGTTATCACCACTGGAATCTAATACTACACATATTATTCTTTATCTACAACTGGTTGGAAATTCTATAGGTTTCAAATGTCAAAGTCATAAAGTAAGCTTTTGAAGTCTTTGGTAAAGCCCTGTTTGTGCATGTAATCCTCATTGACCGTGACTTGTATATCCTTTTCTATTATTACACATGCGGCACACAGTGCATTTCAGTGGACACCTCTGCAGGTTCATTACTTGGTGCTTTTGGAGAATTGAAACCCCTCCAGCCTTTTGATTTTCACAAGAAATACACTGACGCAGAGTCCCTGAGATGCAGGCGCCAGTTCATCGTTTCATAAGTTTTAAAACAGGCTAAATAAGTGGTGAAATTATCCTTATATAGACACAGAAACCACTATATCTGTTGGCATCTGTTGAGACTTACATTTCAGAAACACAATCAGCAGTAAGCACCCACTGCTGACCAAAAGGTCAAGCCTTTCCAATATGGCCACTGAGAGGCATTATTCTACCTTTGAAGCCTTTTCTCTGTTCACTTGAAATGGTTTGAGTCGAGTGCCGAGCTTCACTAGCTGGTAACACTCGCAGCAAACCCATCAGTGTGCTATACCGAGGAGTCAAGGGCTGCTGAACGTTAATAGAAACATCAAGGTGATGCTTTACTGAAGCCGCCATTTCAAGTGAATATGGAGAAGCAGAGAGGCCAGGGGAAGAAGACATGGAGAGTAAGAGATGGATGGCTGAAGGGGAAAGGGAGAGACAAAGGAGAGTGAAGGAGATGATAAAGGATTTAGGGGACAAGAGGTGTTCATTGAAGACGGTTGAAGCGAAAGACGGTAGGAAAGGGAACCAAAAGAGAACATTATTGTCAGTCCCACAGAAAACATACAAATAGTTCCTCCTTTTGGGACGATCAAGGTGAATATCACTCTGCGTGGTTATGAGTCGTCGTTAGGCTAGCTTAGCATGAAGCACAAAGCATTTTTGAACCTTGAAAGACACCTGGCTACCACGTTCCCCTTCTTCCAATCGTTTTGCTATGAGCTAAGCTAGGCTAACGACGTCCTGACTCTTGCTTATCACACAAAAATGTCAACGATATCTTCTTCTCTTCTCACGTTCAGTAAGATAGCAAACAAATGTACTTTACAAAATACGACTACTACACTAAAAAAGCCTTTACGGTCACTGAAACTAGGGTTTTCTGAAAACTCTTTATAGCGTCGACATAGTCTATGCTTGACATGCAGTTTTGGGGTTTTTCCTGTTGCTAGTGTCTCCTCTGTAAGGCGTCAGTCATGAGGCAAAAAGTAGTGCTATCGTGGCATAAATACATCCTTGAACATGGCGTAATAGCATTTCCACCAGGACTTTTTAAATAACTACACGAAGATGCTGTTTTTCATTGAGAAACAGAGGCGTCATGCGCTAACGAGTTAGCTAACAGCTAAATCCAACACCCCCACTAAACAGATGCTTTTCAAACGTCTTCCATTTGTGTGTGTGTGTGTGTGTGTGTGTGTGTGTGTGTGTGTGTGTGTTTGTGCGTGACCCACTGGTCTTGACAGCACTTTAATTGTGTTTGCATCTGAACGGGAATGTTCTTAAAGCAGTGCTTGTATGGTGGGTTTTATTTTTGAGAGAATCAGGAACAAATCTCTCCAAAAACCTGTGTAGGCTATATCTGCGCTAAGCCGTAGCTAAAGCTTAATTGAAGTAGATGTGTTGATAGCAACTCTTTCATAGACTCCATCATTGTCACATTCCCTGTTCACATGGTGTGTCGATACGGCATAGTGACCATGGGCATTCAATCATTTGGTCAAATATATCTCCACAGCTCTTTGATTCCCCGCTCTAAATGACTACTATCGATACTTCATTGTCACTTAAATCTATGATGGAACTTCTTACAGCTAAAAATAAAGAATGTAATAACGTTAATATGGACGACACGTATTAAATATTAAGCCACATACTTTTAACATTGTTTTCCAAGTGTGTTTGAATTATTTAAATTAATCCTTTGATTGCAAGCATGTCATTAGCTTAGTCTAGATTGCTTATTAGATTTATTTCACTTTTATATAGAGCGTATGGGGTTGCATTTAACTCATGTGTGTTAAGGAAATAAAGTATATTAAAAGTGTAAAGAGAGGAAGTGAGTAAGACGGCAAGCTTTGGTTTCACTTTACAGAGGGGGCGGGGGGGGCTCAGCAGCCATTAGAGACTGTTTTCATCCTCACCACAAAGATAGATCACAGCCTGGCAGCTTTGCCGCGATGGCCTCCATCTCCCAGCTGTGCATGTTTCCTTCTGCTGATGGACACTATTTCCAACATTAGAAATAGCAGAGCTACTCACAAGATATTGAAGTAGTAGACATTAGCTCAAGCTGGCACTGAGAGTTAAACTGAGAGTCTCCACAATCGTCAAGAAGCAGTAGTAAGATTAGCATTAAGAATAAAGGAAGTCATGTGCTCAGCTTGTATGAAAATCCTGCTGTTTACCAATAAAATCTACCGAACACTTAATCCCAAAACACAAAGAAGAAGGTGTGTAATACCTAGTAAGCATTTGATTAGTACCAATAATCATTGAAAGACACCACACACTGTGTTATAATATGAGATGTGAAGCCAGTCCCCCCGAGTTACGTAATGAAACCCAATTGGATTTAAGCTGATCATTGATCATTCAGTCAAAACAACTAAAATGCTAATGCGATAACGCTAACACACACGTTCTGACCATAACATAGGTGTTTCTCCCTCGCCAGGTTCTGTACGACTGAGCTTTACAATACATCCATGCTATTTAGCTGAGTCTATTATCCAAAGTGACTTGAACACAGTAGCCTACGGGAGCAAATGTGGTATCCACAATGTATTTAAGGAGGCTCTGTTCTGCTTGTTTTGGTTTGTCCTTCCCTGTAGTGTGTCATATCGGTGTGTGTGCATGTAGATGGTCTGCAAAGTGTCAGGGTTTGAGTTTTGTTGTGTCTAGTTGTGTTTTCCTCCTTGTTTCTTGTCTGGTCCTTCTCCCTGTGTTTTCCTCCATGTCGTTAGCTTCCCTGGTGTGTCTAATTCAGTGGTTCTCAAATGGGGGTACGCGGACTCCTAGTGGTACGTTGGAGTACTGCAGGGGGTACGTGACATTTATTTTATGTTAATGAAAAAAAAACAATTTCAGGAAAAGTAAGGAAGTTTGAGCAGTGTGGGTTTTATATTAACAGAGTTACACATATTTAAAAACGCGAAGTGTAATAACTGCCTTCCTGTCACTGAGAATAACAAAGGTCCTCAGTGAAGCTCAAGCCCATGTTTCACTACATTGTACAACTTATTAAAAAGATCAGTTCAATGCAACTAATGTCATCTTAATGTTATTGCATGATGTTAAAATGGGTTTGCCATGAATTTAGTGATGGATTGTAAACATTTGAAATGTAGCATTTAAGTGTTTCTCAGTTACAAGGTTGTTGTTTTAATAAATCAGACACCGATGGTGCAAGGCTGTGCTGTACCTCTTTATAGGCTTTTCTTCCCTAACAAATCGTTTTTGCGCTGATCAGGGGGTACTTGGCTGCATTTCTTTTTCAAAGGGGGGTACATTATTGAAAAAGTTTGAGAATCACTGGTCTAATTGTCTGATTGTGTTCACCTGTTGCCCTTGTGTTTCTCCTCCCCTGCCCGGCTGTTTCTCGTCTCGTGATTACCCCTGCCTGTATTTAGTCTCTTCCTGTGTTCGGTGTCGGTTCATTGTTTGTTTTCCCTTTCCCCCTTCATGTTGGTCACGATCGTTTTTTGGGTATGTTATCTTCTTCATGTGACCTATGGATTATCCTTGCCATGTTTTTTGTTGATCGGCTTTTTTTAAGAATAAAGCTTGCTTTTGTTTACAGAGCTTTATCTTTTTGTAGTCTGCATTTTGGGTCCTACGTCTTTCCGCGATCTAAACAGTGACCGTAACACAAAGGCTAAAAACGCCTCCATTGAACTCCTTTGCTCACTTCTGTAAGATATTGAGATCACTATGTAACATTTGCACTTCTATTGGCTAGCGCTCCAACACATTGTACGTGACAGGCTAAGGGGCGGGACATCTCTAAGCGGTTGACCAATCACAACAACTATACCCAATCAGAGCAGACTGGGCTCTGGTTTCAGACAGAGGGGGAAATGAGGTGCTGAAGCACAGGCAGTATGAGAAAAATAAAGTGCTTTTTGAACATTAAAGCAAGGAGACACTACATACTGATATTCACCTGAACATCAGCAGTAGAGGACTCTTTAAAGTAGAGACATTACATACTGATATACACCTGAACATCAGCAGGAGAGGACTCTTTAAAGTAGAGACACTACATACTGATATACACCTGAACATCAGCAGGAGAGGACTCTTTAAAGTAGAGACACTACACACTGATATACACCTGAACATCAGCAGGTGAGGACTCTTTAAAGTAGAGACACTACATACTGATATACACCTGAACATCAGCAGGAGAGGACTCTTTAAAGTAGAGACACTACATACTGATATACACCTGAACATCAGCAGGAGAGGACTCTTTAAAGGAGAGACACTACATACTGATATACACCTGAACATCAGCAGGAGAGGACTCTTTAAAGTAGAGACTCTACATACTGATATACACCTGAACTTCAGCAGGAGAGGACTCTTTAAATTAGAGACACTACATACTGATATACACCTGAACATCAGCAGGAGAGGACTCTTTAAAGTAGAGACTCTACATACTGATATACACCTGAACATCAGCAGGAGAGGACTCTTTAAAGTAGAGACACTACATACTGATATACACCTGAACATCAGCAGGAGAGGACTCTTTAAAGTAGAGACACTACATACTGATATACACCTGAACATCAGCAGGAGAGGACTCTTTAAAGTAGAGACACTACATACTGATATACACCTGAACATCAGCAGGAGAGGACTCTTTAAAGTAGAGACACTACATACTGATATACACCTGAACATCAGCAGGAGAGGACTCTTTAAAGTAGAGACACTACATACTGATATACACCTGAACATCAGCAGGAGAGGACTCTTTAAAGTAGAGACACTACATACTGATATACACCTGAACATCAGCAGGAGAGGACTCTTTAAAGTAGAGACACTACATACTGATATACACCTGAACATCAGCAGGAGAGGACTCTTTAAAGTAGAGACACTACATACTGATATACACCTGAACACCAGCAGGTGAGGACTCTTTAAAGTAGAGACACTACATACTGATATACACCTGAACATCAGCAGGAGAGGACTCTTTAAAGTAGAGACACTACATACTGATATACACCTGAACATCAGCAGGTGAGGACTCTTTAAAGTAGAGACACTACATACTGATATACACCTGAACATCAGCAGGTGAGGACTCTTTAAAGTAGAGACACTACATACTGATATACACCTGAACATCAGCAGGAGAGGACTCTTTAAAGTAGAGACACTACATACTGATATACACCTGAACATCAGCAGGTGAGGACTCTTTAAAGTAGAGACACTACATACTGATATACACCTGAACATCAGCAGGAGAGGTCTCTTTAAAGTAGAGACACTACATACTGATATACACCTGAACATCAGCAGGAGAGGACTCTTTAAAGTAGAGACACTACATACTGATATACACCTGAACATCAGCAGGAGAGGACTCTTTAAAGTAGAGACACTACATACTGATATACACCTGAACATCAGCAGGAGAGGACTCTTTAAAGTAGAGACTCTACATACTGATATACACCTGAACATCAGCAGGAGAGGACTCTTTAAAGTAGAGACACTACATACTGATATACACCTGAACATCAGCAGGAGAGGACTCTTTAAATGAGAGACACTACATACTGATATACACCTGAACATCAGCAGGAGAAGACTCTTTAAAGTAGAGATGCTACACATTGATATACACCTGAACATAATTAGGAAAGGACTCTTTAAAGTACACCTGAACATCAGCAGGAGAGGACTCTTTAAAGTAGAGACACTACATACTGATATACACCTGAACATCAGCAGGAGAGGACTCTTTAAAGGAGAGACACTGATATCAACCTGAAAATGAGTATGATAGGGCCCCTTTAATAAAATGCAAGGCTTGGAATAGATCACTGGATGTAAATAGCTTATTATGCACTCCGAGCTAACAGGTAGATTTTCCTCATTTAGCATTTTCATAGCCAGACAGTGGAGAGAACAAGAGAGCGAAGGAGAGGTGGAGACTGAGGGAAACAACAGGAAAGAAGAGAAAGGGAGAGAGAGATCAATAAAGCAGCTGAATATAAACCATGGCCGTCTGTCAGGACACACTCAGACGGACAGGCTTCATTCTGGAAGAGAAAAAGATGGATAGCACAAAGGGCTCGCTCTGTCTCTGTGTCTCGAAGCATTTTATTGCACTCTCTCCTCATCATCTCTCCCAGTTCTCAATTTGTCCCTTTCCTGCGGGTCTTTGTTCTTCTTTTGCTTCATCCATCTTCCTCGTTTCTCTTTCATCATCTCTCTTTTGTCCTCATTATCGCTCTCTAACTCTCTTCTCTATTGTCTTCCTTCCTCAAAGTCTTTTTATCATCTCCTTGCCTCTGTGTCTCCTTCCCCTCCTTCATCTTCCTGTCCCTCCTACTTTTCTCTTTTCTCCATGTCTCTCCTCTTCCTTCTCTCTCCGTGTATATATTTTTTTATTGCACCATTACCACTTAAGCCTTGGTATCCATTACACAGAGGGCATATAAGTGCAGGGTAAGTAGTGAAGTCGCCCTTCCACACACACTTCGCTGCTCGCGTGTGGCGCCACATTTGGACGCTTTGACACGGAGCTGAGCGATGTTTTGATGAAATCATTAATCAGCTGTTACATGGGTACAATGTGTGTGTGATGTGGTCATGATGTCACTGCACTGACTTTCAAACTGCTAACTGTCATTTAATAAAGCCTCTACTCCAGTTTTGATGATAAGTCACATGGTTTGGAATGAAATTTAAAAAGGACACTAACATAAAAAAACACCCTGAATGAATTCAAGTAATACTTTTAGCGACCAATTTAAACCAAATCAGTAAAAAGAAAAAAATGACGGGGGTGAATTATTGAAGTATCACACTAACATAGAAGGTATTTGTTTCCCTAACTGATGCATACGGTACGTCCACACAGCAGCTTCAGAAGAAACTTCCACCGCTTCCAACGCTTCTCTGCCCGTTGACTTTGAATGGGGATGACGTCACTTTGCCTCGCTTTTCCCCGAACTGCATTGTGGGGGAGCGAAGCGAAGATTTCCAGGATGTCCAGGATTCAAAAGTTGAGCAATGTTCAACTTTTGAAGCTGAGCTGGAAGCGCCAGCCAATCAAACACGTTTATGTAAATCTGACAGTAGAAGCGCTAGCCAATCAAACCGCGTGTAAGCAGGGAGAACATCATATTCCAAACGAGAAGTTACGGTAGCAAATCACCCGGTTCTTTACGACCAGAACTATTAACGGGATACGAACCGGAGGAACCAGCATGGAGGGAGGAGGCAGAGACAGGGGGTGAAACTGGTAGGGTTTCGCCTGTTTGGGGAGTTTATATATATATATATATTGCTCGCATAAAATCCCTGGGGTTTTTTGCTTTGTATGTCGGGGGCGGGAGATTCATGTGATTGGTTGTTGGTCACGTTGCTCGCCAAAAAATCCCCAAGCTGTCAGACACGCCCAGCTCCAAGATTTTCAAGATTTTTGAAAAGCTGCTGTGTGGACGTACCGTTAGGGCTTATGATGAAGCAGTGCTAGTGTAACTATCTTAAAATGTCCTAAGAAATTGTATCATTACGACCTTATTTTTATGTTTTTCCTACGGGAATCTATGTTAGTGTGATACTTCAATAATTCACCTCTGTAATTTTTTTTTACTGATTTGGTTTTCACCGTTTTAATTGGTCGCTAAAAGTATTTCTTGAATTCATTCAGGGTGGTTTTTGTTACGTTAGTTTCCTTTTTAAAGGATTTCTGAGTCTATAGTGCAGATATATTCAACGTGACGAACTCTAACAAAGCCCACCAGTTAGACTTAATCGAGATAGAGATTTAGGACTCCAATATCACCATGATCAAAACAATGGTCATAGGCAATTTGACCATCTAATATTACGTCTGTTAGTCTGAAAAACACCTTCAACCACATACTAACAGATAAGTTACCACCAAGCAAGTCAAATCAACCCCAACATGCACTCTTTGTATTACTAGCTACTAGCTCTGAGTAACTCATAAGTCATCAAAACCGAGAGAGATGATATGAAATAGCATTTTCCCCTCGAGTAGCAGCAGCAGTATTGCAGTACATTACATCTTCCCGACTACATGAGATGCTGAGGCTCAGCATGGCAGGGGCACACACACTTGATGCATCACATCTCAGCACTTACACTCACACACATAGATGTATACACAGACTGCACTGTAGCAATCAGCCATCCACTATACGCTTTAGTGTGCATGTGTGTGTGTGTGTGTGCGTGTGTGTGTGTGGTTCTTAATGCACCACGATGATTTCCTCCTTCCATGCTGACACGATAAATGGAAACGGAATAACAGACTATCTCAGTGTCTCTGTTTCTCCCACACACACACACACACACACACACACACACACTGTACAATAACTGAGAGCATGGATGAATCTGTCAGACTATCCTCTAACAAAATGCAAAGTTGGAGTTTGAAATGTGGTAAGGGAGACTAGTAGCTTGATCATCATTTGAACTTGAGAAGAAAAGATTTTAGTTGAAAGTATTTCTGTCACCCGAGAAATAAGGCACCCAAGTTAATGTTGGTGCTATTTTTTTCTTATGAGCCGACTATTTGTGTTTCAAAAAGTGGAATATTTCCTTTTGCTTCCACTTCAAGATGTTCATAATTCAGAAGCGGGCCTCAAAAAAGTTATGGTTGAAAACCCTTTCTTTAAAACATTGATGGTATCTGTTTTACATTGATATTAATTAGGGATGCACGATATTGGTTTTTTGAAACCGATACAGATACCGATAACTTCCTGCTTCTCAAGACCGATACCGATACCGATAACCGATAATAAAAATTAAAATTACGCCACTAATTATTTTAACGCGATTAACGCATGTGTATTTTTTTTTCCTCGGCCGTCCCGTAGCTTCAGAGCGCATCGAGTTTAAAGTACCATCTACCAGCTGATGCTGACAGCCCCGCTCCTACCGCCCGCTTGTGGCAGACCACACTTCCACGCTCACAGGCAGGCACCGACTGGCCATCTGGAGGACCGGGAGGGTGTGTGTACGTGTGGTCCGAGCGAGCAAGAGAGAGACCTTACGTGCATTGTTGTTGTTAGCATCTGGTGCTAGCTAGCTGCGCTAACGGATATAAGGAGCTGTTTAAATGAAAACAGAGGAGCGCTCTATCCACACAACTGCGCCGAGCACTTGACTTGATGCAGGAAGCAGACAGCGGGACATTGTAGGAGAAGTCAGCACACTCAGCAACATGATTGCAGCGTCCAGGCAGCTCCGGTTCGAGCATATGCCTTGAGTTGCACATAGCTCCAACGCGCGCGCGCAGACACACACACACACACACACACACACACACACACACACACACACACACACACACACACTGTATTGTATTATTGTCTTCGTACGCTTTTAACACACCATCGTAGCGATGGCGATGTTTCAGGTGACTGATCAGGTTCGAAGTATTAGGGAGCGCTGGATTTGTGAAGAACTCCCCTCTTCCTAAACCACTAACACCACAGTACTGGCAAAACGGGAGGAACCGAGTGAAAAACAAGCGCCCCTCATCCCAATCCACCCACACCGCAGTATTTTTTTTCTTTTTTTACCCAAAAAATATATTGTATATTATCGGGGCTATTAATACTGTTATCGGTTTATCGGGATGACGTCATAATTCCTAATATCGGGCCGATAATTATCGGGCGTATCGTGCATCCCTAATATTAATACATCCTGTACTACATCACATTTACAGACAAACGGATAGATCCATGTCTTTGACTTATTGTACCGAGGAGGAACAAAGGGAGAGAATAAGTGTGTGTGTGTGTGTGTGTGTGTGTGTGTGTGTGTGTGTGTGTGTGTGTGTGTGTCCAGAGAGATGGTTTATCAGTGGATAATCTGTATGTCCACACGGTCTGTGGTGACATCACCGGACAAAGGTCCCTCTGACTGCTTAGACACACACACACACACACACACACACACACACACACACACACACACACACACACACACACACACACTGTAATGTATCTCCAGTTGTTTACCAGAAGAAACGGGCTAACCAATCACAGCTTCTGGTGACTCAGTGATGTCATTGAGCTGATGAGGAAATGGCCTCAGAGGAGTTTGATGTCATCCCCCTCTCTCTCTCTCTCTCTCTCTCTCTCTCTCTCTCTCTCTCTCTGTCTTCTTCTCTCCTTTTCCATTTCCATCTCCCCTCTGTTTCTCTTTAATTATCAAGCTGCTTTTCAACAATTCACGAGGTCGCCAAGCAGAAAGACACCGACAACATCAAAACAATGCTAATGAAATGTAGTCACTGGGCTCTGGCTCTGATTTGTGTTGTTAATCGATACAGTTGTCATCAGACATTTTTGACGCGTTAATTATTGCATTAGCTCGACGCTCAAGGCCCTTAAACACCAGGCTGACAATTGGCCGGTCAATGTGGAGTTGACGGTGAGCCTCATGTTTACTTTGTGTCTCGAACTGTCTCCACATTCTGCCCTGTTCAAAATAAATCACTCTGATGGCTTTTAAGCTTTAGCGAATCAGAGCACAAGAACAGCAACACGTGGAGAAAAGCAACAACCTAAATCCAGAGGGCGCCCAAACACATATTCAGGACATCTGAGTGATGTGATATGTTCGGCAAATGCTGGTTTGTTTTAATGTGTGTTACTTAAAGGGGACCTATCATGCAACATGCACTTTGTGATGTCTTTCATACATCAATGTGTGTCCCCGGTGCGTCGGGGGAACTCACGCAGCCGCAGAAAATAAAACCCTCTCTCTTTTCCTCCGTACCCAAATCTTTTAAAAACGGGGGATACAACGAGCGGACACATATTTGCTGCCGATCTGACGTCAAATCGGCAGCAGAAACAATGCCTGACGTGTTTTGAACGTCTTTGTTTACATTAGCAAGCCTCGCTAACACTCAGAGCTAACCTGTACTGGAGAGCACATGTTTAAAAAGCAGGAAATAAAGAAAGGAGCTCACCTTGTGATAAACCCGCAAGAGAAAACGCATTTGAGCTCCATACTGTTTTAGAAATAATCCTTGATGTGGTTTAGAACAGGATGGCATTTTATCACAGCAGAATTTAACTTTATCTCCGGTAGAATTCTGAGCAGGCATTAGCTCCGCCTCCTCTTTTTTTTTCAAGCTAAGGACCCAAAATCCGCGTTTCTCTTACAGGGCTGCAAAAGAGGGGCATGAGGCATGGCTACAACGGGGGAACCGTTTGGTATTTTAAGCAACAAACTTCACAGACAGATGTTTTGTATAGGTATGGCCCTACAATATATGTTTCCAATATCGCAATAGGTCCACTTTAACAACGGTCTGTATATCCAAAGTCTTTTGTGTTTCGGATTCCTTTGGTGATTGAATACATGCTACTGCTGCAGAGTGAAGAACGCATGTGTTAGTTGGCCAATGAGAGGCTGATTGGTGGCCACCAGTTCGTCAATGTGTGTCTGGGCCTTCAGTGTTGGTCTCATAGCAGTGCAAGGATACAGGGAGAGTAATGAATGCACATGCAGATCCAACAGCTCTGATAGTTGGATATAAAAGTTCCAAAAAGTGCATTAAACAATATTTTGCGATGTATTGATGTGTCGTCACTGCTTGCCAATACAAAACCCTTTGAATTAAAATATGTATCACATGACTACTTGTATGTAAAAGGAGTCACAGAAAAGGGACACACGTCACTGTTTTGGTTCACCCTCTCCAGTCTCATTTGCATTGGCAGCGAGCAGCAAACAATCTCTCATGCCTACCGTACACTACCTTCCAAGTTGCAATCAGCCGACAATCAAAGTTAGCGACTGGCTGTAAAACATAGCAGAGCTCAATCAAAGCTAAAGAGACTTCCCTCAGGAGTTTGTAGAGACCAGAAGCGAGCTAAAGGAGGGTGAATATTGGACTTACAGGTGGACACAAACACAACGTTGCTCCATCTCTGCCGTAATATCGAACTGTTTGCCGACAGGTTTAACTTTCAAAGTTACGATATGTCGGTCTTTGCTGCCCCTCGAGCGAAGAAATGACATTACATCACATGTTAGACGCTTTTATCCGAAGCGACTTTTGTACTCAATACTGTGGGCAATCCCCACAGGAGCCTTGAACCCTGATCCGAACACCAACGCACTAGACCACTGCGCCACAGCCTCAGTGGAAATGATTAGTTATAGCAGGTTTAAATATGGAACACATGAAGCACAATAATCTTTCCGAACCAGACACTGCATCATGTAGCATCATCTATAATGCCAAACTCCAACATGGTTGAAGAAAATATAATGATTGTAAAAAGTGATAACGTAAAGATACCAGTCAAATAAAGTCTGATGTCCAAAGCAAATGTTGCTGAGAGAAAGTTCCCCGACTTCTGGGAAAACATTCACTGACCTTTAACCTGCGCAATGTTGACAGTGAGGATAAGTCAGCTCTGTTTGAACATCAAACACACACACACACACACACACACACACACACACTGACTAATAGGTGATGAGTTAACCGGCCTCTCAGTACCTCTCCTTATCAGTGAGGTCTTTTGGCTTCTCGCCGCTCAGACACAGCTCCGACAGGACAAACACAGACAGAAAGATAATATTCTCTCATCAATAGATAGTATTGTAATCGTCGATTGATCGAAGGAAGGTTAAACGGACACACTGGCGAACCGCTCACCACTGTGTTTGTCTCTAAACGATCAACTCAAGTGATACAAATTGATCCGGTTTCCTGCTCCGAGAGATAAAACCCGCTCAGAGATCAAAGATCCAGAAGTGTCCGCCTTACCCTTGTTCCTATTTCTTCATTTGGTTTTCTCCTATTCTTTTATTCTGTGTATTTATTGATTCTTATTCTTAGTATGTTTCTGTCTTTATCTTGTCCTTCGACGTGCTTCTGTCTTCTCCGTTCCGTGTCTCCGTTAAAGGCTGTCATTTCACAATTGGATGCCATCCATCCAATCTGAAACATAATCCAATAACAGACGGGTTCGGCTAAATGAATCCAGTTATGTGGCACAATCAAATAGATTAGGATTCCCATCAAACCCATCGGTCGGTTGCACATCACACCGGCTGCTTTTACTGCTTCGACCACCCAATCCGCAGGAAGTGAGCACGAGGGGGAAACACCAACAATGTCACCATCCAAAAGTGAAGAGCGTAGTTATCTTGGTCATGTGTTGGTTTGGTTTGGACTGAGCAGCTCACGAGACGAGACAGATTTGATTCAAAATGTATTCTTGATTTAAAACAATTCCTATTAGAAAGGGATTCTGGATTCAAGGCATTTGGGTGGTGATTTTAGGATATACTCCAGTCTACAGTATGTACACTAATATAGGTGGTGTCGCAAATTATGATATAATAATAATAATACATTTATTTTGGGGGGAGCCTTTCATAACACCCAAGGACACCTTACAGCAGGGGTGTCAAAATCAATTTCATCGCGGGCCACATTAGCATTATGGCTGCACTCAAAGGGCCGGTTGTACCTATATAAAATATACATATTAAATATATAATATATATAAAATAATGTATTATATTACATTATTGCCTCTGAATTGGATTATTATTGGATAACTTCATAATTAACTACGTCTGAAAGCAGAAGTCCAGGGCAAATAATTGCAAGTCTCTTCAGTGCGCATGTCACAAAATGATTAAAAAAAAGATCTGTACAAAATTTGAAAATGTAAAAAAATTTGAAATGTGGAAGAAAAAAGTCAAATTCTGAAACAAAATTCATATTTGAGATGCATTGTGGGACATGTAGTGTATGGGCAACGCGCTTCTGCATGTTCGGCGTGTAACCGTATAATAAACGTATTATAATCTTAGCAAGCTCTTGCGGGCCACATAAAATGAAGTTGCGGGCCGGTTTTGGCCCCCGGGCCTTGAGTTTGACACCCCTGCCTTACAGGGTTACAGATTTACAATTTACATTTTACCTTACAAATTAAAACAGTGGATTTTAACTGTGTCTAATATTATCGAATCTTTGTGTTATAAAAAAATTACATTTTTTAAACACAAAGACAAAACTAGGGGCATTTATTCATGAAAAACAAGCAATAATTAACACTTTTAATTAAAAATGTCTTTAGTATTTAGTAATTCACGAGGTCGCCAAGCAGAAAGACACCGACAACATCAAAACAATGCTAATGAAATGTAGTCACTGGGCTCTGGCTCTGATTTGTGTTGTTAATCGATACAGTTGTCATCAGACATTTTTGACGCGTTAATTATTGCATTAGCTCGACGCTCAAGGCCCTTAAACACCAGGCTGACAATTGGCCGGTCAATGTGGAGTTGACGGTGAGCCTCATGTTTACTTTGTGTCTCGAACTGTCTCCACATTCTGCCCTGTTCAAAATAAATCACTCTGATTGGCTTTTAAGCTTTAGCGAATCAGAGCACAAGAACAGCAACACGTGGAGAAAAGCAACAACCTAAATCCAGAGGGCGCCCAAACACATATTCAGGACATCTGAGTGATTTTAACTGTGTCTAATATTATCGAATCTTTGTGTTATAAAAAAATTACATTTTTTAAACACAAATACAAAACTAGGGCCATTTATTCATGAAAAACAAGCAATAATTAACACTTTTAATTAAAAATGTCTTTAGTATTTCTTGATTTTCTCTCAAAATTAAGAAAAACAAGTTCATAAAAATAAAAATAATGTTCCTTTAATTTAATACAATTAGTCGTTACTGCTTTTTTCATTTTCTCGCCAATTTCAAGCATAAATTCTTTACACTTTAAAACCTGTATTACGTCTGGATTGTAGCGTAATGGAGATACTTATCATTGGCAATGTCAACGTTCTTTGGTC
The DNA here is from genome assembly GCA_036324585.1 of Champsocephalus esox. Classification (NCBI taxonomy): domain Eukaryota; kingdom Metazoa; phylum Chordata; class Actinopteri; order Perciformes; family Channichthyidae; genus Champsocephalus; species Champsocephalus esox. The sequence goes on along the minus strand of CM070483.1, from coordinate 6,837,120 downwards.
GATTTTTTGTATTCTAATTTTGTATTTTGACATTTTGAAGACAAACATCTGTTTAATTTCCCCCGACGCTAACTGCTAAAACACAAGCAATATCTCAACCACTTTCACAACACCCAAAACATTACGGGTGAAATCAGTGACATGTGTATCACAATCCAACCCAAAATATATTCAGATATTATAACAAAACATTTAGCCGTTCTAACAGATCCTTCTGTTACCTTTCTGTGTTATTCATTTGCAATGATATTGAACATCAAAGTGTCGTTATTATTATCACCATGAGCCTTTGAGCTTCATCTCGTCTTTCTGTGTTGTATCATGTCAGCTCTCTCTCTCCCCCCTCTCTCTCTCTCTCTCTCTCTCTCTCTCTCTCTCTCTCTCTCTCTCTCTCTCTCTCTCTCCCCCCTCCTCTTCCAGGAACTAGTCTGGATCAGGTTCCTGCAGATCAATGGAGATCTGGGTCCGCACAGTTTACGTTATCGCTGCCAGTATTAATGCTCTTTTAATCTGCTCGGGATTACAGACATCGATCCGCATAATCCATCCGGACGCACAGTGGAGCCCAAAACTGCTGTTTCACACACACACACCACTCACACACACACACACACACACACACACACACACACACACACACACACCCACACACACACACACACACACACACACACACACACACACACACACATACTATGTATACATCAATTTAGGGGACATTACACTGATTTACATGCATTTCCTGTAGATGTATCCTAACCTTAACCATAACCAACACATACCTAACCCTTACCCTAACCCTTACCCTTACCCTAACCCTTACCCTCATCCTAAACCTAAACCTAACCAAGTCTTCACCCTAAAATTAATAATTCCCCTCATGTGGACCTCCATTTTGTCCCCATAAGGGAGGCGAGTCCCCACACGTGACTGTGTGAACAGATTTAGGTCCCCACAAGTATAGTAATGCTAGACCACACACACACACACACACACACACACACACACACACACACACACACACACACATATTTGATATAAACACACCGACACTGAGACAGAGAGACTGCAGAATAACAGAAAACAACAACAGAGAGTGCGTCCACTTCCTTGTTTGTGTTCTGTCTCAGGATCTGACCATCAGAGTATTGATCGGCTGTAGATACGCATCAGCACATTCACATGCAGAGAGCTGTTCAGGGAGGCACACACACATCACACCAGATACAAAGAGGGGACATTAAACATGTGTTTGGTATGTTTTTTAGTTTTTGTAATAATAATATATATCTTTAAATTATTATTATTATTATTATTATTTTTAGAATATTGTCTTATCAATAACAACAATAAAAACCAGCAAATACAAAGATAGTAATATATATATAATGTATATATGAAATATATCACCGTGTAATAGTCAAATATCAATATATATAATAATCATAACATATCATAATAATCATACAAATATATAATATTAATAATAACAATACATTATAAATCATATATAGTAAATATACATTATTTAATATATAATGTAACAAAGTATGGATACATTTACTTGATTAAATTCAAAATTATTTAATTATTTATTGTTCTATTATTATATTTAATTTGTAACTTTTAGCTATTATTGTTTATGTTTTTAATTGAGAAGACAAATGCTATTGTGTGGTATTATTATTGACAATAATAATACTGTACACATATATATACAGTATAACTTCTATAGGGTATTATTTTGGGGGAAGATTTGATATTGAGAATTAGTTTCAAATAGATTTTGTATTTCCTTTCTCAAACTCTCAACAATAATAACCATAATAGTCCAAATAATCAAAATGGAAAAGTTGAAATGTAGTTGTTTGCTTGTTTGCTTGCTATCCTCTCAGGTACACAGGATCTTGGTCAGACACAAGGTCAAACCAGAGCTCTTGTTAATTGTTGTCTTCCCCCATAAACCCTGCGCTGCTGACGGCTCCGTCCCGCCTGTCCTCGTCCATTACGCCTCCGGACAGAGTTATTTCAGCAGCACTGCGACACCAATACTAATGAACCCCATAGAGAGGTGGGGGGTGGGGGGGGGGACCAGAGACCAATGACAGAACGAGTGTGAGAAAGACAATTCAAAAGGAAGAAGACATAACAACCAGAGCTAACTAACAACCCGCGACAGAGAATGAATGAATGGGATTAAGGAGGAGTGACGTCCAGTCGGCTCAGTCCGCTAAACGCTGTTCCACGAGCCTCGTATGTTTATACGAGGCTCGTGGAACACCGTGAATCGATGCATTAATCCCACGTATTGTTTGACATTCTCATAATGACAAAATGATCTACACGTCCTTTTCTAAACCCCAGCACGGCAACAACCAGATCCAGACTCCAGGTGCATTCTGGGTCGGCTCTGACCTATATTGCCGCGAGTCTCCACTATTGATTGGACCTGAGACACAAGCAAACACATAGTGCATCGTCTGACGTGTTTTATCGTTCATAATAAGCCACCTGACATGCATTATCATAACATCAAGAGGGTCCTGAAGTCACTACAGCCTTCTACACGTGAAGTAGAAAACAACATGCACTCAAAACAATAACGTCTGTGTGTTCATTCAGTGTGAGATACGTTACCATAGAGACATGTGGAATTGGCCTTTTTATATTGTGTCAATTGAAATAAACAGAAAAGAAGCAATACAATCCTAATTTTGATAATTAAGAAAAATATCTACCAATAAATCATCCAAAATCAACCGTAAATTAATCAGGATGCAGATATTTACTTTTAATGATAGGCTACTTCATCTGACAGATTAATGCATTCCTTTAAATGCATTGCGTTTGAAAGCTAGTCATGTTAGCTTCTGTGTTAGCACCTCCTGTCACTTTATAAATCTATTGACAAAGCTATTGTTCCTTTGGAGACTGCACATGGACATGTAGTCTGTAGAGGGCTTTGAGGGGTCTTAAAGACTGGATAAAGTGCTATGTAAGTACAGTCCATTTACTAAAAGATACCACGGTACTACTTCATCTGACAGATGATTGCATTCCTTTAAAAGCATTGCGTTTGAAAGCTAGTCATGTTAGCTTCTGTGTTAGCACCTCCTGTCACTTTACCACAGGCGCTTTTTTGTATCTATTTACAAAGCTATTGTTCCTTTGGAGACTGCACATGGACTTTGGAATGGACCAGATACAGATACAAATGGAAAACAGTGTTATACTTTATACTAAAGGGCGACTGTGGCTGCGAGGGAGTGCGGTCGACCAGAAGGTTGTGGGTTCGATCCCAGCCCGTGCAGTCAACATGTCGATGTATCCTTGGGCGAGATACTGAACCCTGAGTTGCTCCCGATGGCCAACGGTGTGTGAATGTTAGGTCCTAGAGTGAGGTACACTGCTCTGTGTGAATGGGTGAACGACATGTAGTCTGTAAAGCGCTTTGAGGGGTCTTAAAGACTGGATACATTTACTCCATTTACTAAAAGATACCACGGTAAAAGGCCCCAGTTGATTACTTGCTAAAATGCATACTCTTCCTAAAATGGTTTACATATTAAGTAGGAAAAAAATAGATTTAAATCTACGAATATGAACGAAACCTCAACAAACCCCTCTGTATATGAAACAAACATTTTGAAAGATATGATTGGTAGTCACACTGTCAGACACGACAGTACAAAAAGGGCAATACTATTTAAATCACAATAAGACTTCCCCTGTCGAACTTTAGGTGGATTACGGGTAAATCTACAACCGAAAATGGACAAAGATAGTCAAATAAATGTGAAGGTGGGACAACTACTCTTTAAGAAGATATGTAGCGGAGGATATCTTGCTGGAAAAGTGAAAATTGACCAGTGCATGACATATTTGTATCGTCTGAAAGAAGTACTGCAGTGATTTAGTAATTCACTTTAATACATATTTAGAGAGAAGGACTCTTTTAACAATATCACTTTGGTGAGATATTAACAGCAATGCTCTGTTTTGTACAGTATGGTGTGTATCCTCTGTATGGTGTGTATCCTCTGTACAGTATGGTGTGTATCCTCTGTATGGTGTGTATCCTCTGTATGGTGTGTATCCTCTGTATGGTGTGTATCCTCTGTATGGTGTGTATCCTCTGTGTGGTGTGTATTCTCTGTGCAGTATGGTGTGTATTCTCTGTATGGTGTGTATCCTCTGTGCGGTGTGTATTCGGTGTGTATCCTCTGTGCGGTGTGTATTCTCTGTACAGTATGGTGTGTATTCTCTGTATGGTGTGTATCCTCTGTGCGGTGTGTATTCGGTGTGTATCCTCTGTGCGGTGTGTATCCTCTGTGTGGTGTGTATTCGGTGTGTATCCTCTGTGCGGTGTGTATTCTCTGTACAGTATGGTGTGTATCCTCTGTGTGGTGTGTATCCTCTGTGCGGTGTGTATTCGGTGTGTATCCTCTGTGCGGTGTGTATTCGGTGTGTATCCTCTGTGCGGTGTGTATTCGGTGTGTATCCTCTGTGTGCTGCGCCTCGATAGGCTCAGAGTCCAGGTGTCACGTTTGATTTGACCGTTGTAATAAAGCGGCGACAGGACCATTTTCTCCCCTGAACCCAAGAGCCGCTCAGTCGGCCCCGGCAACACTTTCCCCACTCCAACACCGCGGGGCGATGAAATCGAGGTGGACAGACTTAACGAAAAATCACTACGCTATTCCACTGATTTTCTTTTTGGGAGCCACAATCAAGGTCGTGAAGAGTCTGAGCGCACGAGGCTGATGTTTGAAGTTTGCAGGTTTCATAAAGAGCTTGCTGCGAGGCTGATGAATTTGACGCGGTCAGAGTTTCTATCTGATTTCCGGTCTTAGCATTTACGACTAGCCTGGTCCCACTCCCAGGGCCTCACATACTGACGCCTGGGCACTTCAACTAACTTCGATATTAACTTTTCGGTTAGAGCAACAGACGATTATAAAGAACCAGAAAGCCCAATATATCGTGGGAGTTAGTTTTGGTGGATGGGTCTAAAAACCACAGGGCGTTGGTTCCCCCACGGGGACTAGTGTTTGTGTGACACCAACATTCTAGTTATTTTTACATATACTTGAAATAGTTGCTCTGCGGCAGTTTTACTCGCGATTGAGAAACGGCCGCTATGTTACGTCGTGACACTACATTACTGAGTTAATTACTACCAAATATAATCAAGAAATAGTTTATAATGTATTATTAAAGGTTAAGATACAATTGTATTGATCCCATGGTGAATTTCACAAGCTACCCAGCCAGCAGTAAATAATGTAATTTAAATCAGCTCCTCCACTTCAGCTCTCTGAAGCAGAAAGAAAGTATGTAAGCATTGTGGCTTTCCAGATCGCCATGATGTCAAATTAATTCTTGCGTCCAGGAGGTGAGATGAAAAGGAAAAAGAATAGCCGTCTGTGTGCGCCTAATCGTTTGTTTGCTTACCGTTTCGCTTCTCATGCACTGATTCGCTAAGCTGAACAGCCAATCAGAGTGATTTCTTTTGCCGACAGCTCCGCGATTCGACATGTTGAATCGGGAGCGGAAGGTGTCGGCACGGTCGAAAAGACACGACGGTGCGGGACACACCAATCTGAGTAGGGCGACAGGACGCTCATCGACGGCCCTCGACATCTATCGAGGGCTGAAATCGGCTTGGTGTGTAAGGTCCTTAAGACAGCCTTACGGCCCGTCTACACTACAGGCATCAAAAAATCTTGAAGCTGGGCGTGTCTGAGGCGTGGCGATTTCTCGCGCCCAAAGCGACCAACAACCAATCAGGAATCTCCCGCCCGCCCCCGACATACAAAGCAAGAGCAATGTTAAAACGAAGTAAACTGGATATAAACTGCCCCAAACAGGCGAAAACCTACCAGTTTCACCCACTGTCTCTGCCACCTCCCTCCATGCCTCGCTCCTCCGGTTTGTATCCCGGTAGGTGAACAGAGACTGATCATACAGCACCGGGTGATTCACTACCGCTCCATTTTTTTGAACATGAGGAAATGACCTGCGTAGTCTCTTCCAGCTTACACGCGGTTTGATTGGCTAGCGCTTGTACTGTCAGATTTGCATACGCGGGATTTGATTGGCTGATGCCAAGCATTGATGCCGATAGATGCTCGCGATGCTTGCAAAGCCATGCCATGCTCCCCACAATGCAGTTCGGCGAAGTTTAAAAATCTTCTCCGTCACCCCATTCAAATGAATAGGCGAAGTGTTGAAAGCATTTGTCGATGCCTGTAGTGTAGACGGGCCGTCAGGCTTCTGGAGATTAGATTTCCTTTGTATTGTAAAAAGCCAAACAAAGCCAGAAGATAAGCGTGTTAGCAGTGGTGCCAGCTCAACTCGTGCATGTTGTACAGTAGGTAGCATTCAAATAAAAGCCATCCAAAGAGATGCTGCTGTGTGGCATGTAGTTTCGATGATAAATGTTGACTAAAATCCCTGTGTTCCCTCCAGAGTGAGATTCTCTCCCACAAATCCCCCCCCCACTTCCGTAACATAATGACACCACTAGTATACACTACAGTATAACACTTGCGTTTCTATTGGCTAGCGCTCCAACACATTGTATATGATAGCTACTCAGCTGACCAATCAGAGCAGACTGGGCTCTGGTGTCAGACAGAGGGTGAAAATAGGTGTTTGTATGGACAAAATAAAGAGCGTTTTGACATTAAAGCATGGAGACATGTCCGAGACACAATGTATGTCGTCCTCCATTACGTCTACTTCAATATACAATGTTTTCCACATAGGCCTATTTGCAGTAATTCCGCCCAACATCTGTTAACGGACTTTGTCATGTCTCAGTTTCCAGCCTCCAAAACTGCTGTCGACAGGCTCGGACAGAGATATCAGTGTCTGTAAAATCTTCTCACGCTGACACACAAACAAAGATCAGAAGTCTCCCCTCAGCAACCTCAAATCCATTATTACAGATCAATAGCAGCCTGTGAATATGCAGCAGGTCGGAGCGGAAACCCTGAAAACTGACACAAAATGTATTCCCACAGTCTGGAACACACACACACACACACACACACACACACACACGCACACGCACACGCACGCACACACACGCACACACGCACACACACACACACACCATGTATACATCACTTCAGGGGACATTACATTGACTTACATGCATTTCCTGGAGACTTATCCTAACCTTAACCATAACCAACACATGCCTAACCCTAACCCTAACCCTTAACCGTACCCTTACCCTTACCCGTACCCTTACCCTACCCGTACCCTTAACCTTTACCCTAATCCTAAACCTAACCAAGTCTTCACCCTAAAATGAATGATCCCCCTTATGGGAGACCTCCAATCTGTCCCCATAAGGGAGGCGAGTCCCCACACGTGACTGTGTAAACAGATTTAGGTCCCCACAAGTATAGTAATGCAAGGCCACACACACACACACACACACACACACACACACACACACACACACACTACTGGTAGTCTGTGTCATAAAGCAGGATATGGCTCGTCAATAATGCACAAGTGTCTGTCTTGCAGCAGGATGCGTAAAATGGAAAATATTTAGGTTCAGTCGCTCAGATTTTCAGCACAATTTCCCTCTAAGTGGAGCCTTATCATTCTGCTCTGAATGACTACACGGGAGAAGTCAGGTGGTATTCTGTATTCTTGCAAATATCGACAAAAACAGCAATGAAGTATTGTGTGTATCCTCAGCTTCATTAGCGAGAGTATTGTGTGTATCCTCAGCTTCATTAGCGGGAGTATTGTGTGTATCCTCAGCTTCATTAGCATGAGTATTGTGTGTATCCTCAGCTTCATTAGCATGAGTATTGTGTGTATCCTCAGCTTCATTAGCGGGAGTATTGTGTGTATCCTCAGCTTCATTAGCGTGAGTATTGTGTGTATCCTCAGCTTCATTAGCGGGAGTATTGTGTGTATCCTCAGCTTCATTAGCATGAGTATTGTGTGTATCCTCAGCTTCATTAGCGAGAGTATTGTGTGTATCCTCAGCTTCATTAGCGTGAGTATTGTGTGTATCCTCAGCTTCATTAGCGTGAGTATTGTGTGTATCCTCAGCTTCATTAGCGGGAGTATTGTGTGTATCCTCAGCTTCATTAGCGGGAGTATTGTGTGTATCCTCAGCTTCATTAGCGGAGTATTGTGTGTATCCTCAGCTTCATTAGCGTGAGTATTGTGTGTATCCTCAGCTTCATTAGCGGGAGTATTGTGTGTATCCTCAGCTTCATTAGCATGAGTATTGTGTGTATCCTCAGCTTCATTAGCGTGAGTATTGTGTGTATCCTCAGCTTCATTAGCGGGAGTATTGTGTGTATCCTCAGCTTCATTAGCGTGAGTATTGTGTGTATCCTCAGCTTCATTAGCGGGAGTATTGTGTGTATCCTCAGCTTCATTAGCGGGAGTATTGTGTGTATCCTCAGCTTCATTAGCGTGAGTATTGTGTGTATCCTCAGCTTCATTAGCGGAGTATTGTGTGTATCCTCAGCTCATTAGCGTGAGTATTGTGTGTATCCTCAGCTTCATTAGCGTGAGTATTGTGTGTATCCTCAGCTACATTAGCGGGAGTATTGTGTGTATCATCGGCTTCATTAGCGTGAGTATTGTGTGTATCCTCTGCTTCATTAGCGGGAGTATTGTGTGTATCCTCGGCTTCATTAGCGGGAGTATTGTGTGTATCCTCGGCTTCATTAGCGTGAGTATTGTGTGTATCCTCAGCTTCATTAGCGTGAGTATTGTGTGTATCCTCAGCTTCATTAGCGTGAGTATTGCGTGTATCCTCAGCTTCATTAGCGTGAGTATTGTGTGTATCCTCAGCTTCATTAGCGTGAGTATTGTGTGTATCCTCAGCTTCATTAGCGGGAGTATTGTGTGTATCCTCAGCTTCATTAGCGTGAGTATTGTGTGTATCCTCAGCTTCATTAGCGTGAGTATTGTGTGTATCCTCAGCTTCATTAGCGTGAGTATTGTGTGTATCCTCAGCTTCATTAGCGTGAGTATTGTGTGTATCCTCAGCTTCATTAGCGTGAGTATTGTGTGTATCCTCAGCTTCATTAGCGTGAGTATTGTGTGTATCCTCAGCTTCATTAGCGGGAGTATTGTGTGTATCCTCAGCTTCATTAGCGTGAGTATTGTGTGTATCCTCAGCTTCATTAGCGGGAGTATTGTGTGTATCCTCAGCTTCATTAGCGTGAGTATTGTGTGTATCCTCAGCTTCATTAGCGTGAGTATTGTGTGTATCCTCAGCTTCATTAGCGTGAGTATTGTGTGTATCCTCAGCTTCATTAGCGTGAGTATTGTGTGTATCCTCAGCTTCATTAGCGTGAGTATTGTGTGTATCCTCAGCTTCATTAGCGTGAGTATTGTGTGTATCCTCAGCTTCATTAGCGTGAGTATTGTGTGTATCCTCAGCTTCATTAGCGTGAGTATTGTGTGTATCCTCAGCTTCATTAGCGTGAGTATTGTGTGTATCCTCAGCTTCATTAGCGTGAGTATTGTGTGTATCCTCAGCTTCATTAGCGTGAGTATTGTGTGTATCCTCAGCTTCATTAGCGTGAGTATTGTGTGTATCCTCAGCTTCATTAGCGGGAGTATTGTGTGTATCCCTCAGCTTCATTAGCGTGAGTATTGTGTGTATCCTCAGCTTCATTAGCGTGAGTATTGTGTGTATCCTCAGCTTCATTAGCGTGAGTATTGTGTGTATCCTCAGCTTCATTAGCGTGAGTATTGTGTGTATCCTCAGCTTCATTAGCGTGAGTATTGTGTGTATCCTCAGCTTCATTAGCGTGAGTATTGTGTGTATCCTCAGCTTCATTAGCGTGAGTATTGTGTGTATCCTCAGCTTCATTAGCGTGAGTATTGTGTGTATCCTCAGCTTCATTAGCGTGAGTATTGTGTGTATCCTCAGCTTCATTAGCGTGAGTATTGTGTGTATCCTCAGCTTCATTAGCGTGAGTATTGTGTGTATCCTCAGCTTCATTAGCGTGAGTATTGTGTGTATCCTCAGCTTCATTAGCGGGAGTATTGTGTGTATCCTCAGCTTCATTAGCGTCCAAAAAGCCTTTCAGCAGCTATACCTGCATCATTTGCATATGGAGGCTTTGATGTGTTAATTTGTATTGATAGATTTTTAGGAGAAATTGCAAGAAGGCAAAGTAAAAGTGTTATTAAGCGCTAGAAGTATATTACACAGAATGAACCATGTCAAATTTCCCCTATTTGCCGTCGTTTGGGATGACTACACTATGTGTCATATTTCTGTCGCAGTTTTTATACAAACTATTCCAAACTGATTTGAGCATTGTTGTATCATCCTCCAAGCAAAGAATGGTCTCTCCCCTCTCTCTCCCTATCCTCCCTCCCTCCATTTTGCCTGGTTAACCCGGCTCGAGGTGAAGAAGAAGTGAAGTGAGCAGACCGAGGCGGGTCACGCAGAGATTCCCATCAATAATTCATCAGGCCGTTGCTGCCTCTGCTCTTGTGTTCAATTCCCCCGACGACCACATAATACCTCCCCCCAAAAGAGAGACAGAAGCAGGTCCAAGGAAGGACAGCGATGGCTGGACCAAGAGAAATAATCCAAATGAAGAAGGAGGAAAAGCTCCAGAGAAACATTTAAACAGAAATATATGTTTTTTTGGTCATATAATCAAAAATATAACAAACAGAAGTGAATCGCTTCGATTGAAGGTGGATTTTCTTTTGAAAAAAAGCTCAAAAAAGCCATCTTTGGGAACTCAATACAGAAAGTGCTATCATGTCTTTTCCATTTCAGAGGAATTTATAATGCTTTGTTTTGCGGGGAAATATGAATCAATTATTCATTTCTTATTGGAAACATTATTCCCCGGGGTTGTGTTCACTGACAGGTGTTATTTGGGATGTATTCGTTGGAAGTGTAACACCGTGTCTCTATCTTTTCTTTAACAAGTACCAACAAGCATGCATCTTTCAAGGATACTTCTTTAGTGCAGAATTTACAAACAAAGCATTTCTTAAATCAGTGTATCATTTAAAGTGCTGAGAAATTCACTCATGGATCATGTGTCTGGATAGTTCCTTGTACTGCTTCTAGCAAAGAGAGCACTTTAAAGCTTTTATCATGAAATACTGTTTGAAAGGTACGGTGGCCGAAAGGCGCTAACACGCTACAAAACACGAGGAGAAACATGCTATTCAAAACACAGGAAGATTACAAAACATCTTCAACAACTTGACAACACATATAATCTAAGCATCAAGAAAACAGTCACCAACCTTTTTATTAAGTTGAACTGGAAACTAACCTCACATGATTGCAGATCTCCTGTAAGCTAAGCTAGCTAACGTAGCTAAGCTAGTCATTTCAAATTATGAAACAGCGACCATTGGCCAACTTTATAACTGATCGTATTCAAACAATTATTCCGACGTAGAACACTGCGAATATTACCGAAAGAGAGTGTGTGAGGACGGGCAGTGGAGCAGACCCCTAAATATGTCACCAATATTTTAAAACCACAACAAATTGAAATAACTCTCGTATAATAAGAAAAACTGTAGAAGCTAAAACTGGTACTTTTTGCTTTTAATAAAAAAGGATAGTAAATGATAGAAGGAAAACAGATTTGAAAGAAATAGAGATAGATAGATAGATAGATGGATAGATAGATAGATAGATGGATGGATATATAGATGGATGGATGGATGGATAGATAGATAGATGGATAGATGGATAGATGGATAGATGGATGGATGGATAGATAGATGGATAGGTAGATAGATAGATGGATGGATATATAGATGGATGGATGGATGGATAGATAGATAGATAGATAGATAGATAGATGGATAGATGGATAGATGGATGGATGGATGGATAGATGGATGGATGGATGGATGGATAGATAGATAGATAGATAGATAGATAGATAGATAGATAGATGGATAGATAGATAGATAGATATATGGATGGATGGATAGATAGATAGATAGATAGATAGATATATATAGATAGATGGATAGATAGATAGATAGATAGATAGATGGATAGATAGATAGATAGATAGATGGATGGATGGATGGATGGATAGATAGATAGATAGATAGATGGATGGATGGATGGATGGATAGATAGATAGATAGATGGATAGATAGATAGATAGATAGATGGATGGATGGATGGATGGATAGATAGATAGATAGATGGATGGATGGATGGATGGATAGATAGATAGATAGACAGATAGATAGTATGTGTATGGATGTACAGAACAACAATGTGGATAATATAAGAGTGAAAGAATATCCACAAATCACCCCGTCCCTCACAATCCCCCATGCTGCTCCCCCACCTCCTCTCTGCTGGTCTCAGGGTGGATATTTGCTCCATCTATTGTCTGAGTGTTGCAGCTCTGACCTTTGACCTCTGCTCTATTGCTTGCTTGTAGCGTTGTTGATCTAAGCTTTGAGGCTCTGTGTTCATACAGTCACTTTAAAGTCACCGCAGAGAGACGAGAGAGCGATGAGATGAGCAAAGTGTTACGCCGGAGTCGAGAAATACAGCATGGAGTGTCTTCACACTAGCGTTAGCATGTGTCAGCATGTTTCTAGCGCTGGAACCAGTAGACAATATTAACTGATTCTCTGTGCAACCACAGAAAGCCAATTACAGTTGCCAGATCAAGCATAGAGAAAGACTTATATCTTGAACACAGAGGCTCATAAGGCCTCTCCACTGTGTCTGATTCCAGTGCTGTTTTTGATAGCTAACAAGCTAGCCACACGTCTATAGCTATGGTTTACTGCAGGTAGTACTTCCTGTCTTGTTGTGTTCAGTTAGGCTAAGCATGTTTTGCTCCTTACTGTATGTTGTTTTGTAAAAATGCCCAGAAAAAATAATGTGTATGGATTAATCGTATCATTATAATGGCTGGTAGGTAACTATGCGTTATTGCCTTTCAAACAAAGGCAGTAGTTCAATTCAACAATCGACAAAACAAAGAAAATGAAAACCACGACAGACTGACTTTTTATGTCGATCTTTTTCAACTAAGAGTTATCTTTTTCTTTGCTTCTTGTGTTCCCTTTTGTTCATATGTAAGATGTCTACGAAGCTGCTGAACCTAAGCTTGACCTCAGTGTGCAGACTAGTTCCCAACTGTTTCCATTTTAGAAGCAGAGCTAGGCTCAACACAGTAAGCTTCTACGAATCAAACTGGGCTTTGATCAGTGAAATGTTTCTCATACTGGTGGCTTAAGAAGATACAGCGAGTTCATCGCTTTCTAATTATTTTCATTATTCAATTCAAGCGAACAGAGAGTTGTTGTGTATTCCTTAATGCAAGAAATAAACACAATTATTTTGTGTATCCGTGACCAAAACTCAGCCTCTGTAACTATTGGGACTAGATTATATTAAATTAGATTACACTACTGTATTGGTCCGAAATTCAGATGGCGTTTTGTGTACATAGCATTGCACATAAGTAAAACATATAACATACATATATATGTTACAGTGTCCATAGAATACAACATATACAAATACATTTGAGTATTAAATACATAAAATAGAGTTGTTGTGTATCTCTTAATGCAAGAAATTATCAAAATGATATTGGTTATTGGTAACCAAAACCCAGTTAGCCTATTGGGACTAGATTATTTAAATTAGATGTATTGGTCTGAAATTGAGAAGGCGTTTTGTTAAAGCGGCATGTTTACATAGCATTGCACATTAGTTAAAAATATAGATATGTTACAGTGGCTATAGAGTACAACATATACAAATAAATACGAGTACCCAATCCTAATGATTTCAGTTTGGTTTGTAGATATTGGGCCTTTTGTAAACGAGTAAACGGTGTCAGCCAGCGGCAGACGGCTCCATCAGACAGCAGAGTTTCAGTGTTTCTGCACGCTGACATTTCACAACACGCCGTGTGATCTGAGCGGTCCCTGCTCTCTCTCCGCCGTCCCTCCTGTCCTTTTCTATTAGCATATAACGGCAAATAGCCCTGGATCTCAGAGGACCCCCTAATGAAATAACAGTCACATCCTGCAGAGATAATCTCCTCCACATTAGCATGAGCACACGTTTTAAAATATGAGTCTGCTCCGGACCGAATCCACCGGCAGAATCTGGGCTAATTAAATGCAAAAGACCAATCAATGCCTTGGAGTCAGGTGTCGTCGCTGAGTTTGGATCTCCGTTAATTGGATGAAATGAAAAGAATACATCACTGATTTGCTTTGCAGTGTTTATTCAAAGACTGTTCGGACACTTTATGGTTCATTTACACCATAAAACCACAGCAAATATGAGATTGCTGAGCAGATATTGAGAGGGAATATTGGAATCTGATGCAGCTAACGAATATAGGAAAATACACCAGGAAGTTAACGTCATGATAAAATAACGTCTCCGAAAACTCACTAAAAATACACTGACATCTGTCATATTATCATATCATATCGGTTTATAAAAAATAATGATACAAATATTGTTTACATATTTTACAATAATGTAAGAATATTATATTGCACAAGAGAATTTGTGTCGTTCAGTGTTTAAATTCAAGGAAATAAGGAAGATAATGTAAGTGTTATCATTATTAGTAAAAGTTATTCTGAGTACAAATAATAAGTTCATAAAGTGTAAAGTAAGTAAGTACTCAAAGCTTAAGTAAATAACCTAAATGTACATTGTTATTATTACATTTGTACAGCATTTAAGATTTTATATTTCTACATATTCTCATTTTCACATATGTGTTGTTACATAAAGTATGTTTTATTCCAAAGATCGACCCTTCACCCTTCGATGCATACGTGGGTCTTTTTGACCCGGTGAGCTGGTTTTCTTGAAGTATCTTTGTAATTACATTTTTTTATCATTTCATATTCCAGCTATTCCTCAAAAAACATGTTTTGGATATCATGCCATTCTAATGTTACATTTACATTTTAAGACATTTTAGTTTTTGTATTTCTACCCCAAGCTTCCACATCCGCATGCATTTCCTATGGGATCCTATGGGAAAACGATTTTTTTCAAAATGTACATTTTTTTTCTAAAATGATAAATACGTGAACAATTCAATATAAAAATAATTCTAGTGTGAACCAAAATAGAATACTAAATATTATACAAGTGATTTCACTTAACCAAAATGACAAAAATGGCATAGAAACACATATTATTCTAATACGGGTCCTTTTTGACCCACTTATGGAAGAGTAGGGTCCAGTCACTCGTGCACTCAGGGTTAAGTAAACGCAACACGACCTTTCCTAAAATAACAGAAAATGAAAACCATGAAATTAGAAAACAGCTTTGTGCTGATAAGGATAATTAAACATGTAATCTAATTATAGATAATTGGGTTTAAGAGAGTTAAAACCCTTCTGTTTCGCCAATAATGTATAAAATGCATTGTTTTTCAATATTAAAATGTTCTTATGTTACATCTTTTCAAATTCCAGCATTTCACACGGCAATAATCAAATGTGAAACCTGTACGATTTGAGTCTAGATTAAATATATACATATAATGTGTACATTATTAACCCTTTGTCTGCAATGTTGACATTCATTATGTATTTGTATCTTTAGAGTGCAATAAATGTAAATCTGAAATAACTGCACATCTGTGATGATCTGGTGAAGAACACGTGGTCGTTTTTAAAACAGATGTTCGGCCCAACATGAGGAGCATTGGGATGTGTGCACATTAAACCTCTTGTGAATACTATAAAGCGAATGCAGCGATTAAATACTGAAGTTTTTCTGAATGCATGAACTAAAATTATGATAACGACACACTGATACAAAATCATTTTAAAGTCTATGATATTTTAAAATATCCCCTGGCAGCTTTTAAAGCTTCAGACTGAAGTTAGAAATATACTGTTGAATTCTTTCATTGAATTGTATGTGTTTGTAAAGGTGGCGTCAAACAAGATTCAGAAGTATTAGAATTGTATGACATAATAGGACATGTGTCGCTTTAAGGTGAACACGATACACTCCACGTGTTCGTTATGGATTATTTTAAGGGTTAGGCGAATGAGAAATTGCCATTTTGATTATTTTTAACAGGAAACATTCAGGCAGGTTCCAAAAGTCAATTTCACATATTCTGTGTAACACTATTTTTAAAAAATCTTTTCACAGTGGTTTTGTCACTGCATCTCCTGTTTTATTTTAGTATTGAGTTTGTCATTATGATAGGTGATACTAAATGTATTTGAACCTATGTGTTTATTTAACCTGTAAACACAAATGAAGACAGCAAAAAACCAAACAAATCGAACTGAATTCATGTTTTTTATTTGACCGATTTTACACCAAAAACTGCTTTAAAACACATTTAAGGAAAATGTGAAGCCTTCAGTTATTTTTCACTTTTATATTTAGTTGATCTTGTTTAAAAAAACATACTTTATATGTTAAATGGGACTCTTAATTTATTATAATTATTACACATGTTGTAGCTTAAAACCAACAAAGAGCATTTACTGTATACGTTTTGGTTGGTTTCTGAAATAGCCAATATGACTCAATTTAGTTTTACATATTTCCCAATACGTCTTATTTATCAATAAATTAATACACTTTCTTTTGCAAAAGTGAAATTCCAACATGCAATAGTGATTTTTGGATTACATAATGTACATTAACACGTCTGTTAAATGCATTTAATGTGATATAATCTATAAATTCCCCACAGGTACATACTGACCCCGACAGAAGCACTAAACTATAGTCATGTTTCTATATATTCCAGAACAACTCAATGTAATCCAGCCTGATGCTGCTGACAGACAATAGAGGCTGATGTTGGGACAGAAAGCAGGTCCCTCACTAGAGGGGGCCCCAGACCCACTGATGTTCAAACCCTCTTCTGACCATCACTTCAACCCCCTCACAGTCACACTAAACTCTGTCTGCCGTGCTGTATCAGACCTGCTGCTTAGATGAAAGGAACACCAGCAGCTGATTATAGGAAACAAGTAACTCAAATAAAAGGCATTCAATATAACTCAGAATACATATTTTCACTCCTTGTTTTAAAATGTCTGAGATTTTGTCTGTAAAGGTTGACTGGTTTCCAAATAGCATGCACACGTTTTAAATATAAATACAAGCACTGCCTTTGTCCCTTCACTTTGATCGGTATTAGTGGGCCTTTTATTTGAAGCATTCATTTGGGTACAATTTACAGCTGATGCCTAGTCTGCTGAAAGAGTGTTTTCCCTCCAACATGCAGGGCCAGGAGACAGATACATGTGGGCTGCTGCACATCGCAGACTGTTGGAGGGAAATCCCGTGACCTTGTCGTTTCCTATCGATCCCTTTTTGTTATTGATCAATAATGGTAATCATAACACGAGTGATTCTAAATAAATTCCATTCATCTATATGGGCGCACAGGGGGGAAAAGAGCCACGAGGAAACACCAAAACAAAGCCAGCAAAATATAAAATAATTTTGAATTGAATTTAGAATTCCTCCTGTTGTCCGGACGCACAAAGCAAACCAACCCAGCAGCATGGCCCCGGTTTGTTGTCCTCTTACCTGCCAGTCTGAGCGCCGACATCCTCTGGAACTCGGGCTCCTGCAGCCACTTCCACATCCTCCGGAAGGTCTCCCGGCCTGACTTTAGTTTACTCCAGGGTTTGGGGTTCCTCAGGAGGTCCGATAGGGTCCCCTGGGAGCGGCACAGCACCCTCTGGGCGAAGATGGCCTGGGGGATGCTGTACCGTTTCAGCTCCGCGGTGATCCTCTGCGCCACCTCCTTGGTGTTGATTTCCTCCAGCTGCCCCGAGCTGTTCACCCCCTGCACCTCCGAGGAGGAGGGAGGTCTTTCCCTGGACACCAACACGGGCCCATGGGATGGAGACTGGAGGTGGGGGTGGGGGTGGTGGCCAACCGAGGAAACGACCGGGTGCCCCGGGTGGTGCATCCCGTTCAGGTGCGGCATCATCCCGGCCGTCGGGCCGCCGAGGCCCCGGTGCTGGTGGGGGTCCCCTCTGAGCATGGAGGCGGTGTGGTGCGCCTCGAAGTTCAGCATCTTATCGTGGCCTCCGTGCGTCGTAATGCCGTAGTTGTGAAGCCCCTGCTGGGTGTTGTGTATGGAGCCCAGGCCGTTACCGAGCACCGGGGAGAGGCTCTGACCCATCCCGGACATGTGGTCCTTGTGGTAGGGGCTGTACAGGTTGTTCATCCCCGGCAGCCCCCGGTCGTCCCGCATCAGGGTGAAGCTCCCGCTCACGTTCCCGGAGAGCCGCTGGTGGTGTTGATGGTGGTGATGGTGGAACTTGTCGGACACGGTGGAGATGGGGGGCAGCGGCTGCAGCGGGGTTAAGGTGGTGTATGTCCCACTCATCCCCATCCCGGGAGAGGACGTGTCGCAGGGCACGCTCATGGCGTGGTGCAGCGGCAGCGACAGCTCCGGACGGTAGTCCCCGTTACCGTCCAGCATGCTGGCCATGCCGGACACCATGGCGGAGCGAGAGGCCAGGTCCTGGTGGATCCGCAGGGCTGCCGCCGCCGCCCCGTGGCCCCCTGATGAGCGGCCGTGGTGCGGGCTGTGGCCGCTCATCAGCTCCACATCAGGGAGGACGGAGCTCACGGACACCCCGCCATGCAGGCTGCCGATGCCGTCCATCGTCATGTCCGTGTTCATGGCATAGGCGTCTAGGTCCTTGGCCAGACATCTATAGGCGTTAGTATAGGCAGTCTTCATTCATCTGTCCTCTCAGTCCATCGGGTCGAGCGGAATTAGTCTCCTTCTTCCCCTCCTTTCTCTCCCTGCTTCTCCCCCTTTCTCTCGCTGCTTCTCCCCTGATGCTCCGGGATGGGTCAGTAGCCGTATTCCCCCTTTATCTTCACTTCCTCGGTTGTTTCCCCGTCCTCCTAAGGCCTCTCCAGCTCGGTGTGTGTGTGTATTTCCCCCAGTTGGTGAACATTTGTTTAAAAAAAATAAAATGTTATTATCTCGATCGTACGGGCCTGAGCGTCGGTTCCCCCATGTCCAGCCTCTCCTCCTCCTGCGTTACTCTGGTGCTCAGACGGGAGCTGTCCACGGTCCCCTTGCACACCGCGCAACCCAACCTGCTGCGGGAGGGGGAGAGGGGGGCGGGGTCAGAGCAAGGGGCGTTACCTGCCTGACTGACAGATCAGCCGACCAATCAGATGGACCGGTGTGGCGCGTGGAGCTGCTCTACGGGGTTTGAACACCAAGTCATTTTTGCATTTAAAGGATGCTTGAAGCAGGATGGAAGAAGAAGTCCGATTTTGTTCTTACGCAAAAGTAGCAATACTACATTTTAAAAGTACGTGAAAGTAAAAACACATGCATTCAAAATCTTACTCATTGAAAAGTTAAAAAGTATAAATATATTTAAAATAGCAAAAGTGAAAGTACTCATTGACACATTTTAGAATCACATATAATACATTACTGGATTGTGATTGATGTGTTCATCACAGCCGGTTACTTTATATACTGCTGCTGGACACCGTAAGCAATATATCTCCTATCTTCATCACAAGACCACGTTTGTCAAGTCGTTTCTTAAATTAAAAGTAAATTAAAGTGCTCAGAAAAAGACACTTATAACACCCACAACTCCCTGTCTGCTGACGAAGAGCACGAGATCTCACAGAAAGCATCTGAACGGTCGCTAACTGCACCGTGTCATGAGGCTGTTTTATTCTGTCTCTTCAAAACGTGTACACAGACATGTATGGTACTTACTCCAGCTGAATGTCACGTTGAACGAAAGTCCTGCCGACTTCAGGGGAAATGGTTGTTAAAGGAATTCAGCACCGTGTCTTTGTGGCGAGTGGGTGATCTTGCAGATATTCATATTGTTCTGATTGTGGAAAGGATTAAAGTGAGGATGCTGGGTTTCTCCTCGGAGAAGACGTTTGCCCACAGGCGTCATTAACATTTGATCTCATCTCAACTCTCATCTCATCACCTGCTGCCTCTGATTGCTCAGATAAAGGAAGGTGACAGGAAATAACAAAGTAAAGGGGACGACAAAACAATTATTATTCCTCGCAAAGCAGCCACATCACAGAATACTCTCCATCAGTTTTTACGTTTTAATTCTTGTTATATAAATCCTTTCTGATATTTTCCACACTTAAAGAGTCAAAGTAGCGCAACCTTAATGCTATATGACAGGATACACATTATGTAACATGAAATGACAGCATCGTTTATTTAGAAAATACCACACTGCACGAGTAAAAGCATGATTTAAGAGATTTATTAAGGTTTTTTATCATGGGATTGTCGCAGTTTAAGGAGAATGTATTGATGTCTTATTCCCACACATTGTGGAGGAGAGACGAGTAGATATTCGTTAAGTTATTAAACATCTGTCTTAAATGTTCGGAAGTCGTTTCTGTTTTTATAAGCTTTGAAAGGTTTGTCTATTCAAATAAGTTGTGTAAAATGGTTTGAGAGGCAGCTCACGTGACAGACATGCAGTAAAAATACTACAAAAGACCATCGAAACTACAAAGCGATGCGAAACAGATGCAGTGGTTATTAAAAGGGGCAAAACAAGCAGAAGGAAATCACGAACGGATGCAATATAACCCAAAAAAGTCACACAATTATTTCAAAAACCAACAAAAGATGTCCCTAAAGAGACACAGATAGAGTGTGTAGTGTAAGAAGGTTGTGGGGCCTTTTGCATGCATGAGCCCAATATGTGTTTACACAATTTAAAGCCATGTGATGCGATAATATGACGCCCTGTGCATCGACATTGAACGCAGCAGGAACAGACGAGCAGTAAAACAGTGAGTGAGTGCAGTTGGGACAGATGTGTGCAGCCGTGCAGCTCAGAGTGCTGGGTGCAGACGAATGCAGTGTGTGTGTGTGTGTGTGTGTGTGTGTGTGTGTGTGTGTGTGTGTGTGTGTGTGTGTGTGTGTGTGTGTGTGTGTGTGTGTGTGCGTGTGTGTGTGTGTGTGTGATCGACAGTCTCTGGGTGGAGTGATGAGCGTGGGAGCTGCATTGAAAGAGCATTATGGCCTGTAGCTGGTTCACTTTACAATTCATTACACTCCCAAGGACAAAGGACTGCTATATAACTCTGTCTGCCTCGCTCTCTGTCTCTCTCTCCCTCTGATCCATCATCATAACATAACAACAGTCGAGACAAAAGCAGAAAGAAACACACACACACACTTATTTCATATTACATTACTAACAGTTATACCTCCTTTTTCACGGTGACCGATGATAAAAGACATCTGTAAGGGAACTCCGACAGTACAGACCTCAGATTAAGCTGTTTCTATGAATGAAAAACGATGCGTGTGTCCACCCTGTCAACGCATATGCTCGAACATGGAATAGTATCTTCCTTTGTCCCACGTTACACCCTTTCCCCAAGTCTCAGGGTTATGAGGCCAGTCGTTGTTCCGTAGTCCTGCTGAAAGACAGCAACAGCCGTGTTTTTGTAGGCCGACCCAAAATGTAGCATCACAAGGGTTTCCTCGATACAAAGCAATGGGTTCTTCCCAGGGGCGGACTGGGACTACAAATCAGAACTCTCGATCGACCCGCCTCGGTACCGCCGGCCCACCTCGGTACCGCAAGTAAATACCGCTAGTAAATTGTCAACGCAGGCTACCGACCGCCCACCTCGTCCGACCGGCCCACTTCAGTACCGGCCCATCAAGATTTGTCCCGAACGTCCCGATGGCCAGTCTACACATGGATATAATCTCCATATATTAACACCACTTAATTCTTTAAATGCAACCTCCAGAAGTGACAGCTAATGTAAGGCTTTAAAGAAACCACCGCTAAGCTAACGGTGGCTAATGTTCGCCGTGAGAGGAGCCCAGCAACCGTTGTTCTTAAGACGAGCATCAGACATTTACCAGTGAGAAATATATTTGATGTCCAAAACCAAATCTCTTCAGCTTGTGTGAACCACAGACCTTCTTTCAGGGTCGTTCGAAAAACAATTGACTTTGAGATGACGGGACCAGGAAGTCATCGAGTGCGAACTCATTTCTTGGTTGTAGGCCTCAGCAGACTTTGCAAGGCTAAACGAATGTGTGATTTGAGGCAGCACTTTTTGAAAAGAAATACAGAAAGATAAACCTTTATTGATTCACTCAGCATGCGCACACAAGTCGTACCGATTCAAACACACACTGTTATATATGCTGCGGATCTAAAGCAGCAGGTTCACTCACGTATTTCTTCAGTCCGATTGGGACGTGAACCGGCAACCCTGTGGTCCTAAGTCCAAGCCCTGCAGACTGAACCACTGATCTCAGGTCCAAACTAATCGTACCACACAGGTCCCTCCTTCTTTTGCCCCGGTTTCTATAATCTGTCTCCATTTCCTGTATTTCTTTGTCACTGTGAGAAAATACTTTCAAGTCCCAAAAATCACCGGATGCTTTAAGTCGTCAGACCGTTGATAACATTTAAAAAGGAATGAACGTTGTGTGAAAATCTGCACATTTGCGGACGTTCAGTTGTTGCTTGCATTTCCCAATCACAATACAGTAATTTATTTAGTAATAGTCGGTACTATTTAAAGGGAGAAAAGCTTCTTTAAACGCAAGTATATATTAATTTACGACCTGTTTATTGCTGGAAACTCAGGACATTGAATCGTAAACGAGCCTGGGGCAAAATGTAACAGCTTCACATGTTCAGCTCACCTGCTGTGCACTTTGAGGTTATTCAATAGCACTTATTTACAATACATTCATTGGGTTTTAGCCAATAGGACACCGGCTAAATCGTCCCTACCAAATTGTACATGTTACCAGCCGCACTAATAGCAGGAAAGAAGGTGCCGGAGACGGTGAAGACGAGGTGGGGAGGAGGAGCAGGACGGCTACTTGGGCAGATGTTGCTTTGTTTAAAGACTGTTGTGTAATTAAGGACAGAAGAACAGAAGCCTGACCCATTTTCTCCTTTTGATCAGCTGTCAGAGAGACAGCGAGGGGGGGTCTTCTGCTGAGGGACAACCTGTCCCGTCGGTCCGTTTCCTCTTAAAACTTGTTTCGATGAAAGAAGCCAATTTGAGAAGCTGCTGCCATTATGTTCAGAAGGAGGGATCCCTAAGGTTGGAGGGAATAAGGGCGGAGGAAAGATGGCAGTGAGGAAGTGAGGAAAACTTATCTCATGTACGGCGTTACAGCACAAGTGGAACAGCAAGTAAAAAAGGCATGCAATAATTAAGCCGAATTGTTGACTAAGAAAAGCAAACGTACAAATTAAGATAAATTATATGTATATAATTATATTTGTATTTGTATATATCATATTAGAGACATTATCAGAATTATCTTTTGCACATAAAAGCAATTTTTTTTTCCGCAAACGAAACCGTCTATACGCATTGAAGGTGTTTTTGCACAAAGGAAGAGAGGGGTACGATGTCGTGGAGGAAGAGAGGGAGACCAGAGGGGAGAGGAGGTATACGGGAGGAGAGGAGGTGAAAAAGGAAGAAGAAGAAGAGATAAAGAAAGATAGAAGGACAAGGTGGATGTGGTGGGGGAGATGAGGGGTGAAATAATGGAGGGGGGATGGAGGGAAGCTTTAGGGGGGGGTGGGTGGCTGTAAAGGAGCAGCTGCAGGGGGAGGAGGAGGAGGAGGGGAGGGGGAGGAGGAGGAGGAGGAGGAGGAGGAGTAGGAGGAGGAGGAAGTGATGGAGCCGGGCAGTGACGACATAAATGCATAACTTCGAAAAACGTAACATTTAACAATTGAACCTTTCTAACAACTACATCTCCCATGAGCCTCTAGCGCGAGTTTCTCAACACCTTTCCCAACTGCCCCCACGTGTTTGTCCTGTTATATAATGAAGTGTATGTTTTTGGTTGCTGGATCCTAATGTAAAAAAGTCATCAGTGAAGTACGATTGATTTTCGATCATGTGCAAATCAAAATGTAACGTTTTTGATGGGACTATATTCAGCGGCGGATGAATCCACACGTGGTGCTCTAGTAGTAGCAGCAGCAGGACGGTGTGTGTGTGTGTGTGTGTGTGTGTGTGTGTGTGTGTGTGTTGTGTGTGTGTGTGTGTGTGTGTGTGTGTGTGGTGTGTGTGATTGAGTCTGAATAAACTGCAGTGTGTGTTCATGATACAAATAGAACATGTCAGTGATGTGTTCAATAGTTGTGGACAGCAATGGAGACGTATATGCACAGAGGGAGAGTCAGAACTGCACGGCTTAAAACGCATATCCATGATATTACATGTTAAAGGCACGACATGTAATTATGCGGAGAGAAAATACTTTAATTTCAACAGTTAAAGATAATACAATTACACAGAAGGTAATACAGTACGCACTTCATCTTTGTGGTGTGTGTGTTGTGTGTGTGTGTGTGTGTGTGTGTGTGTGTGTGTGTGGTCTAGCATTACTATACTTGTGGGGACCTAAATCTGTTTACATAGTCACGTGTGGGGACTGGCTTCCCTCATGGGGACAAATTGAAGGTCCCCATAAGTGTGTGTGTGTGTGTGTGTGTGTGTGTGTGTGTGTGTGTGTGTGTGTGTGTGTGTGTGTGTGTGTCTGCTGAGGTAATCATTAGCTTCTTATCTGTGTCGAGGCATGTTGTTGTCAGACTCTGAAACATGTTTTATTTGCGTTTCTCAGGGTTTTTTTCTTCTGTATTTCTGACGATTCTTTGATTCTCTGTTTCTTATCAGAATTATGATGACATTCACAGATGTTTAATTGATAAACATTGTTGTTAAAAAAATTGTCAAATTAAGAGCTGTCCTTGTGTATTAAAGTTGTAAAAAGTTAACTGTTTAAATGTTGAACTTAAATAGATATAAAAGGTATGTTTTTTCAGCCTTTTGTGTAATCATTAATAATAAGAACTGTGCTTGGACTGCTGCCCCTCTACATCTCCACGTACATATCACACACACCGTACAGACTACGACCTCAACATGCCGGTTGGTACCCGTCACGGAGCTGGAGGGATCCTCTGTGGGAGTTCGCACCTGCTGTATCTGACCGTATGTGGGTTTCAATGGCTACTTGTGTACGATGTTGTGTTTGAGTGTTGCCTCCGTGTTTCCTGTCCCGTCCGTCTGCAGCTTCGTGTGGTCGTGTCTCCACGGACTGGGCTCTCTTGAACAGGAGAGCTTGTGTCTCAATGAGATTTTACACCTATAAATAATAATAATAATAATAATAATAATAATAATAATAATAATAATAATAATAATAATAATAATAATAATAATAATAATAATAATAATACTACACAATATTGAAAACAATAATATTAAACTCAAATAAAATATATTAAGTTCAACTCAATATATTTCAGTTTTTCAGTGCCCTCTGTCCCCCCCCCCTCTCTCTCTCCCTCTCTCTCTCTCTCTTGCTCTCTCTCTCCCTCCCTCTCTATCTCTCTCTCCCTCTTTCCCTCTCTCTCCTTCTCTCTCTCTCCCTCTCTCTCTCTCCCTCTTTCCCCCTCTCTCTCTCTCCCTCTGTCCCCCTCTATTTCTCTCTCTCTCCCTCCCTCTCTATCTCTCTCTCTCTCCCTCTTTGCTCCTCTCTCTCTCCCCCTCTCTTTCTCTCTCTCCCTCTTTCCCTCTCTCTCCTTCTCTCTCTCTCCCTCTTTCCCCCTCTCTCTCCCCCCCTCTCTCTCTCTCTCTCTCTCTCCTCCTCTTTCCCTCTCTCTCTCTCCCCCTCTCTCTCTCTCTCTCTCTCTCCTCCTCTTTCCCTCTCTCTCTCTCCCCCTCTCTCTCTCTCTCTCTCTCCTCCTCTTTCCCTCTCTCTCTCTCCCCCTCTCTCTCTCTCTCTCTCCTCCTCTTTCCCTCTCTCTCTCTCTCCCCCTCTCTTTCTCTCCCTCTCCCCTCTCTCCCCCTCTGTCCCGGGCCATCTGCTGTGTTCAGAGTATTGATCTGCAGCTTTGTGCTGGAGACCTCATGCTAATCTATAGCGTTGGTGACAAACACTCCGCTTTGCCTCGCATCTGTCCCTCTCTCTCTCTCTCTCTCTCTCTCTCTCTCTCTCTCTCTCTCTCTCTCTCTCTCTCTCTCTCTCTCTCTCTCTCAATATAACCCGTGTCATCCTCCCTCTCTCTGTCTCTCTAAATGACCCAGCAGTTTTTGAGCGGGGGTCCATCTGTCCGGCTGTAAACCTCCTCTTCCTCTGGCAGCCATCGAGGTGTTAAATCAAAGTGATGCATTGATGAGAATGCAGACAGTGTTTTGCAGGATTAGAGGCACATGTATTTCAGATGGCTCCTTGCAACACACATTCAACGTGCTTTACAAACATTAAGAGCATTAGTGCAGCGGAAAGACATTATAGCATGGCATTAAAAAACGTCGTTAAAAAGCAAAGAGAACAAGCCAATATATGAAAAACACAGGTATAAGATACATGAATAAAAGTGACGGTGATAATAAGTCATTTAAAAGGCAAACAGATTTTAATACGGTTCATGAATATTGCAGATATTTTGTACAATTATGTCGAGAAATAACAATTCCTGCTGAGAGTTATATACATGCATAGATGTGTAAGGATATTTGTATAGATAATACGGTACAATAAGACTACCCTTATAAAGGATTCACATAGTTTTTAATTAGGTTATGAATCATTAAGAACCATTTATAAACCAGTTCTAACATAGTTTTCATACGTCAACACAGGCTCACTATTTGGCAAGATGAATAAGCCTTATATTGGCTATTTAGCGAGAATCAACTCAGTGAGCAACAGATACCAAGGATGCTGGCTGATGAAGGAGACAAAGTAAGCTAGGTAGCCAATATAAGTGGCTTAGTCATCTTGCCAAATAGTGAACCCACATTTATCTGTAGGTCTTATATTGGCTACCTAGCTTACTTCGTCTTCTTCATCAGCCAGCATCCTTGGTATCTGTTGCTCACCGAGTTGATTCTCCCTCCTTCCGTCTTGATGTTTCTTGGCATCTCTTATGACCATTTATTTACGAGTTACTAACATTTATAGTTGCCAAAAGGTGTTGTAAGGTGTGAAAACAAATCAGCATTTATTAATGACTTACTACCATTTCTTAGCAGTACAGATAAATGTTTGCTCACTATTTAACAAGATGACTAAGCCTTATATTGGCTACTTAGCGAGAATCAACTCAGTGAGCAACAGATACCAAGGATGCTGGCTGATGAAGGAGACGAAGTAAGCTAGGTAGCCAAGACTTAGCAGTACAGATACATGCGGGCTCACTATTTGGCAAGCAACCGGTCACAGTTGCCCTGTTCATCTCATGTCTTATAAAAGCTTATTAATGATGTAAGTGCTCACAACCTAATCAATAAATGAATGAGAAACTATTCGTAAAGCGTAGTCTTATTGTAAAGTGGTACGGATAATATATATACACCATATAAAATAGATTTGTATACATGTATAAAGAATTATTGTAGAGTATGTTGGCTTGGATGAGATTTACTAGAGACACAATTGCCCTGTTGCCGTGAGAGACAAAGTGCAGAAGGAAGCATCCATTGAACTCAGTGTGCTGCTCTCTGATGCTAGTTCAGATACTTGGCGTCTCATCTCGGGGAGCAAGGTCATCAATGTTTGGGGTTAGGCTCTGAGCGGAGGAGACCCTCAGGATGGAGGGAAGGTGTGCGTGCAATATACCGGCGGGCCAGATCTAATAGTAATTAGAGATTATCCTGCGGGCCGAAATTAAATCCACCACGGGCCCAATTTGGCCCCCGGGCCTCGAGTTTGACACGTGTGATGTAGAACAATCAGTAAAAAATGTGTGTGTCAAAGTTTAACACACATTGTAAAAATAATAGAGAGAAATATTTAATCGACACAGAAACTGCATGAACAGATAATACAAGACAAGGAGAGAATCATTAAACTTCAACAAATGGAAATATAACAACTTACACAAAGACACAGCACTAGAGTTATACACAGATTTAAAAAAGCATGTCGATTAATAGAGAAAATTCAGACACTGAATTAAAGACATATAATAGTTATATATTATTTAACTGGATTTCAATAAAGTGACAAAATAGAGATTTTTAAATGAAAATAGACAGCGATACATACAAATGGAATAAAGACAACAATAATACTATAATTTATATTTACTGTAGGTTAAAATTAAATAAAGGAGATATATGTATGTTCAAATGCAATCTGATTAATGTATTGTTTATTTATTGTTATATATAAATAGTTAAAGGCTTGTATATAAATACTGTATAGGGATTAGATGTGTGAAGAGAAACCCATATACACATATATATTAAATATAGTGATATTATATACAAATACATTACATATCCTTTAACGTAATATCTCACTTTGTTAAATAACATGTATTTTAAAGGGATTAGTATTATTACCCTCACATATTATATTATATTTCTATAGCTGACTTTAATTAAATGTATTAGGGCCACTTTTCACATAAAACCATTAGTTTAGCTGAAAGCAATAATATACTATTCTGTATTTAAACATTATCGCTTTCAACTAACTAATACAATGATGTGAAACTTGTTAATAATACATTTAATTAAAGTCAAAGTTAATGCTTTTCAGTGCACACACACACACCCACACACACACACACACACACACACACACACACACACACACACACACACACACACACACACACACACACACACACACACACACACAGAGGCGCCGCCAGGGATTTTGGGTCCCCATGAAAATATATCACATTGGTTACTCAAACATTGTGTTCTTAATGTTCTGAAATTGTTTGGGCCCCTGTCAGTCACGGGCCCTTAGCATCGTCCTAAATTTTCACCCCCTTACGGCGCCCCTGCACACACACACACATCACACACCACACACACACACACACACACACACACACACACACACACACACACACACCACACACACCCCCCCCCACACACACACACACACACCCACACACACACACACACACACACACACACACACACACACACACACACACACACACACACACACACACACATATTAATATAACTGCAGCATTTTGCAGCCCATTGAATGCAGACGGGAGCAGAGGCACACTTCCTCCTCCTCCTCCTCCTCCTCCTCCTCTCAGACTCCTCGACCTGCTGCCTCTTTGTGTCGGTGTGTTGGCCGTGAAATCGTGTTGTAATGGGAACACAATGGCCGCGTGCGGACGGGAGCCGCTGTATTCTAATGTGTCCGCTGATCACGGAGCGAGCGCTCATTTAACTGCCTTTCATCTGCGGCCTCCATGACTTCCTGCTCAACTGCAACAAGCACACATCGAAACATCCGGCCTCGTTAGATCTCGATCTGTATGTATTCATACAGCACCTTTAAAACCACCTCAGTTGACCAACGTGCTGTACGAAAGAACACAATGCGAGGAAAGCAATAAAACATAATTCAAACATGATAAAAAGCACGATGCCACTCTTACATCTCCAACATCACAACGGGTTATTGCATCTACGGTTGGTATAGTTTTTCAAAATGATCAATGCTGCCGGGTTTGTGTTCATGGAAAAGCAATATATATTTAATTTCATCAATTTCAAGTTGAAGCTTTTAAGAAGGGCGTGCCGGGAACACAATCACAACACAGTGTCACACCGACAGACAAAACAGGCCTCCACAGAAATCAAGCATGGCCACGGGAAGATTATAGAAGCA